>OV656867.1:15650583-16850583 GCA_927399465.1 Sarcophaga caerulescens
GAACGTGCTAATTCACACCCGTGGAACGTGCAAATTCACACCCGTGGAACGTGCAAATTCACACCCGTGGAACGTGCAAATTCACACCCGTGGAACGTGCAAATTCACACCCGTGGAACGTGCACATTCACACCCATGGAACGTGAAAATTCACACCCGTGGAACGTGCAAATTCACACCCGTGGAACGTGCGAATTCACACCCGTGGAACGTGCAAATTCACACCCGTGGAACGTGCGAATTCACACCCGTGGAACGTGCGAATTCACACCCGTGGAACGTGCAAATTCACACCCATGGAACGTGCGAATTCACACCCGTGGAACGTGAAAATTCACACCCGTGGAACGTGCAAATTCACACCCGTGGAACGTGCAAATTCACACCCGTGGAACGTGCGAATTCACACCCGTGGAACGTGCGAATTCACACCCGTGGAACGTGCAAATTCACACCCATGGAACGTGCGAATTCACACCCGTGGAACGTGAAAATTCACACCCGTGGAACGTGCGAATTCACACCCGTGGAACGTGCAAATTCACACCCGTGGAACGTGCAAATTCACACCCGTGGAACGTGCAAATTCACACCCGTGGAACGTGCAAATTCACACCCGTGGAACGTGCAAATTCACACCCGTGGAACGTGCGAATTCACACCCGTGGAACGTGCAAATTCACACCCATGGAACGTGCGAATTCACACCCGTGGAACGTGCAATTTCACACCCGTGGAACGTGCGAATTCACACCCGTGGAACGTGCAAATTCACACCCATGGAACGTGCGAATTCACACCCGTGGAACGTGCGAATTCACACCCGTGGAACGTGCAAATTCACACCCGTGGAACGTGCAAATTCACACCCGTGGAACGTGCAAATTCACACCCGTGGAACGTGCAAATTCACACCCGTGGAACGTGCAAATTCACACCCGTGGAACGTGCAAATTCACACCCGTGGAACGTGCAAATTCACACCCGTGGAACGTGCAAATTCACACCCGTGGAACGTGCAAATTCACACCCGTGGAACGTGCAAATTCACACCCGTGGAACGTGCAAATTCACACCCATGGAACGTGAAAATTCACACCCGTGGAACGTGCAAATTCACACCCATGGAACGTGCAAATTCACACCCGTGGAACGTGCAAATTCACACCCGTGGAACGTGCAAATTCACACCCGTGGAACGTGCAAATTCACACCCGTGGAACGTGCAAATTCACACCCGTGGAACGTGCAAATTCACACCCGTGGAACGTGCGAATTCACACCCGTGGAACGTGCAAATTCACACCCGTGGAACGTGCGAATTCACACCCGTGGAACGTGCAAATTCACACCCGTGGAACGTGCAAATTCACACCCGTGGAACGTGCAAATTCACACCCGTGGAACGTGCAAATTCACACCCGTGGAACGTGCGAATTCACACCCGTGGAACGTGCGAATTCACACCCGTGGAACGTGCGAATTCACACCCGTGGAACGTGCGAATTCACACCCGTGGAACGTGCAAATTCACACCCATGGAACGTGCGAATTCACACCCGTGGAACGTGCAAATTCACACCCGTGGAACGTGCAAATTCACACCCGTGGAACGTGCAAATTCACACCCGTAGAACGTGCAAATTCACACCCATGGAACGTGCGAATTCACACCCGTGGAACGTGAAAATTCACACCCGTGGAACGTGCGAATTCACACCCATGGAACGTGCAAATTCACACCCGTGGAACGTGCAAATTCACACCCATGGAACGTGCAAATTCACACCCGTGGAACGTGCAAATTCACACCCGTGGAACGTGCAAATTCACACCCGTGGAACGTGCAAATTCACACCCGTGGAACGTGCAAATTCACACCCGTGGAACGTGCAAATTCACACCCGTGGAACGTGCAAATTCACACCCGTGGAACGTGCAAATTCACACCCGTGGAACGTGCAAATTCACACCCGTGGAACGTGCAAATTCACACCCGTGGAACGTGCAAATTCACACCCGTGGAACGTGCAAATTCACACCCGTGGAACGTGCAAATTCACACCCGTGGAACGTGCTAATTCACACCCGTGGAACGTGCAAATTCACACCCGTGGAACGTGCAAATTCACACCCGTGGAACGTGCAAATTCACACCCGTGGAACGTGCGAATTCACACCCGTGGAACGTGCGAATTCACACCCGTGGAACGTGCAAATTCACACCCATGGAACGTGCAAATTCACACCCGTGGAACGTGCAAATTCACACCCGTGGAACGTGCAAATTCACACCCGTGGAACGTGCAAATTCACACCCGTGGAACGTGCAAATTCACACCCGTGGAACGTGCAAATCACACCCGTGGAACGTGCAAATTCACACCCGTGGAACGTGCAAATTCACACCCGTGGAACGTGCAAATTCACACCCGTGGAACGTGCAAATTCACACCCGTGGAACGTGCAAATTCACACCCATGGAACGTGAAAATTCACACCCGTGGAACGTGCAAATTCACACCCGTGGAACGTGCGAATTCACACCCGTGGAACGTGCGAATTCACACCCGTGGAACGTGCGAATTCACACCCGTGGAACGTGCAAATTCACACCCGTGGAACGTGCAAATTCACACCCGTGGAACGTGCAAATTCACACCCGTAGAACGTGCAAATTCACACCCATGGAACGTGCGAATTCACACCCGTGGAACGTGAAAATTCACACCCGTGGAACGTGCAAATTCACACCCATGGAACGTGCAAATTCACACCCGTGGAACGTGCAAATTCACACCCATGGAACGTGCAAATTCACACCCGTGGAACGTGCAAATTCACACCCGTGGAACGTGCAAATTCACACCCGTGGAACGTGCAAATTCACACCCGTAGAACGTGCCAATTCACACCCATGGAACGTGCGAATTCACACCCGTGGAACGTGAAAATTCACACCCGTGGAACGTGCAAATTCACACCCATGGAACGTGCAAATTCACACCCGTGGAACGTGCAAATTCACACCCATGGAACGTGCAAATTCACACCCGTGGAACGTGCAAATTCACACCCGTGGAACGTGCAAATTCACACCCGTGGAACGTGCAAATTCACACCCGTGGAACGTGCAAATTCACACCCGTGGAACGTGCAAATTCACACCCGTGGAACGTGCAAATTCACACCCGTGGAACGTGCAAATTCACACCCGTGGAACGTGCAAATTCACACCCGTGGAACGTGCAAATTCACACCCGTGGAACGTGCAAATTCACACCCGTGGAACGTGCAAATTCACACCCGTGGAACGTGCGAATTCACACCCGTGGAACGTGCGAATTCACACCCGTGGAACGTGCAAATTCACACCCATGGAACGTGCGAATTCACACCCGTGGAACGTGCAAATTCACACCCGTGGAACGTGCAAATTCACACCCGTGGAACGTGCAAATTCACACCCGTAGAACGTGCAAATTCACACCCGTGGAACGTGCGAATTCACACCCGTGGAACGTGCAAATTCACACCCGTGGAACGTGCAAATTCACACCCGTGGAACGTGCAAATTCACACCCGTGGAACATGCGAATTCACACCCGTGGAACATGCGAATTCACACCCGTGGAACGTGCAAATTCACACCCGTGGAACGTGAAAATCCACACCCGTGGTACGTGCAAATTCACACCCATTGAACGTGCGAATTCACACCCGTGGAACGTGCGAATTCACACCCGTGGAACGTGAAAATTCACACCCGTGGAACGTGAAAATTCACACCCGTGGAACGTGCAAATTCACACCCGTGGAACGTGCAAATTCACACCCGTGGAACGTGCAAATTCACACCCGTGGAACGTGCAATTTCACACCCGTGGAACGTGAAAATTCACACCCGTGGAACGTGCAAATTCACACCCATGGAACGTGCGAATTCACACCCGTGGAACGTGCGAATTCACACCCATGGAACGTGCAAATTCACACCCGTGGAACGTGCGAATTCACACCCATGGAACGTGGAAATTCACACCCGTGGAACGTGCAAATTCACACCCGTGGAACGTGCAAATTCACACCCATGGAACGTGCAAATTCACACCCGTGGAACATGCGAATTCACACCCGTGGAACATGCGAATTCACACCCGTGGAACGTGCAAATTCACACCCGTGGAACGTGAAAATCCACACCCGTGGTACGTGCAAATTCACACCCATTGAACGTGCGAATTCACACCCGTGGAACGTGCGAATTCACACCCGTGGAACGTGAAATTCACACCCGTGGAACGTGAAAATTCACACCCGTGGAACGTGCAAATTCACACCCGTGGAACGTGCAAATTCACACCCGTGGAACGTGCAAATTCACACCCGTGGAACGTGCAATTTCACACCCGTGGAACGTGAAAATTCACACCCGTGGAACGTGCAAATTCACACCCATGGAACGTGCGAATTCACACCCGTGGAACGTGCGAATTCACACCCATGGAACGTGCAAATTCACACCCGTGGAACGTGCGAATTCACACCCATGGAACGTGGAAATTCACACCCGTGGAACGTGCAAATTCACACCCGTGGAACGTGCAAATTCACACCCATGGAACGTGCAAATTCACACCCGTGGAACATGCGAATTCACACCCGTGGAACATGCGAATTCACACCCGTGGAACGTGCAAATTCACACCCGTGGAACGTGAAAATCCACACCCGTGGTACGTACAAATTCACACCCATTGAACGTGCGAATTCACACCCGTGGAACGTGCGAATTCACACCCGTGGAACGTGAAAATTCACACCCGTGGAACGTGAAAATTCACACCCGTGGAACGTGCAAATTCACACCCGTGGAACGTGCAAATTCACACCCGTGGAACGTGCAAATCACACCCGTGGAACGTGCGAATTCACACCCATGGAACGTGCGAATTCACACCCATGGAACGTGCAAATTCACACCCATGGAACGTGCAAATTCACACCCGTGGAACGTGCGAATTCACACCCGTGGAACGTGCGAATTCACACCCATGGAACGTGCAAATTCACACCCGTGGAACGTGCGAATTCACACCCGTGGAACGTGCAAATTCACACCCGTGGAACGTGCAAATTCACACCCGTGGAACGTGCGAATTCACACCCGTGGAACGTGCAAATTCACACCCGTGGAACGTGCAAATTCACACCCATGGAACGTGCGAATTCACACCCGTGGAACGTGCGAATTCACACCCATGGAACGTGCGAATTCACACCCATGGAACGTGCAAATTCACACCCATGGAACGTGCAAATTCACACCCATGGAACATGCGAATTCACACCCATGGAACGTGCGAATTCACACCCGTGGAACGTGCAAATTCACACCCATGAAACGTGCAAATTCACACCCATGGAACGTGGAAATTCACACTCGTGGAACGTGCAAATTCACACCCGTGGAACGTGCAAATTCACACCCATGGAACGTGCAAATTCACACCCATGGAACGTGAAAATTCACACCCGTGGAACGTGCAATTTCACACCCGTGGAACGTGCGAATTCACACCCATGGGACGTGCGAATTCACTCCCATGGAACGTGCAAATTCACACCCATGGAACGTGCAAATTCACACCCGTGGAACGTGCAAATTCACACCCATGGAACGCACAAATTCACACCGAAATATTCAAAGCGAAATATTTTTATTTCATATACTAAACGGAGAATCACCGAATTGCAATTTGAATGAACTCTTTTGTGTACACAGTTCAAGTGTCAATGCGTTGGCATATAATCATAAAACAAATTTCAAGAGATACCTTTGCGAGATTCTCCAAATCCTCACTTTGAGTATAATAAAATTTTGAATGAAAAATTATTAGTTGAAAGCGATTTTATTGATTATTTGACTGAAAATATTATTGATCGATGATTCTGAATGGTAAACTTGTAATATCGCATGTTGGGTCATATTGACCCAAAGGATATTAAATGTGTGTAAATCGTGTTTTGAAATGTGGAGGGGGAAGGAAAAATTTAAATTTTATTGTTTTCTTTTAAAAGCATAGTTTTTGTGCCTGTGATGGATAAATTAAAGTTTCACGATCATATCTTATAATTAAAGGGAAAAATTTTGCGTTTGAAAATCAAAATTGGGTCAAATTGACCCAAGGAGTGCAGAAGGGTTAAACCAGTGTTGCCAAAAAGATAATAGCTAAAAAATCACCCTTTATATTGAACTTTAACATTTCCATAACCCATTTAAATTAATCAATTATCCAAATAAATAGTTTTTATTGCCTTCTTAAAAAAAAAAAAAAAATAAACAAAATTTTTATTTCAAATTTAAATTCAATCGTCAGGTGGTATTTTGTCCATTAAACTAAATCGTTAATATGGTGAGAGAAAAAGCTCACTAGTATTCTTATTTTCAATAAATTTCATTTAATTTTGAATTATTTAAAGTACTTAATGGATATTTAATAATAAATAAAAAAATAGTGTTGTTGGTATTATTATTATTATTATTGTATTACTCACTGTTTATGTATATTCTTTTAGAATAAAACAGTTCTTTTGTTTGGCTGCTATGGCAGGCTAGCTTACGTTCATTCATTCACTCATTCATTCGTACATACATTGATTGGTACATACATACATGCGATGAATAAAAGTAAAATCTAAATAAACAAATCGTTAATGTGTCTTGAATTTTAAGCATGTTTAAAATCTCAATACATTCATACATAAAACATACATTTTATAAGATATAGAAATATTACAATATTTCTATGACTTCTGTCTGTCTGAACATACAGTGTACGCCAGTATGAAGCATGCACGTACATAACAATTGGCGTCAACAACGGCATATTCGTTTGAATTTTTCTACAAAATTTCATAAATTAATCATTTTTACTTCTATATACATACAATAATGCAATTCTAGTCTTTATTTTCAATTCAGACTATGTTTCTCAACATATAATGCCAATAATTGCTGGACTACAAACTAAATCTCAAATATTGAACTTCTCCAAGGATACTGTGTACAGCAAAGGTGATGCAAATACGTCATTGTTTTTTCTAGTTTAAATATCGAAAGTCTTTAAATCCGTTTAGGTTAAGTTAGTTTAGGTTAAGTTAAATTGGCAATCACTTCGAACACCGTAACATTCTTGGGTCCTATTACACCCCGTTGTAATACCGGTAACACCTTACATACATCCGCCATACAACTTTGACTCCTAGCGGACATTCCTTAACTATCCCGATAGTTTTATGATCTGTTCAAATCATATTTGGCTGGACACTGCATGTCAATAAATCCAGGATGACAAGAATTGTTCATCTAAAATTCGCTACAGACAAGAATAGAGAAGATGTTCAGTAGTCGCCTCTTCTGTAAAAGTCGTTTTAAGGTATTCCCTTAGTTATGTACTCAGACTTCAGTGTCCCATTATATTCGCTCTAAGGTTCCTAAGTTGATCTCTGGTTTAGGTTTAAAACAAATTATGTTCTGTATATTTTTCCATAGTGCCTGATCTGACGATTTCATTCTTTCCTTTGCAAATGAGTCAAGTTTGTTCGCCCTTTATAGAATATAGCCAGCCAACTTCTCTTTCAATTGTTTATTCTACCAGCTTTTTCTTTTTTATTGCCTTCACGTTTCCTCGTGTTTATATACCCATATAAAGGTAACCGTGAAATGTCTTGGCGGTCTCATTACATGTTGATGATGATTTCTTTTCCTCTAAGCCAACCATCTAAACTAGGTCCCGCATTATAAAGTTGTTTTGATTACAAAGCCTGAATATCTAGATCGGTTTCCTTAGGGTCGAGCTTTACTTGGTACCAGAAATATAGGCGACGAAGCAATTTTTTTTTTTCTTCAAATGAGCAACAAATAGGTCTAAATCGGATGAAAAGTGAACTTGTGGAGAAATGGATCTAGTGAGCTGGATAGCTATAGTATCAAGGATTACAAAACAGTTTTTGTTACGGTCTGGCGTTCTTTAGACTATTGCAGGTGACGAAGCTAAAATCTTTGTCAACGACAAAAAGCAAAAAATGCAAGTCATCGACCAAAAAAATACGACTAAAAACTGCAAGTCATTGACTAAAAAAGTGCAAGTCATCGACCACAAAATGCATGTCATCGACCAAAAACCTGCAAGTCACCGGTCAAAAAGTGCAAGTCATCGACCGAAAAAATGCAAATCATTGACAAAAAAAGTACAAGTCACCAACCTAAAAAGTGCAAGTCATCAAACAAAAAAAAAATGCAAGTCACCAACCAAAGAAATGCAATTCACCTACCAAAGAACTACAACTTGCGAAAAATACGATATTTTGTTGAATCTATATAAATGCCTATGAACTCAATGAGAATTATTAAAATTTTTAAGTTCATTTCCCCACAATTTAATTTTTATCCTATATTAACCGATTTTCTTGCTCATATAAAAAAGTTTACTTCGTCGCTTATATCTCTGATCACAAGTAAAGCTCGACCCTAAGGAATCTTGTTTTGGAATCCTTGATACCGTGGCTCTCCAGCCCACTAGGTCCATTTCCCCCACAAGTCCATTTTTATCCGATTTAGACCCATTTGTTACTCTTTTGAAGAAAACAATTAGCTCGTCGCCTATATCTCTGGTCTCAAACAACGCCCGACCGTAAGGAAACCTGTTTTGGAATCCTTGACACCATCGCTATCCAATCCACTGGGTCCATTACTCTCACAAGTCCATTTTTTATCCGATTTAGCCCCATTTATTGCTCATTTGACGAAAACAAATAGTTTCTTCGCCTATATCTCTGGTCTCAAGCAACGCCCGACCGTAAGGAAACCTGTTTTAGAATCCTTGATACCGTGGCTAACCAGCTCACTAGGTCCATTTCCCCCATAAGTTTATTTTTTTTTCCGATTTAGACCCATTTGTTGCTCTTTTGAAGAAAACAATTATGTAGCTTCGTCGCCTATATCTCTGGTCTCAAGTAGCGCCCGACCATAAGGAAACCTGTTTCGGAACGTAGTAACGCCCGACCGTTCCACAATATCAATTATCCTATCCAGACCATGTTAACATAGTGAATGTTTTCAGATCGATATCTCAAATTCCAAAATTATTAAGGATATACTACTAATTGGGTTTTATCAGGCACAACTTAGGCTACAATTTGTATATAGTAGAATACCTGCAGACATTGTTAAAACAATTTTTTTTTTTGTTTTTCATTTTCAAAACAATTCGTAAATTACCAGAGAAGCTGTTCCACTGAAGAACGTGTGGGGTATAATTTTTAATTAGGAATGGAATGAGATTCCATTCTCCGATATCGTGCATTTAGGTGATTTTTTCCATGAACATTTTTTGTATATTTTGTTAAACGCTTAACACTGCTCTGTTAACTTTAACATTGCGAGCCATAACCGCAAAAATATCTCAAGCGACAAAAACGAAATTTTATAGGGGAAGGTTTTTATTATTTATTTCTTGTGCAAATTAAGTTAGAAAGTTAAACTTTTTTTGTGACCCTGAAATTTTTTTAGATGGTGCAAATGATGCCAATGAATTTATTTATTACAAAAAGCGATATAAGAAAAATATGTCGCTTGAAATATTTTTGCGGTTATGGCTCGATTGGTTGTGTTAAAAATTTTGGTTTTTGTCTTAAAATTTTGTCTTTAAATTTGAATATATTTTCATACTCATCTGAAATCTCATAAATATATTTTCTATTTTGTTTCTGTGTATCTTGAATGACTTCCAAATCACTTGTTTTATGTTTAGCATTGTCCCTAAATATTAAATTTTAAAGGTTTGCCACGCCTACTTTTTGCTATATCGAATTTTTTTTAAACCATCTAAACCTGATAAGCTTTCGAACAAAAAAAGAATGGTTAAAATCGGTTCAGTAGTTTAAAAGTTATAGGTATCACTTGAAGGGAGAGGGTTGTCACGCCCATTTTTGGTGGGATTGTCGATATCGATTCTACGAACTTACCCACCAAATTTTATTCGTCTACGATTAATATGTACTTAAATATTCAATTTTAACGATTTGCTACGCCCTCTTAACATTCAGGGATATGAAAAATAGATGTTGTCCGATTCTCAGACCTACCCGATATGCACACAAAATTTCATGAAAATCGGTCGATCCATTTCGGAGGAGTTTAACCACTAACACCGTGACACGAGAATTTTATATATTAGATTAAATATTAACACGTTGACTGCCGCAGCAATTTTCAGAAAACTAGCCAAAAAACGACAATTTGATTTTTTCACATTAGTGAGTACGAGATAACTCGTAGTTTGGCACCCTAGAAAGGAACACAATCTACGAGTTATCTCGAAGTTGGCAGTCAACGTGTTAATTTATGTAAATGGAGTACCAATTAATTTAAATACTATTTGTAGATGCCAATTATTTTCCCGACGTTTACAAGTCTTCATTAAAAAAAATCACTTTAAAATTTACAACCTATAAATGGTATAATTTTATTTGCCCTCTACTGTTGACAAGAATTTTCAAATGCTGCCTGAAGTTGCCAACTGTTCTCCTATCGTATACCAGTCGCCATTTAAAAACTACCCGTTTTTCTGCATTTTTAAAACATTTTTTTCATTTTTTTTAGTTTCCTATTATGTATACAACAACTAAAAAAACGCCTTTTACTTAGTCTCTCTTTTTTTTTTGTATAATTTCCATTAGAAAAAAATAAAAAAAATTAAATTATAAATTTATAATATTTGCACATATTTACTGGTAAATATTAAAGGTGCATACAAATGCCTTGTTTTTCTTTTTTTCTTTGTTAATGTGGAATAATAAAATGCATAGAATTGATAAGTTTCTATTTCTTTTTAATATTTGCAAATATTTTCTAAAGGTTTTACAAGGTTAGAACGTCGTCTAATGCAATAAAAATAAAAAAGATCAGGAACAACAACAACACAAATATTTCTACACTAATTAGCATTCATATGTTGTTTTCAGTTTAAATCATATTTCACTCTGTCAATACACTTTTTCTATTTTGATTAAAAAAAAAATGCAAAAAAAAAAATTATTTTTTATTTGACTGATAATGAAAACTGATGTGATAGAATTAAAAAAAAGAAACGAATACAGCCTACGTTCTAATAAAAATAATATACATATACAGCCTATTCTGCTGTCCGTATAAGTAGAATGAAAATGTTTAGAATTAATTAATTCGCATCAATATAATATATAAAATAACTAAAAACTAAAGATTTATTCTTCTTCATTTCCGCTTAACTTCCAGTAAAGCCTTTGGAACAAATATTCTGTAGGATATTATGTCATACGTTAAAACTCGTATGTATATCATCTCAGCCTACGCCGCAGCTTTCAGAATTGTTTAGTCAATTCCTTTTCCAGCAGACCTATTTACACATAGTATGAGCATTAAAATAGGGACGGACCTTTTACTGACGCGAATTTCATGTCTTTTTTGCCAATCGCAAAATTTCAAAAACTGGCATAATATTTTCTGGAGCAATGAAACCAAGATAAATTTGGTCTTCTGACATTACGCCCTGCATTATTTACAAATAAATTTATCTTGGTTTCATTGCTTCAGAAAATATTATGCCAGTTTTTGATACCTTCTGATCCACACCATATCTTGAGATTTTGTGCAAACTGTTGCCTCTTCTGCAAATATTTTTTTTCTAAGCAATGGAACTTTGCGAGCTATTCTTCCTGGAAGTTTAATGTCACATAGAAGACGCCGAACAGTTCTTGCTGCGATCGCTTTCGAACACTTAAAAGGATCTCGCTTAGCTAGCATCGCGATGTAACCGTCCGTAATAGTGCTAGTTTTTCTCACTGCACTACGTTTTTCTACGACTTTTTGAGGCTAGAGAGCATTAAAAATGAAATTTTTAGATCGCCCACGCTCATCAGCTATAAATTTATACGATTTTTTTTTGTTCTTGAAGCTTTTGAATGAGCCTTCTCTCCTCCAGTGTACAATGTTCCGCTCAACCCATCATTTGATAATATTAGTATAAAACGAAAGTATAATTACCTCAATATTAAATTTATTTTTGATAACAAACCTTAAAATGTTAATTTTATGACAAAATTTGAAAAAATCTCCACGCGTCCCTATTTCAATGGCCAGAAATTTTTCTTAGTATTTTAAAAAAACCTTTCATAAAACATAGCAAACACATTGAAAGTTAACAGAATTTATTATGTCAAAAGAAAACAGCATTGAGAATTAAAAAAACATAACTTTATTACAAAATTTTGCGATTGGCAAAAAAAGACATGAAATTCGCGTCGGTTAAAGGTCGTCCCTATTTTAATGGCCATATGTGTATCTGTAACATTTGGATAGCAGTCTAGAGTTTAACATCTTATTTCATTCTGATTCTTGATAACAGTGTTATCGTCTAATCTGATTGAAATATTATTTGACGAATGAGAAATTATATCGTTGAGTTTTGATTGCTTATCCTATTAGAAAACAATTGTTGTCAGTCCAGTCAGTCGTCTTTAGTTGTATTGATTTATTGTGATGCAGGAAAAATCCTAAGCATTACAGGTTCAAATGCTTCAGACGCATACATAGTACATTTTTCATCATGATATTCTGCATTTTAAAAATTAAAAGCTTCGTTTAAGGACAATAACAACAACCAACATCGTAGTACAGACGGGCAGAATCACCTGTTTTGGAAAAGAGTAGATCTCAATAACCATGGTACCTCAACTCAGCTACCGCAGAGAAACCAATCATATTAGAATCTGCTGCGTTGCACAATTCAACTGCTTAGCCGGAAGAACTTGATTAAGATTAGGTTAGATTGTATGGCAAATGTTATGAATGATAGGACCTACAGTTTAACGTCAACTCCCAACGACATATTTGAGAAACTTTTTTTATGGCAATATGTTTAGTCTTAGAGCTTTTCTCAAAAGCTGAGCGGGGATTTACGAAAGACAGATACTTCTGTCAAAATAGTTGTAATTTACTTAGACTGCTTTCCAAATCGCCATGGACGGATATTGAACTAAACAACACGTGCAAATAATGAAATTGTTTTGTCAGAAGAAGTCGCCGTAGTCTGAAGGCCCGAGTTCGAATCCCAGGTCAGACATCAAAACGAAATTATGAAAATATTTCTTCGGCGACTTCCTCAGCAGATTTCTGGCAAAAACTCTGAGAGTAAATAAAATTGCCATGAAAAGCTTCTCAAAAAAACTGTCGTTCGGAGTCGACTTTAAACTGTAGGTCCCGCCACTCATGTATAAAATTAACACACACAACATAAGTGGTGTGAGAAGCTAGGTCGTAATCCTGACTGAAGGGTTGTAATGACCAATTATGTATGTATGTATGTATGTTTTGTCAGAAAGCAATTGGCAACTAACCCTAATTTTTACCGAAAACCCCTCTTCAACGATGAGACCCATTTCTAAATGAACAAAAAAAATTTCCGCATTGGCGACAATACCAATCCATAAGAGATTTGAGAGCGTCCAATACAACCATTTAAACTGGTACCGTCATTGGGCTGATATTCCTTAGAGGACGTCATTTGGCCAGGCCATAACAGCGTGCATTGTAGGTCGATGATCACCAATTTGTTTTGGTCTAAATGGGATGGTGATGTGAACTGTTCACCGAGATCGGGTGATGTGACATTGTTAAACTTTTTCTTGTGAGGTTTTCCTAAGTCGAAGGTGTATACAAATAAGCCACAAACCACAGCGGCCCTCAAAACCAAAATATCTCACGCCATCGGTGAAATTCAGCCAGATTTCTTCGCCAGAGCATTGGTAATTTGAACATTTCGGATGCGCTCCATCCAGAGATGTCGTGGCGGACATTTGAACGATCTTATATTCCACATATAGTGGCACAAAAGTCTTTCAAACAAATAAACAATTTCGATGGTATAAAGGGTCCGCCAAATAACTTTATCTTTTTGAAAATGCTTTAAAAAAAAAAACTACTGAATTTCTTCTTCTCAAATTTTTTTTTTTTTTTATTTGAAAGTACAATCCTTCCGGTTAATAATGGAAAATAATTTCATTCAAATGGCTGCCTCGGATGGACATGCAGTAGCCTACACGATCGGTCCAATTTTTAAGCACATTATCGATTGTGTGCAGCTGTATTTCACCAATGGCTTCACGAATATTGTCCTTTAAAGCGTCAATTGTCTCTGGCTTGTAACACTTATCTTTGAAGGCACCCCACAAATAATAGTCCATCAGCTCTGCGGCTGATAATGCGATCTTCAAAAACAGGGCGCAAAACATCGAGTGTGTAGCTTCGGCTGTGTGGCACGTAGCGCCGTCCTGTTGAAACCAAATGTTGCCAATATCCTCCTCTTCAATTTTTGTGAACAAAAATTCGTTCAACATGGTCGATAACGATCGCCAGTGACTGTAACGGTCACTCCTTGCTCATTTCGATGAAAAATGGCCCAATTATGCCTCTGGACCAAAATCCGCAACAAACAGTGACTCGTTTTGGGTGCGTCGGCTTTTCAATGTATGCGTGCGGGTTTTCTGTGCCCCAAATGCAATAATTTTGCTTGTTTACATACCCGCCAAAATCGAAATGAGCTTCATCTGAAAAGATGATTTTCTTTTTGCCAAAATGGGCATCTTCTGTAAGTCGATCGCAGGCCCACTTAGCGAAGCGAAAACGCATAATCATTTATTTTCCATTATTAACCGGAAGGATTGTACTTTCAAATAAAAAAAAGAAATTTGAGAAAATATTCAGTAGTTTTTTTAAAGCATTTTCAAAAAAAAAAGTTATTTGGCGGACCCTTTATTACACACACTTTATTTAAATTTAAAGATAGAAATCGCTTAATGAAAGAACCTATAGTTTTGCTCAATAGGTGTTGGTAGATCCAGCAGGAACATTACTTACTTGTCTGTGACGGACAAATTTCTTAAGAAATTCATTTTTTTTTCTTTTTTTTTCATAAAGTTTTATTTTAAATTTATTAAAATTTCTTGGATATTTTTAAACATCATATAGTATAATATATGAGTTCCATTTTACCATAATTAATACATATATGTGTTTAGAGAGAAAAAGAAATCAAAAATTTATTACTTTAGCCCAGATTTTCTGGGATTTTATTTTTAGTCCACAATACCACAAAATATTCTTCTTTTTCCTTTTGTGTGGAAAATTGTAAATGTAAACAATAACTTAATAATTTGAAAATTAAAACATAAACTTACTCATACAACTCAACGTAACATTCAAAATATCTAATAAAAGTTTACAGTGATGTACAAAACAAAACGATAACAATAATGTTGATTCAATCCAATTGAGAGCATAACAAAAACCTTCCATCCAATATTGCACGCAGGAAATAAACTCTTTAATAATTAATTTAATTTAAGGTCACGAACATTCATTAGCGTTTAAACAGACTTTAATCTAGCATTGGCCAGATTTGCTATTTGTCATGACCACATCTCACGCAATGTTAGTAGAATCATAAATTCTGAGGCTGCAGGTTATCAATGGGCTTTCCAAAGTATAGAAGTCGCCCGAAAGTTTGATACCACATCTGCAGTTTTCGATACGTGTCATTGTCCAATCGCTGGCCAAACGCTGTCTACAGTAGAGATGGAAAAAACATAAAATTATCTCCAGCACCGACATGGGTGGGTGTGGTGTGCAGTGTATCAATTATAATGCAGGCAAGTTGATGGTCACCAACCGTTTATATATGTATGTACGTCTTACTACTGATTTCTAGATCCATTGAGTTGTACAACACTGCTCAACACTTTATAAAGAATAATGGTGGCCTTTTTAATTCTGTCCAGTATATTTAACACAACTAAATGTCTCTGTTGCAATCATAGCTGCCAGATAAATGAAGCATCAAATCATTAAATATTTGAGAAAAAATAGTCAAAATCGTCAAAGACGTTCATTGAAATCGTCAGAAAAAATAAATAAATAAATTGAAAGGTTTTTAAAAACAAAAACATAAAAAGTCAATGTTGGGTAGCAATAATATTGCATCATCTATACCCATATGTGGTGTAAATATTAGGGAGTCAGAAGATCTTGATGTTATGGACATGAAAATTCAGTGCAATGTTCGCTAGAACTTACACATTTTTCAGTGCCTTGGTTTCTTAAGATAGTGCAAAAAATACTTCACTTCATCGGATCTACTTACCATTTACACCATTTAAAACCGACCGAGAATGGAATACAACTGTCATGTATGGGTTGGCCCTTAACGTCTATTTTGAGGCTTCTCGACCGTTTACAGGAGAGGCCGTAGTAGCTCGTTAATCACGATAGTGTGTTGATTCATTGGAGCATTGTTGCAATGTGGCTTGTGTTTCACTGTTCTATCGCTACAAAGGGTATTGCTCGAGCGAAATAAGGGACTTGTTCCCTAGAATCATGTATTCCTACGTGACACTCGTCTTTCTCGGCCAGCACATCCGTATCTGGTCGCTTGGCCAGTGTATCGCACATTGCATTACAGAGAAAGTTCGTTTGTTAGACGGACTATTCGTATGTGGAACTCCCTTCCTGCAGAGATCTTTCCTGTTACTTATGGTATAAAAATATTAAAACCTGGTGTCAATAAACACTGCTCCCTCTTTCCTCCTTCCTATAATATATTTTCCTAGTTCCAAACACAATGCCATCCACTGAGTGTTGGTCGAATGAAAAAAAAAAATAATGGCACTTGCCTTTGTTTTTCCGATGATAATATTAGAAGCTGTAATCGAATTTTTAAAATTGTCTGCAACGGGCAACGGCATATGATAATTTATGCTCAACTACGATTTTATTTAGGAGTTGTAATTTGTTGGCTTTTGAGGGATTAAAAAGGCATAAAATACAGAAAAATCATCACAGGTATTCGAATAATACTTTACTCCTTGTTATTACTAGCATAAATTTCCAATAGTAACAACTGCAAAGGAAATACAAACCTTAAGGAGGCTTTTAATGTAAGGGGTGATTTTTTAAGAGTTATAGGAAAATTTTTCAAAAAAAAAGACATAAAATTCAGAAAAAATCCTTGAATTCTTTATTTGAATCGATAGTACGGTCCATATAATTTAATGTTTGAAGATTATTTCATGCAAATGTTGACCGCGACTGCGCCTCAAATGGTCCATCCGCTTAGTCCAATTTTGGCATACTCTCCAACATTTCGGCCGGTATCTCACGAATAAATGCTTCAATGTTGTCTTCCAATGCGTCAATTGAAGCGAGCTTGTCTGTATAGACATGAGCTTTAACATAGCCCCACAAGAAATAGTCTAAAGGCGCTAAATCGCACAATCTAGGCGGTCAATTGACCGGTCCCGAACGTGAAATAAAATGTTCACCGAACTCGCCTCTCAATAAGTCCATTGTTACGTGTGCTGTGTGGCATGTGGCACCGTCTTGTTGAAACCACATGTCAAGCTCTTGCATTTTGGGCAAAAAAAAGTTGGATATCATCTCACGGTAGCCGCTTCAGTGGATCGATTAAACTGACCATAAAATGGAAGAAGCGCGCGATGAACTTTCTTAACAGAGCACGCATTTTGATAATAAAATTCAATGATTTGCAAGCGTTGTTCGTTTGTAAAACGATTCATGGTTAAATTATAGACCAAACTGAAGATGTTTGACAGTGAAACAAAACACGAAACGTGCGTGAGCTGTTTAAACCAGTGTTGCCAAAAAGATAATAGCTAAAAAATCACCCGTTACTAAAGTAAAGAAAATTATGAAAATTTGTAATTGCTAAAAATCGTCAAAATAAGGACATAAATCGTCATGTCGTCAAAATGATATTTTTGGAGCTCAAAAATCGTCAAAATGATGATAAATCGTCAAATCTGGCAGCTATGGTTGTACAGGTAGTCCCCGACTTACGACCGTTCGACTTACGACTATTCGCACTTACGACCATTTTTTTCCAATTTTTTTTCATAGAAAATACTTAAAGACAAATATGTAGTTGCGGGGAATCCCTAAAATATATGAGAAAAATTAAAAAAAAAGTAAAAAATTCGATTTACATACATATTTCAGTACAAATAATACATAACATTAGCTAAGTCGGAATTTTTTTAAGTGAATAATTTTATATCCTCCCAAAAATGGTTGGAACTAGTAAATACAGTTAGAATTATATGAATTTTGGATAGTTTCACTTCTCCTGACCCTCAAAGTTAGTAGTGCAGTATGTAATTTTTTTTTAAATTGTTTTTATATGAAATACGACTTACGACTTAATCGACTTACGACCGATGACAGAGGAACCTATCTCGGTTGTAAGTCGGGGAATACCTGTAATACCAGTTATAAATCAGGATCATAATTGGGATATCTCTCATGTTAAACAACTTTTAAAAACACTGCATGGTTGCAATATGAAGATCTGAAAGTGTAGTTCGAAAATTTTCCTTTACCGTGTGAACGCTTTAATTTTTTCTTTTTTAGTGTATTATTTAGTTTGCTACCTACATACATTTGTTTTTCCAAAGCAAACTACATAGAATTCAAACACAAATATTTTTTTTGTATCTAAAAATCTATTTACTCGTACAGTGCATCACAGTGAAAATGGCTCACCAGTATTTGGTTAATATTTATTAAAAAGGAAAAAAATAAAATAAATATTTTTGTTTAAAATAAAGTTTATTTGGTATTCAATATTCAAGGAACTAAAAATTCTTTTAATTACATTATTAATTCATTGATTTTTTACATCAGAAACAAAAACAGTTCAAAAAAATTTCTCCAAGTTACACAAAAAAGTTAGTAGAATCCATTCCTAATCGTTTAAAAAATCGGTAATAAGTCAAAAAGGCTTTCCTACAAAATATTAAAAATAAAAAAAAAAACGTTATTTCTTTAATAATAATATACTGGGCCATTTTCATTGTGAGATAAATTTGAATGAATTAATAATGTAATTAAAAGAATTTTTTAGTTCCTTGAATATTGAATACCAAATAAACTTTATTTTAAACAAAAATATTTATTTTATTTTCTTCCTTATTAATAAATATTAACCAAATACTGATGTAATTTCATGGTGGGCCATTTTCACTGTGATTCACTGTATATCTATACTTGTGCACTGTTTGACCACAAGTACTATATGAAAATTATTTACTAAAGCAAACATTTCATAGTTCATAAAATGACTTCATTATATGTACGTATATTTACATATGGTTAAATTTGTTGTTGTTGGTTTTCTTGTTCCTTGTTTCGGCCATCATATTATCTTTTATACATTTGTGTAGAAAACGATAGCAGTCTGCATAGTCATTGTGTATCGCGTTATTTTTCGTACCGTCGAACGTGAACTCTATTTTAAATTTGAGTACGGAACGAACACTAACTAGTAAACAAATGTATTTGATAATATCACAGTGAAATATCGTTCCGCTAAATGATTTAACAAAACAATGATCCATCCCATGGGTGCCTACGAGTATTATTGTGCAAAAAAAGTAATGATAACGAAGCTGGACAGTTATCATACTTTTATTCTCTGGAGAATTTAATGAAAAGTAGTTAAAATTTGTCTTCGAAGAACGAAATCTTTTAAAACAGATCAACTATGGGTATGAATTTAACTTGCTTAAGAGTGTATTTACTGTTGCTGTTCTTACACTACACTTTAGATTTGACAAACCGAAAATACGGATACCTCAATGCCAAGGCAATTAGTACAAATGCCCTTGTTCGCTTATGATTTTTAATACTATTTTACGAATTAGCCAGAACAAGCACAAAACTGAAGAAACATGTAAAAGATCCGTCCTTGGGGGTCCTCTAGGCCACATTAGCCCAGGACTTAACATAAGCATCGCCATGATGGCACACCCCACTGTGCTCTAAGCTTGGGTGGAAACAATGCGTCAACCAACGCCCACACGCACAATAATGCAGCCTCATGTTAGACTACATAGATTGCATCTAGTTAGGGGTCGGAGACTAATTAAATTCTTTTTTAACAATGGTTAAAAGTGTAACGCCATACCGAGCTTTGGCTCTCCCCACGATTTGGTAAAAACCACGACCACCACGTTGCTCCCACAATGGGTTTTTGTCTCGCCATAGCCGGAGCTGGTACCGGGGCTCCCGACACCCGTAGTACCAGAAATAAGCCTCCTGGTCTACTACCAGTTGAACCCCAAACAGATCGGAATTGAAGGAGGGCAAAACAACTATTCTTTTTTTTTTACCATATTTGGACATATCGATGGCTTAATATAGAAAGGTCGTATCTCATTTTTTTTCAAAATCGAGGTTTTTACATATTCTGGTAGACAAAACCCCCATACACATCCTCTGAATCTTTCAGCTTCCTATGTTGACGAATAGTCGACTTACAGTAATTAAAAGAAAAAGCATTAACTCACATAAATTTGAATAATTATTTTTGACTCTTTGTACCGAGTGAAGAGTTCAACTATAGTATATACTCCGTTACTGATTTAAATGAATTCCTCATTTATTTTTAATAAAAACTGCATTTAAACTTTTTTTATACCATTTTTGTTTTAGATTTTATTAAATTTTTTCCTTCTCCTGTAAAGTACTGAAATTGAAGATACGACCTTTCTATATTAAGCGCTCCCACACACGAGTCGGGGGAGGAGATGGAATATTTCACGATGCATAAGGGAATCGAAACCAAACGACCCTTATTAATTGCATGAATCAGCGCTTTCTCTCAATAGCTGGCATGTATAAAAAACTTCCATGGTTACGTGCAGTAATGCCATCTAACCTAAACTAATCTAAATGTTTTAGAGCATTATTTTGAATTTCAAAATTTTTATTTTATAAAATCTCTTTAGAATTTATTTTTAATAGCAATTTTGCATTTAATTTTTCTTTTTTTTTCAAAAATTAAAAATTTGTTATTCCTAATATTTTAACCATCACTACTGCACACACTCTGTTCAGTCTATAAAAGCTGCATTGGCCATATGTGTACAGTCAACCCTCCTATAACGCGGTGTGTGCGTACCGCGTTGTATAGAAGCTGTGCTATAAGAAAATCGGATTTAACCATACAAAGCAGGTTAATTCGTAGCGCGTTCTATGGAAACCATCTATCGCGTTGTATGGAAACCGCGCTATAAAAAACTCGAAATTAGTACAAATCACATCATTCGTACAACATTTTCATTTTCAACATTCATCCTCACTGTCAGATATGAGTTGCAGAAAAATTTTTAGAAAGACTTGTTCACCAACAGTGCAGCCCTTGCGCTGACCAACTTCTTCCTTTTCCCTGATTGTGGTGGAACTTGGTCAGTAAAGGGACTGCGTTCACCCATGGCATCACAACGGGCCTCTATGCGTGCTCAAGTGAGCTTTGTGACATCAGAGCTACCACTCCGACCTAACCTAACCTGTTCACCAACAAAACGTATGTACTGTGAAAGAGCTCTGAGATGACTGAAACCGATGTCGTAGACGGCTATGAGATAAGCTGGCATGTTTATACATATATTTCGACTGTGCTTTTGCGTTTAAAATGAAACTGATATTAAACCCTCTTACAATATCTAGTTACTGGAGTCATTCATAGGCTGTGCGGAAGGAACTTATGGCATGTTGTTGACCGGAAACCGCGCTGTAAGACGGCTGTCGCAATTTCAGCTCCGCGTTATGTGGAAACCGTGTTATAGGAGGGCTGTCGCAATTTCATTTCCGCGTTATATGGAAACCGCATTCTGAGGGTACCGCGTTATAGGAGGGTTGACTGTACATAATAATATTTCAGTTGCAATAATCAAAACAAAATAAAAATAAACTAATGCAACAACAACAAAAACAAATAGAAGCTTAGTACTAGTAGTAATGGCCGCCAGTACATACAAGTTACACGAATTTTATTGACTCTGGAAATTGTAAAAAATAACTACAAAAAAAACCGACTATAAAAACAAAATGCGTGTGAAAAGAAATGTTACAGATTGCTGCTGGATTTTTATTCTTTACATGGAAATAAAAATGAAGAAATAATTATATTTTTAAATCAATTTAGTTTCTTACTTTAAAATTATTGGTACATATAAATAATACTATAGCCAGTATTTTAAGCAACAAAAAATCTTTATAAAATATTAGAAAATTACTCATATGTACATATTGTATTTTATTCTCATTTCAGAGGGTTTACCATTTGTTCCCCATATCTGCTATGTAGGTGAAAAGGTCTATAAAACCTCAGTGGGTTCCTGTTTCTTTTATGAAGAAGTCAAAGAATGCTGTTGTTCCTCAGTTTTAGCTAAAGAATGTAAGTACTCTTTTAATTTTGTAGCATTTAAAATTAAATTTGTATAAAAAAAAGATTTTACACAACTTAAAATATAGATTTCGATTAAATTTAGATTCCTTTATGCCTATTATATTACAACAAAAGAACGAAGCCCGTTGTGGCGTACTGCGTTTAAAAAAACTTGTTTAATTAAGCAGTGTTTTCGACATTGCTCCGTCACTGCCATATACATACATATTTTTGAAAAAAGTTAACTTTATTTTATCTGTAAGTTGTAATAACGAAAATAAGTTAAAGGTAATTTTACAGTTCTCTTTAGCTAAAGGTACCTTTAACTAAACCCAAGTTTAACGGCAAGTTGTAATAATGGCCGTTAGATGGTTGAGTGAAACTCTGTTATTAAATGAAGTCCTTTATTTTCACTCTAATAAAAAAATAAAAATTCTTACCTCGTAATTTTGAGAATACATTAATTTTTATGAAATATGATTATAACATCATCATCATCATAAGCTTTCATCTATCTATGTATGTATGTATATGGAAGACTATAAAAATTAGTAATAAATTATCTATTAATTTCCCGTTAAAATACGTATTTTAATGCCTTTTTGATATTTGCTCTGATTCATTTAACACTTCGGATCTAATTAATTTTATTCTATGAATTTCTTTCGAAAACAATTTTAAACCATAAACGTTTTATATTTTATTTATTTTCTTTAGCAGCTCAAATGCTAATTGAAAGCATGTGCTAATAAATAAATAAATAATAATAAAAAAAAAGAATAAAAAATCAAACATAAATAAATACGCTTTGTATTAAACAAAAACGATATTTAAAATTATGTACATATGTATATACAAAATTCAATGCTTAAAGCTTTAAATAAAAAAACAAAAAAAATTAACACTCATAATAAACAAAATGGTAAAATGATAAATAAATTTTTATAGAATGTTTTGCTTATTTTTTTTATTTTTATTTTATATAATTAAATTTTGAATTAATAACACATTATATCCTGTTCAAGTTACGAATGTTTTGATTCCACTTTTTTAAATATCTTTTTTTTTTTTTAATTTACGAGTTTTTTTTTCTCAAACACTTCATTCATTAAGTGTCTTATTATAATGGAATTGTTGATGGAATTTTCTTTTTCCATGAAAAATACCTTTTTTTTCCTACAAAGCATTTGAGATTAAACACTATAATTTACAGACGAAATATTTGTATCTTTTTTATGTCTATAAGGCGTAGGTGTAGTTGATTCTCGTAAAACTATGTATCGAGTCCGCCATCTAACGTTTTTTTTTTTTTTTTCAACTAGTGCTTATTTCTTCGTGAATGGTAACACTTAGCTCATGTCTGATTTGACAGATATCCTTTATCCTTCCGCTGATCCATCCAATTGACCATCCAATGCGTTTTCGCTTCGCTAAGTGGGCATGCGATCGACTTACAGAAGATGCCGATTTTGGCAAAAAAAATCATCTTTTCAGATGAAGCTCATTTTGATCTTGGCGGGTATGTAAACAAGCAAAATTGTCGCATTTGGGGCACAGAAAACCCGCACGCATACATTGAAAAGCCGACGCACCCAAAACGAGTCACTGTTTGGTGCGGATTTTGGTCCACAGGCATAATTGGGCCATTTTTCTTCGAAAATGATCAAGAAGTGGCCGTTACAGTCAATGGCGATCGTTATCGGGCCATGTTGAACGAATTTTTGTTCACAAAAATTGAAGAGGAGAATATTGGCAACATTTGGTTTCAACAGGACGGCGCTACGTGCCACACACTCGATGTTTTGCGCCCTGTTTTTGAAGATCTCATTATCAGCCGCAGAGCTGATGTCGTTTGGCCACATCGGAGCTGCGATTTGACACCGTTGGACTATTATTTCTTGGGTGCCGTCAAATATAAGTGTTACGCCGACAAGCCAGAGACAATTGATGCTTTAAAGGACAATATTCGTGAAGCCATTGGTGAAATACAGCTGCACACAATCGATAATGTGCTTAAAAATTGGACCGATCGTGTAGGCTACTGCATGGCCAGCCGAGGCAGCCATTTGAATGAAATTATTTTCCATTATTAACCGGAAGGATTGTACTTTCAAATAAAAAAAGAAATTTTAGAAAATATTCAGTAGTTTTTTTTAAAGCATTTTCAAAAAAAAAATTGTTATTTGGCGGACCCTATATATATAATTTATTAATAAAAAATATTGTATTGTATATTCATTCATTATTGCAAAAAAATTTCTTTGAAATGTTTTTCTTTCATTTTCAGAACTAAATAAGGAAAAAGAGAAAAACAAATAAAATTAAAACAAGCCATATAAACAAAACCCCTGAAAATGTATCTCCTTTGTTATGGATCGCCACCGAAACGGCAGTTGTCGTATAAAGTTATGAATGCATATACAATGATCCGACTTGGCCATGCTGTCGCGTATGCCTAGGCCATAATCATTTCTAGTGGCTATACCAGCCATCTCAACTAGCCAAATAGCCATCTCTTCTAGCCAGATAGGAACTTTTACTAGCCATCTCTACTAAGTATACTAGCCAGCTTTACTAACCATATACTATACTAGCCAATTAGCCCTGTACTAGCTAAGCTAGCCAGTTAGCCATCTATACTAGCTATACTAGCCAGTTAGCCAGGTGAAAATGTAAGCGTAGATTAGATGATGACGAAACAAAAACAAAAAGAACGAAAGAAACTTTTTAGTGCGTTCGTTTGTTTTAAGGGTTGCTGGTTTCCATATACATACTCACCTTTTTGGCTTTTGTCTGCCAGTGGCAAAGGTGAAACTGCGGATGGGTTTTATTTTAATTTCAAAATGTTTACCAAGATACAAATATTTTTTTTTTTTTTTTTTATCATTCATTTTATTTACAATCTATCAAAAAAAAAAAAAAGATAATAAGTAAATTCTATAAAGTAAATAATAAAATTCATTGCCATACTCCCTTGAGAATAGCAATATACTATAATATATATACATACTATATATATTTATAATTAAGTCTACTTTAATTGGTATTTACAATATTATTATTAGATACAAATATTGGGCATATTTTATACGAAAACAAGTATTTATGATGTGGGTGTCAGGTGTAACCAGTACCCCAACCCCAGTACCCTGAAGAATAAAAAAATAAGAAATAAATGCAATAGAAAAGAAAAGGAGTGGGGTGGGGTGGGGTGTCAAAGTAGCAGGGCAGATAATAAACCATTTGAGATATACCCGCCACTAAATGAATTGTATTTGGGAACCTTTGAACTAGAATTCTCATATATGTAGCTTGACGGCTTCCACCACATTCCAATCTTCAACAATTATTCAGCATCTAAACGAACGAAACTATCTAAGACTGCAACGTTTGGGAGTCACATCAACCATCCTCATCACCATCCATCGATTATCCATCGAGCGATATTTAATATTTGTGTAATATGTATAAGTAACATGATCATATGTATATGTATAGTGGCTGTATTCTGTTAAACACATAACATTGCTTTGGCTTTGTTGATATTAACATTGGAGATTTTGTCATATTCTGTTGAAGAAAACACATAACATTGCTCTGTTCATATGAACATATTAACATACTTTACAGCTACAATTGTCAATTGTTTGTGTACTGTAATAATTACATTGTCGTTCGGCCAAATAATAAAGTAATTGATATTCGAAGTAATTCTCATTTAGTTAATTTCTATTTATGAATAAGTAAAAGAAAATGCAAAAGGGAGGGATGGATGGTGGGTTATCTGTGATAAACCATTAGAGAAAACCAATTCGGCCATTAATTGGATTGGGTTGTCCTTTGGACAACAGTGCCAATAATGTAGTCTAATTTATGATGAATACAAAAACGATTTTGAGACTAGAGAAGATTGGGATATTTGGTAGAAGTATCATACTGAGTCAGATGTGATATCTAAAGTAATAATTCTCATTTAGTTAATAAAAATTTTTGAATAAGTAAAAAGAAATTTGATGGGGATGGTGGGGGGGTTGTATGTGAGGATACTCGACTAAATCGACTGTATTTGGGGAATCATTAGTCTACGATTCTCATACAGCTTGATACTTCTACCAAACATCTCAATCTTCTACAATTATTGAGAATCTTCTCTGGAATCCCAGAAATTATTTTCAAAATGATATAGAATCGATTTAGTCGAGTATCCTCACATAGAACCCACCCACCATCCCCATAAAATTTCTTTTTACTTATTCAAAAATTTTTATTAACTAAATGAGAATTACTTTAGATATCACATCTGAATCAATTTGATACTTCTACTGTATGAGAATCGTAGCCTAATGGTACAGTCGATTTAGTTGAGTATCCTCGTATAAAACCCACCCACCATCCCCATCAAATTTCTTTTTACTTATTCAAACATTTTTATTAACTAAATGAGAATTACTTCAGATATCACATCTGAATCTCAAATACAAGACCCAGTACAGTTTTACATGCACAGCAAATTTCATCACTTACTTGAATCATTTTAAACTGTATATAACTGACCAATACCAATATACAGCTGAAAAGTAGGCAGCATTCTAAGACTTAATTTTGTAATTTCCCTTACGTCGTAAAAAAAATTTATTTATTTATTTAATCCTAATGCTAATGCTTACTTACTATTGTTATAATATTATATATTTAAATTATTTATTATATCATTTATAATATAAATAAAACAAATAAACTTACTTTCAATTCAATATAAACACGAAAGGATATTTTTTTAAAATTCACATTATAAGGTAGACAATTTTACTTTTACACATTTTTTACACATACCATTAGCTATACCAGCTATAACCAGCCAGCTAGCCGGCTATACGAGCTTTATTATCCAGCTATACTAGCTGTTCTAGCCAGCTATACTATTTAACAGAGCACTTAACTTTAGCCCTTGATTGCGTTGTCGTTGTCGTTGTCATTGGCAGTTGTTATCTAAGCGAGGCTATAAGGATAATAAAATGTTAATGAATTGTTTTGTTGGTAATAATTAAAGAAAGTGACTTACCTGTGATGGAATATTAGTGATAGCCGGAATGAAATATATCATAAAAATAAGAGAATTTCTTGAGAAGTTTTCATTGGTGACGTTAACTGTAAACAATTTTATGTTAATTTAACTTGAATACATTTACTTGAAAAATTAATATTTACCTTAAACAATTATTAACTATACATCATTTTTTTTTTTTAATTTCAGGGCGTCATATATCAGCTGGATCTTCTATCTACAATCAAGTTTTATTTCACGACATTTATATGTTGGCCATTATCTCTTTGTTATATCTTTTAATGCGACGACTCTATTGTAACTAAACTCTCCTTTATAGTTTTGTTGTATATTGTTTGTATATTTTTTTTTCCTTTTTTGTTTTATTAATTAAAATAATTATAATCATAAATAGAATATATGTGAGTGTTATTTAGTCATATACATAGTTGCATTTTAAATGTATAAATCTCGAATAATAAGATAATTCATGTAATAACAACTTGACAACTAACTTGCTAGTTAAACAAAAAAAGAAGAGAATGAATTCTAATTGTTTTAAACAAACTGTGAATACCTAGTACTAAAAGATAATTTTTAATCAAAGTAATTAAAATGGAAATGAGTTCACTAACTAGTAACTAGTTTTTCAAAATAAATATATTGCATATATCGAATATAGTAAGTAATTAAATTGTATTAATACAACATATTATTGCTCTCTTATGTGTCCATATTTAAATTTAAAATTTTAATTTTACTTAATATGTAATTTAAAAACGAACTACTTAAAAAAAAAAAGAAGAAAATACAACTATCAATCTAATTAATATTTTACCTGTAACTATACTTAATTGTAAAATTTAAATAAATGTCTATATATTGATTTATTTAGAAGCATAAAATAAAAATAATAATAATTGTACAAAAAGTATAAAAATCTCAAAAAGTAAAATGTTACCAAATTTGGTTTTCAATAAAGATGTATTTAAAGACCAATCGACAATATTTTGTTTTTATTAAATAATTGTAATTGCATACGTTAAATGATACGTCAAAAGTAAGTTACATATATAATTGGTCATTAAAACGAACGACGGATTTATCAGAAACTTTTTATGGCAATTTTGTTTACTCTCAGAGTTTTTGCCAGAAATCTACTGAGAGGCAGTCGCAGAAGAAATATTTTTTTTTTTCGTTTTGATTTCTGACCTGGGGTTTGAACCGTGTCCTAACGTCTAATAAGCCAACACACTACCTACTAGGCTACTGTGACTTCGAACTAAAAAGCTTAATCTAAAGGCTTATACAAGTACAATATTCCTTAACGTTTTGCAAATACAATCTTGAAAACAGCTCATATGACTATGGAAAAGACAGAGAAATGGGATTGCTTTGGTATAATCGTGGCAATTAGAACCTGTCCTATTACGACGCAGTAGACACTTCTGTATTTAAGCCCATTGCATATGGTAATGAGCACCAGAGCCGTGAAGACTTTGGTTAGGTTAATAATAGACCAGTCAACGCCTCTGGTGAGCCCATAACATTTCTGTGGAGTGGAAAGGAAGAGACGCAAACACTCTTGTCCAGATAAACAGATTTAAGTTATGCATCAGAATATTGAACAGTAACCTGAGGATAATAACCGGCACTTTACCGGGCATCGTCGATTCAAAGAACACTTGTTTTAAAATAGGGATCGATTCAAGCCCACTATGTAGATTCCGTGATTAGGACAAAACACTTAAATGATCAGAACGAAACACGTAAATGCTTATCAAGTGATAGATATGTACATATCCTTACTGACGCCGTACGACATCCTTAAGTTTGGCGGGGCAATAGGATTGCAGAAGACAATAAATCGTTTCCCCGTGCTTAGGTTAGGTTAAGTCGAAGTGGTAGCTTTAATAGCTAAAGCACACTTGAGCAGGCATAGCGCCCCGTTGTGACGCCACAGATAAGCGCAGTCCCTGTACTGACCGTATTCCACCAGACTCATCAGGACGTTGGACAGCGTAGCCATCCTGAAAATTTAATAATCGAAGCTATATCCTTGATGTCATTGGATGATACCTCAGTTAAACGGAGAAGGAATAGAGAGCCAAATAACCTAAATCTGTACCTCGTAAATGATGGGCATTGACAAAAAAGCGGATAACAGTTTCCTCTTCTTCAACAGACCCACAACCACGGCAAAAGTCGTTTGATGGGAGCTGCAGTCTTTCGCCGTGTCTTCCCATAACGTAATGATCTGTAAGCATGACCATTGTGATCGAGATGATATTGCGACCAAGTTTGAGTAGTTGATTGGTACGGCTTATATCCTTCGTAGGCCAAGTGAATCTGAGAGTGAGGAAAGATTCCTCATTGACCCAGGATAGGTTGACACCCCGAAAGAATTTTTGTCTAATGTAACCGAGGTAAATGGCATACACCAATTCGGCCGTACAGTTGCCTGGAATGCCTCTGTGCTCAGTCAGAAGCCAGACAAATAACACTGAAGCGTCCAGAGGACGTCGAAACAGCGGTGGCACTCCCTAACGGGTCTAGAGCTGACCGTAACGCTCAATAGGGATCTTATAGCAACCTGGCTACCCGAAAAGATTGAGATACGGGAGAAAGAAGCACCGCTGATGAGGAATCATTTAGCGGCCTGGTAAATGGCCATCACCTCCACCCGAAACCACGCTTCAGAAGTGTTCAGGTCGAGTTTTCTAGAGTATACACCGCTACCAACCACGTTATCATGTTTAGGCCAGGGATTCCGGGAAGATGATAATGTTAGAGACCCAGAATCAAAAAATAAAAACTCCAGTCAAAATAATATTCTGTAGGGAGATAATCGATGGGGCTGGGAGATTAACCTCCAAAATAGAGGAATGTTCAGAAGAAATGATGCGCCAGCTAGAAAAGGCGCTAAGTCTAATTGAGGCAAGTTTCGCTGTTTTTTTTTTTTTGCAAGAAGCGCAATGGGAAGCCACTTAAGCATTGCGAACAAGGATGGTACGTAGAGCACCGGTGATATGAATAGCTGCAGAGCTTCCGCTGTATTTGGCTTGGGGTTAGAATTAGGGGAGAATAATTTTCGAACAGTGGTTCATTGATCTGATAGAGAGCTTAACCCAAAGGGTGAATCTCCCCGGAAAGTGACTCAAAGAGAAGTTCAAACGTCTCTGAACTGGATGAAGCCCAGCAGCCGTCAGGTAGTTGGACGCAGTCGAGAGATTTGTGTGTGGAACTTAGTACCACGAAGGCGGTTTAGGCTTATCCCTGTGGGTATCTCGGGGAAACAGAATTGCAATTGAATTAAATTGAAGAGGGTACAATTAGAGTTCTTCTTATTGATCAGAAGGTGGGAGAATCTACAATATCAATATTAAAAGTAATGTACCGAGAAAATCAAAAAAATTTGAGCTGATCAGGGTAATGTCCTCCTATTAGAACTAGGAAGATTGGTTCTTCAGCCCAAATAGCCTAGTTATCGCTAATTACTATTACTAATAATAAAATCAAAAAGACACTTACCACGTTCATTAGTATTGGAGCTGCCCCACATCGTATGGTGGGAGTTGGCGTCTGTTCCAAAAAATTACCGATGAGTTCTTGCGGGGGAGAGAAACTACAGTCATACTCGAAGTATGACGATGTGATCCAGAGAGTCTTCGAGTTTAGCGTTTAGCTCGATGACCATGGTGACACTGTCCTTGTTCCTATATCTGGGGAGGAGAAAAACATTAACATTAGTTTTGCCATTACACATTACAACGAGCTCTACGTCCTCCACTGCTAGGCGGCGGAGTAGAGCAGAGGAAGCAGTTTTGGAGTGTTGGAGATTAATTTGGTTGACTCTCAGCATCGGCATAAGAATCAACCATTGTCGCGTCCTCTTCATCCGATAACGGAGAGGTTACATCAGCGACAATATCAACACGAATGAAGAATTCTCCAATCAACTCGGAGTTGGATATTTTACTGTTCGAGGAGCATCGTGAAGAGTGGCTGCTTACGCTTTCACACTCGATATCCTCGGTGGTAGAGTTCGAGATGAGAGGCTCTAGGAGAAATTCTGATTGGAGTTGCAAAGCTGCACGAGAGTGCGATTTATAGACCCTGAGCTATATTGAGCCAAAGCCATAGTTTACCACTCGTTGATAATCGCGAAAGACTCCTCGCTTAGGATGTTCACCGTATCGTGGTGTGGTGGTCGGAAATCTTGGCTACCCTTCAATTATTTCTGGGTAGATTGGTGTTGCTGAGTTTGAGGATCTTTAAAATGGCCTCAGCCTCAGCAGGAATTTTCGTTCTCGATCGGGGACGGTGAATAATCTGGTTCAGAGCGACTTCTGCATGCCTGGCTCCTGGCCAGACCTCACCAATCCATCTTGTAGAGCTCCAAAGATCGGAGCAGGCTAACATTTTGATATGCCATGGGAATCAAACTGCATCGCGGCCATGACCTAAAGGAAAATATTCAGGACCACGCGTTCCACCAACTTCCACTTAGTGGGAGCAATGGAACCAACCGGGTGGCCCTGATTAATTATTGTCCAGCTAAGGCTCTCCTTTATCACCCCACTGAGAGGTTTGGCTAACCTGCTGGGAACGGAGCGTCGAGCGAGGTTTGAAATGGGGTGTCTTTGGGTTGGCTACCGTAGAAAGTTTGGGTGGGCAATTTTGACAATAATTCGCATAACTGACCTGTGAGTTCTATATGCCTAGGATGTTGTTGACACCCTAAGGTGGATTTGTGTCGGGGCTTTCACGGTCGACTTATATGCCAAAGTCTTTGCGCCAGCCGAAGAGTAGATGGGCATATTCGCAGCAGCTCTGCCTTGGACAAAGGTGCGGCAGCCAATGGGGAGAATGTGGCGACGCTAGGGGCCAGTTTGTGTGGTATTTGTGTGCCGAATTCAAAAGGGTTTTAGCCGAAATGACACAAAGGTTTCCCACTCACAGCCGCTATCCTTGCCCACAATGTCCCCTTGGTTATCTATGCAGGGAAACTAGGAGAGGGTTGGCACAAGCTCTTATGGGGACAGGTGCTCAGAGCCAGAACGGATACTAGTCGGGAGTCTTCTCAACCGAACCTCAAACTCAACGGTGACGGGCAAGGAACGTACTTTAAGGTCTGCCTGGGTTTTAACGGGACGGATGCTGTTGTAGCCCTAGCCTGGAGCCGTTCACTCAGCCCGGTGCAACCGTGCATAAGGAACTAGGTCCAGAAAGCTACAGTCACCAGCTCAATGCAATCAAAACAAATACGAGGGCAGAGTGGTCCAGAAAAACAAGCGAAAAGAATCGTAGCAAGACGGGGTTGGATCAGCCATACTCACCCCGGCTGAAGAGCGGTGTTTATTAACTCCCCGGCATAGAACCAGAGGGTTTGGTAAGAGGCAGGGCCGTTGAAGCCTTAATTCCACAATTTTTTCCCAGTGTTAGGTGATTATCACTCTTTCTATTAGAATATCCCTTTTGCTTTACATTGTCGCTTGAGTCCTTTTCGGTGTCATTTAATTGCTTTTCTGAGCAAATTTCCAAACAGTTTACTTTAATTTTTTTCTAATCTATAATTTTTGTTATTAAAAATGTTTAATTTAAAAGAAAAAGTTGACAAAACACTTGTTCCACTTGTTCTTTAAACTCACATCGGCCTATTTGCAGGTGTAAACTAGTAAATCACATTTATTTCATAATATCCCAAATGTTACAGACATGGATGGATATGCAGTGGAAGAATTTAATGAAAAGCCAGTCTAATGGGAAATAAAGTTGTGGCATTACACCTAGGATATCTCGCTATCTCTCATCAACTTTCTATCAGTATGTTAAAAAAAGAAAACCTACTACTACTACTACTACAGTATCTATTGCCAAACCTCGATACTGCCGAAATGTGGTGATCCAAGTCATCACCAGCTTTACAAATAAATAGATTTTTTTGTGGTCAGTAGTAATTGACGAATGGAATTTAGTTTTGTGTGTAACCCATATGTCAGCAAGAATATATACATATGTATATATACATATAATTGGTCATTACAGCTCTTCAGTCAGGATTACGACCTAGCTTCTCATACCACTTATGTTGTACGTGTTAATTTTATACATGAGTGGCGGGATCTATAGCTGATGTCTTGCAGAAAGAGAGGAAAAGAGACAATTTATATCTTAAGGATAGCGCTCCAAGTTTCACAACCAAATAACAATATCGATGTTACATTGGAATTTAAAATAGTAGATTTTCAACCGCTGTTATGCTTTTTATTAATACAAATATACTAGTATTCATTATTTATGGGAATTATTTTCGTATACACTTAAGAAATGTTTTTGGAAATTGTATAAAATTGGTATATTTATAATTTTAATTTCATAAAAATGATTCTTAATTAGGTGTTAGGGTTTAAAAGAAGTATTTTGTTTGTTGAACGAGACTTTTTGTTTGATCGATGAAATAATAAAACGATAATACTTTTGGTATCCAGATACATGTTTAAAAAACATACAAAAAACTAATATAAAAAAATTTTTATAACGAATTTGGTTTAGAAAATAATATCAACATAAACTTAGTACTAAATTATTGGGTAATATAAAAAAAATTTATATATAATTAAAATATAAAAAAATATGGCATTACAAAGTGATTTTTCGAATTTATACTTAAAATAAGATTAAAAAATATATTGAAGCTTACTCGGCTAAATATCTATAACCTACTAAAACTTCGTGTTATAGTTAGTCTATATATAAAAACACCTAATATTAGATGAGTCACTGAAATAAATTGATATTCACAATAGGAAACGAGAAGAAATAATACAAAAGTAGTAAATGGTTAAAGACTTGTACGACCCTTTGTCATAACCTTATTCAAATAATTAACACAGGATAAAACATCTTCATAATCATGTGACCATTCGCACAAACTATTTTCAAGCGTACGCAGACGTGAAGAACCCAAACGCATACCACCACACTTGACAGCTGCCATGCAGCTGCAAGTTAATATTTTAAAACATTGTTTTCTTATAGTGTTATGTGTAGCATTATCCCAATTCGGTGTAGCTCTTACACAAGGCCAGGCCATAAATACATAATCAAGCAAAGCATCCCAGTGGGCCGAATCGTGCAGTTGTTTTGTATGTTGGTTTACTAGACGTTTAAATTCGTTCAAATGCAAAGAAGCGCGCGCATAAGCTGTACTATCGGTTTTTTTGCATAGCCGAGAGGTGGGTAAAGATTTAAATATCATACGCTTTGCGTGTAGGAGTTCCTGCTCCAGTGTGCTAAAAATGAATACATAAAAGGATAATTAACTTATACGCCGTCTAAGAATAATTTCAGAATTTCAACGCATCCTCAAAGTCAGACAATGGTTGCAATATACCTTCAAACCTTCATCAAAAAAGTCAATAAATTACTTTCTCCTAATAGCCTTACAAAAACATGCTTCCGACAACAGTAGCTTAGTGTTTTAGTACTTCTTTTAACATCCTATGGCTTTTAACGGCGCCACTATAAAACCAGAATAACTAGGTTCAACAAATTGCAAATCATTTGGACAAATACTTCTATAGGCCTTTATTGACCAGAAAAGCAATTTATTCTTAATAATACTAATAAGCAATGCTAATTCGCATTAAAAAAAATTGTAAAGCATTTTGACAAATACCTCTGAAGTTCTTTATTGACAGACTAAATAGGCAATTTATTTTTATTAACACACCTAAAATATAATACTTTTAATAAACAATACCTAATTCTTTTACTATCACGATCAACAGACTATCACAATTCACTAACAACTTTATGCTGTTACAAAATATTACTACCACTTACATACATCCTATTTGATAAAATAGAGCTTGATAAGAGACCCAATATTCGTCAGACCAACAATATCATGCTACTAATTCGATGCAATTAATATGGAAATCTTTATATTTTCTTCTTCATTAATGCCCATATAACTTATACTTTTCTATACGGATTAGTAAAATAACAAAATTATAAAAAATCTACTTACTTAATATCAGGTGTTGGTAAATGTTCTCTAAGCTCTGATTCGACTTTGCCATCGCCTGCTACTAGTTTATCCACTATCACATCAATTAGTTGCTGGTGAGACAAACCTTGCAAAACATCAGCTAACGGCAACTCTTCATTCCATTGCGCAAAGGATTTTTCATTGTCACACAGCCTAGATCTTTTAGCTGGTGGTATGCATGGCCACAATTGTTGTTTTGCATTGGGTTTTGTCGGTGAATTAATGGAACTGAAACACATGCCCGGCTCCGGTGGTGTACTACCCATTGTTAGACGCTTTCTTGGAGAACTTCTTAAAATCATATTTGTACTTAAAGGCATTTTGGTGGGTGTACGTTGGAAGGGAATGCGGGCAGGTGCATTTTTTGAAGCGGCGGCATGTTCTGGTGTCCACTCCGTTAATGGGTGCCGTCTGCCGCGTTGTCTTATTATCAGTTCATCCGGTGAGGGTAATAAACTTTCATAATCTTGTGCCAAAGCTACATTTGTAGTGTTGTCCACTAAAGTGGAGGCAAATACAGATGCAGGCGTTGGATCATTTGGCCAATTAGTATTTATTGGCGTAGTAGCTACACGCAAAGCTTCTAAACGATCTGCTAAAGCCATTCTACTACCGTTTTGCGGTGTAGCCATTTTTTAAATTAATTAATTGCTTTAATTTGCAAAGAAATAAATTTTCACTTTTTTATTTTTCTTGTCAAAAAATGCGTAATTCAATGTCCTTATCTTATAAACTCGATCAGCAAGTACAGTTTTGTCTTTTTTTTTTTGTTTGAGTGTGCAGTTTTATATTTTCCTGCAGGAATTTGTCTTTGCTTGTTTTCCTTTTTAATTTTTCACTTTTTATCACCTGCCTGATAAAAATGTTTTGTTTTCGTTTTTTTCGCAATTTCCTTCGATGTTATTCCGCCATTAAAATGTTTGTTATTTATTTTCTTTATATCTTACAGTGTTGTTAAATGGTTATAAATAAACAACGCTAAAACATAAGCAATCATTTTAAGAAAAAAATGAATTAAAAAATAAAAAATAACTATGCTGCAGTAATAAGTGTTTTCATAAATTAAGTATTTAATTAAATTTATGATATTAGAAATCAAATTAAGTTTTTCAATTAATCAATTATTTCTGTGGAACATCTTTCGGCTGAAATGTTATTTTATTTGCCAGTAGTGGCAACTCTCTATTTCAGAAGAAATGAATGTCGCAATGGCAACACTTATATTCATTAAAATGAACTCTTCTTTCTCAAAAAGTAGATTTTGCCCTTTATTAAAGTAAATCAGATGAAAGTTTATAAAATTCCGTATATAATGATGGATAAAGTGGCAAATATTATAAAAGCCTATGAAAGCTGGGTTGCGAAAAATCCGGAAACAGTATGTGATGTAGAAACCACAGCTAAATGGGTGTCTTACTTTGTTGCAGGTGGGAAAAAAGAACCTTCAATTATTGTCCCTTAAGTTATCATATAAACAAATTTATTTTTCTTAATATAGGACGCATATCCGATTCGAATGTAGTAACTGAATTGATATATTCTTTATCGAACTTATTGGTTTTATACAATGATCGCATCATTGCCAAAGACAGGAAGGATAAGGGTGAAACAGTGGCCGGCGAAATTGAACAAATTTCTAGTGGTTTCTGCTACCGTCTAAAGGTCATGTTGACCACCCTCGAATACTGTGAGGTATTCATCGAAATTTCGGCCCAAAGAGTTTTTGGTAAAAAAGGCAAATGGATTTTTATCACTGGCTTACAGATTTTGAAAGCGGCCGGTCGTTTCTTTATACTAAAACATTCAACGCAACAAATCATAACGTCTCCTGCTTTACCGGTCTTGAATAGAAGATCGCTTAAAAAGAACAAAGCAGCAGTAGCAGCAGCTTCTGGCAGTGTAAATGGTGGCAATAAAACTTCCTTAGAAGAGCACAATTTCACATTTAAATTGAAGAGGTCGGGGCGTTTTATAAGAAAAGTAGAGGGAGCACCACCCTTACAATATCGTTCATTTAATCTTAATGAAGAGATAATGTCAATGCAGAAATCTCAAGTGTCCAAAGAACTGTTGCAGGCTGAGTATTTGTATATTGCTAAACCCTTAATCCATTTAGCTTCTATGGGTTTATTCGGCGAAAAGTCATGGAAACAATATGTCATATCGTTGGCCGTTGATTTTGCCAGTATTAATATGTATCGTAAAAATCGTCATCTAATGTCGAAGCAACAACAGCTTATCTTATCACATCGTTGCGTTAATCTGTTACTATATCTTATGCGTTCGCCGTTCTATGAAAATTTTACACAATCTAGATTGGAACGTATATTAGGTTTTATAGCTAATAATGTACCTGTGGTAAAAATGGTTGCAGCACCTTTGCGCGAATACATTCCACATTGGCAGTCCACATACTTCTATTTGTGGTCAACTTAGTGGCCATTATAATATTTAGTTTTCCTTACTAATTCGAGTAAATATATTTAATTTGTAATTGGTAGTTTAGTGTATTAATTTTTTGGTAACGGGCTTTAGAATTTATGCCAAAAACTGTGTGGTATCAGGAATTAATCAGTGTCTGACAAAAACATTACAGAGACGTAATTATTTTTTGTACGAAACAAAGCGAACTGCTATAATGAAATTAATTTGGATTATGCTTATTATTTATTAAAAAAGTGAAAATCAAATTAACGATAACCTTATATGAGAAATATTTTAATAAAAAATAAAGTTAGTAGCTTTAACGGAAAAGTTTTATTTTTATTTTTTATAGGCTATCAAATGAATCAATTTCAAAAGCAACAGATCCAATTAATCGATTGACTATGGGGAGTAACAGTCATTGCCATCTGTCAAATGCCATTTTAAAATATCAGTTGCCCTCTGTAAAACCTTTTCGAGTAAATCGTCGAGGAAGGTTTCATACCGAAATCTTTTTCTAGTTACCCACAATAAAGGACAATACTACAGAAAGGGAATCATTGCTTCATCTTCTTTTAAATCACGGCATCTATTGCTTGTCGTTAAGTGAAGGACCCATTATTCCCTCATGCACCTAAAATACATAATAACCAGTAATCAAAGCTACCACTATATTTTGGCCAGATTTCCTCCACAAATAGGTTCTTTAAACTAACTAGCTTTTAATATTGTCTCCATCACACAATCACGTTTAAGTGAAAATTTTCAAACATTGTAAGCGTCCCAATCCGTTTCTGCCATGGAAGCTATTTTGAAAACCACAAAGACTCCAGATTGTTCATACAGCTACCACAAGCAAGGGACAGCGGCTTTCCTTTATCGGAACTTATTACGTAAAGCGTGCAGACGTCTGTCGATTGGCCTTAAATGCAGTAAACAAAAAAGGAAATTAAACAATTTTTATTTTATATGAAAATATATAAGTTTGTTATTCTGGATGCTAATATTTTAATTAACCTTTATGATAGATAGATATCATGTTACAAATTAGGTCTGCAACTTTTTTAAAACTTATTTCAAAATTCTTAAACTATTTATATAATCGTATACAAAAATATAAATAAGCCTTTATTATATTGCGTTATAAATATTGTATGGAAACTAGGCTTCCAAAGTCTTAAAATTGAATATCTTAAGTATTTTATTTACTTATTTTTACTTTATTAAAGCAAGAGACTATAAAATTTTAGAAAGTTGATACTTTTTTTTTTTTTTTATAAACAAATCTTTTATAAATTTTGTTAATTTCAATTGATTTCTTCACTTTTTATCTATGTACAGGACTAAAAAAATATGATGTTTTTATTTTAATGACAATTATAGGCGACATGATGAAACTTTATAGCTACAACTAAACTTGGAAAACTTAAAAATACAATTTTACAAAATATAGTACAAAATGACTTTAAGATGTGATGACAATAGCTTTAAACTATTGTAATACTAATTCTAAAAAAAATGATCCCATTAAAGTGTTAATCTAAGTATTTTTGTAAGAACAGCTCAGTTATTGTATCAAATTCGTAATTATTTAACGATGGAATTAAAGGCTATTTTGTTGCAGTTTTACCACCACCACCACTAGTGTAACTATGATTATTATTATACAAGTACGGTATAATATGAGGTTCTATTTCCAGATTTTGTTTTAATATAGAACTCATGACGAACTCTGTCGACACTATAGGACATTTCGGATTACCGAAACGTGTTAGATCCACACATAAATGCATATCATTCGGGCAAGTGACAATAATGTAAGAGTCTGGCGATTGATTATGAATTTCTGCAATAGCCTGTGAGGAGCGTCGTTTCTCTTCAACTTTGCCACCAGATGATTCAATCATACGTACAATTTCCGCCCGAGCTGGAAAGACATCAGGCGTTACATAGAAATAGCGACCCGCGAATAATGTTGCACGATTTGAGGATTGCAAGGCAGTATCTAAGTGGAATTTAAGGTTTTCATCGACAGGTATATATTGAATTTTATAAGAGTCGGGTGGTAAAAATTTGCCTGCTTTAGCACTCTCAACGAGCCATTGAGATTTTAACACATAATCGACATGACAGACAGCTTGTATTAATTTGCAAGTACGACTTTCTCGCGTCATTACCAAGTAAGTAGCATCCACGGGATTGTCTACAACAATACCTCCAAGAGATCTAAAACAAAATATAATTAATTTTCATATCGTATAACCAAAAAAGGATTTTTATTATTTATTTTAACTTACAATACTGCTTTTTTAAGAGATTCAGGATCAGCGACTTGAGAAAATATAACTTTTGGCGGTTTGGCAGTTTGGGGATATTCTAAACAAACGATAGTTTCAGGTATTTCTTCTTGATATGGCGAAATTTTTTGTCTTTTAGCCTTTTCATAATATGGATCGGCCAAATATCTTTTAACGCGTTCATGGGCATCTTGTGTTAAATTAATTGGAGCTTTCCAAGCAGCTATTAATAAAATTCTCTTAATATTATGAAAACAAAAAAAAAATCAATTTTACTTACCCATTAAATGTGGCACCAGACCATAATCAATACGAAATGGTGCTGTTATATTGTACTGTTGATACTTTGGATTGTCATATTGAGACATTGTACTTAAATTTCCTATTGTTATATCGCTAAGCCATAATGAATTTACAATCGGCATTCCCCATTCTTTGGCTGCATTAAACATTTCGCCTTCCAACTTTTTACACACTAAAACCGTATGTAGCTTGGATAGATACGAGGTGTAAATAGCGCCACATTCTTGCACCATTTGTTTTATACGATGTTCTTCTTCGGGTTCGTACCCATTTGAGGCTATAATATGTCGTTCCAGCGGCTTCTGATAACCAAATTGTGAAGGAAATGGCAAATGCAATGGTTGCCAAGGTGGCAGCAATTGCTTTTTCAAACAAATGTCACTTAGCCAGTAAGCAGTTATACAACGTTTAGCATCACGTAGGGCTTGCATAACAACACCATGTCTTTGTGTACGACACAACACATGGGTGACACGTGGACAATAATTCTTTTCAATGTCACCGCCAAATTGGCGTATTGTTTCCATCCATATGGGCAATTCTTCACCATCCGTTTCCTCATACTCCTCAACTATGTAGAAAGTACACCCGACAAGAAATAGATCCGGAGGTAATTTTAGGTTCGGATTATGGCCATAAAATTGCGGTCTTGGCGGCATTGGTAATTGCGTAACTCTGCCTTGTTGTATATAGCCAGCTGGTGTCATAACACCAGCAGGGACAACAGTTCCAGGAGCTGCTACCACTTGCTGCTGAATAGCACCACCAGCGGTACCACCAGCTGCAGCAGGTACGACTAATTGTTGTTGAACAATGTGTTGCTGCTGCTGCTGTTGTACGGCTTGTTGAGATGGTACTCCAGCGGCAATAATATTAGTAACAGCTACTGGACCAGTTGACGACATTTGCGTTTGTAAAATCGGTCTGCGCATCTGTTGTTGCTGCTGTTGCTGTTGTTGCAAGAGCAAAAGCTCTTGTTGAGTTCTAGAAACTCCTGCAACCCCAGTAACAGTAGCACCAGCCACGGGCACCGGACCAACTTGATTTGTAGTCTGCTGCTGTAATGAAGCTGCATTGTGTTGTTGAGTCATCATGCGCAAAGTACCTGCCGCACTTGCTTCCACAATTTGTTGTTGTTGTTGTTGATTTTGAACTGTATTGATTATGTTTTGTTGATTTAATTGTTGTTGTTGGCCCATTATGATTTGTTGTTGAGACTGTTGCTGCTGTAGCTGTTGAGGGCCCCCGCCAGTAGCTATCTGCGTTTGTATTATTTGAGTTTGTTGTTGCTGTTGATTTGGATCTTGTATTTGTATCTGCTGCTGCACCATAGTCTGCTGTACTCCAGCGATTTGTGTTTGCATTTGCATATTATTACCCGTAACTGTACCCCCTAGTCTATTACTTAACATATTAGCGAGAGCAGTTTTTGTTTTTAAATTCATTTGTTGTTGTGACGGTTGCAAATTTGGTGCCTGCTGTTGCTGTAACTGTTGACCATCCATGGTAGAACTTTGATTTGACATGAGAACTGTTTGCGGTGCTAAAGCAGTGATAATATTGTTTGGACCTAAAAGTTTTAAGAAATTTTGTTAAAATCCAAATAGTAACGCTTGCATTTCCCTATCCTTACTTACCTTGTTGTCCCTGTATGGTCTGCCCCAATTGCTGGGTTCCTGGTTGGGCTTGTATTATTGTCTGTTGCTCTATTATTTGCCCACTAGGACCAGTTATAACCTGCACTGTTTGCTGTGGCTTTTGACCGAGCATTTGTTGTTGTTGTTGCTGCTGCTGTTGTTGCTGCTGTTGCTGAAGCTGGACTCTTAATTGTTGTCTTTGTAGCAACATCTGTTGATTTGGATCATTCGGATTAAATACTTGCTGTTGTACATTTTGCTGTTGTTGCAGTTGCTGTTGTGCAATGTTAACAGGCGTTCCTGATGCTATAACTTGTTGTGGTGTAATTGGCGCTAGACCAGGAGCGCGATTGCCTGTCCTGACGACAACTTGTCGTTGTTGTTGCAACCATTGCATTTGTTGTTGCTGTGACAATCCAGCGGGCATTTGACTTTGAACGATAATATGTTGGGTAGTAGGACCTGCAGGCCTAGGTGTCGTACCCAAAGTACTAGCTACTACATTAGGTGCTCCAGCTCTTGGCTGATATGCCACTTGTTGTCTTACCATTACACGTGGTTTTGACTGCTGCAATTTTGAAATGTACTCGGCCTTCTTAATAGGATCCAGTGACATGAAATGAGCATGTGTTTTATCATCCAATTGTATCAGTTGGCGTTGAGGTTGTGCTGCTCCTGGAGGAAGCCCTTGCTGTTGCCATTGACCCTGTGGACGTACTGTTCGTATAAATTGTTGTTGTTGCGGCTGCTGCTGTTGAGGGGGAACGATTTGATGAATTTGTGGTTGTTGGCCTTGTAAGGGAGATTGTATTCCTGTGACGGAGCCAGGTGTACCCGGTTGTTGCTGTTGCTGCTGCTGTTGTGCAGGGCTTTGCGGTGACCAATGTTGTTGTTGCTGCTGCTGTTGGTGATGTGGAGAATCTTGTTGTATGAGAATTTGTTGTTGATGCTGCTGAGACATTTGCTGCTGTTGGGGCGACTGTGGTGGTGGCGTTTGTTGAGTTATTTGTTGTTGTTGTATTAAAACAGTTTGCTGTAGTGGTTGCTGTTGCTGTTGTGGAGGTAAAATAATTTGCTGCTGTTGTGCTTGCGTTTGTTGCTGTTGGTTGTCTATTATTTGTTGTTGCATTTGTAATTGCTTTTGTTGTTGCTGCGCTAGTATCTGCTGTTGTTGTTGCTGCTGTTGTTGTGTACTTTGCAGTATAGTTTGCTGTCCAGTAACTAATTGTTGTGGTATTGTTTGTTGTATTATGATTTGCTGTTGAGGTTGCTGTCCAGTTTGTTGCGGGTTTTGTTGCAGTATTTGTTGCTGCACAATTTGTGGTTGTTGTTGCTGCTGCTGTTGTTGTTGTTGCGTACCGCCAACAATGGCATTCGATTGTTGTTGCTGTTGTTGTATTTGTTGTTTTTGTTGAAACTGCAACTGTTGTTGTTGTTGTAAATATTGCAAACGCTGAGGATTATTGATAATTTGTTGATTAATAACAATCTGCTGCTGCTGTGGCTGTTGTTGCTGCTGTGGAGATACATTTGCCTGTTGTTGTTGTTGTTGCAATATAATTCCTTGTTGTTGTTGTTGCTGCTGCGGTGATTGCAGTAAATTTCCTTCCAAATCGACTAATTGCTGTTGGGTTTGTGACTGTTGCCTTTGAGCATATACAGGTGGTGGAGGAGGACCTTGCTGTTGTAATTGTTGCTGCTGCTTAATTAATTGATTTTGATTTGGATTTTGTGCTACTTGCTGAATTATTTGCTGCTGTACTGCTTGTTGCTGCTGCTGTTGCTGTTGTTGTTGTTGCCCACTTTGCATTTGCGTAACATTTGTTTGATTGACAATGAAAAAATTTTGATTTTGTTGATTTTGCTGCAGAATTTGTTGTTGCTGTTGTGGTGTCAACTGATTGAATTGTTGCTGACTGATAATATATTTTGGTTTATTCGGCATTTGCGCATTTTGAGCCACACCAACATTGGGATTAAGTACTTGTTGCAGTTGTCCCGCTTGTTGTTGTTGCGATTGTTGCGTATTTTGCAATTGTTGTTGTGATATTATTTGCTGTTGTATTTGTGGTTGTTGCTGTAGTTGAGTCTGTCTTTGTTGTAGAATTTGCTGTGTTTGTTGTTGCTGCTGCTGCTGTTGCTGAGGCATTGGAAATCCTGGCTGAGCTTGTATCGTTTGTTGTATGATTCGTACACCACCCGGCCCAGTGACTGTGGTAATATTCGAAGAATGCTGTTGCGGTTGCAATTGTTGCTGGCCCTGAAGCTGCTGCGATTGCAGTTGTGTTGTTTGGGTTTGTTGTACTTGATGTTGTTGTTGCTGCTGAATGGAAGTTGGGCTAGCAAACTGTATCTGTTGTTGCGTTGGTTGTTGTAACGTTTGCTGTTGTTGCAACTGTTGTTGAGGAGGTATAATGGTTTGCTGTTGAATTTGAACCGTTTGTTGTTGCTGTGGTGACACCATGCCAGTTTTTTGTTGTATCAGTTGTTGCTGTTGCTGCTGATGCTGTTGCATTTGTACCAACTGTTGCTTCTGTTGCTGGGGCATATTTACCATATGACTTTGAATAATTTGTTGACCTTGTATCGTTGCAGTGTTTATAACTTGTCTTTGTGAAGAATTACTTTGTGATTGCATGTTTTGATTAACTGGACTTGTAATCAACTGTTGCTGTTGTTGTTGCTGCTGTAGTTGCTGTTGCTTTAATTGTTGTGTTCTCATTATTAATGATTCATGATTTGGACTTGGCGCCGAACGACTTAGAACTTGAGCAACTTGCACTGGATCCGTCGGATCAATTGGTTTTTGATTTGAGATCATTTTCGATTGTTGTTGATGTAATTGTGGTGAAGGTGGAGCTGAGGGCGAAGCTCGATGTTGTGGAGACTGTTGTTGCTGTTGTTGTTGTTGCATTTGCTGCATTTGCAACTGTACCCTTTGGGGCTGTTGAAAAGGTTGGGGTGACATCATATGCTGAGGCGACTAAAAATTTAAAAAAAAAGAAAGAAGTTTTGTTGTTTTATTTAAATATTAGTTAGAATTAATTTATTATTTAATACTTACCTGTTGTTGTCTTTGTTGAGGCTGTCCTCGTTGTTGCAATTGTTGCCTTAATTGTTGCTGTTGTGTTAAAAGTGCACTTTGTTGTTGTTGAATACCAGAGGCACCTGGTGATTGAGGAGGTGGTGGGGTTGGAGTCAGGGTTGCAGGGGACTGCAGTTGACGCGGTGATTGTGGTGGCATCATTGGATGAGTTACACTGCTGTTAGGCGTAGTACTTAGAGATGGGGAAGGTGCTTGTGGAGAGGGAGATGGGTTTTGTTGCATACGAGGCGATTGCTGTTGCATTTGTTGTATTTGTTGTTGTTGTTGCTGCTGCTGTTGTTGTTGTTGTTGCAATTGCAATTGTTGCTGCATTAATTGTTGTTGCTGATGTTGCATTTGCCTTTGAAGAGCCTGCTGGTGTGGTGATAGGCTTTGGCCATTTTGTATTTGCTGTTGCAATTGCAATTGTTGTTGTTGCAACATTTGTTGCTGTCGTAGAATGTGTTGATGTAACATTTGTGGTGACATTGTTATATTTTGCTGCTGTTGCTGCGATTGACTTGCTTGCTGTGATTGTGGACTTGGCTGCGGTTGCGGTGTATGTGTTGTCTGATGTGAAGGTGACATTTGAATTTGAGAACTATGCTGTGGTGATTGCCCTAACAATTGCTGTTGTTGTTGAGGCTGTGGCGTTGTACAGCGCTGTGGAGTCCGAGGAGCTTGTGGCGTTTGTCTACCACTGTTAGATTGTGGCGTTCTTGGTTGCTGAGGGGTACCGGTAGGCGTAGGCGTTCGTGATTCCATGAGTGGAGTATTTGAGGAAGTTGGAGTTTGTGGTGTTTTAGGTTGTTGCATTAACTGTTGCTGTAGTTGCATATTTTGCTGCTGTTGTAAATGTGTTATAGCTTGTGCTTGATGCTGCTGCTGTTGCAATTGTAGACTGGCAACGTTTGGTATAATTTTTTGTTGTAATATAATTTGCGGTCCAGTAACATTGCTTAGTGTCTGCCCCGAATTTGTTCCTTGCAATAATTGTTGCTGTTGTGGTTGTTGTTGTTGTTGCTGTTGTTGTTGATTGAAACTTCTTGGTCGAACAAAAACAATTTGGGATTGCTGTTGTTGTACAGGAGGAGTCTGCTGCAGTTGCTGGGCTTGGTGTTGTAATTGTTGTGTTTGCTGATGCAACTGTTGTTGTTGCTGCTGCTGCATTTGTGAATGTTGTGGCTGCATTTGTGTGTGTTGTTGTTGCATTTGTGGTTGCTGTTGCAATTGCTGCTGCTGTATTGGAGATTGTTGCAAATTTGATGAATTTGCGCCGTCGACTGCTGAAATATTTCCAGCAAACGGTGATGTTGTAGTGGATGACGGTGGTAATTCGCTTTTAGGTGTAGTGGGAGTTGAAGATGATGTTACTGATGATGAGGTAGTTGCGGTAGAACTGGTAACAGTCTTAACATCTTTGGCGGCAGTTATTTGTACAGCAGCAGCTTGCAATTGGGATTTTATGTTAGCAATACTTTGTGCAGCATCTAAAGAATTAATAGAGGATGACGATTCCGTTGCTTTATCTAGGGGATCATCATCAAAACCTAAAATATTTGACAAGGTCTGCTCATCTGTAGGCTGCGATATGGTTTGTAGGGTTTGAGGTGGCAATGGTGGAACTACTGTTGACTGTTGTATGAGTTTTGTTGTATTATTTACAGCGCTTGTTGTTGATGATGTAGTGGTGGTAGACATAGTTGGTAATGTTGCTTTTGGCCTCTCTACTACCTTCAATAAACGTGGATGATAAATATCACATGGTAACAGTTTCTTTTGACGAAGACATTCTACTACCCAGTCGGGAGTTATTATATTTATACTCCCTTTTGGTAAAGTATTTGCTTTTGTATATACTGGTCCCATAGCCATTCCGGATACTAAGTGAGTATTATTACCATTGAAATTCGGTGTCACTTGGGCACCATGATACGTTAGCATGGCATATAAGCGTTTTCGATCACTATGTGAAACGTTAACTATGGCCACAGATATATTTTTCATAAGTCTAGATTCGCTAGGATCGAAGGCTTTGGTAGAAGCTAAACGACCCAGTTTTGCGCTATGTATAATCCATTGTTCTGTAACTGGTATCACATTATAGAGATCTAAATTCATAACCAATTCTTCTTCAGTGTAATTCGGAGCACATATAAGATGTGAAACCATATCGGAAAGGAAAATTTTAGACTGTGCTCCACCATTTTTAAGTAATTGTTCCACCTGCAAGAAGTAGATATTATTACTTTCTTAATCCTCAAGAGAAGGTTAAGGAAAAAAATGTTTATATGAAGATATTATTGAGGGTTGAAGGGTAACTGATAGATGCCATAATTAACTTCGTATTAATTAAAACATTTTTAAGCTACACTAAATCTATATACTTTTACTTTGCCTATTTGGGGTTAAAACTATCTAACTTTTATTGCTGAAGCACCCTGTTATTTATTATAACAACAAAAACAAACTGTCAGCAATGTCATAATAAGCGCCTTTTCTTGTTCTTTAGCTAATTTTCTTTTCTCTTTTTTCCAATGAAGAAATTTAACTAACATAAAAGGCATAAAAAATTAATGTACTTACATCCTCGTCCAAATTTCCCACAACGAAATATCGTATATTTGCAAATAAATTATCATTTATTTTCAAGTTTTCCATGTTTTAAAAAACATTTAAGATCTCTTTTATAGAATATACAAATAATAAAATTTGCTTTTCTTTGTTGTTGTCACTGAGCGTGTATTTTTTCTTGCTGCCGGACAGCCAACGGTAGAAATAAAATTTTCTTAACAAAATTTCTATAAATACACACTTTTTCACTAATATTTTGCAATTATTTTATTTCTTATTAACGCTAAACACTTTTTTCATGTATAAAGTATAAATTTATAAGATTAACATAATTAAATTATAGATTTTTTAATAAAATTAAATTATGTTGAAAGAAAAAGAACGCCACACACAAAAAAACTGTGCTGCTAAGAAAAATGGCGTGAAGTTGGCTGTTGTCAAGTGGTGGTCGTTCACCAACCCTGTTTTCAAATGAGAAAACATCTCTGTATTGTATATTTAGAAAGACCGTGTAAAACAGAATAGACGATTAATGTTCAATAAAAGACATCATCCGCTTAATTTCACTTTGCTGAATTCAGTACAACTCTGGGCTTTGATTTGACAACTTTGACATAAACGTTTATTGATAAAAAAATAACCTTTTCATTGTTAGCAGACGGAAGAATTTGTAATTTTTTTTTTGTGAAAATTTTCTAGAAAAAAACTAATTTTGTTAAAAAATTTGTAAAAAATATATAATTTACTACTAAAGCAATAATAATACATTGGAAATCGTATAGTGATGAAGGGTTTATAAGAGTAAAAAACGGAAATACGAATTTTCCATTTTTCAACGAGACAAAGACGTGTGTACTCATTCATTCGTTGCTGAAGGTCGGGTGACGCTTACTACTGGAGCACCCCTTAAGAAAAGTATACGAAAGTCCAAGAAATTCTTTGCCGCAACACAAAGTTTGACTTTAACATATTTCTATGCCTTACGACAGTATGTCTGGTAGCGAAGATGGTCAATTACGCAGTCCCACTGGCGAGGACAATATGTTAAGGTATGTATATTCAAACCATTTCATATTTATGGATGATTGTTGCTTAAAGAAAATCACATTGCAAAAAATGTGTTATTAGATACGTTTGTGAATGTGTTGGTTTGTGGTGTATATATAAAAAGTAAAGTAAAAGAAAAAAAAATTGGCAGAATCAGAAAAAGTGCAACAATTTTCCATATTTTTATTTGATTTGTCAAAATATGTTTACTTGAATGCGTAAGAAATTTAAAATATATTAAATTTTTTATATAAAAAACTATAAAGTTTATGTACATTTGCTTTAATATTTTTTTATTCAAAGAAATAGAAAAATAGCTTAGTTTTTAAATTATCACTCAATCTTTATTTTAGTTTATTGTTAAGTAAACTTTATGGCTATAGTGTGGAATACTGGAAAATTATAAATTTAAAATCCTTAAAAGTAATTGGCTTAATGTTAATTAGATCCTGTCCACCCAAGGCCCGTTTTTTAAATTAAATATTCAATACAATGAGTAGCTGAGTTCTGTTGGAGCCAAAAGCTGTTCCTATTCTTGTAGTTTTAATAAACGCTCTCTACTTACGTTAGCATGTTGTAGAATGCCCATACACAATCTACATCTCAAGCTCCATTTGAAATTGTAATATATAAAAAATATAGTCTGAACAAATCTACCTCGGTCGGAAACATAATTTATTACAACGAACATGAGAGAATCTTTGCATATGTAAAAAGTGACAGAATAAACATTAAACGTTTTTTTTTTTTTTTTTGTAGGAGTTTCTAAATGATCAAGTCGTTTTACTTTATAAATCAAAGTAGTTTCTACAATACTCAAAGTCTATAGCAAAAAAAAAATTTAAAATCTGTAAATGCGATAATGTCTTAATTTGTAAGCATGTTTTCTATACATTATTTTATAAACGCAAGCAAACTTCTAAGTCAACAAGTGGCAGCAGGGCTTTTCCGAAATTCTGCGAATTTTTTATTTAAATTATTTCTACTAAATGATAATCACCTTTCGATTCTTTGAAATTAAATAATTGCTTTTATCAAATATTAATAGACCTTTTTATTATAGTAGGTAGAAAATTAAATGCTGCGGAATGTACAAAAATTACTGGGATACATTTTTAATATACATATATACCTGTATAATCAATTAAATTAATATTACTTAGCAATAAACTAAAGTGAGGTTATAGTATCAAATAAAAAAAGTTATATACCTCTTTTTTTTATTTTCCCCCGCAAGAAAGAAAGCTTTACTATATTAACAAACCAATTTCTCCTAATCTTTAACCAGTTATTTTATATTTGTTTACGTTTTTATTATTTCGAATTCCAGTTTTCATAAATTATAAATAATATCATAATATTTAATATTATTTAAAATTTTTATTTATGATTTAACACAAATTTTCAATTACCATACATATTTTATCTGAGAACATGTTTAATTTACTTGAATTTTTTCATTGCAAATAGGCCAAAAAGTGTGTACATGTCCAATGACCGATGCGCGCGATGGCCACGACGTTACCTTTTTATACAAAACAAATTCCTAAAATCAAAAATTAAAAGTCTTATAATAACTTAAAAAATAAAATGCGAAAATCAATCACAAAACTTAAAAAAAGCTTAAGAAAATATATCATTATATATATGGCTCAGCAAATCGTCCGCCTTCTAGACATAACAATGCTGCTTTGGCTGGTGTGCACTACAAATGGTACGAACAATATAAAAATACAATCATAAAACTCTACAACCTTCAATATTCTTCACATTCATGTGTAAATGTGTTAACAAAAAAAAGTAATAACTATGTAAAATGTCCTTCAACACTGGTAAGAGCGTGAAACAGTTAAAGGAAAGCGATTGTGAGAGTAAACAAACACTTAGAAAATGATAAACAACAAAAATAACACATAACAAACAATGTCATCCCAAAAGTTATTGTTGTTTTCTACTTGTATTCATCAAAAAAAAAAACTTCCTTAGTTCTTTGGTAATTTACTTTATACAAAAATAGTAAAAATCTTTAACAATTTTCTAATTTCTTTCAAATCTCTTCTTTTATCCAAAAGTGTGATTTCAAATTCTCAGGATAAATACCTAAAAAAGCAATACTTTATAATATTATAATTTTCTATATACCATGCATATATTTTTTAAGTCTCATTCTCCTATTAACGAAAAGCTATGGGTGTGATTTTTCTCCTTCCTGATGATGCTGATTTACTTTGTACCGCTGAATAATTGTTTGTGGATTGTTTTGCTTAGGAATTGTATTGCTACTAAACGCGTAACATTTTTTTACAAATTACAGATGGTAAGTTAAATTTTAGATAATAATGTTCACTTTTAACACGTTTGTCTTCTACTGATTTCTTTTAAAGGGATATAATTGAAGACTGTAGACATCAAAGGTAAATGCTTTTGAAGAGACAAATATATTTAGACTGTATGGAATGAGGTAATTTAAAAATTTTATATTGTTTTTTATGCAATATTTTGACTGTTAATAAAATTCATGAGAAGTTTTGTTTAATATTCTGTAGGATCTTTCATAGTTTGATTTTTTTTTTTTGTTTTTGTTAAAATTTGTTTTAATTCAAAAATCTGTAAATTTTAAAAGACAAGTTCTTAGGGCCAGATATCAAAACGTTATCTTTAATGTTATTTAATGTTACAATGATTACATTCTTAGCAGGCTCTTTATGTTTTGTGAACTAAAATGATTTAATTAAATTTCTTATTTCTATCACACTGGAACGATATCCAAGATATCGAAAACACCTATTATAATAGATATGAATTATTTGTTACACTTTCTTTATTAATTTTTTTTTTTTTTGTGAAATTTAACTAATTTTAATAAAGTAGATTAACAAACTGATACTTGTCAAAATCAAAAACTGTTGAGAAACAAAGAAGAAATTGAAAAACTCTGTAGAACAATAATCTCATCTTAGGGAGAACAACCCAATGTTAAAAAAACTGAGAGTCAAGATCTCCTTTATCAGAGGCAAGCACTCACAGTGGCTTTTCATGCTTATTTATATTTAATACATGCTGTCATTGTTGACCAAGATCTTCCACGCTCAGTTCTTCAGGCGATCTAGTGGAAGACCTTTTACAGGGTTCTGGAATATACAGATTACATTAGATGAACAATTTAAATATCTTAACATATTTTTTATATAATTATTCTGGTGCATACATCGATTGATGAAGCTTTTATTACATACGTTGAATGTCACTATTCCCGAAATAACATCGTTTGTAATTATTTTTCAAAGTAAAACGTAAAAAACGTTCAACCAATACTTAAAAAAAATTAGTTTCGGCTAATTAACTAGTTTCCTTCTTTCATTTTGGTTCGTTTGGTTAATTTAATAGTTGCTTCAAATTTAAAGAAGGAAGTTTCGACATAGAAAAAGGAAAATAAGGAGTAAAAGGATTGTGATAGAGAAGCTAAAAACTGAACGGAAAAGAGGGATTAGCTTCGCGAGAATGGATGCAGATTAATTGAAGGAGTATAAAAGTCGCCGTAGTCTAGTAGGTAGTGTGTTGGCTTATTAGACGTAAGGCCCGAATTTTTTTTTTTTTTTTTTTTTTTTTATAAATATAAAAATATTTCTTCGGTGACTTCCTCTCGGCAGATTTCAAGCAAAAACTCTGAGAGTAAATAAAATTGCCATGAAAAGCTTCTCAAAAATCTGTCGTCCGGAGTCGACTTTAAACTGTAGGTCCCGCAGCTCATATATAAAATTAACGCACACAACATCAGTAGTGAGAGAAGCTAGGTCGTAATCCTGACTGAAGGGTTGTAATGACCAATTATGTATGTATGTATGTAGTATAAAAGTGTATAGGAGTTTGTAAGAGGAAGTGCAGAAAAGAAAGAGTATTGAATCATATAGAAAGTCTAAGAGAACATTTAAGAGGTGATGAATAACTGCTGGTTTTTATCGCTGGAAGTTGTAAAATTATTCGTAATTCGCACATATTCGCTACGAGAGAAAAAAGACTTTTAAAACAGAAATTAATATCATCCTCATACTTAGTTTTTACAAATTTCGGACAATAGTAGGGAGTTATTTATTTATCCAACATATTTTTATTTCAGAAATATTTTGTATAGTTGAGAAATATAACCATGATTTAAACTCAAGCATTTTATCACAAACCTTGTATTTTGCTATATTTTTTTAATTTAGTTGAAACTTCACTAATCATTAGTTGCAATATTTGTTAATAATACTTTTTTAAAAAATTTTCTTATGATAATACAATTTTCCAGGCAGAAATTCAAGCCATTGAAATATTTGCGAGGCAATGAATCCATAGGAGAATGAATAGTACCCGCATCTATATACTCGTAGTTATAAATAGTCAAACGGATCTTATAACTTTTCGATCACCTTAAAAATAGTATGTGAGGACCTAGAGATTCTCGACACACTAGGGGACCTTAAAACTGTTACATTTAGGGTAGGATACTGGCGATAAGAACTGTGATGATAATAAGAAGTCGGTTTATCTCGCGAAACGATTTGTACTGACTCATTCTGTCGACTAGCAATAGGTCACAGGAAATAAATACTTAGGTACTGGGACGAGATTGCTTTGTTGCTTACTGATATAATTGTGGTGGCCACTGCCATGCCACAATATTCTTTAACCTTAACAGAAGCTGTTTTCACTAAGTAGGGAAGACTAAAGTCTCCTACCGGGCTTGAACAAAACCAATCTCTGAAATTAAAGTCTTTTGTAGGAAAATGACACCGAGAAAAGGCCAAATCATTTTTAAAACTCCCAGCTAAAACGTGAATAAAAAAAATAAAAGTCGGCTTCTTTCTTTTAGCTTTATGGTATTTATGGAATAGTATGAAGTACTGTTGAATCGCCCAATTATGTTTATTGAATAGTTTCCATGCCGAAGGTAATAAAACATCCTTCAAAAGTTGTTCAAATGCATTCTGCTCTGCAGAGAGACTTTTTAGCATTTGAATTGTGATAAAAAAAAATTAAAAATTATAAAACTCTATTAATATTTAAGTGTTTTATAAACTTTGCTTACATTTTTGTAACTTTCGTATTTTGTAGGGTTTCTATTATTTATTTGCTAATGAACGCCTTACGTTACGAGCTGGCTGGCACATTGGACATCACCAGTTCATCTTTTTACTGGTCTTTGTTCCCAATAGAAACCTCAGGAGATAATATATCGTACATATACATAAGATATAATCTTCGAGAACATGGTACATCTATGTCATCAGAATTTCACGAATGAAATTGACAAAACCAGAGCCACAGGGCTACAACTTCTGTTCAGTTTTCCAAATATCTAACTTGGTTTTTAATTTTATTAAAGAAAAACTACTACTTTTATTATACATAATAAATTTAACATTACAAGCTGCGAACGAAAATACGAACTTCAATAAGTGACTGTTGGCGCAGTCTAATAGTTAGTATGTTCGCTTACTAGAGCTCGTGAATGTAAATCTTACCCCTGACATCTCAAAAAAAAATGTTTTTTTTTTTTTTTTCGATGAGCTGGAAGAGTAAATAATGTCCATGCAAAAAGAAGACTTCCTAAATCGTTTGTTCGGAGTCGATGTTAAAGTGTGGGTACCACCACTCAAATCAAATTAACGCATACAACATGAGTGGCGTGAAAAGCTATGAGGTAATCCCGACTTATCGATTGTAGTTGTCAATAAAGTAAACTATTCTAAAGGATCTGAACGAATTTTCTATTTGAATGCTTTTAACGCTGAATAAATCTTCGGCACGGAAGGTTTTTCATTTGCCACAATTTAATATTAAATCGGATGTTATAGTTTCTGCCGATGTATCTAATCGTATTCCATTGACATTGTGAAGGAATATTTTCAAGTATTCACAATACTAAACAAACAAGCAGTCTTGTTGAATTCTATATTCCACTTTTATTAATTTGTTTAAGGTATTCTCATATATTCCTTGACAGATGGCATTCCGATTGAGCTAAATTGTTATATTATCAACACTTTTATAGCTAATTCCGCTGTCCTTTTTCCAGTGACATTTTTATATCGTATGAAACAGAAATAAAGTGGCGTTCAACGATTACACGATGGCCGGTATGATGTTGAATTTGTGGGGGTTTGGCTACCATTTGTTTTTCTGTGTGCGCTGGTCATATAAAATTTTTTAAGGTTTTTTTTTTGACAACTATCCTTTATACCTTACCACGTATAATTAAGTAGCATTTAGTGGGATAGACTTAAATTTTTGTTAAAATATTTTGTTATTACATACATATGTATGTCTAGTTAATTACCCCATCATTATTAAATTAAAATGTTTTCTTTTATTTTATTTCTATTTAGATCAATACAATTCTAAGCAAAAATGCAAACTTCAGCGAAAAAAGTAAAAAAGCATTCATTGTGGGTAAATAAGAAAACTTTATTAAAAAATTATTTTTGTACAATAAATAGAAAAAATTACGTTTTAAAAAACCTATCTAAATATATTGGCCATTGTAACGCTAGATCATTTGGATAATAATGAGAGCACACTCATCCATCACACACTTGTTTCCTAACTCCAACTTGAACTGGCAGCATAAATTCAAGACTTCCAAAAGGATTGCAAAGGCTGTGTCCACTCAAACCTATGAATAATGGCTTTTAATGGAAGGAGAGTTTGGACAGATAAAATGTGTGGTTAATTGTTAATTCTGTGTATAATCTAACAAAAGTTATCTTTTCTTAAATATATTTACTTCTCTTTAACATAGAATAACCAAAAAAAAAAAAAAACGACACAAAAATATTTGTATTTTTCTTTATAGTGGCGACGAAGAACATGATACAGATTCATTGGACATAAAACCACCACAAGCTCATGTATCACGAGATTCAAGTAGTTCGAGACGTAAAGAAAAGTCAAAAGATAAAAAACATTCCAAAGAACGACGACATAAAGAACGCTATTCCGATAGCTCGGTACGTGAAAAGGAAAAGGAATATCGTCGCAGTGATGTGGAACGTAAAGAGATGAGGCGTGGAAATGGTGAAGACCGTTATAATAGGGATGAATATGTGGGTGGAAACGATAAGCGCTACCATAGTAAACATTATGAACGCTTAAATGAAGATCAAGCTGGATCTCGAAGTGCTAGTGTTTATCACCATGGCGGCGGAGGAAATTATCATGGACATCAAGAACACCAATATCCACACCACCAACAGCAGCACCATCATCATGCACAATTACAAATGCAGCATCGTCAGCGTCAGGAATATTACGAACACCGAAGACAACAACAAGACTATCACCATCCACCTCTACCCACCGACTATCATACCCAGCGGCATCATCAACACAATCAACCCTATGAGGTTACTCGAGGCAGCGGTTCAAGCGGAAGCCAAAAGTACCACGACCATGGTATGGAAAAACGAAAATATGCCACCTATGATCAATCCAAAGATCCCGAAAGTTTAGAGCAGGACTTACGTTCACGTCTATTAAGCAAGCGCCATAAGTATGTAAAAGACGATGGCTTGGAAGGCGCTAATGTGGGGCGTGATGATTCATATGAACATATCTACGATGAGAGGGAACGTGAAAAGCCATCAACGAAATTAGAAAGGCACAAAGGAAGACGTATAAAAGATAGAGATGCGATTATTGAAGTTGTCGACAGTCCCGAAAACGAAGAAAATGCTCGTCATTCGCAGCGCAAAAAGCATAAACGGCATAAGGAGAAGCATGAAAAGAGAGCATCATTTGAGGATATATTGACTTCTAAAACGGCAGCACCACTACCAGAAAAACGCCGGACTCCCGAGGATCCAGAGTTATTAGCTCGAAGGGCTAAGTTATTGGCGGCTGAACAGGAGAAGGAGAAGCGCAAGGAAACAGCTCGTAAAGAGTTAGAGGCTCGCAGAGAATTAAGAAGAGATCGAGCTCTTGATACTTTAAGTCCCACCGCTGTGGCGGCCAGTGTAACCGCCGGTTTAAATGTTCAAATTAAACGTAAGAAGAGTGATGATGAAGAAAAAAGAAAAAGAAAACGTGCTAAAAAATCGAAAGACAGTGACGATGATGAAGAAGAAGACCCAGATGATGAAGACGACGAAGATGAATCTGAATCTTCGGAAGATAGCAAAGATGATGAAGAAGATAGCGTTAGCAACTCAGGATCCGATTCCGATCGGAGCAACTACAAAAATAATCGTTCCAGAAGAAAGAAACGTTCTAATCGCAGCGATGGCGAAGTATCAGTACCCGATAGCCCGTTGTCTATAGGTGAACTATCTAAATCTCCCACAAAATACAAGAAGAGAGCAAAGAAAAGGAAACATTCGTCCAAGTCCAAATATTCAGATGACGAAGAAAACGAGGAAGATGAAGAAAAAGGTAGTAAAAGATCTTCCGGATCGGGTACAATATCATTGTCACCCAGCCGATCAAGATCACGTTCACATACACCTGCCCACACCAGATCTTCCCATTCTTCAGTTTCACATAGTTCAAGATCACACTCCTCAGAACGCAGTAGATCGAGATCAAGATCAAGGACACATTCCAGTTCCAGATCGCGTTCTCATTCTCGCACTTCCCGGAGCCGCAGTATATCCAGGTCGCGTTCACTATCACGTTCACGCTCAGGTACACGTAGTGAAGAGCGTGACATGAAAGCTAATTCCCGCAAAGAAGAAAAAGAATCAAAAGAAAAATCTTCTTTAAGCGACACTGAGAAAAAGAAACTCGAAGATGCTGAGGATTTACCAGCAATGGATGACAAAGGCAATCCATTACCAAATTATTTTCCTGGAATACAGGGCTGTCGTTCAGTAGAAGAATTTCAATGTCTAAATCGAATAGAAGAGGGTACTTACGGTGTCGTATATCGCGCCAAAGATAAGCGTACAAATGAAATTGTAGCCTTAAAACGCCTCAAAATGGAAAAAGAAAAAGAAGGATTTCCCATAACATCATTACGTGAAATTAACACTCTTCTCAAGGGACAACATCCCAATATTGTTACGGTTCGCGAAATAGTAGTGGGGTCAAATATGGATAAAATTTTTATTGTCATGGATTATGTCGAACATGATCTCAAGTCTTTAATGGAAACGATGAAAGCGAAAAAGCAATCTTTTTTCCCCGGCGAAATAAAATGTTTAACACAACAGTTGCTTAGAGCGGTGGGTCATCTACACGACAACTGGATATTGCATAGAGATTTGAAAACATCAAATCTTCTACTTTCGCACAAAGGAATTTTAAAAGTCGGTGACTTTGGTTTGGCTCGTGAATATGGTTCTCCTTTAAAGAAATATACTTCTTTAGTTGTTACTCTATGGTACAGAGCTCCCGAATTATTACTGTGTTCCCCAGAATATTCAACGCCCATAGATATATGGTCTGTTGGTTGTATATTTGCAGAATTTCTACAAATGGCTCCACTTTTTCCAGGAAAGTCTGAAGTAGATGAACTAAATCGTATATTTAAGGTAAATTATTCAAATATTTCTACAAAATTTCTACAAGTTTTATGTAATTTGTTTGATTTTTATTTTTTCCAGGAGTTGGGTACACCAAATGAGAAAATATGGCCAGGCTATAATCAATTGCCAGCTGTTAAAAATATGCTTAGCCAAAACTCACAATTTGCTGATTATCCCGTGTCCAGCTTGCGAAAGCATTTCGCTGACAAAACATCAGAATCCGGTATTGATTTCCTGCAAGGTCTTCTAACCTACGACCCCAAACAAAGGTTAACAGCTGATACAGCACTGAAGCATAAATATTTCAAAGAACTGCCAGTACCTATCGATCCATCCATGTTCCCCACTTGGCCAGCTAAAAGTGAATTAGGTGCCCGCAAAGCCATGGCCTCTTCTCCGAAACCACCGTCTGGTGGTTCACAATTCAAGCAATTGGGTAAAGACGATATAGCGGCCACCGGCAGTGGTGGCAAAATAATATCTGGCATTATTACAGGCAATAAAAAAACATCTGCCAATACTGGTTTTGTTCTAAATGCTGGCATCGATCAACGCCAATTAGCGATGGGTCCCGGATTTAATTTAAAGTTTTAATGTAACACTTCTACAAGATTTAAACTTTTAAATGCCTCAATTCATTGCAGTTTGCCAGATTATTATTATTATATTTTATTTTTCATAGAGTAAATCGTCGTCCTAATTGGTGTTAAATTTTTGAATCGTACATTGACCAAAAATTTTATTAACACTACATACTAAAGCTATTTTTTTTAGCTTACCATATATCATACATTAAACTTTGAGTTATTTTACAGTACTTCGTTGTATCAAAATATGTATTTTTATATATTTTTTTCTTTCTGTTTACTCTTCTAAGTTATGTTCAAGCGCTATTTTTAAACTATTAATAAGTTATTCTACTATAAACAAAAAGGAAAAACACAGAAAACAGATGAATATTAAAAAATGTATAAAAATAAATATATAAATAATATATAGTTTTGGATAAAAACAAACTAGGACCCGTTGTATTCATAAACTTCAAATTTTTCTAGTTTTCGTCTAGGCAAAGTATATTTTTTGATAGATGATACATAAATAACTAGGTCTCAGTAGTTTAGTGGGCCGTGTGTTGTCTTAATAGGTGGGAGCCCGTGCGTTCTAACTTCAGTGGTAATCTCACATAAAGGTCAGATCTTTCGGTAATGTCCAGTCAGCAGTCTTCTTGCAAAATTCCTGATTTTAAATAATTAGAAAATCTGAGATATACTACGTTAAACTGCATGTCCCGTCACTCATGGATTAAATTAATACTCACAATATGGTAGTATGGGAAGGTTAAGTAAGGTCTACCCTAACTAAAGGGTTTTAATTTGGCAATCACTCCATTATATTGGTTAGATATACCCCTTGTGTTCCTAAGCATGGCTGATTTTACTGCGCCATTATATTCTACATGTGTGAGCTCAACGACTCTTTCCAGTTACGTCATACATTTCTCTCTATGCCATTTCGAGTTCTTGTATGGTTATTGATTGGAATGCTATGCATGTTATTGATCAAATGATTCCCAAAACTTTCGTAGATTTTGATTTCTAAGCAGTCAAATATTCTTCCAACCTAACCTATAGTAGCACCATCTCCCAAACAGAGAGAACTATGGATTTTACATCTGAATTGAATATAGTTAATTTTAATTAAATTCTAATGTTCATTGCGCTATCTACTCTCCTCAATTATTATTACATATTAATGCCAAAGGTTAGTTTCATGTCCATATAAATCAACTAACCTAACTCAAGTAAATAAGCACTATAACCTCTATATGCCTTTAGTTTACCAAAAACCCTTTTAATTTGTTAATATTGAATGTTATCTTTACTATTGTTGACATTAGCTTAAATTTATTGCCCAGCTGTTATTGTTTACCTTTCAAACGTAAACAAATTTGTAATGTTTTTTGCTTTATATAAGAAATCTCAAACACTTAATAAAAGTAACTTCCAACTAAAAATGCCCCGAAATCCAAATGCAGACAGAGATAATCCTTGTTTAAAGGTATACAGTTTTCAAAATATTTAAATGGAAATTTTTAAATAAATTCTTTACCAGGAACAAGAAATGTCGTACAAATGCTTAAGTAAAAACAATTACGATCGGGAAGCCTGCGAAGTATATTTTGCAAATTATAAAAATTGCAAAGAATTTTGGGTAAGAGCTCGTAAAATCAATGGGAATTCTAATATTAATGATTTATGTATTTGCAGCACAAAATACGTTCAGATAGAAGAGCTAAAGGCATAGCGCCGTATTTACCACCTGTGGAAGAAAGAGAGGCAATAAAGGCTGAACATATGAAAAGTAAACCAAAAGTTGATTAAATTTTAATAAATATTATTGTGTTCTTTTAAATTTATTATTAGAAAATAAATACATATTTAATTTTATACATTCAATTTATAGATAATAAACTATGTATCGTGTACAGAATTCGCTGCGACTATTTGCAAGTTAGGTAAAGACTCTTCCAGCATAGAACAAGTTAATTCGTATTCCAACGATGATTTTGGATCATCAACTATTAATAACTTTAAATTACTTAAACGATAAAGGCAGGATAAACCCCTTGAAGTACATGAGGTGTTAGAAATATCCAAAATTTCCAATTTATGACACTGAGAACCCGATATCCTATCCAAGCACCAATCATCGAAAGTTTTAATGTTGCGAAAAGATATAAATTTTAACTCTTGCAACCAACGTATATTTTCCAAGCCCTCGTAATATAGTTTCATATTGTCACACCTTAGAGCCTCCACCTTGAACTGTGGATTATAAGTACTGGGTAAATTAAATTCGCCATTTTCATCAGCTCTCGTCCAATTCTGGCTGTTAAGAAATTTTACCGCACCACCACGGTGTAATATAAAATGGGCGGTAGCCAAATCTGGTCCCAAAATTTCATGTCTATCTGGTACAAATTGTTGCATGTGCCGCTCTTCCCTTTCTTTCTTCTTCTCCCACATTGCCAGCCAATCTTTGGGATTCAAATTAATAGGCTTTTGCATCATTATAATGTAATCGGAGGTTTGCTCTTGATTAGCAAAGAGCTTCAATTTTGTGTCTATGTCGCCAGCTTCATCATTAGATTTGCGCCATTTTAGAGCCTTTTTGTCACAGGCCAATTCTTCACGCAATCGTTTTTGCAACTGGGATTCCCGGCCGTTGGCATCTTCACTCAATGTTTTAATGGGTAAATGTATAATACGCAATGGATTGTTACGTACACATTTTGTGTATAAGTTTAGCATTTTTTCGGAAGTTTTTTTTTTAGAATTTAAAATATTATTTAACAATAATCTCGTAACAATGTGGACATTTACACGGTAGTTTGTTTACATATAAATTGGCAGGGTGTTCTAAACTGTAATTTATATAAACTCGTGGTATTATTTATAATATATTCAATTTTTTTAAATAAATGTAAAGGAATATATATAAATAAAAACTATATATATATTTATATTTGGGTATATTTAAGAATATTTTAAATATTAACACAAATTGTAATCAATACCAAAATATGTATTTGCCCTAAATATATTATGTTTGACCCACCCTACTACTGTGAATCAAGTTCCAAAGCAAACGTCGAATAGAACTGTCTCGGTTTGACATTTCGACCAATCAGCTGCTATTATTTATTAACCAGTTGCTTATGAATAAGAAAAATAGAGTTAGTTCATAAAAAACTATATATTAATTAGTCAAACAATGCTTAGCAATTTAAAGAAGAAATTTAACAATGCTTTACAAGAAGCGTCAATAATTACAGACAACCTACAACAGCAATATCGGCAACGTTTTACAACTCCAGAGGTAGGAAATACGTTCTTTTTGTTAACAGGTCTACTCCAATATAATTCTATTCTTTGCATTTCATGCATCAGAATAACGCAAAACATGTATAGAGAAGTGCAACCAACACAGTTTCTGCGTGCATTTATAAACAATATCATAAGCTTTTGCTATTCTCTCTGTTTTAGAGCCTTAGCAGTAGTCGCAGTTCATTGGCCTCATCTACTCTAGATTTAGGTCTACCTTGTGATGTTAACATTGCTGCCGGTTGCAATTTATTAGCCAAATATGAAGATGATTGGAAAGACATACATGAGAATAATATTGAAAACTCCAAAAAAGCACAGGAAATTGCCAAACAGATACAGACCATCGAAAAACGTATGACAAATCATCATGTAGTTATGACTGATCTTATACACTGTCTGTCGGCTATACCAAATTTAATTTTCAAATTGAAAACCTGTCAGGAAACCTTGGATGAAGTACACAATTTAGGCAATATCGTTGATGAGGAGTTGGAAAAATTAGAGGATTTATGTGACGAATGCGAGTTACAGGAGTATATATTGGAAAAACAATGCGAGATTTCGAAATATAAACAAAAGAAAATGGGTAAGTGGATACATATGTTTTTCAAGACCTATTAACAACAACAGCGTGCTGTTAGTAGCATTTCGTACTCTGTTTGGAAGAAACTTTTAATTTTTTTTTACATTGTTAATAAGTTTTTTATTTAATATTTTACAGAGGACTTAGAAATTTATCGTCAAAAAATAGCTGCAGAACATCAGCAGCGTATTAAGGATCATGAAGAAAAATTACGAAAAATTCAAAAAGAACGTCAAGCAGTATTCGATGATGCTTTTCGAAATGATTTGGAAGAATATAAACAAAAAGGTCATATTTGCAGTAAGTTCTCTTAAATAATTTCCAATTACCAATTTAATAGTATTATTAATTCATTTATTTAGAAATACCTACCAGCTCAAATCAGGAGGTTAGTTTAGAAGACGTTGTTTTAGATGATACTGGAACAAACGATGAATTAGAGAAATTTTTTGAGGACTGTGCCAATGCATAAATCTTATATTAGTAATAACCTTAAAGTGCCTAGGGATCAATGCAATATTCATATACGTATATACATATATATATATACTGATTCAAATATTTTTTATATTCCAAATAGTTTGTGTTATTTTTTTTTAAAGAAGTTTCTAAATTAATTTTAGCAATTTTTTTTTTGCCAACAGCAGAGTTTAAAGCTGTACAACAGTATTTATTTCATATATAATTAACGTATAATTTAATTTTCGTTTTAAACAAATTAGAAACTTATGTACGTTTCTCTTGAGTAGGTAGTTTTACTCGAATGTCTAATACACGACTTCTCTCATCAATCGTGCGTAGAGATGTAGTTCGGACTGTAGGATTGCAAGAGCCTTATGGCCGAAGTTTTAATCTACAGGTTCGAAACTAGTTCCAAGCACGTGTAGAATGGACATGAGAACTAATATAGTACCTTAACGAGGCATGAAGAAATGTAAAAAGGCAGTGGATCATTTTATGTTAATGTCTTTCTACAGATACGTAAGCAGAAATGAATAAGAGGTCGATTTTTTTAAGGAACTGAAAATTTGAGGATTTAATAGGATTCTTGAACCAGCTTGAATGTCCTTTTTTCTTAAAATTTTTTTTTCTCTCTTTCTCCCCTTTTTGACTAACAAAAATCTCACAGTGTAAAGAAATTTATGAACATCTTTTAATTCTTTAACGATGGCAATCCGGATAGTTGCCAACCATATTTATAGTAAAATATTACCAAAGCTCCACATTTCTAATCAGCTGTGGTAAACGATTGTTTTTAGTTTGTGTTATTTTAAGACAAAATTGTAAAATTATTCAAACGAAATCGCTAAATCTTACAAAAATGGATGATGCTGAACTAACTAAGTGAGTTTTTAATTTATTTTTTAAAACCCTCATGTCAGAAATGTCGTAAATATATAATTCTTTTAGAAAAGTCATCGCAGAAATTTTAAAGGATATGAATGATTACAAAGAAAAGGAGAGCCTACCAACGGAAAGAAAAAAGAATCCTCTTGGCAAACCAAACAAACGTTTTTTGGGACGCACAATTAATTCCGTGATGAAACACAATGAACGACAAAGTGATTACAATCATCGAAGATGCCAACGCAAGCTAAGAGAATTGGATGCTAAACAAAGAAAACGGGAATATAAACAAATGTACAGGACATATGAGAAAGATTCTAAAAGGCGTAGTAAGTCTGAAAGTTCACATGAAGTTATTAGCAGTGCTAGTGAAGATGAAGATCGTAACGACAAGAAAGGCAAAAATATCAAGAAAAAGAAAAGGAAATCTAAAAAGAAAAAACAAAAATCCTCTTCATCTTCGTCCAGCAGTAGCAGTAGCTCAAGTAGTGAAACAGAATCGGATTGCAGCACGCCTACCACAACAAAAAAACATAAAAAGCACAAAAGGAATAAAACTAAAACCTCTTTTCAAAATGAAGAAAAAGAAGACGAATTCTATACAGATGTGACACATGGCCAGAGTTTGGGTTATTATATGGATCCACATGTGGCTTATGCAGCTATGGCTTATGGTCACATTAATCAAGTGTTACAACACCAAATGGTGCAAGAACAGCAAACAATTAAAGACGAGTTGGATGAAAATGTAGAAATACCAAGCGATTTAAGCTTATCATATCATTCAGAATCCAGCCTTAATATCAGTTTGAATACTTCTTCTGCCGAAGAAGATGAAAATGGAATATTAACATTTAAATTAATATCATCTGATGACGAAAAGAAGTCCAACCTACAGAATATTAGTACAAAAAGAAAAGAAATTGAAGACAATATTGTACTGATAATCGACAGTGATGATAATGATAAAAGTAGCGTAAAATCATACGTATCGCTGGAATCGACAGCATCCCAAAGTCCTAAAAGAAAAACTAATGAAATTTTCCTACTAAGTAGTTCTTCATCAGAATCTGAAGATTTGGAAATAATAGAAACAATAAGTGAAACTAAACAAGAACATTTGGAATCAGAATTGGTTGAAAGTAATGAAAAGAAAACAGATGGAGTGCTTCAAATAAATGAAAATGTCAGTAAAACTGATGAAGTTATAATACCAAATGAAAATGCTTTAGCCAATGAATTACAAGTTCTGAAGAAAGAAGCAGCCGGAAACGGGCTTATACTGAATGAGGAAGAGAAAACTGTTGAAACTTTGGCAAGTAATGGCGAAAATGAAATTCCTACCATTAAAGAAAACAAAAAAGTGTTTGAAAATTTAAACATAGTTAAAGATAATGATGGAGAAATAATTGGTGAGAACTCAGCATTAAATACTAATAAAGTCGAAACGCCTGAAAGGATTTCAAACGCTACCATGATCGATCTAACAGAAGAGTGAAGAGTAGTTAAATCGGTTAAAAATGTAATAGGTAATTCTATCAAATGTAAAACTAAATTAATAATTATTTTATATTTATAACATAGAGCCTAAAGTAATTCATAATACCTATTATTTAATCAAGTGGATTCAGTTTACTGTGATAAATTAAATAATTTCATCATTAAGTGTTTACTTTATAATATGTATAAAACTTTGAATCACATTACCATTAAGTGGAAAATAAACACGATTTTAAAAGATTCCTAGTACAATTTCTTATTTGTCAATGAGAACCAAATGAAAGAGTTTTAAATAATACCACCAACTTAAACAAATCTATATGTGTGATGGAATAATTACCAATAGAAACGAACTGCCCAAAATAGGAAACCGTCCATCTAAGACACGTATTTAGAAGCCTTAAATATAAATTTTTCTAAGTCATATTCAAGGGGTAAAGCAAACGGCAGAATGGATATCTTGGAGTTGGTGAATGCTCTCTGGAATGAACTGCAATTTGAGTACATTAAACGCTAAAGGAACTGTTGACTATAAATTTAAAAGGAAATATAGGAAAGCTCTTGTTTATTCTAAGTCAAATAAAAAAATGGCGATAAATTTCAATGTTCCATAAAACGAATATTTGTATTTATTTATTTATTAATTACAATACTATTATAAATTATATCTAATTATTACAAGTATACTCGGTGTAGTGTAATACGCCAGAATCTTTGGTAGGAACCTAATCCATGGCACTTCCACTTGAACGCCAGGCACTCTAAATCCAAAATTATTAAAACTAAAATCTTTATATAAAGTTCTTAAAACTATAAAATCGAAATTACTTTAATGCATAAAATTGTGTAATTAAATTAAAAAATTTATATTTTTAGTTTAGCATTTCTATTATTTTATTTTTAAAAAAATATTTTAACTTTGATATATTTGCCGTAGTTCATTGTATGTAGGAACTTGGCAATACTACAATTAAGCTGTCATAAATGGCAATACTGTATAAAATTTACATTTTACAACACTGGCATAAGCCACCATCTTTTTCGGTATCTATTGAAAAAATAAGCTAGCAAGTGGACGTGTTTCCAAAAGAAATTCGTTTTGCCTGTGCAATTATTTATTGTAAAATTATTATATTAAGGAAAAATATAAAAACATATTAAAAATCGGGTAAGCTTTATATTAACGTTATTTTTGGTTGAAACGTATAATGAATTAAAACAATTTTCCCAAAATGACGCCATTTTTTTGTTTTAAAGACTTCGAGAAAAAGAAACTAGACGGCCGGTGAAATTTGTCTTAAATTAAAACGTACAATTAACTTACGAATACCTTTTTTAAGAACTAAGAAAACTTTTTTTCAAAGATAAGTTTAAGGCCATTTAGCATATTGTTTAGATAAAACATTTTCTCAAGAGAAATAAAGTATTGTAAATGATGATCGTTCAATCATCAAAAGCAAAAATGGCTGACCGTATGCGGTCATATGCGGCGACTTGTTTTAATATTCGTAATGCCACTAAGCATTTGTATAAAATAGTGTTTTCTTGGTGTTTGCTAATTCTTTGTTGTAAGCATTTTTACATAAGTATTAATACAAACTAAACAAAAAACGATTTTAGTTTGAAAAATATCCAATGATTTGTTTAATTTAGAATACCGGTGTATTAAACGTTTCGGTTTGGAAAATCGTTACAACGTACGTTTGCGGTTCCTTAAGTAACAAACGCGACGTCGCAGACTCAGCCGCCGAAGATCATTCGAACGACAGACCGCCCGCATCCCCCGTTGTACGTGATCGTTAGCCGTTTTCTGTTAAAAAAAAAATAATAAAAGAAGTACGTGCACGCGTTGAAAATGCCTGGAGCAGGCACATTTAAGCTGTTCATCGGTAATCTCGATGAGAAAACTCAAGCATCGGAATTAAGACCTCTATTTGAAAAATACGGTACCGTAGTAGAATGCGATGTTGTTAAAAACTATGGTTTCGTACATATGGAAACCGAAGAGCAAGGACGTAAAGCTATTGAAAATTTAAACGGTTTTATGTTGAATGGCTATGGTATTAAGGTAGAGGCGGCCAAAAGTCGACGTGCTCCCAATACGCCTACAACGAAAATCTTTGTGGGCAATCTAACCGATAAAACTCGTGCGCCCGAAGTACGTGAATTGTTCCAAAAATACGGCACCGTTGTTGAATGTGATATCGTACGTAATTATGGTTTTGTTCATCTTGATTGCATCGGTGACGTCCAAGATTGTATTAAGGAGCTGAATGGTCGTGTTGTCGATGGTCAGCCTCTTAAAGTTCAGGTCTCAACGAGTCGCGTACGACCAAAACCCGGTATGGGTGATCCAGAGCAGTGCTATCGTTGTGGCCGTTCGGGTCATTGGTCGAAAGAATGCCCGCGTTTATATGGCGGCAGCGGTGGAGGTCGTGACTTGGGTCCGGGCGGCTACAGAGATCGTATGTACGGACGTGATCCTTATCCACCACCGCCACCACCACCACCATTCTTACGCGACCGGATAATGGATGGCTTTAGGGTAATAATAACTACTTTTTTTTTAATAAAAAATAGGCATATTCAAATTGTGATTATAAAAATTGTAACATGATAATCAAGAGGCAGCCAAAACTCATTCAATTTCTTTGTCATTATATGGGAACCCAAAATATTTGGTTCTGTAAAATTTAACGCCATTAATATCCTCTTGTTTAAAGTAACAATTCTCCATTTAAACAATTCTTTTAATCACAATTGTTTTGTAAATACCATTTATTATGTTTTGTATACAGGCTTACACATTTTATTCTGTCTATTATAGGATTATGATTATTATGATCGCAGATTCGATGATACGCGTGATTTATTCGAGCGCCGTTATCAGGGTTCGCGTATGCGCGATTTTCCACCACCTCCACTATCGAGACGCGATCCAATGCCTTTGCCACCACCGTTGAGTGGCAGCTTAAGAGGTGGTAGCTTATCACGTGGTTATGATAGTATGTTCAGTAGACGATCACCACCACCATCAAGAGGCAGCAATGGCATGGGTCGTTATGGCGGGTAAGTAATACTTGCATTTCTCTTGACTTAAAAAAAAAAAACAAAAATGTTTGTATCTTCTTTTAGTTACGAAGATTTTAGTCGCGATTCATTTGATGATCGTATGATGTCTTCGCGTAATATGCGTGGTCCCTCACCGCCCGGTCGTCGTTATGCACCGTACTGAGATAAACTGTACTCTTATTATATAAGTAGTGGTTTTAAAACCAATTCTAACACCCGACACTAAGTATGTTTATTTATATAAAAGGAGACATGTTTCTTTTTTACATTATATTTGTAATTAATAGTCGTTTTCTCTTTATTTGATTTCTTTATGCCACATACAATTTAGTTTGGTTGGTTTTTTTTATTATTATTTATCAAATGAATAAGAGAGGTTTGTTTTAGACTTTACCCACTTTATGTAAACACGTAGCTAATTTTTGGTAGCTTCACAATTCGTGTTATAAAATTTTCTTTTACAACTTTATTTTTTACTAAGTTGAAAGGTTTGCTTGTAAACCTTTAGGCACACATACATTATACACTTCGTGTACTACTTTCTTTTCTCTTTAGTTGTAGATTTATTATAAAACTTAAATCGCATTAAATAACAATTTGATTTTAAGAAGACATATGCATCAATAATAAAATGCATACATAACTTAGAAGGTATATTAAATTTCTTAAAGACAGTTTTTCAAATTATCTAGTAAGGATTTACATACATATATGTAAATAGTATCAACATCAAGAACAATAACCATACATACATATAAATAAAATAAAACACAATTATATTTTGTGAAAAAATATTAACTTAATTTTTCATCTTTTATTTCCATAGCATAGAAGAATCAGACGTAAGGATGTATTCAGGATAATTATTAATGCAATCCAAAATAGTCAAACAAGCTCTATTTCTGTTCATACATAAGTCATCTATCTCTTATTCCTGTAGTAGACTGCAGAATGTGCCAACAGGATCCAATAACTTATTTATACGCAAAAATAAGTACACATACTTCTTAATCCTATTTTGTAATGAGAATCAATACCAAGTTTAGATACAAGGAATGGAAAAATTGTAGTAAACCTTGTGCGTTGAGTCTAAGTGATGTTGCTGTCACTACCTCACCATTTATCAGTTTGACTGAACTTTTCTGACAAATTAACACTAGATCGACCTATTTACATGCCTCTAGTTTTGCATAACACGTGGTAATGGAAGTGGATAATGCTATTGTCAGTTGTGGCGTACATGAAGTCGAAGGAGTTATTGTCATTAGACAGTCAGTCAGCTTTGTGTAGGCGACCTTTGTATAACACTGAAGTAATACTCCAAACCGAATTGTCGGCATACTGAACTTGTCCATACAGATGGGCAGGTACTGTTTGTCGAAGGTGTAGGAGTTATTACCGTTATGGTTGTCTACTATTGGAATTCGCCATGGGTACCAGAAACGGTGATTGATAACACTTAAACATCTCTCAGGTGACTGCACTTCTTGCAAATGGCTCATCTAAACGAGCTCAATCGTGTATTGGGGTCTGAATTTTGTTCAATGTCAGAATACAACAATTGACAGAATACTGATCATAATTGCCGACATATTTTGCTCACCTGCGGAAATATCTTCCAAGTGGTACAGCTGTTGTGGGAACGTACGTTAGGTGTGATCTTTAACTAGGAATCATTAAGGATTTGGAGGGAGTAGAAAAGTGGTTGTCTAGAAATAAAATATTATTCTGTTTGTACAGAGGTGAGACCATATAAACTACTAAGCCCTGTAACACTCAAAGCAAAACTGGCGATATATTGCTGAACTCAAGTCGTACTCTCTAACGAGTATGATAGAAGAAAAGCAATTGCCTGGAAATAGAACATCATTCTGATAGTATATAAACTACCCTGTAACGCTCAGTTTCAGTTAAGATTTTAGCTGGTATAAAGTCAAGGAGCACTTCCATTACTATCGATAATGAGAGCGGAATAAAACTTCCAGTAAATGTAAGTTATAAAAAAAAGATTTCAATTTATTCATAACCAAAAATAAAGAATTTTTTTATTGTGAAAATGCTTTTTAAAGTGCTAAACAGCATCTTATAAAGTATATGTATGTATATATTAAAAAAAAAAGAAATAACATAAAAGTATAAAAAACCGAGTTTATACGTATAAATGTAATAAGTAAATGAAAAATATAAGAAAAACAATTTTTAACAGATAAAATAAAATGCACGCAGATCAAATACAGCGATCGATAAAATCTTATAAAAGAACGAACTAAATAAAGCCTTGTATGATTATTTCTAACTGATGATATTAAGCGTTATTTATAATAACAAAACATTTTTAATAAACTTTTAAAAGTTGCAGGCATAATAAAACATATTTTTCTAACTATTGATAGACCAGAAAATTTTCTGTTTTGGTAATTTTCTGAGCGAATGCTTTACCCATCTCTGTTGGCGCACTAAAAGCAATCTTTTCCAATGGCACTTCTTCACCAAATATAGTATTTAATTGCACAGCTTGTATTAATTTTGAACCAATATGCAAACGACGATGCAGGGGTGACACCCAGATTCTTGAAATACCACACCTGTAATGGAGAAGCAAAAAAATATTTAATCGTCAGTAAAAATTGCAAACAAAACTAGCTTACTTAGCCTCGTATTGTTCCTCTGTACAGCAATCGACACCATTTACGCATATATATTTATTGGCTTTATCCAGGGGCTGGACCAAGCACAAACCAACAATTTGCATTTTTCTTACAGCAAAGTAGGCCACAAAGGTTTTGGGTATGATATAAGAGGAAAAACCTAATTCTTTGTCGATAATCTTTAAAGTATCCATAAGACGTTCTCTTCGCTTAATGTTTGACGATTCTGTTAAACGTATTATACGACCATCGGCTCCCCATTCTGGATAAATGGCCACAATGTCTTCATCAATCCAACCTTTGAAACGTAAAATATGTAGGGAAGCATGAAAATCTCTGTGTAGTTTTTCTTCTTCCGGTTCATGAAGTGTATAAACCAAACCGCATTGTTTACACTGATGGGCACCGAAAGCCTTTTGGCCAGCATCAATTTGGTATTGATTTGCTCCATAACCAGCATTCCATAAACGTTGCTGTTTGCGCCGTGACGTAGGCACGGCCAATGGTTGACAACCACCGCCTGGATAGAAAAGAGGAAAGTATTTGTGCTGTTGTGGCACATTGTCTCTGGATAATGCTCCAGGTGGTTCACCACTATTTAATGGCACATTTGTGTTTCTAACAGCAGTAGTTGAAGGAATAGATGTAGGAGGTACAGATGTAGGTAAAATTTGTTCAGGTATGGACTGTGGGCTATTACTGTCATACGTATTGACTGGTCTATTGGTGTTTGTACTGAAATGCAAATCCGTTTTATCTACTGGATTTATAACATCATTCATTACATGAACCATTTCGGGGACTATTGTGGCAGCTGCAACATATTGTGTTAATATAGCATCCGCTTCGGATTTTCTTTGATTATAGTTGGCAATAAATATATCGAAATTTTCCTCCGTACAAATATTATTTTCCAATAGAAAATCTAAGAAACTATGTTGTTGTGCAATAACCTCGGGATCTGTAGTATTATAGGGTATTCGCTGGCGAAAGTCGGTATTGTGATGATCCGTAACAATCATTACCAATTCATCGACTATTCTTTCCGCCTCTTCTTTGTGGTTATCGGGATCGGCAATAAATATTGTAAAATTTTCTTCAGTACAGATATTATTGCTAATTAAGAAATCCAATAATAAGTGTTGACGTTCTATAATTTCTGGATCTGTTGTATTATACGGAAGTCTCTTGCGAAATTCTGCAAAATCCTGATTGTCCTGTAAAACAATATCATCTAATAGGGGCGATGCTTCGTCTGCATTCATTAACGCCAACTGTTGATCGATATCATCAAAAAATTCACTGTTATCGTTATTGTCAAGATTAAGATTTTGATTTTCGTTCTCTTTGGGTACTAAAATGTCACCGAATGCTGTGTCATCCAAATTACGTAAGATGGCATCGACTGTAGCTTGTTCATCGGAAAATTCATTTGCAACTGAAAAGAAAAATTTTAAATTGCAATAAGAATTTCAAAAGATTTGAAGTCACACCAGAAAAATCTTGTTAAAAACCTTAAATCAAGTCTACATAACGACCCTGTAAAAAACTTCAGACCTGACGATCAGACGGCGAGCAAATCTAGATGAATACATGGATAGTTCCATGATTGTCCTCAAGTTGGGAAGAGCATGTGAGAGGGCAGAATGTTTTTATAAAAGCTTTAGTGAAATTGAAGGCCAGCGACTTTAATTCATGGTTTCCTTCATTGCTCCACATTGTCGGCACGATTCATGCGTTGAATATTTCTAAAGCTACCGAAATAGGAACTTTTTTTTCGTTAATTGTACAATCGAGCGTTGGTTCAAATCAGAGAAACTTATTTTTGATTCATTAGAACTTCAACAAAGTTCTGGTTTGAAGCCGTGACGGTTGGTCTCTTGTCTGGCTCTCTTAGACAACTCTATCCATGGACTGGGGAAGATTGAGATCACGTAACAGTCCATTACTTTTATAACAGCGAAATACTTCTTTTATATGGAGCATCACAGTGAAACCATTAATTGTACCCGTCGTGCCTTATCTAAAGTGGATTATTGATTTACATAAAGGTCATAAGATTGTTTTTGGAGGACAACATGGATATGCCTTTTCTACATACAAACGTTACCGGTCTTTACAACTCTTAACGCAGGATTAAGGTCTAACTTCGTGGCTGTACCTATTGTCATGTCAGGTCTGAATGACAAATTCAAGAAGCATTTTTTAGCAATTAGCTGCTCTCAGGGTCTCCGAAAGACTACGTTGACATTTTTCTACTAAAAAATGTCTTGAAAATTAATAAAAAAAATTTTTCTTTATATATTTTAATTAATTGCAGAGAGCTCACCTGAATTCCGTATTTTTATGCGTTTCTTGACTTTCTTTTTTTCCGGAACTATAGCCAATTTACCATTAGCAGTGACTGTTGCTTTTATATTATCCGTTAGATGAACCTCTTTGCGAGTTGATGTTGTTCGGCCAGATTTAAAAAATTTTCGTTTAGTCGAATTCTGATCTTCAGATTTAACAGACATAGTATCGTCAGCTTGATGTGATATAATGGGGATGACATCTTCGTTCATTGCCATTAATGCTTTCTCCAAATCATCATTATCGTCGTCTTCTTCAATATCACATTCAATATCAGAAAAATCAGTATCTGCTTGATAAGTCGACTGTGAGGAATCTGATGGCTTATCTTGTTGTTTAGCTTGCACTAAATTATTATGTGTTGTATCATCATTATTTGAAAGTGAGCTTAAAGGTCTAGCCATGGCAATAGGATTGGAAGCCCTGCGAAAGATACTATGGACTTTTTCAATTTGCTGCTTTTCTTCACGTTTGGCGGTAATAAGATTACGTAGCTTTTCGTTGCGTACATTATTAAGTATATAATCTATGTCAACAGGGGCATAGTGCTTGGGTGCTAAACCCATAGCATTTGGTCGTTTACGGATTTTATGATGAACACCACGATTTATAGAAGTTGGTGTTGAGTTTAAACTACGTCTACTGGCTTGTTTATGTCTCGAACTGGGTGTGTTGGTGCTAAGGTTGCCAAGTGAGTGTCCAAATAAGTTTCTACAGCTACTGCTTCTGCTTAAATTACTGGGAGACGACGTTTTATTTTTGCCGGAATAAAAAGATTTTGTTGAAATTGATACAGAGTCTATTGGAGATGTGGAATTTCTGGCCACCTTACGCATGGGACTTAAGCCAGTTGAATTTCCTACTTCACAATGTCTTTTAGTTACAAATTTTTTCGTAGGATTCCTTTTGTCCTTGAGATCCTCTTCTTCACTGGAAGTTTCTTCAATTACCATGGACTTTTCACGAGGCGTTATCTGCATGGAATTGTTAAACATTTTCTGAAGTTGTTTTGCCTCTTGGGTTTCTTTGCGATTGGGCGTTTTGATGGGTATGTTTTCTTTATGTGGCGAAGTCGAAAGTTCTCCATCCGATTTGCTACTATTCGGAGACTTTTTCAGACTTAATCTTACACTACGACGTGAAGGCGATGGTTTCTGTTCCTCACCAGTATCACCATCCTCCGATTCAGTTTCAAAGAAACTGATTACGCGTGGTGATTTCTTACATGAACCCACCATTAGAGCCTCCACAGCTTTTGTACTTTTCGGTGATTTATTTCCATTTCTCGTTCGACTTACAGCTAAGGGCTCAATGCCTTTCAACATATCATCCTCCTCATCGACACCACACTCATTGTCTTTAACTGTACCGAATAGTTTCTTCTTTCTCTCTGACAGTCTGGGAGTATGAGTACGCATTGCACGCATATGTTGACGACCACTTTTTGGTGTTTCCATAATTAATAAAATAAAAATATCTTCTCTTACAATATAAATTCAAACGGAATAATGCTAATAAATGACAGTGATTTTTTGTTTTTGTACGTGGCAACTTTTCTACATTAGACTTTAAATGTTGCACGAACTTGCAACTATTAGATTCTTAACCACCGAGTAACTTCTTAACATTCCGTATGAACAAAGCGCGGATGTATTTTCTATGCGATCAGTTGTCTGTCTGGTTTTAGCGCGAAAAATGTAAACATGTGTTATCATTACATTGTGAATGTAATATCCCACAATAATAATAAACAAATAATTATGATTTCTAATTGGAACTTGATGTGTAATTGGAAAAAGCTTAACATATGAATTTTAAGAGTATGACTTACTTATATACTTTAGTTAAAAAGCAATCAAGTAGTTACAGACAGGTGAATATGTCATCAAAAAGAAAAAAAATTAAATATATATGTAAACAATTATGTAAATATATACACTTTAGGCGCCTTTTATTTGTATTGAAAGTCCGCCAAGTTCGGTCACATAAAGTAAACAAATGTTATCATTCCTTGTTGAATGTCACTATTAACAGACAGTACAAAGCTTTATCGACATTGAATGTAATATTTAATATATTTCGATCTTCTCCACTATATGAATAAAAACTTGTTTTTGTTAAATTTATGTACATAAAACGCATTCTGTTTATTTAGAAATATCCCGCTTTTATGGTACACAATATTTATAACGTTACAGCTCTATCTTATCAGACATATTCGATCAAAATAAGCAAATGTTATCAATGTCTTATGAATGCCGACTTAAAACAACTATGTAGTGTTTTTGACGCCGTTACTTTCTGCATGGGCTGGCCTGTTTCTAAAAAGATGACATGACGATATCAAAAGTTTTTACAATTTTTCTTATAAATGGCGGTTAAAAGTTAAAGTTTTTATTTTAAAGTGAAATTAAATGAAAAACACTAAAAAGTGTAGCCTTTTATCAATAAGTGATAATAAAATTAGTGAATCTAATATTAATGAAATATTTCAAAGTATTTAAAACAAGTGAGAAACAAATTTTATTTATAAAATATCTTATTAAGTAAGTACAACATTTTCTTAAATTATTTTTAAGTATCACAGTAAATATACAATATTTTATTGCTAAGAATAATTAACTTTTGGAAAATATCACTGATTCCATCCAATCTACATATTTGCTGACGCGTGTGTAGATGCCTGGCAAACCGGGTCGGGCACAGCCAATACCTGTTGAAACTACGCCAATAAGAAAATTCTCTTTAGACATCAAAGGGCCACCGGAATCAGCCTGGAAAATAAATATTTAATCAGGAACGTATAAGGAGTTTAACAAATACTGTATTTCGGAATGAAAATTTATTTTATATGTCCAAAAAATTCGATAACTTTACCCAACAAGAATCGATGCCGCCATTTTCATAGCCGGCACACATTTGGCTATCGGTAATGACACTGTTTGGCCTGCCATTCAAGTGATACGATTGCTCGCACGCATTATTATTCCAAACTCTTACAGCAGCTTTACGTAATATATCGGCACGGTCGCCCAATGATTGGTTTTCTAGTGTCCAACCCCAGCCCGATACTGTTGCTATTTCATTTTCATGATTCCTTAAACTGCCACTAGACGACAAACAACAGGGTTGTATGTGGCGGGAAAATTGTATGGGTTGTACCAATTCCAACAAAGCTTTAACAAAGTAAAGCAAAACTGTTAAGTTTTATTCAAACAACTACTGAATATGAATAAATACCAATATCGTTTTTCGTATTCGTGCATTTGTAGTTAGGATGCGGCACAATATTCTTAATATTAACTTGTATTGGTCCATCACCATTGCGATCGTTATCGATTCCATTTAAATATTGTGATATGCTATGCAAACCCAAAACACCTTGTATTTGCGACGGCTTCATAATTTTGTTCAATCCATTACATATACAGTGTCCCGCTGTTAATAGCCATTTCTCGTGTATTATAGCAGCTCCACAAAAATGTCCCCCACGACGTGTTAGACTCACCATATATGGCATTTCATGTCGTTCAGCCTCTACGCCACCGACAATTTTCGGATTACGTTGTGAACAGGGTACCGATGTAACTGAAAGTTTTTAACAAATATTTCATATAATTTGCATTACCCTAACTTTGGCATTTTGTGGGAGTGACAAAAAGAAGGGCTATCATACATTATTATCTTGCAAATATAAAATAAGATTGACCTGATCGTTACAATGTAAACTAGATTAATAGAGTAGAGTTAAACTTTGAATCTTGTGGTGGTGTTACGTTTCTTTAGTTTCGTTTGCTTTAAATATTTTTTTAGAGAATTCTATTCTATATCCTTTATAAGACAAAGGGTATCTCAAATTTAAAATCCGGCTTAAAAGCAATACGATGCTTAGTTTCCCAGATTGCAGTAATATCGACCTATCCCTTAAAAAGTGCGTAGAGACCATATTTAAAATAGTTTCCAAAATTTTATTTGATGTGCTAAATTGATGTCCGTTTAATACGCAGTTGGTCCATGAGCTTGAATTTTGGTATACTTTTCCAGCATTTTGATCTCTATCACCACTAAGGTAGCTATTATGTTGTCTTCGAGGGTTGGAATTGTACTTGTCTTGTCATTGTATACGAGAGCTTTTATTTTATACCTACAACACGTATTCTAGTGGCATCATGTCACATAAAATTGACTGCTTTAACACGTGCGAAGAGTTACTCGTCACTCAACTCATATCACATCAAATTCGTTAATGCTATTGAGCCTAACTTTTGTCGATGAAGATTATTTTTTAATAGAAACATATTTTTTATTTTTGTTGCAAATATGTTTCAGCAATGTGAACGTGCGAGAAATGGTGATTTTAGTACGGCAAACAATGCCAAGAAGCATTCAAGTCTACCAGAGAAGTAGGCATTATTTAATGATTTAATGAACTCAAGAAGAACTTGCAGAATCAATCAACCAGCCAACCAAATCACTACCAGAATCGAATGTCCATTATGACAATGTAATGCTCTGGAGAGACACCTCTTATAATGAGCAGCTTAATTATAATTACATCTGCTACATCGTCATAGACACCAACTACATATAATTTCTTAACGCAAAGTGATGTGAATTCACCTTATGCATCTTCCATTTGCTGTTTGGTGGCCTGGTATTGTCTTCAGGGAATATAATACCCTTCGTATTTGCTAAAGTCGGCTGATTGCTTCTTTTAGTCGCTTTGTTGTTATTAGTCCCTTTACTCAGGCTTGGCGTTTTGGGGCGACTTATCTCAGAGTGGTAATGTCCTAAGGGAGCCAGTGTTTGTCATTAGTTTGCCGTAACTTTCGTAACCAACATGAGTTGCGTGAGAGTTGTGTGAGAAGCTAGGTCGTAATGCTGACTGAAAGGTCGTAATGACCAATTATGTATGTATGTATATACAAACAATACCTGTGTTACTGTTTGTTTTGAATAAGAGCCGGATAAATAATAGACGAGATCTGCAGCTATCATTGCTCTTATCAATCAAACTTATGCGTTGGCAATTACCAACTAAATTGCAGTGGAACGATCTCAGTGTATAATATTGTCATGTACAAAATATCTGTTCGAAAACAAATATTATAAATTGTTTGTAAAAATTTGAATACAGTCATTTAAATTAGCAGATTAGATGAATAATACATGCCGTATAAGAAAGTCTTAAGGAGGTGGCGATAATTCAATCGTAAAACCTTATAAGAGGTAATGCTAATACTTTATTTACAAAACTCGTGAAATTATTTTAAAAAAAAACTTTTTTAGTACAAATCATACAGTTCTTCCGAAACACTGCCAAACGCTGTTAAAACACAATCATATTCTAAGGGTTTATAATCATTCAATTGTAATGAAAACTTATCAAAAACCCTCGATTCCAATTACTTTTTCTATTAATAATACAACATTTATCCTCCTTCCTTACAGTAGGTAAGGTGTTGGCTTTTTGGGTAGGAGTTCCTGAGTACGAACTGCAATTTTGACATTTCGTAAAAAAAATTGTGAAGAAAATATTTCTTCTAGCATAAACTCTGAGGACAAACAAAATTGAAGTGAAAAGCTTCTCAACACTGTTGTTCGGTGTCGGATGTGTTAAACACGTCTCGCCTCTTATGGATAAAATTACCGCACACAACATGGGTAGTGTAGAAGCTAGGATGTAATTCGGACCGAAGGTTTATATTAGTCAATATGGTATTGTAATACATAAAAATAACCATTTGCATCTGCTATATGTAAAGGCAAATGTAATGAAGCAATGATAAGAAGTAAAAAAAAAATAAAAATAAAAACGGTGTTAAAAAAGCTACACATTTATGCCTACTGAGGCTTAAGGAAACAGCTTTGTTGGCATCACTATGTACAACAGTACTGCTCTCGAATATACTACATTGTGTCTCTGTTATAATTTATGCTTTTGCTTTTTTTGTAGGGTCTCTAAAATGTAGGTTTTTTCAATTGATTTGTGTTGTACTACGTGCGACAGATTTTTATTTTGGTGTGCATCTTTTAAAAAGTGTACAATGACTTAAATTTTACCCAAATGCCGTATCAGACCCGCTTAGTTATCTAATAATGCCGATATGGTAAAGGGCAGCATTGAAGAATATCTAAATTAGATCGTCATTTACAGCAACTGGGCTTATTTGCAATCAAAGACCTAACCTAAGTTTCTAGGGATTTTTTGAAAATTAATACTGACAGTTTGGCGTGTCATTTCTGAGATCAAGAATTGTAAGTACTTCGCTGCTGGTCTCTTAAGACGATGAGTAAACAGTTTAATTATCGGATTACATGGTTTTCGAGACACAAGAACATACGGGGAAATATAAGCTAGCCAAAATTGGCTACCACCTTTCGTGTTCAAACGTACATATTTAAGTAGCATGGGGGTGCCCGTGCTTTGCAAACTTAAACTTCGAAATGGCACTAATCAGGTTTTTAATAGCGATAGTTAAAAGCGTCTGCCGGATAGGTTGGCCTGAGTTCTCTGATGAGGATGAATAGGGGCGATGTGTAATACTTTATGAAGTTGCTTATGAAAACAATAATTTCTTTCGAACGAAATATATTTTAGGTAGGTATAAGTGGCCATCTCCCCAAATAAATTGGATGGACGCACTTAGACCCCATGGGTCCCATTGTGAAAATATATTTTATGAATTCAAGGAATTTTCTATGAGAATAAAAAAAGACTTTTTTTCAATAGATTGGAAATAATTGAAGCCTTGAAAGGAAATAATATAGCGAAATAACATGTCAATTTTAATTTATAAATGTTATATCCTCTAGTTTGGTTATATTTTACATAATAATAGGCAGTGAATAACCTCAAATGCTAGAAAAATTTGTTACCTCTACTGGTTGACTTCTATATTAAAAAGAAAACACGACAAAAAAAAAAAATATGTATTTTATAAAAAATGCTCCCTTAAAATTTATAAAGAAAATTCTTGTTTGTAAATTTATTCTAATATTGAATTTATAAAATTTATAAAACAATCCTCTTTTTATATTTTCCCACACTAAATTATTATTTTAATTGTTTTTTTATTTGCCAAAGTTAGAGTTATAAATGGCATGCCACGACATAAAAATAAATTTGCAAAGACACTTTAAACACAACACCTAAAACTATTGTTTGTTGTGAATTTCAATTGATGTGCAATAATTAGCTTTTGTTGTTGTTATTTTTTTTTTTCTTCTGATTTTATAAACACCATGCGTATACGTATTGTAGGCATGGAATTGTTAATTATACGCCGTGGTTAAAACAATTATTAGCGATATTATTTGATTTATTAATTATTTGCTTTATTATTATTTAATAGATAATTTTTATTTTTCAAATACATATTATAATTAATTATTATTTTTATTTATTATGTTCACTTTGTTTATTAACAAAAAAAAAAAAAAAAAAAAAGGAAAAAACTCACATCCAATTTGGCTATGGACATTGTGTACTATTAACACTAAAAACCAAAATAATTTCAACATATTTTTCTAGTTTAAATATAATTTATTCTTTAATGTTTAAAAATTTTAATTTCACTTTTATTTTAATTTGATAGAAAATAATAAAAAAAAATGCAATGTTTTTAATTTAGAATTTCTTTAGAAACTGATTCTGCATTTGTCGGTTGCCATTTATTTATATTAAAACTAAAAAAACGCTAAATGTTCTAAATGCCTGTTATAGATATACTGACTGACATTTAAATTTAGCTCAAATGAGAGCTTTTTTTTAATATTCTTTGTTTTGGAAAAAATAAACAAAACAACCGAATTGATAAGAAGAGCAACACAACTTTATTAAGATGATATACAATAGAATCTATTTCAAGTTTTAAGTGACTCTTGTTAATATTAGCACACAGACACACCAACATATTTTAATTATGTAGTAGAAGTTTACCAATAATACACGAGAAACACTAACAACACAAAGAAATAATTTAAATAACAACACCACCACCACTACTGTCAGCAACGAGAGTCGGAAGTAATCTAAGTTATCCACAGAACCCAACACTTGTTGAATGCGCTTAGCCATAAACATTTTAACTACAACCCATACATACATACACTCGTGCTTATACACATGCATGCACTGAGAGCCGAAAAGTGTTGTTCTATCTGTACTCATTTATGCTTAACGCCATATTCCTGCACCAAAAATACAAACATACCAGTAAGCTTTTGAAAGCTTGTCTCTCTCTCTTTATACCGAGAAGGAAATTCTAAACGAACACGCAAGAGAAAGAGAGGCGGAAAGTCATTAAATGAAAATGAAACGAGTAGTGCTAAAAAAAAAAAAATACAAGCCACTAAGCTACTGGGTGATTGGGTTAATGTTTTTTGTTTTTTTTTATTAGTAGACGGAGCACTATTCATGTTTTAGTATGTTTGTGTTGGTAGAAATTCCACTTAATTCCTAAAAAATCTCCAAGAAAATACCAGACACACATGTTTGTGTTTTGCATGTTGTTATTGTTATTTTAAAGAATGAATTAAGTTTAATAAACTTCTCATTTAATATTTACATTTTTATACGGGCCAATTTAAATGTATGTATGTATTTTAAAAAGTGTGTTTGTGTTTATATACATAAATTACAAAAAATACAACAAGAATACAATAGCAGTCATACATTAAAAAACTGCACTCCATATTAAAAGGGAAGTCTGAAAAGAAAAAAAAAACAAATATGTAAACGTGATGATCGTAAAACAATTCCACTGAATAATAAAGCAGCAAATCAACTCTTACTCAACTACCCAATTGACATTGAAATCATTTTGTTTTTGTATTCCTATATTAAAAACAACAACAAATAATAACAAAGTAAAAAATTGTCATCGGTCGTTGTACTGTTTTGTTAGCAATTTGTTGTTGCCATTGTCTATGGTGGAGGTGTATAAATAAAGTAAAACCAACAAAAGAAAAACAAAACATGCTTTCTTACAAATTTTAGGTGTACATGTGTTTACAAAACAATAACACAGAGTGTCTCAAACTTTCTCTCTTAAGCTAATGAAATGCACAAAATATTCCCGTTGAAACTAATGCAAACATATGTAATTGTAAAAATTAAATATGCAAACATTTAAATAAGGCAATAAACATTTAGGAATCACTGTATTAATGCAGAAAGAAAAAAAGTCACTACGTAATAAACGTAATATCTACAACCAATATGAACGACCTTCACATTGAAGTTAAAATAAGTCGAAAAAGTTATTTTTGTTTATACCCTACACTATATTATTCAGTATATTTTGTTTAATAATACGAATAAAGTTAATGGCATGTAATTGAGTCATACATGTTAAATTGAAGATTTTTTAACAGAGCATTAATTGGCTCATAGACAACATCCAAGTGTATAGTGTCGAATTAAGATCACGTGACAAAGTATGATTTTATTTCTTGTGTATGGATATTAGGTTTGGATCCCTTTGGATTATAAGTAAAATAAAAAACTTCTCCAGGAACGGATAGTACCGCAAAAGAACAAAATCTTTCTGTAATGCATTGTACAATTCATTGGATAATCGACAATGTTGTGCTCTGCGTTACAAACATGTAGTGTGCGTAACGTACACTCCATTTTAGTAGCAATAAAAATGCGAAGCGCATGTAATATGCAACGATGCTCTAAAGAATCATTAGCACCTTTGCACTTTCCTGTACGCGGTCCAGAAGCTTCAAAATAGACTTCGAGGCAACGGACCATCACGAGATTTGTTTTCATATTCCGACGGATATACAGTGAACAGCAAGTTTATATAAAAATTTATAGTTTATTTATTTTATTAATTTATTTCTGTTTTATTATATAACAAACAATTTTTTAATGTTTTTCATAAAACAAGAAAAAAAAAATAAGGAAAAGTTTCCAATGATTCCATAGGTACTCCCAAGGAGAACCCCGAGTAAATTTAAAATTCAAAGGCCTAATATATGAAAATGTTATCCCTTGTATTTAGTAGAATATCCCCCTTAAGGTCAAGCACTCCATTTAACCCATTTGGAATTGAATGTACAAGATTTGTTTAGTATTTTCTGGTGGCACCATGAGCAAGTTTTTCGGTTGACTTTTGTTTGATGTTTAACGATTGCGTGCAAGAGTATTAAGCCTGTGGGGACTTTTTTTGTCAAAATATATTAGAGTACTGAGATTTTTGCTGTCCACTGTAAGTTGCGTAAACAGTCAACCGACTTAAGAAACCGACACAATTGAATGCTTGAAATGCTGGTTCCAGCAAACTTTACATTGAATTCTCTGGCTCCTCAATAATAATACCATTCATATTTATAAATGGCGTAATATTAATGTCGCGCTTGAAGTTTGTCTTTCGTGCATTAAATTCAAAGACTACACAATACGTGACACCGTTACGCAATAAAAATATCGATTGGATCGTACTCTGACAATGACTTGCACCACCCACACAACATCATCCATTAACGGTTTAAAATTCTGTGTCAAAGTAGGACCTGGAATACTTTCGTAACGGTTGAATCTTAGATTGACCCTTGGACTATGCGATTATTGTAATGCGATTCAGGATAAACTATAAAGACAGTTAATCCAGTCTCAGTGCCGTACTTATTAACAGTAAAGCCGACGTACAATTCCTAGAGATTGTGTACACCGAGTGTTTCTGGAAGAGATAGCGAGATATTCATTGGACGTTGATGCTTACGTACTTGCAAAACCTAATTAAAGAGATAATTCAAACGAATTCTTACATGAGATTGTCATTTCTCTGCGGAGACTAAAAAAGTGGGAGAATATGAACCCATTTGGTTATCCATTTAATGTTTTTCAAACCATCGGTCTAGCGAGGCTATTAGGCTTTCTTAATTCCGGAGTGTTATTTATTCAGTGAGAGGATTGCCATTTGCGGAGTGATTATGGTCGGCATAATTGATATTTGAAGAATCGAAATTAGAAGAAACTGAAGGCAATACAAGTATGGTTAGGCTTGTGCATCATTGACTTTCAAAAATATCGCTTCTATTAAACGAAGTGTTGCTGATAATCCTAATTTTTTTTTTTTTGGTGAAACCAGCACTCAGGGGATGGCCCCTACTCATGCAGTGCATTGTGCAGGTTTTAGGAAAATGGGTTATAGGAAGGTGGAAGAAGAGGGAACGAGTTGCTGCTAGGTGACTATAAAATGGCCAGTGCTATACCTTCACCATTAGACAGTCTACAGCAATCGTCCCCAAGAAGCCCGCACCCTTCAGTCCTAGCTTCTCACACTACTCATGTAGTGTGTGTTAATTTTATACATGAGTGGCGTCGACATGAGTAAAGTCGACTCCGAACGACAAATTTTTATTGAGAAGCTTTTGATGGCTATTTTATTTACTCTCAGAGTTTTTGCCAGAAATCTGCTGAGAGGAAGTCGCCGAAGAAATATTTTCGTTTTGATGTCTGACCTGGGATTCGAACTCGGGCCTTCAGTCTAATAAGCCAACACACTACCTACTAGACCACGGCGACTTCAAAGTCAGTTTTTATTTGGATTTGCACAACTAATAAAGCCGTAGATATGCTAATTGGGTGCTAAAGCAATAGGCTTTTAATGCTAATTTTCGAACAAAATGTTCTGTAGCGGTGAACTCACTCACATATAGAGCTCGGAGACTGCACCAGTGATTATGAAAAAACTATTGCTTCCGGAAAAATTATCGTATTTTTTCCAAAAGTAATCCTTTCGTTAAATTAGAGCTCTTTGGGTGTATATTAAGGTTCTTTTTTTTTTGGCCTGCTATTGAGGATTATGAACTGTATAGTATGTGTTTTCAAGAAGACGGTGTCACGCTTCATTGCAGAAGGATTAATATTACGTTTTGGCGACGTCACTTGACCACCAAGATGATGTGATTTGGCGCCGTTAGATATTTTTTAGTAGAGCTACGTCTCTTAATATGGGAGAATATTTGTCGAGTAATCGTCGCGAATTTGACTTCTGTTATAAATCTAAAAATTAAAAAAAAAATATATGGTGAATAAAGTTCGTATTTTACGTAAAATACGCGGTACTTTTTCTATTACCAAAAATAAATTTTTTAGTTTTTTTTTCGGCACATTTGATTGTACAAAAAAGAAAAAAAAATGGACGTAATGGGTGATAATAAGAAACAAACAACAACAAAAAATTTGTATATGTGACTGAGCAGGCATGATCACGCATGTCAATGCACTTCTTTTTCTTTGTTTGTTTATTGTTTAGATTTTGTTTTTGTTGGCAATAGTTTTATATTGCCGGGTTAGTAACCGGATAGTAATACAACGCAAGCAAATTGTGGGTATTTGTGTGGATATTGTGCAGTGAGTAGTGGGGGTAAATGAACGAATAGAATTAAACTGATTAACCGGTTATTAACATTTGACGTCTATTAGTTTAAACAAAAAAAAAGAGTTAAAATTTTTTAAGTTCACTTAAGCGTTTCTAAGTGTGAAAATAAATTTGAATTTTTTGATGTTTTTTTTCTGTTGTTTTTGTTTATTTGATATGGTTTTTAAAGTTGTGTTATGGAATAATGGATTTGCGATTTGTCATCATAGACACCATATACCTGCTACTTATAATAGCCAAGTCAATGAACTTTTTTATTTGTTTGTTTTCTTTGCTAACAATTTAATTTCGATTTCAAATGAAAACAAAAGTTATTTATCTATTTATTTATTTATTTATCATAGAATATTTTAATTGTTTTTGCTGTTGATTTATGCGAAATAATAAATTAGTTCTGCTTAAATATCAATCGATTTGATTGCGTTTTTAAGAGATCTTGTGCATAATTTATTTATATTACGATTATTATTATTATTGTATTGTTTGTTTATGTCATAAAAAATAAACAACGAGATTTAAAATTTTATTTATTTTGTTTTTTTTTTTTTAATTATTATTGATTTTGTCTCGTTTTGATTAGGGGGCTTTTAAAAGTGCTAATAAATATTCATTCATTTAAGCATTTCTCACTTTGGTGTCAGTCACCACTCACTCACTTTGTTGTCTTATTTGGTCATGTTTCAATTTATTTCCTTCCTTATTATAAATTCTTAACAGTTTTAAGAACTTTATTTAACCAATTTAGAAATTGATAATGAAAGTGATATTTGCTCATGTATATGTATAAATAAACTTGTTTTAAATTTCCTTTAGATTTATTGATTTTTTAATTGATTAACTGAATCACATGGGTTGATTGGTTAGTTAATAACCAAAGTCCGTCAAGGGGTTAATGTCTTCAAGTTGAGTCTTTTTTAAGTCCAAGGTAGTTTTCATACACTAATTTATTTAAGCTATTTAAACTTATCATTCTAGTTCACTAATAATGAATAATACTATGACTTGTTAATTTTATATTCATTAAATTTGATATTAAATTCACATAGAATATACAAAATATTCCAAGAGTTGGGCTGAAAAGTTCATAGGCTAATGTACGCTTCAATAACGCCGACTGTTCTTCTTCTTCTTCTGCTTCTTTGCACGCTTTGGAATCGATTCATGTGCAATCATCTCAGAGGGGTTAGTTTTGATTATGCTGTCAAATGCTGAAGCCATGTTACATGTATTCTTACATACATATATCACACATAAATATGGGGTTTTTTTTATAGAGGAATTGCTTCAAGTTGCCTTAGTTTAGTAGGTAGTCTGTTGGATTATTAGACATGAGACTTCGGTTCAAACCCCAGGTCAGACATCTCCAACAAAACTAAATATGAAAAAATATTTTTTTAAACTGTAGATCCCGCCACTTACATATGGGCAATTTCGTGTCAAGTGACCCAATTTTTAAAATCGATGTCTTCCGATGGATGAAATTTGCACCAAGGTTAGTACTATTGGATAGTAGTCCAGACACAAATTTTCAGCTCTATCAGTCAAGAACTGCCGGAGTTAGAGGGGGTCAAAGTTGGACATTTTGTTCATACAGGGTTTTTTTTTTAAAAATGTGTGTAACTTTTCACCTATTGGTCCTAGCAAAAATTTTCCAAAGGATATTTCCAAAAATAATTTAAAATTTTTTTTTTTATTTTTTTTTTTAAATTTTTTTTAAATTTGAGCCCTTTTTTTGTTTTGCTCAAAATAAAGCTTATACAATTTCCTTTAAGGCCTTTATAATCGCTTAATGGGATGCGAGTGGGATGTCTATCAAAAAAATTATTTTTTAACTCAAGAATAAAATTTTTCAATATTTGGCACATGTACCATTTTCATTTTCCCCCATTTTTTTTTCGAAATGGATTTTTTTTTATTTTTCCTCAAAAGAAAACTTAGACCATTTCCTTTAAGATCTTTGTGGGCACTTAGTAGCAAGAGGCATATCTATAAAAAAAATATTTTAACTCAAAGTCCAAAGTTTTTAAATTTTATCATATGCACTATATTTTTTTTAATGGATGTTTTTTTTGCTCAAAGAAAGCTTAGTTCTTTTCCTTTAAGAGCTTTGTAGTCACTTAATGGTACTATCCAATAGTACTAACCTTGGTGCAAATTTCATCCAAATCGAAAGACATCGATTTTAAAAATTGGGTCACTTGACACGAAATTGCCCATATATAAAATTAACACACACAATATAAGTGATGTGAGAAGCTAGGTCGTAATCCTGATTGAAGGGTTGTAGTGACCAATTATGTACGTAGGTATGTCTGTAAGAGCTTCAAATACTGCTCAACATGATCAATTTATAGTTGTTTTTGATAGATTTTGAGCTCTCGATTCATCCACTTTGGACATAGTTTTCGCTTACCTTCAATATCTTTAGGACCTCAGCTACCTCGATTTACTTCTCCTTATAGACATTAAAATTATTTGGTAGACTTTTTTCATGTTTTTGGCGATAACAGCCATTTTGGGGCTTCCACTGTCTTCATCTTCTTCGTTTAAACTTAGCAAACGTCTTATCAATGATTGACTTATATCATTAAGAGATTTCTGCAGAGATCAAAATAAATGGTAATCTCAAGGTCCGACTAATCTATCATTTTTTGCTGGGTCACCAATGCAGTATGTTATGACGGAACACAATTCTGATGATCAATTATGACCATTTTAATTGAATTGTTTACTTTAGAGCCATTGATTGTTGTTGTTAGAGATTATAATCATTTGTTTTATCAGGTTGTAGATTTTCATAATGAACAATTCCATCCCAATTACAAATGACACTCAGCCTTACGTTTCTGATCTTCATCCCTAGTGACCATCGGATATGTTTCATCTCACTTTGTTCATGATCTTTATCGCATGTTATTTTTATATGTCATCCATTATATCCTTTAAAATTTTAATTGTTTATTCACAATGAGTATCTTTGTTCCTTCAGTCTTCTTCAAATTGGTGATGAATGCCTAGTTCTCTAACAACGTCCAGGCAGCTTCTGTACCGCATGGTCTTTATTTTCCCATGATTTCATTCGTTTTTTAGTGATTGGCCGACCAGAGCAAGGTACATCTTTAAAATCAAAACTATCAGATATAAAACGGTAAAACGTTGTCGCTGCTGTTTTCCTAGTTACAGCTTTATAAAATTTTTCAGCAGTTTGCGAAACATTTTTATCTTTTCTATAACATAAAAGCAAAACATTTTTAAACGTAGAAACTTCCACACAATAATGTGATTTTAATAATTTCTTCACATACATATTTCCACAAAAATTATTCTAGTGCGGTCAAATCGCATTATTTTTACTGCCTATCTCTACAAAACGTATGTAAAATTAATTGCTAACCAAACTCGCCTCTCAATAAGTTCGCGGTATCGCGTTCCGTGTAACATGTTGCTGAAATCGCGTTTCAATCAATTCTTATAGCGCACGTAGACACTAACGTGGTAAATGTCATTACTCTGGAGGAAGTACGGTCCAATAATGTCGTCTGTCTACAAATCGCACCAACTAGTGCATCTCTTCCAACAGATTGATCTTCTCACCATATTCAGTAGTTCTGTTTGTTGACGTGCCCAGTAATGAAGTTATTTTTTAAGAGAAACATATTTCCCACACAGGCAGCGTTGCCATTTGCCAAGTTTTCCCCCTTTTTTTTCTAAGTTTTTTGCGATGCGAAAAGTTTTCTCAAGTTCTTTCGACAAAATTCAATTTTAAATTTTTTCAATAAATTCAATAATAGTAGTATTTTATTCGTCCCGGGCAAAAGTAGTAAAGAAACACCAACAGACGGTACCGATCTTCGGTCTTTCCTTTAAACATATTGGTACTTTTGTAGAAAACAAGTTTTTTTTTTGGTAAAAAAAAACTTTTTTGCACAGAAATAAAAAGTTTTTTACAGAAAATTACTGGCAACGCTGCACACAGGACAAATTAGAAAAAAAACTCTACAGAAGGCAAGACTTGTTAGTTTGATAGTGAATTCATGGGGAAATGGCGAACGTTATTTAGTATTTTCAGCATTGTCACGTGTCATGAATCTTTTTTGTATTAAAACTGAACAACCATGTAACAAAAAAATTAGCCTTTATATAGAACCACTTTATTCGCTAAAAGTTATGGTATTGTGTTGGATGGAAATGTCCTACGCGTATAGTTAATTGATTACCGCTATTGCGAGTGCTTACTGTATATTGTTTTTAAGAAATAGATTTACAAATTCTGTATTTATTTGTATCGATATAATGGTATTATAAAGGATGGAATAAGATTTATGGATTTTAAACTTCATACATATATAATTGGTCATTACAACCCTTCAGTCAGGATTACGACCTAGCTTCTCACACCACTTATGTTGTGTGCGTTAATTTTATACATGAGTGGCGGGACCTACAGTTTAAAGTCAACTCCGAACGACAGTTTTTTTGAGAAGCTTTTTCATGGCAATTTTATTTACTCTCAGAGTTTTTCTAGAAATCTGCTGAACTCCGAACTCGGGCCTTCAGTCTAATAAGCCAACACACTACCTACTAGACTACGGCGACTTCGCAAAGAATAAAAATATGCAAGTGTCTCAAAATTTTCTAACTCAACTCAGTGTTCGATTTCTTTTACAATTTCTCAATTTTACATGCAGAAAATTTTTTTCTCTGCTTTGCACGAATATAGTCGTCTTCGTTGAAAAACAATTAAGCTGTGCGAAAGACTTTTTACATAATTTGTGTACAGTATTTCCCGGATAATAGCACTGAAACTTAATCTTAATTTTTGCTTCAAAATGTAGTGAAACTATTTCGATATATGCGTCCCGCTTTTAAGTATTCTCCGCTTATAAACGCGAAAAACTGTACTGTATACTCTAAATTTACTTAAAAAACATTATATGTACCCGTTTTGTGACAACTTTCTTTCCGAAATTGGTCCTGTTCAGTAGCTGCCATATTTGTGCGATTAAATGTTTCTGGATTGCTTTTTATGTGGATATTTTAAGTCATTGATAAAATAGCAACTCTTGAACCACTGGCAGCCAATATTATCATTAGATTTATTGGAAAAAAGTAGTAAGAAATTAGACAACGCAATGTAATTCCATAGAATTTAATTTAATTTTTTTTTCGACGCAGAGGCAGGCTGCAGTCTGTCTCATCCAGAAGACGTAACCAACTGAGACAACGTAATCTCAGATAATTGATTACTGATAGAAAACGTGCAATCCACCAATATTAGCTTTTCGTAATTTGTAAAACTATTCTACTAATCTGGCATGGTGCTGGCTGGGGCAATTCTCTGACTAGTTAATGCTACAATACGACTCTTGACTATGTCTATAAAGTGTGCTGTGGATCCATTTCCTTCAGCAATTCAGTCGTGGGCCCATAAAATTACAACTTTGTTTACCACACAGAGCTGAAGAAGATGAATAAGCTGGCATTACATCGAATACGAGCCAGTAGTACTATCAGTGAGATAAATAGAATTCTATCAGCTTGATTGATACGTTGCAATTTCCTCTCAGGTGTAGGATTTCGATACCGGAATTCCCCGTTTATAAGCACTATCCGCCAAGCAAGTGCTTATATCCGAGGAATACTGTACATTTTTATTTATTAAATCTGATAAACAACGGTTTTTTAAAAATCGGTAATTGAACTAGTTGCGATGCATATATCGTTAGTATAATTCTCAAATGTGTTAAGTCCCTTTATTCAAATTTTACAGGAGACACAAAAAACATTGTAGCTTTTTCAGTTTTTAAACTTTGTAAACTGTTTAAACGCAATTATTTTTACAAAATAATAATAATATTAATATTAATAACTAATAATGTTAATTATTATTATTAATTAATTAATAATATTAATATTAATATTTTTCGTAGTTTTGTGGACTTAGCGCTTTTGCAAACCACAAAATTACAACAACTTTAAACTATATAATGACATGTTTTGTTGTTGTAAAATATGTATTATGTACAATGTTACCGTTTTGCATTAAAATCTCAATTTTGGAAAAAAGTGGACTTAGCGTCATTGCGAATTATACTAACGATATAATACTAGGTGTATTTAGTGTTAAAAATATTTTAATAGATAATGGTTTCATAAAATACAGTAAAAATCATAAAATTTGTTTTAAAATAAGTTTATTAAAACTTGAACTTGAAAGACCACTATACCTATATAATATTTCAAATAAATAAATTAAAATTAGAAATTAAAACATAAAAAGGAAACTTTTATTATCTATAACGGTTGTCCGTCCCTTCCTCTCCCTAATCATTAATGCAACCAGTCATTGAAACCAGCAAACATTTCCGCAAACAAACAAATTCTCATGCTTATGCACATACACATGCAATTAAAAACTGAATGCATTGCCTGCATAATAATGCATGCACATGCAAATTGTTTTTGTTTTTCAAGGTTTAGTTCTGAAGACGGAAAATAACACAAAATGCGTTATTATGTACGTATATGTATGTAATATTGAATTAAACGCTATGCTGCCAGTATTGCCAATGTTAATGTCAAAGTAATAAACTTGAATTGAAATGAAATTTTTATTTGTTTTTTCTTTTTTTTTTTTGAATTTTAATTCCATACAAATGAATAAAATATTCAATGGGTGTAAAATGATAACCGGCAATTTAAAAAAAAAAGAGAAACATTTTTTTAACATTTTAACACGTAAAAACTATTAATTTGTTATTAAAAAATGTAAAAAACGCACAATAATTGTAAAAGGTCTTAATTTATAACCTTTACAGATAAATATGATTAATTAAAGGTTTATAATAAAATAAAAATTTGTAATATACAGTACAATCACGATATTTGGGTCACATGCAAATTCAGTTGCAATAAATTAAACTCTATCGTTGTTAATATTTCTAAATCATTTTATTAATAATTTTATTAAATTAGTTATTAAGCTATTAAAAGAAATTTTGATATAAAGATGACATTTTCGTAAAATTTATCTAAACCAAAAAAAAAAAATTATGAGAATATTAATATTCTTAAGGATTATTATCGATAAACATACTTATAACACATGCTTATAAGAGAAAAGGAAATCTATTTATTTTTTTTATTTAATTTAACCCATTCGCTGCAAAGCTTAAATTATATGAAGTCATTCCCATTGCCATTTTTATATTTTGAGTGTTATTTCTTGGTAAGAGCACATACATTATCATACATAATCATTTACAAGCAGAAAACCAAAGACGAGTATACTCGTCGTTGGCAATAGGAAGGCAGAAGGACTCGATATCCTTCTTCGTATTTGCGTACGTTTTAGTAGAAGTAAGAAATAAAGCATTATTTTTGTAAAAAAATTTATTTGTAGTATTTTTCAAGTTTTTTACATATTTATATTATGTTTGTGGCAAAAAAATTTGCCAATTCAAAAGCCTACATGTTATAATATATTTAAAGTAGGACGAGTATACTCGTCTTGGCAGTGCGGGATACCCTTTCAAAGACGAGTATACTCGTCCTTGGCTGCGAATGGGTTAAACAAGTTTAAGTGAAGCACAGTTCTATATATCTACTAATTTAGTAAAATTGAATGTAGATATGTATGTATGTTACCGTAGTCTAGTAGGTAGGGCGTCGGTTTCTTAGACGTGAGGCCAAGCTCAGAAATCAAAACTATATATGAAAAAATATTTCTTGGATGACTTCCTCTCAGCAGATTTCTGGCAAAAACTCTGCGAGTAAATAAAATTGCCATGAAAAAATTTCTCAAAAATATGACGTTCGGAGTCGAACTTTAAACTGTAGGTCCCGCCCAGCGTTGCCAGATTTTTTTTTTTTAAAAACTATTTCTGGGGAAAAATTTTTTTTTTTACAAAAAAAACTTGTTTTCTACAAAAGTACCAACATTTTTTAAGGAAATTCCGGAGCCCGGTGCCCTCTGTTGGTTTTTTTTTGCGTTTTTTGTCCGGGACTAATAAAATACACAATATTTTATTTAAAAATGTAAATATTTCCTGTTTTAATACTGAATTTATTGAAAAAAATTTTAAATTTAATTTTGTCGAAAAAACTTGTTTTGTTAGAAAACAAATTTAATGAAAATTTTTTCGCATCTCAAAAAACTTGAAAAAAAAGGGAAAACTTGGACAACGCTGGTCCCGCCACTCATGTATAAAAGAAACACACAACATAAGTGGTATGAGAAGCTAGGTCGTAATTCTGACTGAAGGGTTGTAATGACCACTTATGTAGTATGTATCAGCTGAAGTAAGAAACTTAGTTCAAACTGTCAGAATGATTAACAGAAATGGATAGTATTTTAACATGACAGCGCCGTTTGTTTCAACAATAAGAAAAACTATTTTTAACTGGACTTTTTCCCCTAAAAAGTTCCAACTCTTTCGGTTCACTTGAGTGATTCTTTATGAGTTAAATTTAAGTAAAAAATATTTTTATTGAAATGTTTCACTTAAAAAAATAAAAAAGCTGTAAAATTTTTGTGGAGTACGTACTACAACGCGGAGGGAAGCCCTCGCGCTTACTAACTTCTTCCTCTTTCCTGGTTTTGGTAGAATTTGGTCAGTAAAAGGACTGCGTTCGCCTGTGGCGTCACAACGTGCCGCTATGCGTGCTCAAGTAAGCTTTTGATATCAGAGCTACCACTCCGACCTAACCTAACTACAACGTGGATATAAGTTGCTTTCGTTTTGAACACCAGAGTACATTTCGAGGCAAACAAAATAATTAAATTAAATTTTTAGAACTATTTTATAGAAATTTTAGAAGAGTATACAACAAAAGTATAAGCACATACGAATTTTGTATGGCTTTTGAGCTCTAAAAATTGGGGAAAACAGGACTTGATTTTTGTTATTACCGCTTATGACATCTATTTGAAGTTTCGAAGTTAATTTTATAAAAAAAAATAACAAAAATTGTTTTTGAAGAGGGGGTCACTTATTTGTTTTTAATTGCAGCTCGAAAGTCAACTGATATAAAAATATGGGCTTTCTGAGCAACAATCAAAATTATATAAGGACCCTAATTTAATATAATTTTTTTAAACACTACTGATATCGCACAACACTTTTTTTTTTTTTAGCACTTTTTAACACTGTTTTGTTTTATTATATTATTTTTACTGTTATTTTAGATTAGATTGTAATACTTGAGTTATTTTATTTCATTTAAAATAATATTATTTTTATTATATTTTATGTCTTAACGGTATGAGATGCTGTTGTTGACTGCATATCCGGTTCTATTAACAACTTCCGTTATCCTGTTATGATCTTACTTTTAACAAAAGCCAAAATTTTAACTTCGTTTCCTACAAATCGTTCATAAAACGATTATTTTAGGCAAGCAATTCTTCTTTATTGCTATTTTTGTTGCGCTTGTTGTTCTTGTTTCATATATTTCATGGCTTAAACGCCCGAAAATTCTTAATCATGCGCATATCTGTCTGTGCCTGTGTTTAATAGCCATCAGTTGGTTTTAATTTCCTTTCTTGCTTCCTTACTTTTCAGTTTTAACCGAACGAAATTTTGTCTGTCTCGTATTTCTTCGTTTCTTTAGTGGACCAATAAAATTTCCATTACCGTTTGAAATTAATTTTTAATTAAAATCATTTATTGCGGTAGGTCGTCGTTATTTATAAAAATACGAAAAATTACAAAAACAAAAAAGAAATTCTATTGTAATTTTTACTGTAAAGTTTGTGGATAATTTCTCGCAGGCGCAATTGTTTTCACGTAAAAGTGGATTTTTTTTATAGCAAATTTCTGGTAACGCCTTCTGAAAAAATAAAAAAAAAAAATTAGATTTGAATAATTTTTATTTACCCGCCATTTTATAGTAAAATTTCAGAAAATATTAAATAAAATCGTACCTAAAATAGAGGAATTGGTTATGCCAAATGAACTGGTCGAAGTCGCCGTAGTCTAGTAGGTAGTGTGTTGGTTTATTAGACGTAAAGCCAGGGTTCGAGCCCCAGGCCAGACATCAAAACAAAATACAAAAAGTATTTCTTCGGCGATTTCCTTTCAGCAGATTTCTGGCAAAAACTCTGAGAGTAAATAAAATTGCCATGAAAAGTTTCTCAAAAAATCTGTCGTTCGGAGTCGACTTTAAACTGTAGGTCCCGCCACTTATGTATAAAATTAACACACACAACATAAGTGGTGTGAGAAACTAGGTCAATAATCCTGACTGAAGGGTTGTAATGACCAATTATGTATGTATGTATGTAAATGGACTGGTTATTGTTTTGAGGCCAGGAAGGAATTGAAACAATCGAAACCTATTCTAAAGTAAAGTGGAATATGTTATGCAGCAATTGAAACAACTGCTAGTCGGCGTGGGCATGGTCTCGAACGTAATGCATTTGAGATACAATTTGCTAACCATCATTTTCTAAATGTTTTCTAATTGATCTTGAAGCTCTACTACATAGTTTTGTCATAAAGAGATATATATAACAACTTCAGTTGTGGTCGTATTTAAACGAAATAATTGCAGATTAGTACAGATCTCCTGTTATTGTATATTTCAACAGCTCATAACAGCTGTAGTATGAGCAGGATTTAGGCCTGTAGACCTTATAATTAAAGAAAACGATGAAAATGCAGAACATTTCAAGGAAACATAAGGAAGGAAGCATACCTTACTGTTGAGGTAACATGGCAAAGACTTTGCCAAGCTGGTAATCCCGGTCGAATAACGTATCTACTTGTACTACCCAGTGATATCTTGCGTTAGTTGCAGAGAAAACATGAAATTGCATAACATAAGTAGCTAGGTGTAGAGGACTTGTTTCCACTGCGTTAAGAAGAGATCTTTTGTACTAACTAGCAGTATAGGACAGCCTAAAATCCTTCCGCTTGATGGCTTCTTTAAAAGTTGCCATGATGTCATTGCACTGCATTGTCTTGAAACAGGGAAAGATGTCTTTTGAAAAGCTTTTTTGATCAATCTGACTTTTATTAGAAAATCTAAATTATTTTAACAAGATTAAAGTCAACGATACACAATCATTTTATTGTCAAAGATAATGCCTCTATGGGTGAATTTGTCCATCCAATATTAATCGTCCTTTCGAGTTCTTTAAAACTCAGTTTCTGTTTGAGCTTCATTGAGGTCACAACCTTAATTCAGTAAAGTAACTGTTTGAAATGCTTTAAACTGTAAAGTTTACACCATAAGGAAATTTCCCAATATATCAATGACGATATAACAGACGATTCCCTTTTGTTTTTCACGATTATAATAATGGGATATTATCTAGATCCAAGTAGGTGTTCTGTGGTTTGTTTTTTTTTCCAAATCCTACCATAACTCAATTATCAGCATTTATCGTAACAGCATGTTGGCATAGGCCAAATTATCGCCAGCTTAAGTGAAATATTCGTGAATTATAGGAATAATACAAGCAATTTTGTTGGTTGGAATTACATGTTACAGCACAAGTTGCCTTACCAAGATAACTTGTATCTCTTTGATATTTAAAACACTACTCCCAAGGTCCGTAATTGAAAATAGTTTTTTTTTTTGGATACTTGTTCTGTGACTGTATAAAATTCGTCTTAAAGATGAGTCGTCCAATTGACCAACAAAACGCTCGTCGACATTTATTTAGCTGTCTTGTCATAAGATCCATTACGGTGCCAAAGTCTACAGCTTCTATTCCGGGTATGCTATGCTTGGAACTGAAAGTATAATAAAGAAAATGAAATCAATTAAATAATGAATTTGAATAAATAAATCAACAAGTTTCACAATCTGTAACACTATATGTAAAACTATTTCAAAAATGCCATTAAAACAGTGTAGATCGCTCCAATGCCGTCTCGGATTGATACTGGGATTACATTGCAGTTCACAGAATAATTGGCGTTCTAAAGTACTAGTCTAACCTGCCTTATGCTAGTCTAACCAGCACTTTAAAATAGACGTCCTCGGTTTTTGAGATTTGGGCATGGTGACAAACGTGCCACTAAGGTAACTGGGTGGTTTCATTCGAAGCTCGGGGTGGTGAAAAGTCACCATTAACGGATCATGACAAGGGGCCTTATCTTATACTCGGTAACACAATGGGCCACCAGTGAACTTGCTTGTGAATCTACCCGTTAATCTAACTTAACCGAACCTAAGCCGATTTATAACTTAATACAGTTAGACTTCTTAAGCAACTAGTGTAGACTTCGTAAACTCAGATTTTGCAGAAACAAGTTCGACAATTAATCAAAGATTCCTAGTTCTGGTCTAGAGCGAACACACCTTGAATAACGACTGACAGCAGGCTTGTTGCAAAACAAGCAGACTTTCGAATTTCAGTCGCAGTCTAGGGCTGTGTTATTTACATTTAAAAAAATTTTATGAGATGACATGAGGAGGACTTTTGGTTTAATACAATGTGTAAATTGCGTTGGTGGCACACTTTTTGTGAGAATGCCTCTCGATATGTCTCGATAGGGTTAGTGTCCTATAGAAGTCATTACTAGATGCTTTGACGGACATCTTGTTCTCTCTTTTTTAGATATCGCAATGAGAACATAATTAAGTTTGGAATTAAAAGATTATCTATTCCTATTTATGAAGACGTCGGTGACTGGTGATGAAAAGTTAAGCACTTTTGACTATATCAAGCAAAATGCACCACCATTTTGAATTACAAATACGATAAATTAATAGTAGTCCATAAGACTTGGCAGGAAATATTTTACTATGAGATATTGCTTAGCGGATACAACTATTTTTAATATCCTGTCAGTGAACAAGCAATTTTACAGAGTGATGCTAGTTGAAAACATCCGTAATTTAGTTTGAGGCTCTTTCACCAGCCATCTCATTTTGATTAATTACCCAATTCCATCAAAATATGTATGCAGACGACAATTTTTATAAGGAGTATCACATAAAAGATGAAATAAGTGCTATCGGTATTACAACAAGTCCTTAAGTTGTACTTTAATAAAAATTATATTGAATTTATATCTAGCGAACTTCTTAAGGTTGTTATCTCAAATTGAAACATACTATTCTAGTCAAAACTTTGGCATAACAACTTTGTTGATTCGAATTCCAATTTTTGTTGACATTGTTTTCTCCCTATTTTTAAAAGACTTTTGCTAGACAGATCATAGAAAGATTGTAAGAGGAGGCAAGGCTGTAATTTTTCCATGTTTGGAAAAATACTGCCGCAGCATATTGAAAAAAAAAAAAAAAAAACAAGAAATATTTTATGTATCCTTGGCTAAAAACGATTTGCGAATATGTTTTGTTTATTTCGTCTAATAGTGTGTGATTACTTTAAAATTTAGTTTTAAAATTATTTTCCTTTAACTATTCCACCTTAACCAGTAAGTTCTGCTATTTTTCATGAAACAATTAAAAATTCTCACATCATTTATTTGCCAGACTTTTTTTTCACTTATTTTCTAAACATCAGCATTGTTTGGAATTGCGAATAACTTACGAAAAATTACAGTCCTGTCTATAATATTTGTTGTTGTGGTTGTCAGTCAAATGTTAAAATTGCGGATGCAGAGAGTTTTAAAGTTCATAAATAATAAATGAGAGTAATTGTCACGATACATAAACAAAAATAAACAAACAAAAAAAAAAAAAAGAAATATACAATCAAAGCAAAACTAACGTTACTATTATCAGAGTTGTGTACAAAAACAGAGAGAGTGAGAGAGACAGGAAATGAGAGTTCAAATAAGATTTAACGGCAACTGATATATGCTCCTTTATTCTTTGTATATGTATTTTGGCTAAAACAACGGTAGTATATCTTGATTTTATTTCCATTCAAGAAGAAAAATCATTGGAAAAGCGCAATAAAATAAGAAAAAGTAACGAATTGAAATTCGAAACAATTTGTAAATGTTAGAATAAGAAATCATTAGCTTGACAGTTAAATGTAAATGCAAGACATAAAGAAAATGTGTGGTTATGCCGGTTACATGACTTATGGAGAGGGTTAAGATAGAAAAAATTAAAGCCGTTGTATAGGGTGATTTTTTAAGAGCTATAGGAAAATTTTAAAAAAAAAACACATAAAATTCAGAAAAATGCATGAAATCTTTATTTGAATCGATAGTACGGTCCATATAATTTAATGTTTGAAGATTATTTCATGCAAATGTTGACCGCGACTGCGCCTCAAATTGTCCATCCGCTTAGTCCAATTTTGGCATACTCTTTCCAACATTTCGGTCGGTATCTCACGAATAAATGCTTCAATGTTGTCTTCCAATGCGTCAAGCGTGGGAGAGGAGGGGTTACAACAGTTGGAAGTTGACAAAATCTGATTAAAAGCAAAAGGCTAAAAAAAAACAATTTCATTGATGCTGTAAAATGGTCGAAAGAGAGAGAGCTTGTCAGGAGTGAGAGTAGCATGAGCAGACAAATTTAGTGTGTGAAGCGGGCTTGTCTGTATAGACATGAGCATCGCACGATCTAGGCGGCCAATTGACCGGTCCCAAACGTGAAATAAAATGTTCACCGAACTCGCCTCTCAATAAGTCCATTGTTACGCGTGCTGTGTGGCATGTGGCACCGTCTTGTTGAAACCACATGTCATGCAAGTCAAGCTCTTGCATTTTGGGCAAAAAAAAGTTGGATATCATCTCACGGTAGCGTTCACCATTCACAGTTACGTTACGATTCGCAGCATCTTTGAAGAAGTACGGTCCAATGATGCCAAATTCAATGATTTACAAGCGTTGTTCGTTTGTAAGACGATTCATGGTTAAATTATAGACCAAACTGAAGATGTTTGACAGTGAAACAAAACACGAAACGTGCATGAGCTATTTAAACCAGTGTTGCGAAAAAGATAATAGCTAAAAAATCACCCTTTATAAACAATAATCACAAGATCTGCAGTTATAAATATAAAGAATTGGGGGTTGCCATTGTGGTATATGCATGCTGTTGACTAACTATATTTACTACATTTCATTTGCAAATGGTTACAAAACTTTGTATACCACAACAAATAACTGATTTACTCGGTAAGAGTGTTATACAATATGGTTATGAAGATCTACTTGTTATACATACGAGTATGTGAATAATATTGTTTAGAAAATTTGTAATTCCATTCAACAAAATGCTTGTTAATAAAAGATTAGCAATGATCGTAGAAACTGTAATTTCGCATTTTAGAAAGCATCACTCGAATGTAGTTTCTAATGCTATTCCAAATTCTGATATTTACAAATAGTAGACACGACTTTGGTTGATAGGTTGAATGGAGGTAACATCATCATCGGTATACATACATCTATGCCATCGCGTCGACCTCTTATACTAGCCCCAACCACTATTAATTCGTACACCAGGTATGTTTGTGTGATAGGCCAATATTTAAAGTTCCATAATAATGACTTGGGGAGTTACATTTTCTGAAAGCAAATTTTCTAATCTTTAATTCTGCATAAAATAAATTATACACGTTTGGATAAATTTATTGAAAATATAAACTAAAGCAAAATTTCATTGTTTTTCATTTCATTATTTTCTTCTACCATCTTTATTTTTTATTATAACGGTACATTTCACTTAATTACATTAATCAGACGTCGGCACCAATGTCCCCCGGAGGCCGAACTTCTTCGGCTTTTTACACACATAGGACACGAACATCAACAATGTTCGTTAAAAAGAGCATAAAAATGCATTCAGTTGCTTGTCAGCTTTCAGTGAAGCAGGTTCTAGTCGATTCTTTTTGAAATTTTTTTGTGTATCAATTGTACACCCAAAGAAAAATTTTATTATAATGTGAAGAAAAACTAGAAAACAAATTTTTTTGCTTTAAATATATCCAATTTAAGGTACCTGCAATATGTAATGATGACCCTTACTACAAATCCATAAAAACTTGTGCGAAAAATACCAATGGCATCAAAAAGCACAATATTTGTTCGAACACTGCTTGAAACAATAATTACTAACAATTTTCCTCTGGGTTATACACATGCTTCTCACAAATACACTCACATTTTTATCATGTTCTCTTTGTGCCGACGTCTGGTTATACTTTAGCAAAAGCACCACAAAAATTAACTTAAGCATTAAATTATACACTGTACGAATTAATGGTGGTCAAAGAGTGTTTTATGAAAATAATGGACCTTGGTTTCAGGATGTGTTTTCAAAATATTTACCTCAATATATACAAATGTATTTTATTAATTTAAAGATTACAGAATTATCTTTCAGAAACAGTAACTCTTAAGGTGCAGTCATTATTATTCTCTAAAATAAGTTATTTTGAATATTGATACATGAAAACGCGCTTCGTGTATGAACTAATTAATAGTGGTTACGTATACAATACAAATTTTTTGTTTTCTAATATTTTTATAATTTTATTATAACGGTATATTCTAATTTATTTCTAATTTAATTTTTAAAACCGCTTTGCAAGAATTTGCACACCCTGCTAAAATTAATGTGGTGAGATAGTTTTGGTCTAAAAACAATAAAGTTTTGCTGTAGTTCGTATTTTCGATACAATTATAAAATATGTTAAACTTACTTTATATTAAATTAAAGATTATAAAATTACCTTTCAGAAAATGTAACTCTCAAGGCGTTGTCAATATTATTGTCCAAAATATTGAACTTTAAAAATTGGTATATCAAACAAAAATACCTGGTGTACGAATTAATAGTGGTTAGGTTAGGGCTCGTATATTCTGTTTCGTGTGCGTATTTCCCCAATTTCTTCAAATGCTGCACTATTCTTACATAGAAATCGTTGGTAAAGTGTCACTCATAAAGTAATTAGATCCCATGCATCCAAAAGATGAGCCTATGATCTGCATTCGAAATTGAAATTCTAGTAAAAGTCTGTGCAGCCCTTGCGCTGATTAACTTCTTCGCTAGTTTGGTGAAAATCGTTCAGTACAGGGACTGTACTTACCTGTGGCGTCACAACGGGCCGCTATGCGTGCTCAAGTGAGTTTTGGTAATTAAAGCTACCACTTCGACCTAACCTCTAACCTAACTTTAGAAGCGAAGACACTTTTTGCAAGTTGAATGAAAAACAAAATAATGAAGTTTCTACCATGAAGTTAATTTTTTTTTTGGTTTTACTATACGAGGGTTGCTTTTTATATTTCGGGATTTGTCAACCCTAGTGTTGCAATCTGCCAACTGACAGCTCTAGCTCTCTCTAAGTTACTGTAAACAACACAAATAGCGCTCGTATGTCAAAACGTTCTGAGTACGTATAACCTCAAAAATGTCAAGCTTTACGATAGAGCGTCAGTTGGCAGCTTGCAACACTAGGGTTGCCAAATCCCGAAATATAAAAGGCAACCCTCGTATCAGTGTGGTGTGTTGGTTTATTAGGCACGAGTTTAACCCCAGGCTCTGACATCATGAGCAAAACAGAATGTAAAATTCGTAGTCGACATTAAAACAGTAGATGCCATCACTCATGGATTACGTAAATTAACAAACACAACATGAGTAATGTGAGAAGATGTTTTGTAAATCTAATATATGTAGGGTTGTAATGACCAAGAAAGTAATTAAGTTTCAGCTAATCCAGGAGGTCAATCCTCAAGTCCAGAATATTGTATGTCATTTCTTTAAGAGGTGGGTAACAATCAATGACAACATTGTCATCGTAGGCTATTCTAAGCGTGAGAGTATTGTTGCCTTTAGTGATATATAGAATGGAAGTCTGTCAAGATAAAATTGTCAATAAATAAGAGCAAAACGTATATTTTCTTATATACGCTGGCCTTACTGTTACCATCGAAAATGATGTCAGTCTGGAGATCAAGTGTAGAATTAATGTTCTCAACAGGTGGTCTTGTGGTCTCAATAGGCAATTGAGTAGCAGAGACCCCTAATGTGTGGCGAAACAAATGCTCATCATTACTATACGTCTCTGTAAAGCACCAACAGTGAGCGCCTCAACGATGTGTACGTTGTTTAGCACATTAATATCCACTGTCTCGGTCAAGTCTTTCGGATCAAATATGTTCCAATAGACTTGTATTTGATGTGATCAGCGAGGACGAGAGGACGATATTGTTTGCGTTAGAAGGACCACATTAAGAAATTTTTGTCATCGACTGGTGTGCCCAAGTAGAGAAGACATGCGCCAAGTAGAGGAATCTGGGCAACACCAATAATATCGAGTAGACGTCATAATCTATTTGTCTGCGTAGAGTGTATTTCTTTTATATTTTATTTGACGAAAAACCATCCATAGAATATGACCATGAATGTAGTGTACCTGAATACAGTGACTAATGCCCACTTCTTTTATATTTTGTTGGTTTGCTAGTAAAAATGTCAAGAAGTTGTTGTATTTCCTGTTGTTAAATGTCACCTTCAATTGATTTTGACAGTTGTTTTGTTTTATTTTCTATTTTTTTTTCCACTTCTCTTGGGAAGGCATTTACATTTACGGTTGCCGAAAAAGTTTCCTATAGAAAATCGTGAAATTACAACATTAAAAAAGAGTATTTCTTTACTGTTTGTTTTTTTTGTTTAGCACAGTACAAGAGAAACGTCAAATTCAACACTTTGAATAATTGTTGTACGTTTGCATTAAAAATTCTTACAATTCTCTAGTGCCAATGCATTTGAACATTTAAAATTATTACAACAACAATCAACCATATTTTGTGTAATTAAATCCGAAAATATTTTCTTTTCAAACCAATTAAATGCTTAACAATTGAAGGCAAATTTCTAATAAATAATTCAAATTGATTTTGAAGTGTTAATTTTTAATCCATCTCTCTCTCAATTTGGTTTTTTATTTTTATAATTTGTATCACTCAGTTCAAGATTGACAGTTACATTAGGCATTAGCTAAACAAAAATGGTGACATTTCTATTAATGGTGAGAGGGTTAAATCTCTCTCCCACTCTCTTCTATTACACGTGTATGTTTTCTTTATATAAGCAAGTAAATGAGCGAGTTAGTGATTTATTGAGTGAATGATAAAGGTGTAAATTGTACCTGTCAACAAAATGTCAGTCAATCTTATGAATGTCAATGAAATGTTATTGTCTTTCCATATTGTTTTTGTTATTTTCAAATATTAAATGGCCACACTTAGGTTGGCATCACTGTTTCAAATGTGGGACAGTTTGAAAAATTTAAATTGATACAGTTTTGACATGTTGTACTGCAAACAAAAAGGTACTAAAAAATGTATGGTATTCTTGCATGAAATATAAGTACTTGTTACCATTTTAAAGGTTTATATGTCACTCAAAGAAACCCTAGGGCCCTGTAACAAACACAAACAGGTTTCAATATACTCCTGTTTAGTTATTGATAGAAATATATGGTAATTACTTGATGAATACTCCGACCTATCAGATGACTATATAAGAAATACCTAACTAAGCTGCTCATTTGTGGTCTGGCATTGTCCTCCAAACATCACGCATAAAATTTTCTGTGATTGCCCACAAAGTGGTATATCTTACGTTGCATGCCTTACCTCTGATTAAAGAATAAACCCGAAGGCTGTGTGCAAAAAGTGTTACCATTTCACTGAAAATCCCTTGTAAGACCTGTAAAGTTCAAAAAAGTTCTCCTTAAATTGGAAGTGTACAATCCACGTAGTCCTCACAAGAGGCTGACTGAACCTCTGACTAACAGACTATATCCTTGGAATCGTCCAGGTCATGAAAGTGAGATGCACCACGTTGTTGGCTGTCTCATTGAGAGAGGGGCAGCCACAAAGCAAATGTGGTATCGATGGTGATATGTAGTATGTGTAACCTATATTTCCTACCAGCCATATTACCTATAATCCACGTTGAAATCCAAATAGTAAACTGAATTTTTTCTCCTAGCTGGCAACAAAACATTTGTATTTCCACATGAAAGTTTAAAATATTGCCTGTCAGTTGTCATCTGTAATACTATTTCAGGTAACTGACAATGCAAAAGATGTGCAATTTTCATCCATAATCGAGCCATAAGTTGCTCAATAGGTGTAAAAAACTTGTACTTAGAGCAGTGTTTACCATTTCATAGCACAATTGTGCGCATTCTTGTGCTTTATGATTTAGTTGTCGATCAGACTGCGACAAGAACACATGTGCGGCAGATGCATTAGCATTTTATTTCTGAATGACACTCAAAAAATATTTTATGTTAAAAGATTCTAATATTCAATGCCTTATATGTATGTTATTAAACATTTAAAGAATGTAGGGAATATATTCTTAAAAGACATTTTGTATGTTAATATGTAAAAAAAGGATTTTTTATTATTATTTATCTAAAATTATTAAGCCGAACATAGATAGTTTTATGTATGTTGATGAAATAAAAATCAAAATAGCGTATATTACTAACACTTTTCTATGGCTGTAAATAAATAAATTCTCTCACTTATTTTCTCTCTCTTACTCACTAATACATAACCAAAAATTTTTTGGTAACCCTTGACTAAGAGTACCAATTTTTTTTATTCCTAAATATTTTTCATTTAATCCTTCTTAGAAATTTATACCTCCTTGGCGCTACCACTATATTTATCTTAAAGCTCGCTATCACGTCCTACCGAAGGAGATATCATGCATTCCAAACATCTCTGGAAAGTATTTTCAGCCTATAGGTGCATAGAAGATACGAAGGGTAGTAGAAGGCAATTCCTTCGACTCCCCAAGATCGAGCCGTCCACTGCTCGTAGGATGTCAATTAACACTGACATAGCGATGAAATTGACAAGTAATGAATTTAATGCTTATTCCCTACCTACCACCATTTAAGGGGTTCGAATCGCCGTTATTTTCTAACACCTTATATACCATATTCTAGATAACATATCATTTCTTTAAAGGATTTTTAAGGAGGTTGATTTCTAGATGGGGATGGATTGTAATGTAAATATTTTACATTGTTTGTTTATTTTTTATTTTACATTGATTGTAATGTAAATATTTTACATTACAATCTTTCGAACCATTGTTTCCACAACAACTTCTCCCCACCTAAAGCTTTCAAAGGTTATTTCCTTATAATTTAATTATTATTGTCACCTGACAGACATTTTCAGTATATGCTCTAGACGACATCCAAGTGCTTTAGCTTTTAGAAACTTTAATTTTACATTTTATATCGGATCGATAGGGGCTTTCGAACTTTAACATTTGATATCGACCTATTTGTTAAATCTACTTCTGTCAAATTAGTTGTCTTATTCAGTCTGTTTTGCGAAATCACCGTATGTCATCATAGAGTCCGACGTGTGATCGCTGAATGGACTCTAGAGCAGTTGGCAACTGACTCTAGTTTTCATCGAAAAATCAACTTCAGTAATTATTCCCATTTCTGGATGAATGGGTTATGCGAAGATACAAAATTGTTGAATTTGAGACGACACCAATCTATGTGAGATCTAGGAGCGCCCCAAAAAAATCGCTGTGTGGGTCAATTTTGGGCTGGCGGCGTCATAGGTCCATATTTGTTGGGAACGACACTGGTCAGGCTATCAGTGTCAACGATAAGCACTATAGGTCGAAGATTACCAACTTATTTGGGCCTGAATTGAATGATCTTGTCATCAACGACATGTAGTTTTAATAGGACGGCGCTTTGTGCCACACAGCTCATATCACATTGAATATTCTGCGCGGGCGATTGAGGACATAGTGAATTGAGCACCGTGATCATGCGATATGACTCCGTTAGAATTTTTCTTATGAGGTTTTTTTTTTCAAAGTCAAAGGTGTATTCGAATAAGCCACAAAATATAGCGGTTCTCAAATATAAACCATACCATCGATCGAATTCTGCCTGATTTGACATTTCGGATGAATTCCACTCAGAGTAGCCGTAACCGTATTTGAACGATCTTATATTCCACATGCAATAATAGCACAAATAAGTCTTTCGATGAAATTTCATGCAAACTTTGTTTTATTTGAATTTAAAGATCTTATATAAGCACCACTAATTTATAATTGCATCTAATTCTGTAGGTTTCTTCAGATAGCTTCACTGCACCAAATAATTGTCTTGATGTGTGCAATTTATTTTGTTACTCACAATACGTTCGAATGCCTTAAGATATTTTCAATTTTTGCTGGCAACCATTTATGTATGTATGTACGTTCATGAACTTTGAACTCTTATAGCTTATTTTTATCCATTTTAGTTTTTGTTTTAATTAAAAATGGAATTATTGTACGAGTATTATATCGGTATACTAAATGAAGAATATTTAATTGAATTTATTTTTAACTTGATTAATTTAATTTCGTACACTTTTAACATTTTATGCAGTATTAATTAAATAGTATACTTCTTAATTTGATAATATTATCGTATACACTCAGGTCTCGTTTTATGCGATAGATGCGTTCCATAAAACATCGCATAAATTGAATTCGCATAAAACGATACTCTAGCTTCATATAAAAATTAATTATTCGTTCCAAAATCCTGAAAAACCGCATAAATTCAAATTTTAATTGAAAAATCAAAGCAAAATCGCATAAAAAAAATCAACAAAAAATATTAATTCATTATTTACAGAAAAAAACAAAAAAAAAAACTAAAGTTTATAATTCTGAATGTACGATCAATCATTCTGCATCTTTTTGGAATTGGTTCGACGTCACTTTTATCATTACATATCTATCAGGTAGTGCATACATATGAAGGGGACTATATTAACGAATTTTTAGAAAGTTCAATTGTTTCTTCTGAATAAGAGTATTAAAGTGCCAGTTATTAAAAAGGAGCAGCTACTTTAAATAAAAGATTCTTTAAATCATAAGTAAGGATTGACTTTTGAAGGCTTTTATTGGCATAGTTAGAGCAATCTCATGCTAATCAATTGCCTTTCCAATTGGAAACAAACTAGAACGATTGATTTTCACAAGCTATTCGGCATAGAGATCTGACAGGCTCAAACTACAGCGTACAATCACAAGAGATTCCCAAATAAAAAAGCTTTTCAAACCGCAGGGAAATCACTGTCGCTTTCTGAATCAACAGCTTTGGTCATTACAACCCTTCAGTTAGAATTAACAATAATGGTTATATCAGTGGTGCAAACTTGGTTGAATTTAACAATGATGTAAAAGTTTAAAAAGTACTATAACATTTTAAAATCTAAAAAAAAAATATCATTTAAAATCGCATAAATTCGAATTCGCGTAAAAAAAATCCGCATAAAACGAGACCCGAGTGTAATATTGTAGCCAAAAGTACAGTAATAAAGCCATGAATTAATTTTTTCAATTCGTTTTTTTCTTGCTTTTGTTTTGGTAAGCGACAGGAAAGAGATTTTAAAAGAAATACGGCCATAAAATATTCAATACGTTGTGTGTCACGTAATGTAACATAATATTACGTAAAGTTACGTTATAGTCAAAATAACAACAACAACAATACTTACTAACAATATTGTCAAATTGTTGTTGTGCTTTTTTTCGGCTTTCGTTTACTTGCTTAAACGCAAAGTTAACGACATTTGAACTTTAACAAACAAGTCAAATGGACAATGCAAGGTAACAAACAAACAAATTATAACAACAACAACAAAAAAAGAAACAGAAAAATATTACTATTGACAAAAAATAAAAATAGACATACGAAATGGTAGTATTTGAAAAGGTTGTCGTAGTAAAAGTATGTTCTTTCTTTTTTCTCTTCAGGTACTGTTAATTTCTTTTTTAACTGACATGAGAGTACAGAGTAAAGAGTATCCGCCAAGAGTGTGTAAGCGTTTGTTTTATTGTATGTGTACAAAATGCATTTTCCATGTAACTGTTATTCAAAATGCTTAATTGAAAATTAAATATTCAAAATATTAAAAAAAAAGAAGAAGCAACAATAACAACAACAAACACATAACATACAATACCAATGATATACATACATATAGTGACTCTTACCTTTAAAAAAATACATTTTATTTTTTGCTTTTTCTCACTGTTTGCATATCATCTCGCCACTTGTCAAATTCTTAAAATAGGCATAACTGCTGCTGGCTACAGTGGTAATGTTCAAAAAGAGCAGCAAGTTGTTACCCCAACCCTTAGCTTTAGACAAATTACCATTTTAGCCGCAATTGAATATCAACATTTCATATGTAACCAGTGTTGCCGTTTGACCAAAATTGGCTATTTTTTGGTATATGTGTTGTTATAAACATTGCACGTCGTTGACGGTCATACATTTTGTTCTATTTATACTTTATTTATAGTCGCCATAGTCTTTTAGGTAGTGTGTTGGCTTAGTAGACGTAAGGCCATGGTTCAAATCCCAGGTTAAACATCTCCAAGTATAGTAAAATAGGAAATCTTAGCAGATTTTTAGGAAAAACTCTGAGAATAAATAAAATTGCCATGAAAAGTTTCTTAAAAATCTGTCTTTCGGAATCGACTTTAAACTGTAGCTTCCACCATACATAAATAAAATAAACACATAAGTTGTAATCCTGACTGAAAGGTTGTAATGACCAATTAGCATACAAAATGCATACCTAATGCTTTATTTATTTTTCGTCTGGCAATTTCTAGAATCTTACTGTTGATTTGTTATTGTAATTTGATGATGTGCGAACAACTCGTACAACTTAACTTAAAATAGCTGGGAAAAGCAAAGGAAAGGAGAAAAATTCCGAAATCGAATACGAGAATGGATTGGTCAATTCACACAAGCCGTTGTATCGTTGTATTGAGTGTATTGTTGGAGGATTATACAACAGTGTATGCTTGTTGTTGATAATTTTCATGCAAAAATCCGATACACTTATACACATTTTTTTCATATGTTTTAAAGGTTGTATTGGTTTCGTGCTATCAAATTGTTTGAATGCCAAAAAAATACATTCGGAATACGAAATACACAATACAGCATAGCATTGAGCGTTCACAAACAACCAAGTGTATTCAATACAACATACACGATACAAAGTCGTGTGAATTGCCCAAATATAATGTTTTGTGATAGATTTACACTCCTTAGAGGAACTAAAGGAATAATAAAAAATGTATTTCCGTGCTTTTATTTGAAAGGAGGCCTCATTTCAATTAAAATTAAACCAAACGAAATTTTACATTGGTTGTATTTCTGTGTGGCTGAGCCCAAGATACTTAAGCGATCACAGTTGCAGTCAACTTCAAGAGTTTTTGAGAAAATCGACAATATGGTATTGACTGACTGTCAGTTGAAGTAGCGTAAGCTGGCGTAAATGATAAGCATTTCAAAAGGTTATATGTTTGGCCAAAAATATTGAGATGAGGTGGCTGTGCGAAAGTTGCGTGTTTCGAAAGTTTAATGACAATAAAGTGTCGAATTTTTGAGTCGATTCGTAATCATGCATGAATCATGGGTCCACCTTTTTATGCAGGCAGACGTCAAAGGCTCAACGAAATTGTAATCAGTGCATGATTCATAAGGTAATTGTTCAAATAATTACAAAACTGATTTCCGATGGGGTGACACTACCTCTAAGACTGGAACAAGTGAGATTACAAAGTCCACACTTAAGAACCTAAAAAGCTAATGTGGCATAGCGGTGGTGTTTTATTTGGGTTTTGGAGCGCTCTGTCGTGTAGGAAAATCACTCCAACATTAATTATTGAGCGTTTATACCGTTCGCATTCTATTGAATTAAGTACGGCAAAGTACTGATTGATGTCGTGAAAGTAGAAACTCGTATTCGGTAGGGTTATGTTCTGCAATGCAATTGGTACTAGCAAGTTTAATGGTGTGCGTTCATCAGTGTGGTCGCGCTCTCCCCCTTTTTGTTGTGTCTGTCTGTGTGATTCCTCCGCTTCCCATTCTCCCCTTTCCTACATACCCTCCTATTCCCTCTATTATCCTTCCCTCTTTAAGGACGTTGTACAATGGGTCAATTCGACCTCCGGGTACTGTACTTGTCTTAATTGACAAGTACATGTCCTCTAACCTAACCTAACCTTAATGGTGTGCGTTTGCAGCTGGTTGATAAGACCAAGTAAAAACTGATTCGTGTTTCTCAATTTAACATCCAAATGACTGTGTCCAGATAGTATTGAACATCTAAAACACCGTTTGAAGGTTACAAGCTTAATGGATTAAATTTGCAGCTGATCCATAAGGACTACTATTTGGGTTTTAACATCAATTAAACCCAAGGAAGGGGATAGGATTCTCAGCCCGAGATATATTTTGTGAACCTTTGCTATCTAACAATTGAGAACACGAATGCCATAAATCTAGGGGAATTATATTAAAAGCGATATAAATATTACAGTTTTATTTTACTTTCATTGTTGCTAATGGCAACACTGTATATAACGAAATTTGCACTTTTTTCTTTTAGAAAAAGAAAACACAAAAAAGGGGATGTGGTAACACCATCTCCATGCTGGCGAAATGGCAATTGGTTGGTTGGTATGAAAATTCTGAATATTTTACTTGATGTTTTCAGTCTCAGGCTTTTCGGTATTCCATTAAGCATTAAATGTCATATGGGCAGATAATGAAGACTTTGCGAAGATTTTGTCATTCAAGTCCATTAACGGTTGACATTTTCACGTATAGTGACAGAGAGACAGACACAGAGTATGGTTGTGTAACTTACAACAATGGCTAGGAAATGTAAAGAAATCCATCATCATACGTTTTACATTTCAATCGAATTCAATTTATGGCTATATGAGTGAGTGATATAAATATTAACGTGAGAAACCATTAGCATTGATTAGTGATGACATTTGTGGTTAATAAGTGACGTAATACGTCCTACTAATGTAAGAAGATTTCTCAGCAAGAGTTAATTAAAGGCATTCAAATTTTTATATTAAAACAGTATAATTGGAATATTTAAAACCAATAATGCGTTGTAAGTGGTTGGTTGATATCAAAAAACAAACCTTTGCCAATTCATAACTCTGGTCAAAAACTATAAACAAGGATGAGTTGTTTCGTACTACTAAGGCTCATGGACGCCCACGATCATCTTGGCGCACTGTAACAACCCATGAACAGGCTCTTGCTGAATTTTTATAGAGCATGGCAATAGGAATAACCGCTTCTTTACTTTTCTGTCGGGTATTCCAAAAAGCCCTTCCGAACTTTGACAATAGATAACGGCCATCTTGTTGAAGCTATATCTGTCAAATTAGTTGTCACTTATTCAAATTATCTCTACTTAAACTCCAAAGAGGCGCGCTAAGTGTAGTTGTCGGTGTCAATACGGGGCATTGCATTATTGGTACGCATGCGAGGCGCATTGGTCTTGGACACCTTGCTAACGACTTCTGCAGAAGCTACAGAGATGAGGAAGAGGAGGAGACTGTCTCTCACCTGCTGGGTACATGCCCGGCTCTTTGCCAAAGGAGAAGGAAGTACTTGGGTACTTACTACATGGATGATCTGGAGGAACTGTCAGGGATTGACATTGGCAGCCTAAATCGCTTCATCAGGAGCTCCGAGTGGTTCCGGGACTAGAGGATAACGGATAACTGTGATAACACAATGGGCCCAATGCGGCCTAAGTGAGTCCATCCAAGGATTTTTCTTCTACCTATTCAAATTATCACGGACATTGAACACATAGCATTCAACAACACATTCAAAGGGGGAACGGGGAACGCACCGCCGACTGTATCCATTTTACGATCGCTATAAGCGTTTCACCACGAGGACTATTTGCAAAGTGGTGGTCCAGAAAGTGCACTGGTCCAGAAAACAGTTGACCAACATCTGTATGTCGACGAGAGTCAACGTCTGTCGAAAACTTTGCAGCTGTGCATGGGAGTGATGATTACGCGTCGCTCATAAGAACTTGGCGTTGTTCTTATGGTACAAAATTAAACTCATCCGGGACTTAAAGTTATATGTCTATAGACAACGAAATGTGTTTACTGAATCGGCAAAAAGTTACTGTTTGGGCTGATGGCGTTATCGGTACATATTTTTTTGTCACGACGTGGTCCAGGCCATTACTGTCAACGGTCTGAGTTATATGATCTAGACGGCGCTGGGTGCCACACAGCTTATGCAACATTGGGTATTCTGCACGGACTATTAGAGGGCATGTGTATCTCATGCGGATGTGACGTACGCAATGTACGCAATGATTGTGCGATTTAACGACGATAGACTTTTTCTTGTGGGGTTTTCTTAAGACGCTTGTTTATACGAATAAGCCATAAACCCTCAGAGGCCAGCATGGCCAAATTCAGTCTATTTTCTGAGCCAGGGTCCTGGAAAATTGGACATTTACGATGTGATCTACCCAGAGTAGTCTTGAAGGATTTTTGTACGATGTTATATTGCACACATACATATGTAGGTCTTTTAAACGAGTAGAAAATTTAGATGTTATTTCACATACATTTTTCTTTATTTAAATAAGAGATAGCAAGTGTTTAACGAAAGATCCGATATAATCGAAAAGCAAAATGTGAGGGTACTGGAACGAATTTTGACTAATTTTATGTGCTTTTAATAATATATTCTAACAAAATCTTGAACTCGCCGTAGCATAGTGGGTAGTGTCTTGGCTTATTAGACGGGAGGCAATGGTTCAAACCCTAGGTCAGACATATGAAAAAATATTTCTTCGGCGACTTCCTCTCAGCAGATTTGTGGCAAAAACTCTGGGATTAAATAAAATTGCCTTGTAAAGTTTCTCAAAAAAAATTTGTTGTTCGGAGTCGATATTAAACTGTAGATCCCGCCACTAATGTATAAAATTAACACACACAATATAAGTTACACTTGTGGACATACAATTAAGTCACTTTGCAACATTTCTTATTTTTGTAAAAATTAAAAAGATTTAAGAAAAATGGAAACAAAAACAACTAATATTTATTAATTCCATATGCTTAACAATTAATTAACAACAAAATCTTAAATAGTTATTCATTATAAAAAATGTTTTAGTACGGAGTTGATATCAGACTTAAAATTTAAATGGACACATAATTAAGTTATCTGAAAAAAATATTGAAAATTTAATTTAATTGCTTTATTTTTCACCCAAACTATTTTGAACCTTTAATATTTTGTGGGTTCTTGATTGGCCAGCTCAAAGTCCCAATCTGAACCCTATTGAAAATCTTTGGGGGGTCGTAAAACGAACGGTTGGAGCCAAAAAACCTAGCAGCAAAAAGGCACTTTGGCAGCTTATCCAGGCAGAATGGAATAACCTCAGTCCTGAGCAGTGTCACAATTTAATCAACTCAATGCCACAAAGATGTACTGAAATAATACGCCAAAAACGGTACCCCACAAAATATTCAAGGTTCAAAATAGTTTGGGTGAAAAATAAAGCAATTAAATTAAATTTTCAATAATTTTTTTTTTCAGATAACTTAATTATGTGTCCACTTAAATTTTAAGTCTGATATCAACTCCGTTCTAAAATATTTTTTATAATGAATAACTATGGGCAATTTCGTGTCAAGTGACCCAATTTTTAAAATCGATGTCTTCCGATTTGGATGAAATTTTGAAAAAAAAATTAAAAAAAAAAAAATAAAAAAAAAAAAAATAAAAAAAAAAATTTAAAAAAAAAAATTAAAAAAAAAAAATTTAAAAAAAAAAATTTAAAAAAAAAAATTTAAAAAAAAAAATTTAAAAAAAAAAATTAAAAAAAAAATAATTTAAAAAAAAGATAAAAAAAAAATTATTTTTGGAAAGATTGAAGAAATAGCTATCTAATATCCTAATTTTTGCTAGGACCAATAGGTGAAAAGTTACACACATTTTAAAAAAACCCTGTATGATCAAAATGTCCAACTTTGACCCCTCTAATTCCGGCAGTTCTTGACTGATAGAGCTGAAAATTTGTGTCTGGCCTACTATCCAATAGTACTAACCTTGGTGCAGATTTCATCCAAATCGGCAGACATCGATTTTAAAAATTGGGTCACTTGACACGAAATTGCCCCTATTTAAGTTTTTATTGTTAATTAATTATTAAGCATATGAAATAAATAAATATTAGTTGTTTTTGTTTCCATTTTTCTTAAATCTTTTTAATTTTTACAAAAATAAAAAATGTTGCAAAGTGACTTAATTGTATGTCCACAAGTGTATGTGAGAAGCTACGTCATAATCCTAACTAGGGTTTTCGATAAAATGTATGTAATTATGTTCTTATACAATATTGTTTATAGATTTCATAAAGATGATTTTTATTTCATTAATGTTTCCAATCATGATCTTAATTATTTTATTTCGAAAACACAGAGACTTTTGGCCCGAAAATTATTATGTACTTGGATTTTTAATACATACCAACAAAATGAATTCTTTCTACAGAAAGATTTCTAAATGTAAAGAACACTTTTACGCTCACACTATTGGTCAGTAGTAGTTGGTTGTTAATGAAAAGCGAATAAAACTATCTGTACCCAAATACATAAAGAAATTCCTCCCTGGGTTTAAAATAAAAATTATTTCCTTACCTTTGACCACTAATAATGCTCTACTGGCTGTTCCTTTAATACATACACAAACTTATGTACGAATGTATGTACATATGTATGTACCATACACATATAGATTCCTCAAAAAGTGTATAAAAAAAAACAGGGATAACTAAGGAAGGATAAGGGATGATAATTTAGATACGGTCAACCACATGGTAAAAGGATCACTTATTTATTTATTCATTTAGAAAGGGGGTTGTTTCTCACTCTCACTCTCATACTCTCCTCACCTACACTTAGAACATAAAATTGTAATCATTGCAACAATACAATAACAGCACGATGCATAACAGATAGAGCACCACCAGCGACCAAAGAAAAATAAATAAAATGGCGTTTTTTTTTTGTTTGGTTTTAATTTTTCAAAATGCAACAAAAAACAAATTTTCTTTTTATTTATTTTGTTACCAATATAGTAATAATAATAATTATTTTGTTTAGATTAATTTTTTTTTTATAATTATTTTTATATTTAATTTGTAATTAGTAATTTATTTTAATTTATTCATTATTCTTACATATGTTGTATGTAGTATTTGACTAGTTTGGTTTTATTAAATACAATACAATACAATACGAGTATATTTATTGTATAATAAATATTTTGACTAAATTAATCGTATATAGAGAGAGTTGTGAAAGAACTTAAAATAATGGAAGTTTGTTATTTTACTTTCATTCAATTGAAACACAATTGAAGCGTTGAGGCTTTTCAAGCACATTTTAAAAAAGTAAATTTTTATAGTATATGGAACATATATGTATAATATAGTGCTTTTCATAATTATAGCACCACTCTAATTTTTTTAATTTTTAAAAAAGTACATTTATAATAACAACATCAGAACATAACCGGAGTTTACTTATCAAAAACAAACTATTTTTTTTTTTATGTTAGACTGCGAACTTCTCAGCCCAACTGTTTGAATCATTTGAATTCTATTATTAGGTTCTATGTGGTGCCTGCCACTCAAGTGTAGCGTCGTAGCCTGTTCTTTAGAAATTATTTTAAAATTGTTGCCAGTAGGCTGTTGCTTGTAGCCTGTCGTTTCAATTGTGTTTTTCTTTTTCTTTAGAGTTTTAGCAAATCACCATGTTATTCTTTCTTATTTGATTAATTATTTTAAATTTAATTTAATTTGTTTAATAAAATCACAAAGTGGTTAACAGTTTTTAAAACAAGGCTTTAAGTGTGTTGAATTAAAATGTGTCTCAACTGTTTGTCGTTTCTTGTTTTTTTTGTTGTTTTTTTTTTGTCTTTGACTCAAAAAGGAACTTCAAACTTAAACTTATTGTTTAAAATTATAAATTTTGTAATTTTAAATTTAATTTAGAGCAGCACAGAGCAGCAATAGTTGTTATTTATGTATGTATGTAGGTATGTATGTATGTATGTAGGAGAGTAAAAATATTATTGTTGTTGTTTGAAAAATAAATTTTATAACTATTTTGTAACGAATTTCAACTGATTGCAACATCTTTAACTACATTTTAAATCTATTCAAATAGTTGCTTAACTTCGGCTGTAGAAAACTGTCCAAAATCGGTTAGAACTTGGCGATGTGGATGTGTCCTGTAGTAGGTAGCCAAGATATGTTCCATTAACTTTTGCATTTCACGCTGTACTGACGTCTTTTCCCTTGTGTTTGGCAAGGCCAAGTAGCCTTTAAGATAGGATTTCTTAACATTTAGCAGCTGTTGTCTTAACTCTATGATCTCATGGTCTTGTTCTAAATTTTCACCTTTCCGCCGTGGCACGTGCAGCGGTTGTAGTTTAAGAAATTCTGTTTTTAAATATTTTGATTGAAGTGAGACATTCTCTTGACGATGATAGCGTATACATTGACTCAGTTGTTCGATTTCTTTGACAGCCTCATGTGAGCAGGAGCTTAATGTTTTGGTATTATTGGCCAGGCATTGTTTGAGATTTTCTTGCGTCTGTTCTAAGCTCAAAAGCTTGTCGTTGTTATTTTGTAAAGCATTTAAAAATTTGATTTGTTGCTCTTGCAATTCCTCCAATAGATTCTCCATTTTCAGCGATATCATATTAAGCAGTTGTTCTTGTTCCTGCTGTTGTTTTTGTAGGCTCTTCTCGGCCATATCCTTGCGTATTTGCAATTCGGAATAGTCGTTCTGTTTCATTTTCGCCATAAACTTTAAAGATTTGATTTCTTTATCGCGTTCGCTAAGTTGATGCTGTAAAAGTTTGGTCTCATCGTAATGCTTTTTCATTTCGTTGGCCTGCTGGAGTATGGTAACCTCATTCGAGCGCACATACAATGTGTTGAGATTAATGGTCAACGCTTGTTCGCTGTCTTTTATAAACTGTTGAAATTCATCCAGTTGTTCCTGCAGTATAACCACCGAATTGTGGAAAAATTCTACCGGCGATCTTTGATAAGCCTCAGGAGCCAATTTATTACAATTCAACAGCACAATACGCCACAGACGTTCATGGTCTATGGCAATTTCATTTGTATTATCGGTTTTCGTTGAGTTGGCTATGTCTTTGGTGGCTTCGCGTGCCGTAGAGCTTAAAAGTTCTATTAATTTGCCCAAATGGTCGTTGCGTTCATGTAGTCTTTGCAGTTGAGGCCACTGCAGAGTGCTGTAACTGACGGACTTGGTAGGCAATTTACGTTGCAGCTGTTTTAATTGCATTTTAAAGGAGCGAGCATGTTCCATTAGAAATTGCATGCTGCAAAATGAATCGGTATGCTCGTCGCCCAATTGTATGATGGTGTACAAGAGGCCAGCATGGGTATTAACACAATCCAACGCCACATCGTAGACCTCCATTAGGCTGACGTAGAGTTTTTGTTCATCTAAAAGTTCGCCTAAATTCTGTGTTGCGAAGAGATTGTTTAACAGCATATTAAAGAAACAAGAGGCCCGTTCTAGGCCATCAATGGGGGAATTCTCATCCAGCAAACCTTTCTTCAGCAATTTCAATAGCTCATCCAAGTGTTTCTCCTGGGATTCCATTTCGCCGCGATAGATGGCCGCATGAGTACAAATTTCATAGTCACAGTGGTTTAAAGCGAACTCCAACTGCAACAAAATCATTTTTAAAGAGCGCAATAGATATAAGCAGCGTGTCCTAAAGGCGAAACGATGTACAGAGTAACCTTCGAATATGGCATCTCTGCCGAATTCACACGAAGCCGGGAATTTTTCGTGTATGCCCGTACAGATAATATCGATTTTCTCCATGCAGCGTTGTATTAAAATCAAAACCAAAATCACGTCATAGGCCGCTCCTCTAAGCATTAGATCCTCGGGCAGGAAAGCTTTCAAATACTCAACTTGTAATTGCAACATTTTTAAATCCACCGATGACAGTTGCAATTCTAATGCGCGACCATAAGCCTTGGTAGAGGCAAACACCTGTTGGAAGTCTACTCCTGGCATAAATTCCGGATTAGAAGAAATACTATTCATATCCTCGCACGTAGACACAGTGGCGGTAGTGGAGGCCTGTGTAGTAAGATTAACTTGTTCCCGAATCTGTTCACGCTCATTGAGGGTCTTAACCAGGGCCCTAAACTTCATAATGGTGCAGTCTCTTTCGTAGACGGTCTCCAGAGCGGTATCCTTTTCCTGTTGCAAAGTCCTAATGTTGGTATTTAACATTTCGATTTCTTCTCTCAAATCCTTCTCCAAATCTTGATTGCTTTCAATCAACTGTTCGTGTATTTCCTCTAAAGCTTCCAGTTCATTGACTTCTTCCTCCAACAGACGCACCCTTTCCTCCAATTCCAATTTGGCATTGGCCAAATTTGTAACCATAGTTTCAGCACCTAAGGCGGCATCGACTTGTTCTCTCAGATCTAAAATATGGGTTTCCATGACATCACAGCGTTGGGTTAGTAATTCTTTGGTTTTCCTTAGTTCTTGTATTTCCGAATTATTGGTTTCCAATTCTTTGAAAGTCTTCAAGGACTGCTGCTTCTCTAGCGTTAAAACATCTCTCAGTTTAATGACCGTCTCCCTTAAACGTTGATTGTATTGTTCCAGTTTCTTTATTTCACCCACGGAATTATTGAATTCCTCCTTGTTAATGCTGCTGCAATTGTTGTCTGTGCCCAAAAGTAAACGTTCATTTTCGGCCTTTAAGATCTCCACATCTAAAGCCAATTCCTCGTTTTGTTCCTGCACCATTTCCAATTCCAATTGTAAAGTTTCAGCCTTTTCTTCGGCCATTTCTTTGTCCAGTGTTAACAGTTCAATGTTCTCACCGGCTTCATCCAGTTCTCTTTGGTATTTGCTTTTGGCTTCATTCGATTCCCGTAGTTCCTGCCTTAGACGCTGTAGTTCACGTTGCAAACTCGACTGCTGGTCCATTATGAGCACCTTGAATTCGTTGAGCTGTTCATTTTGTAAACGCAAACGTTCCATGTCTTGTAATTTTCGTATATCTTCGGTTTTTTGAGATTTTAAAACCTCAATTTCCTTATTCAACTCGACAATTCTGGCCTCCAATTGTTTGTTTTGCTGCTTCAAATCCTGCAAGTTGCTGGAGCTAGAATTCAACATCATGGTACTAAATGTAGGCGACCTCAACGGCTGGCCGGGTGTAAATTGGGGTCTTAAAATCTCTAGAAAACCGGTTTCAACAAATGAGCTACGTTTGGCACAACAAAATGTCTCCGACGGACTCATTGACGTTTTACTGCGCTTGGGCGCCAGAGCAGGCGGTGGCCTTAGTGTACGACATGGTCCTGGCACCACCGTCTGCACCAACGATACCTGACTAGTGCTGGGCTGCAAAGGTGTCACCTCTTTGGGTTGATTAATCTTTGTAGTCTTGAGTAAACTATTGGAAGTCGGCTGTTTGGTTACCTTTCTCACCGTTAAATTCTCCACAGCTTTGGCAGCTGCCACCACCCTTTTGGGAGATGGTGTTGCAGTTGCATTTTCTTTGGTTTTCACTTCGTTTTCCATAGTCGTTGGCGACGTTGTCGTTCTCGTAATTTCCTCAATAACGTTGCTTTTCTTCATAATCAATTGCGTTGGCCTTACAAAGAGGCCATAATTAGGGGGGCATTTAAAATAAAAGATACCCTTGACGGTGCCATTATTTTTGCCACGCTCCTCATTGAGTATAACGCCTATCCACTTGCCGGGAGCGAAGTTTGTGGCCCCAATATAGGCTATACGACCCTCTAAGTGTTTGCCAGCGATTTGTACGTTTTGGCCAACTCTAAAGTGGTTCGTTAAATGGCTGTTACTCATGATTCACTGCCACAGCTGCTGCTGCACACACACATTGCAGTAATTTTTTTTTCTTTCTCGTAACTTGATTAGGATTTCTTTATTTCTTGTCCTTACTTATTTTTTTTTTCTTTCCACCGAATCGTATTATTAAGAAAAGTTTTGTTTTATAAATTACTTTTACACCTCCAAGGAAAGAAATTCTTTTTTTTTTCAATACTTTTGCTGAAATTTTCTTGACTGTTGGCTGTTTTTCTCTTTGAAGATTTTAATTTATTTATTTATTATTACTCTACAATATTTTTTCTCTGCTTTCACGCTTACACAAACGCACGCACACTTTTGCACGGATTGTATTGAAAAGTCAAAAGGCGTTAATATTTGCAAGATGGCGACTACATTAAAACTGACATTTTCTTATCGTGTGCTTTCATACATGCATGTATGCTATTTTAAAATACGTACAGCAAGAGACAGAGAGTGAGAGTTTGCATGAGAGATTGGATTGAGAGTGTATTGTTGTTTGGGCTTTTAGTTGTAAAACTTCCTTTAAAAATCAACGGCATTGTTGTTTTGTGTTGGTGGTTTTTTCTTGGCTTCTCTCATTGAAAGCAATTCGTGTGCTGCGAATAGTAGTGGATGGCAGAAATGCAAATAAACTTTAAAATTAACCCAACAAACATTTTATGGTGTATTTAATTAATTCAAGGAATTGTGAATTCTTTTCAATAAATGCAGGAAACTAATCTTTGTAGAGACAGTGAGCAAATTTAATAAAAGTAAGGAGAAAAATACAAACCAGCAGAGCAAATTTTTTCGGGCGGTTAAAAAATTAGTCGATTCTGAGATTAGGGGAAACGTTAAACTGTGGTATCACAATGAGACTTTTGAGGCCGGTCAAATCCTTTGGGTAGGCAGTCATCTCTAACTAAAGAAAATATAACAAATTCAGGGAAATTTTCTGTTATATCTCAACATAAGGAGCTTTCAGATTGATATTCTTTTCTTAGCGATATTCGTACGATAGTACGATACATGTTTACAATAAGAAATGACCGACCAGATTTATATAACGGTCATTAATTATAGACTCTACTTCTTCATTGTTGTTTTACCACTGAAAAAATATAATACGAGGGAAGAGCTAAATCAGGCGAATGAGTTGGACGATGAACTCATACATGTATGTACATACACAGAGCGCCATAAGTGAGTCAACACCCACTATAATTTTAAATTTTCTATTATAAAAAATATACTTGTAGCACAACAATAATTTTTGCGATTTTTTTGTTTTAACATTTTATAAGTAATAAACGTTTTTAATTTATGGAAATTTATTCGACTATTCTCATTTACTTTTCTCGCTATCCTAAGAAAATGAATTATTTCAGCGGTGTTTACTCACTTTTGACGCTCACTGTACATACATAATTGGTCATTACAACCCTTCAGTCAGGATTAGGACCTAGTTGTATGTTAATTTTATACATGAGTGAGGGGGGGACCTACAGTTTAAAGTCGACTCGGAATGACAGATTTTTTTTGAGAAACTTTTCATTGCTATTTTATTTACTCTCAGAGTTTTTTCCAGAAATCTACTGAGAGGAAGTCGTCTAAGAACTATTTTCTCATCCTTCGTTTCGTTCGAAATGTCTGACCTGGGGTATCAACCGTGGCCTCACGTCTAATAAGCCAACACACTACCTACGGCGACTGTAACTTCAATTGCCTCTCACATTTTGCCGATAACGGACACGTGTCAAGAACATACTTGTAGGATCTTTGCGTGAATGCTTATGGCTCGTTTTGAAATGTAATGAGTAGGAAGAAGCTTTACTTTATCACTATACTGTCTGATTCCTAAACGAAACTAAAATGAGTTGTTATCGGGTCAGAATCATAAAACTATTTACATTTTCAGCCGCCTTGCTAGACTTTTTCAAGAAAAGTTTTAAATAACGCTTTTCCGCTTTGCTTTAGTGATTATTTTCGCAATGTGCTTAAGCTATTCCTGGTTAGTTACTTACTTGCTTAATTGATCATTACAACCCTTTAGTTGGTACTACAACCACCTAGCTTTTCACACCACTCACCTTATTTGTTAGTTTTATCCATGCGTGGCGAGACCTACAGTTAAAAATCGGGTCCGAACGGCAGATTTGAGAAACTTTTAACCCTCAGAGTTTTTGCCAGAAGGCTGCTGAGATTTTTTTATATTTAGTTTTGTACGAGGTGCCTGAACACAGCCTACTAGACTACGGTGACTTGAGCATGGTTATTTAAATTTCCACATAATAAATACAGTAAAAAATCAAATAAACTTTATTTTTTAATTAATAGTAGGGGTTGTTTAGTCTAGAGAAAATATAAATGATGAATTAGTTTGATTTATACCTATGGTTTCCCTAAAAAAACGACCGGAATTGTATGCAAATCCACAAATCAGCTTTACTACTGAATTCTCAAAGATTGAGGTTAGGCTCGTCAAACCATATAATTGAATTCCATTGTTGTGAAGCACAAATGTGCTTAGACAAATTTGAGACGACTTTTTCTGTTGTTTTTCTGTTGTACAGCATGTATTTTTGTACTCTTACTTCGTAGGCCATATTCCCGTGCTTTACTTGCAAATGTTTTGAACACTACTGTATATTACTAAAACCCATTCTCTGAAAAAATTCTAAACTTCTTTAAAACCATGCTGTTTTAATGTTTAACTATAAAATATGGCATTAAAGGAATTTTATAAATTTAGTGAAATTGGTAAAAAGCACCTCAAATCGTTTACTGGGTCATTGCAAACAAAATGGACGCCGTCAATTGTTAAGCAAATATTTCATGCAGCTTTTGCCAGCATTTTTTTTTTTTTTTTTGGTAATTTTATTAAAATAAATTCAATAATAATTTTGTTTAATAATATTTACCTTTTTTTTTTTTTTGAGAAAACAAATTACAGCCAATTGTGTTTAGAAAAAAATTATAAAAAATCGGATAAATATTAAATAAAGTTTTTTAAGCTCCTTTAATCAAATTATGGGGGTAAAAAATTTAAATTTTCTAGTAATTTTTACCAAGCACTTTCAATTGATTTTTAAAAGGTTTTAAATCTTATTTGAAACTAAACATTTTCATAAATTTTTTATAATTTTTTTGTTGTTGATAATTTTCAATTAATTTTATTTTATAAATTTTTTAAAAAGGACCAAAAATTTTATTACGAATTGTTTAAAATCAAATCAAATATTTTTTTTTATTTTGTTTTTCTTTAAACTTCACATGCGCACGAACACCGCCAAGAATTCTTTTGTTTTTTGCACTTTTCTTTACAATTTTTTTAATTTTCATTTAAAAACTCTCTCTTCCGTATGCTTTTTAAATGAGAGTTTCTAAATTTTAAAAGTTTTTATCGTATTTCTTTTAAAATTTCCCCTTTAAGGACATTTCTAGGGAAATGTCACCTAAAGAAACACGGAAATATTTTTGTTTATTTTTATTAAAACTCCTTTTTACGTTGACATTTATTGTAATATATTTTTGATTTGTTATTTTTTTTTTTTCTTACTGCTTTATAAACTTTACTACGAGGCCGCATTTTAAAGTTTACAGATCTTTCAGCGTTTTTTAATGTTTTAAGGACGACATACTTTTAACAACTACCGGCTGCTAACAGTTCTAAAGAAAAAAATTCGTTTGAAATCAAAAAAAAAAAAAAAAAAACAACATTTCTTACGCTCTTCAGCTACGCATCAATTTTTGAAAATAAATGAAGAAAAAAATAAAAAAAAACGGTTAAAAAATGAATAACAAAAGGTTGTACTCTCGCGCGCTCACATATCATTTGTAAAATCACATACACACTCGCAAACTTATACTCATAAACACATTTTAAAATTTCTAAATCCCAAAAGTAACGCACTTTTTTTTCTGTACATTCGTATTGTTGTTGCTGTTGTTGTTGTTTGTGTTCTTTATTTTCCCCCGTTGATAACGTTGATGACGAAGGGGTGAATCCACGTAAATGACGGGCTTTTTTATATTCTTCACATGATTTCTAGAGAAGCTGAAAGCAACAACTGCAATACTAACACCAAGAGCAACAACAACAACAACAATAGTATAAAAAGTGTACACATTTTCAAATCATCCCTTTGGCACTTTAAATTGTACAACTTTTCTGTTTTTTAATCATATTAAGTGTATGTTTGGATGTGTATGTGTTAAAAAAAAAAAAATAAAAAAGAAAAAGAAATCACACCGTCTAAATAAAAAACGGGTTGTTTGGTTTTGTGCAATATTCTTATTGTAATGCCTGCAAAAAAAAATTATACACATATGCTCACACATACAAACACTATTATATTTATTACTCACGTGAAGCAAAAAAAAAAACAAAATATTGTATAAACGCACATGTAGACAACAAACTCATTGTTTACTTTAACCGGCTTTCCGTTATTACTCTCTCTTCTTGGTTCGCAAAACAAGTTCACTTAAACTAAGTGCTGCCATAGTTGTAAATTTCATATACAAAAAAAGCAAAAAAGGTGTTTTATTTTGAAAAATGATATGCCAGAGAATGGACTAGGTTAGTTTAGGTTAGGTTACACAGTAGGTTGTCACAGTTGACAAGTACAGTACCCGGAGGTCGAATTGACCCATTGTACAATGTCCTAGCTTCTCACACCACTCGTGTTGTGTGCGTTAATTTTATACAAGAGTGGCGGGACCTACAGTTTAAAGTCGACTCCAAACGACAGATTTTTGAGAAAACTTTTTACGGCAATTTTGTTTACTCAGAGTTTTTGCCAGAAATCTGCTGAGAGGAAGTCGCCGAAGAAATATTTTTTCAGATTTCGTTTCGTTATAGACGTCTAATAAGCCAATACTCTACCTACATACTAGACTAAGGCGACAGTCTATTATAATTTTAAATCAATAGAACATATTCATGATAAATATTGTTAAGCAGTCGATCTACTACTTCAACTTTATTGTTTTAATTGAATCGTTTATTTATGATATGAATTTAAGTATATAGCAATAAATTTTTAAAGAATTCTTTATTCATTAATTTTATTTTTAATAAGAATATAAAAATATTTCAATAAAAAATTTTGGTATTAATTTTTTCAGAAGCTGCCAAACAAACCTTGGGAGTTTCAGGTAAGTTTTCACACTTCAAACTGTTAAATTTTTGATGTTAAAGCTTTGAATTGAATAATTATTATTAATTATTCTAGTAAGACGCTCTATTTGAGCTAACCAAAGCCTTTAATTTTGGGTAAAAATACTAAATTGTCTTAATGTATTTGATATACAAAAAGTACTTTTTTAGAAAATTTATACATATGTATGTTGAGTTAAAAAAAAAATACAAACTTGGCAACACCATTGCTAACTGTTGTTTATTTTTATCGAGTCATTTCGGTTACGTGCATAGTATGAGAGAGTATGTATGTGTTTCATTGCCAACCTTTTTTTTAAATTATTTTGTATTGTTGTTGTTGGCTTTATTGCATATATGCTGTTGTTGCTGGGTACCATTATTGTCCTGCCGCAACAAATCCTTTACTAATGCGTTTTTATTTCGAGTTTTTTCTATAAAATTTTATTCCAGATTTTTCCGCTATTTTTTCTCTGTTTTAAATCTCTTTTTTTTTTTTTAATTCTTTAATGTTGTTTTTCTGCTTATATCAGTGTTGTTGTTGTAGGCTTTTGGGAATTTCATTTGCTAAAGATGTGAAACGGCCTAATTTTCTAAATTCTTTTCCTTTAGCAACAATAATTGTTGTCATTGTCATGTTTTTTTTTTAATGATTTCAGAAAATACTACGTGCATGTGAGTGTGTGTCACTCCCATTTTGGCTGCATAAATCAAGTGTTCCATTAGTCCGCTAATATTTCTTATACGAAGATTTAAAATTAAATTTAAAGATCAATGTATTGCCAGAAATATTAAGTGTACTACTACACTGGCGCCAAGGAAGGCAAATTATGTACATCTTTAGGAAGTTACGTTTGAAATAAGTGTTGCCATAGTTGAACGTTTTATATAGAGATCAAAATACTTTTCAACTTTCCTTTCAAGGATCATATCCCCTTCCAAACCCCTCTTTCTACTCTACACAGAAAGGTTCTGCTCTCATCAGAGGCGTGGAAGCAAACCCCTCCTGCTAGCCGATCTGCTAATCATTGTCGCGAATTCCTACGTCACTAGAGATCCAGTCCTGCCTAGCCGGTTCAACTTTTTATTGTAATCTCTATTCAACCTAATAGGAGTTGAGGGCGCAAAGGTCAGCCCGACTGCCAGATAGTATTACAATGTCCCGTCCTTCTGCACATTTTCTCCACGTTGAATATTCGATGGAGTGAACTTTCGCTTGCAAAGAATTGTGAATTTTTGCTTGGAAATAACTTGGAAAGTTGTACAGGTGCTCTGAATATTTAACTCTGTGACTACCACTATATTTTCGTGATGCCTCAGTATACCAAAGAATGGTCTCTCTATTGAAAACGTACTTAGCAGACAAATTATTGCTTCCACTCTTATTACATAGTCTCGTTGGGAAGCATTTCCCAAAATCATAGAGTTTACTTGTACTGTCTAGGGGACAGTTAAGAGAGGAACTTTCTATTCGATTTGTCAAGTCTATGCCATTAATCTAAGTATAGTTTTCGTGTCTCGGGTCTTGACTATCTAATCGAGAACAGTCAGGAGCGCCGTTAAAGGATATAAAAATTTCATGGTTATTACAACACAAGCCAGTCTCTGGCACTTTCCAATTCCCTAGACTATTTAACAGTGATGCATAGAATAAAGAGCTTTGGCAGTGCGGTCAGATCTGTTACTGATTTTTTATACTACAGTGGTTTACTTCGGATTAAGTCTATGTTGGATATCTCGCAACCTAAAACTTATGGGTACAATAGTATAGCAAAAGCAAGTGCTAATTCGGTCATTGCCCAAATTCGTTCTCAGCATCATTTGTCCCCCCATTATCAATGCAGTAGTCCTTCCAAAAACTTTTAAGAGCCAACGTTTTTTAAGGTTCAAGTATTTCTTTGTGTTTCTTGGTGAATTCCATGAACATCATTTTATGCTAAGGTGATCTCTGCTGCAGCCAATCTCTTCAAGTTCTTCATTCAGTAACTAGCCTTCCTGCTAAGAATACTCCAATCTGGTGGGTACAATTAATACTTCAGATGTTATTAAATTTGACAGCAGTACAGTTTTTTTTGGCGTTGACAGTGCAAATGAATGGATCAAAAAGGTTGTTGAGAGGGGGGAAACGGTAAGGCGTGTGATTTGATATCTAGACTATCTACGCGGATAAATCGAGATGACAGGAATGTGTATAGTGGTATTATCAAAGATCTGATAAAGACCAGTGACCATAAAAAAAACCCTAGGGAATGTCTGTATCACTTAGAATATTCTGTTTGAGTGTGCGATGTATATAGGGGGAACATTAAATGACATGGAAACAAAATAGAAAGCAGGATTGTTCCGCATTTTATTGACGAGAAATGAGAGATACAACCCTGGTGTGGTGAGATAACTGAATCTATTGCGTCCTTTATGTGGTCTCTTCCACACTCCTCTGTACATGTTTTCCGCAAAGAATCTTGACAAAATGTTCTATGATCAAGAATCCATATTTCTATGACACAAAACTGCCGTAAGATTCAATCAAGGAAATCATGGCATACATACATACATAATTGGCCATTACAACCTTTCAGTCAGGATTACGGCCTAGCTTCTCACACCACTCATGCTGTGTGCGTTAATTTTATACGTAAGTGGCGGGACCTACAGTTTAACATCGACTCCGAACGACAGATTTTTTTTTGAGAAGCTTTTCATGGTAGTTTTATTTACTCAGAGTTTTTGCCAGAAATCTGATGAGAGGAAGTCGCCGGAGAAATATTTTCATATTTTCGTTTTGATGTCTGACCTGGGGTTTGAACTCGGGCCTTCAGTCTAATAAGCCAACACACTACCTACTAGACTACGGCGACTTCATGGCATAAATCACCTAATTTAGATAGACAATGCAGGGTCAGTTCTGCACACACTGAGATCAGAGAAACGGAGAGGCATCCCAATATAAACTCTTTTTGAAAAAAACTTCCATTGTCTATCTTATTGTCAAGTCTAGAACCTTTCACAGACTTTCTAGAACCTTTCACAGAATACCCGGAGCTGACTACTGTAGAAGACAAGTCCTTTCTGCTTGGAAGTCTAGTGTAAATCCTTTTATCAAAACAAGATATTCTCGATTTTAAAAAGAGTACAAGTACCGCAAATGTACCGAATTAATTTTATAAAAACTTCTTTGGGTTTTTATGGGAGTTTTGAAGCCTTAGTTAACAAATCACATGCCAAATACTTGTATGTATTCTGCAAAGGAATCTTTGCCTTCAAATTCAGATTTTTCGCTTTTTTGTGTATTTTTTGAGATTAAAATAAGTCTTGAAACGATTTTAAAAATGTTTATCTAAAGGTTTTCAAACATAACCTATAAACATTACTTTTATTTCTTTTAAATGAAATTCGCCTACCGAACGTAAAAAACCAGAAGTTGAACCCGAACTAAATTAACCCACCCTTTAGGGAAAATTTTGTTTGAAAAAAAAAGGATAAAAAACTAAATGATCGAATACTTACTCTGTTTACTATTTGAATTGTTTTTGTGGCAAAAGGGGTGCTTTTGTTGAAGAGCAGCATCTTGCGTTTTTCCCCCTTTTATTATTTAGCTGATTAAATAAAATAAAAAATAAAAAAAAAATAAAAATTAAATCAAAGCCAGCCAGCCAGGCAAGGGTAGAAACAAAATGAATTGAATTTAAAACACACAAAAAAATAAAAATCCTTTAGAACAAAAAAAGACATATTGTTGGAACGGAAACACAAACAGCTGTCGTTCTTCTTCGTGTATTTGAATTAAAATGAAAATCCCAGACTCTTATATTCACTCTATCGTGTTCTCTCTCACTTTTTGACTGTTGCTTGCATTAACAAAAAAGCAAAATATATGTGAGAGCAGTAAACAGTAAACAATGATGATGTAAAATGATCTCAACTTGATTACAACTCTTTTCATACTCACCTCACAACAACGTGAGCAAAGGAGAGTGAGTGTCTGTCTTTGTTTTTGTTTATTTTATGCGAATTTTTTAAAAAAAAAATGAAAATTTTATATTGAAAAGGTTAGTGACTGACTAACTGATTGTCTGTCTGCCTGCCTGTCTGCCTGTCTGCCTGCCTGTCTGAGAGACAAAAAACAACATTTTCAAGTGTATTACACAGTACGATGAATAATAGGGAATCAATGGTAATCCAAAAAGCATATGCAATTTTGGAATACTTAATGGTTTAATAAACTAAAGCAGAGAATTGCAATTGATAACTCTTGTGGTGTGACTCATGTTCTAAACGATTTTGTACAGATCTTTACGTTTGATTCGGGACTAGATGGAGCTAGTGCTGAAGTCATATTTTCAGAGTCTGCAGCTATAGCTCGTTCCATAATGCTACCTGACCATTGTAGCGCCCTCTTCCAGCCAGTGTCAAGGTTTTAGGCAGTAACATGACAACTTCGGTTACGGTTTTAGCCTACTCCGACTCTCAACGAGATGGCAGAACAAGACAACATTCACATTGTATTGGTAACAAGATAAAGTTATAAGGGGTGATTTTTTAAGAGCTATAGAAAAATTTTTCAAAAAAAAAAAAACACATAAAATTCAGAAAAATTCATGAAATTTTTATTTGAATCGATAGTACACGGTCCATATAATTTAATGTTTGAAGATTATTTCATGCAAATGTTGACCGTGACTGCGCCTCAAATGGTCCATCTGCTTAGTCCAATTTCGGCATACTCTTTCCAACATTTCGGCCGGTATCTCACGAATAAATGCTTCAATGTTGTCTTCCAATGCGTCAATTGAAGCGGGCTTGTCTGTATAGACATGAGCTTTAACATAGCCCCACAAAAAATAGTCTAAAGGCGTTAAATCGCACGATCTAGGTGGCCAATTGACCGGTCCCGAACGTGAAATAAAATGTTCACCGAACTCGCCTCTCAATAAGTCCATTGTTACGCATGCTGTGTGACATGTGGCACCGTCTTGTTGAAACCACATGTCATGCAAGTCAAGCTCTTGCATTTGGGGCAAAAAAAACGTTGGATATCATCTCACGGTAGCGCTCACCATTCACAGTTACGTTACGATTCGCAGCATCTTTGAAGAAGTACGGTCCAATGATGCCAAATTCAATGATTTTCAAGCGCTGTTCGTTTGTAAGACGATTCAAGGTTAAATTATAGACCAAACTGAAGATGTTTGACAGTGAAACAAAACACGAAATGTGCATGAGCTGTTTAAACCAGTGTTGCTAAAAAGATAATAGCTAAAAAATCACCCTTTACTTTGAGAAGCGTCCGGTATGAATTGGATAGCTGTGGTACAACTATCAAAACTTTTGTTGGGAATTTACAAGAAAAGAAAGATTTACCTCATGCAGTCGACTATTCAGCAAGTCTCTACTTCACGACAAAGATAAGAATAAAACGGCTGAGTTTTCTACGTTGTGAAACTCATTGGGAACCTGTAATACTTAGCTTATGTTAAAGCCGCATGAGAAGCTTCAGCTACGAGCAAAATGGCCAAGAACCTTCTAATCTTACGAGACGTATTGGTCTTCCTATAGGAAAGAGAAGAAAACACTTGAATTTCTACTATGCAGATGATCTAACTGATGAGTTGTGGATGGACATTGGAACTTTAAGCTCCTACATTCTGCCTACCTGCATACGAATCCATTGGGAAAAAATTCTTCGCTTATTTCTCACAGACATTAAACGCCTCATCCCCCACACTTCGATGGAATGAAATCTTTTCTTATTTAGGTGCCATAGTAATCATATAGAAACGAAGCAGTATAATATTTAAGGCGTTAAATAGCATTAACGGTTTCATCTTGAAGCTGAAATTTTCTGTGGTTTAGATTACCAATACGGATCACACCATCTCAAGTATTAAATGTTAGCAATACAGGAGCTCTGCTAACAAATACTATCAATTCAGCTGAGTCATTAAATATTTAAGCTCCTTTATAATCTATTGGTCTGTGGCAAAGTATCTTTTCCATCTTCTTATTCCTTCTTATCTGAGCTTTGTTTTAGTTTTATTAGTCCATGTTTTTCCACCTAATAAGGTTACTGTTACAGGTCCTAGAATGATAGGTCATGTGTAGGATGTACTGATTGAAAACTTTGTTGATTGATCTTTTAAAATATGTGGCTCTGAATGATTTTCTTAAGATGTTTGTCGTTGATGTAATCCTCCCTAGAGAGATATGTAGGTCCAGGAGGCTACATGAATGAATTATTTTTAACCCATTCTCTGCCAAGCCTAAATTATATGAAGTCATTCCAATTGCCATTTATATTTTGAGTGTTATTGTTTACCAAAACCCTGTTATTTCTTGGTATGAGCACATATGTATATTATCATACATAATCATTTACAAGCAGAAAACCAAAGACGAGTATACTCGTCGTTCGTTGGCAATAGGAAGGCTGAAGGACTCGATATCCTTTTTCGTATTTGCTTACGTTTTAGTAGAAAAACAAATAATAAATCACGCTGATAGATAAAATAAAGAAAATGGAATAAAACGAGACACATTGCGAAAATTGGCAACACTTAGAAATTCACTATTGTCGATTACAGTGTCTCATCAGATAACGGGATAAAGTAATACCGCGTATTTAGTTGATTTTTGCATGAAAGATCATTCTCTATAAGAAATAAAGTATTATTTTTGTTAAAAAATTTATTTGTAGTATTTTTTAAGTTTTTTACATATTTATATTATGTTTGTGGCAAAAAAAAAATTTGTTAATTCAATTAATTGTTAATTGTTATAATATATTTAAAGACGGACGAGTATACTCGTCTTGGCAGTGCGGGATACCCTGTCAAAGACGAGTATACTCGTCCTTGGCAGCGAATGGCTTAAGATCCGAAGGCCCTAATAAAAATTTGTTCACCTTCTACGGGGTATGAGCCTGAATTGTTAGGGTTTGCAGTCAAACACTGTAACTATCCCGGGGTGGAACACATCCAAAGTTTCAAATTTTTCATGACTCTGGTGCATTAATCGGACTGAATTTGTCTGATGGCATGGGTTTTGTTGTCTGAGACACAAAAAAGAAATACCATAAGAGAAAGCCTACGAAATCGAAGCACACATTCTCTGTGACCAATTCACGTCACATCCACGTGAGATGATTACCTCTTTTAAATCGCTTGTAAAGAATATGCAATGCAATGAGTTGAGAGGCACGTAGCACCGTCACTTGTCGTTGCTACCCATATCACCCAATTCAGGCCAAAAGGAGTTGACCTGTAGTGCAGTTCTCACCGTTGACAGTGATGACCTAGCTAACGTTGTTCTAAAAGAATGTTGTTCGAAATTGACAACAGTTAGTAACTTTTTTTGGAATGTATTAGACGATCTTGGGATTATTTCTCACCATCCCAAGTTCAACAACTTTGTTTGTTCATGTACACATTCATCTAGGAATGGGTCTCATCACTAAAGATGATTTTCGCTGAAAATAAGGGTCAGTTGCCAGCTGCTCTAGAGGCCATTGAGTCTATTAGTGTTTGTCTATGGTCATTTATTCTCACTTCTTGAGTCATTTGAATTTTATACGTCAGCGTGGCCAAGCTACGGCTCAAAATTCGACAAATTGTGGTCTGCGAAGCGAAATCGACTGTCTTAGATTCTCCTGAGCACTCTAGGCATTCTGTTTCACTGATGTGTTGAACCACTGGACTTGAATTTCTCCTACCACATTGAGAATAGTCCTCTCGATAGGACGATTATTATTGCTGAATAGAACACCCTTTTTGATAAAACAATTTTATTATCTTGCATGCACTCTACTATTTCTGTCCATGGTGATCTTGCAAAACGGATTGAATTAATGGCAACTAACTTGACAAATGTAGCTTCAATAAGTTGGCCGTTATCAAGTGAAAATTCGAAAGGCTCTGTTGGAAGACCCCACACTATCTCTTGATCCAATTTGATGGAGGAAAATTTAAGGCAACACTGTACCGTTGACACCAAATTTGTGTCACATGGGGCAAACCGATGTTATGAAAAGACTATGGATTTTACTTTCATTTCTCGTATACAGTTTACTACTTTTAATAGGTTAGGTTTGAGAATGTGTACTTATCATTGGGACAAGTACAATACCCGGAGGTCAAAATGACCCATTATAAATTCGTCCTAGAAGAGAGAGAGTGAGGGTAGTGAAGGAGATAGGGAAATTGAAATAGGAGAAGAGGTAGGAAAGGGAGGATATTATAAGAGACGCAGGAAAAAGATGAACCACAACAACACACAAGAGAAGAGCGACTACAACCTTGATGCCTGTAGCACTTCTCAACCAGCTCAACTTATTTATGAATCTATGGAGAGCCCTAATGTCGGCTCTCGATAGAGAGTCCAAACCTTCGAAGAAGCTCCTGCCCAGGGTCCTCAACTTTAGCCTACTAACAGCTGAATAGTTGCAAAGGAGGTGTTCGATAGTTACGCATTTTAATAACTAACATAGACAAAGTATGAAAGATAGTTAGGTCAACTAACTCTTTTCAATATTTTCTAATAAATCTTAGTTTTCTTTTTATTTTTCTTTTTTTTTCGTCCCCCTCTAATTACGTTTAATTAATAGGTGCTGTGGGCTAATATCATACCAGGCTACAATTGAAATGGAATTGAATAGAATGGAATTTTTTTTTTTTTGTTAAATTGCAATAATAAAAATAATAATGAAATAAAACTAAAAATCATTCAATTGTAAATGAACCAGCGGGCTTATGAACCAACTGCCCTCGTTCTCTCGCTCTTTTACACTCTCTTATCAATGATTTTGCAATCTTTTTGTACCGTTTTATTTCCTTTTTTTTGTTGTTTTTTGTTTTTTTTTTTCCAAAACCCAATGCAGCTTCAGACACTATTAATTTATTTCATAATGAAACCCTAGAATTTTATTGAGAACAATAACAGCTTTTGTTTCGTTGTTGTTGTTGTTTTATTTTTTAAGGATAAAAAAATTTGATGCTGTTTTTTTGGGCAAAATTCGTCAATATTTTCGAGCCAAACCTACTAACACACGCATACACACATACACACACACGTAAGCAATTATTTACGGTTTGTGCATTTCTCGCGCACTTTTTAACATTATTTTTTTTGTTTTATTTTTGGCTCTCTGTTATGATAAGAAATCAGAGAGGGCAACCCTCTAAAGTGATTGATTGTAAGAGATTGCATGAGAGTGATCCTCATTCATACACATACATTCGTAGGCAACTGAGTAAATGTGTCATTGAACCAAAAAAAAAACAAATTGGAATTGTAGAAACACACAGACTCTTTAATTTAAAGTGACCTTTATTTTTGTTAGAGGTGATCTTTAAGGGTTACATTTTTAAAGATTATTTTACAGAAAAAAAGTTTGACAATTTTTTTAATGCCTTATTTCATGACTAAAAAATATTTTCAGAATATATTTCAATCTTAAAAAGGAAAATTTGTTCTTTAATCTTTAAATTCTTGAACTGTGCCCGCTTTTAAAATTTTGAGCATCCGCTTGTCGATTATTGCACACTTTAAAGCTGGATTCACCCATTCAGTTTTTTGAGAGTTTGTTCTGAAACGATTCACCCACTTCGAACAATTGTTCTGTATAAACAAGGTTACCATATGAAATATTTTTGGAAACGATGCGTGTTAGTTTTACAATTAGGCAGCGCAGTAGCAGATGATTGCAGATGATTGTTTTCTTGGCTTGACTGTGATCATATTTTTTATTGTGAAATTGTAAATTAAAACAAATCTTAGTGAAAAAACGTAAAGTGCTATAAAACAACCGCTCTGTATTTTCAAGGGAATTCTTCGGAACTCGCCTAATTCGAGTGTGAAATAAATCTAGTTCCCTCAACGTACAGTATTGGCCAAAACTAAAGCACCCCCTCAGTACATTTAGGATTGAACCGTTGTCCGTTTGGCCTGCCTCTGGATGCCTTATGTCATCTGAATCCTTTAATTTAAACTTAAATTCGTCAGAAAACAGAACATTCATCCATTTTTTGACACTCCAGTTGAGATGGGTCTAGGCGAATTCAAGTTTGGCGATATCAAAGGTTTTTTGCTGGTCGTCGACTGAATAATCCGGCCTCAACCGCCCTTCTGGGAATCGTTCTTTCGGTTATTTTTAAATCTAAGCGGTTTCGTACGTGACTAGAAGATGCTGTAGGATCATTTTGGATTGTCCTTTTAATTAAGGAGTCTTCATGTCGCAAGGTTTCACGTGATCTTCCTCCAGAATGAGTAGGAGATGTGCGACCAGTCTGTAAAAACTTTTGAATTAGCCTAGAAATAATAGATCTGTTGATTGAATATTTTGCACTCAATTGATGCCTTGATAAGCCAGCTCTCCAATCCAATCATTAACTTACAAATCAACCCACAAAATTGCAAAACCAAAGAAGATTTATTTGAAGCCGCAAAAATAGCCTGGGAAGCAATATCTCCGGAAATAATTAATAATTTAATGTCCCCTATGCCTAAAAGATGTGCGTGTGTCATTCAGAATAAAGGATTCGCAACGAAATATTGATTTCAATAGTTTTTTGTGCACCTTAATTGGGGGTGCTTTAGTTTTGTCCGATTATATATGCGACTTAAAATGTTTTTTTGAATTCTAACTTTTTTTTTTAAATTCTAAATTCTTTAAGTTTGTGTTTTTTAATAATGAGGATATAAATAAATAAAAAAATTAAAAATAAAATTTTAATAGCTTTGTTTTCTTAAAAAAATTATCATTTAAAAAAAATGTCCTGAAGGGGGTGCTTTAGTTTTGGCCAATACTGTATGTTTATGCTTGTAATCGCTTGTATCTGCTATGTCTCAGTGCTATACAGTCGGTGATCCAGTAGTCTATCGCCCCCTTTTCCTCAGAACAGAATCTGCCTATTAGTAGTGTCGGAAAAACCTGTCCTAAAAAGCTGCTTACTACAGGCATAGTGACCTGTCAGTGCCCAAACTTTTCCCATTCTGTTTACATAAGTGTAAAAGCTGTTCTCATACATAACATAGTACATCCAATAATTGGTCATTACTACCCTTTAGTCAGGATTACGACCTATGTAGTTTCTTAAGCTGTTTTCATAGTACCGAAATCGTAAAACATATTGGAATGGTCGAGGCTAATAGCCATTGCAATATTTCATCACTATCTTTTCCTCATTTAAAATTTCAGTAGACTTTTTTGTTAAAATGAGGAAAGAATCCAATGAAAGTCCTCTGCTCTTCATTTTGCCATAGAGTTCGTTCATGACCCTTATATCTTGGCGTCATTAGCAAAGAAATTTAATTCAAAAGTTGCTAATGTATTGTGACGCTCCAGTAATGCCTTGGTGGCGAATGTGCAACTGTTAAGAGCAACTGTCCTCTATGCCCCTTTTAAGTAGAATTCCTATCGTTTCCAGATTTCCGTAGAGTTCCTCTTGGAAGTTAATTGATCTGTGTGCTCTGCGACCTACTGTTCTTGTAGTTTAGTTCCACGTCCCACTTAATGCAAGATCATCTTGTACTTATTAGGGGTCTATGTAATCGGTCGCCTGAGACATGTAAAGTTTATCCTTGACTATACACAAAATCGTGACATTATTTGCCTAAAATTTTTCCATCTTATGAATGGAGATGAGAGCCCTTACTCCTCACATAAGCTGTTGGAACTTATACACATATATGAATGGAGGTGGCCTGTGTAGCAGTCTCCTCTTGAACTCTTGATGACACTATCTCAGGTGGACGGACATTGACTGCCAAAGGTATGCAGTCAGTATGGTTCTGGTGGCTAAGGAAAATTTGAAACGATTCTTTTGGGACATCATTCAAAAATGTCTTGAGAATGTAAGTCGATGGTGCATGGCAGTATGCGAGACTTGGGTGAGAATACCACGGAACATGTAGCTAAAAATATTTAGAAATATCTCGGGGTAGTAAATTGACTTCTAGAGAGCATATTAGGAAAGATCAGACACTCCATAAGGAAATGCAAAAGACTTGCAGGATTCTGGAAAAGTAACCCAATTATTATGTGCACTGGATGTATACCATGGTTGTCCTACCATAAGGCCATTCTTTGTTAAGGCGGAATAAATCTGAAATCAGCTCAAATAAAGTTCCATAAGATATCGAAACTAGCAGGCGTTAGTGTAAAAGGGGCAAGGAAAACCTATCTATCATACAGGAGCGCTGGAGGCCCTATTTGATTTAAACCCGTTACATGTGGCAGTAAAGAAAAAAAAACTTTGAAATGATTAAATGTCCCCTGGACAGAACCGAATACTATGTGACATCCGACCGACCACACGCTTAATGTGAGGTTAAATCGAAAATAGTAAGATAACGTCTGTGGAAGCTGTATTTGCTGGGTCCTAGATCATTTGGGAATTTGCGGTAGGAAGATGAGCTCGCGAACCACTGGCCACCTTCAGGAAATTTTTTGTTGTTTTTCTGTTTCATAATTGTTCTCAAAAAGACAGTGTCGTATTTTTTAAAGGGGCTTAAGGGCTTCTCCTTATCTAAACATACATTCATCTCTATTTATGTATGTACAGACGACCGTTAAAAGGTCATTGACTTTTTTTTTGTAAATTCATTATTCTTCTTTGTTATTTAGGGCCATGGAAAAAAAGAAAAGAAACAGACTGACTTATAAGGATCTCCTCCTCTGCAGCATCGTTGGCATTAATTTCATGCAATCATGGGTGCTGCTCTATCGTGCTAGAAAACCAATAGTCATGACTAAGCATAGTTGTTGCTGTTTCCAACTTTAAAAAAAGGTCGATGACAATGCAATTTTTTTTTTTTTTGTTTGCTGAAGGCTTAGTCAGCAACAGCAGCAAAGAAAACCGGAAGTTAAAATTTTCTTGTAAATATTTTAACGCGTCTGTTATGCTCTCATCTTTACGTGAAGATTTTGTAAAGGGTGGTGGTTTTGTTTTAAATTGAAGATCATCTCTGGTTTATGTTTGTTTTTTCTATTTTGATTTGAGTTTTCAAGAATTCTAATTTAAAATACAATTTTTTTTTATTATGTAAGATTATTATCGGCCAAATGAAGTTTTTATATTCAATATGTCGTCTTTGAATTATTTAGCTAATATGGCCCAATTTTCTTATATGCAAATAAAAATAAAAACAACTTTTTATTTCATATTTTTTCCCAACGTTTCGTGAATTCTTTGTTCACTTTATCAAGGGAGATTTTATCTATTTAAAAAAATTAATATTTTAGAACAACAATCACTTAACAATTTTCACAATCACTTACATGTAATATTAATTTTATTTTACATATATAAAATTAATTAAAAAAACAAAAAATTTTTTGTTGGGAAAAAATATGAAATAAAAAGTTGTTTTTATTTTTATTTGCATATAAGAAAATTGGGCCATATTAGCTAAATAATTCAAAGACGACATATTGAATATAACAATTTTTTTTTATTTTGAAAGGATATACGCTAATAAACCTTGTTGCCTCCTAATTTTCAAATTTCCTAACACTAAATAGAAGCCGAAACAAAGTTTTTGTTTCTCATGCGAGGGCACTGGAAATCCCTATTCCAGAAATATTCAATATAAGTAATACATACCGTGTTTATTGTTGAAATTGTTTGCCAAGGTTCTTAAAATAGCCATAAACTGTGAGCTCCAGTTCTTTATTGTCACACACAATGACACTTTTGCTTTCCCTTCCTACTACAGGGTCCGCCAAATAACTTTTTTTTTTGAAAATGTTTTAAAAAAAAACTACTGAATATTTTCTCAAATTTCTTTTTTTATTTGAAAGTACAATCCTTCCGGTTAATAATGGAAGATAATTTCATTCAAATGGCTGCCTCGGCTGACCATGCAGTAGCCTACACGATCGGTCCAATTTTTAAGCACATTATCGATTGTGTGCAGCTGTATTTCGCCAATGGCTTCACGAATATTGTCCTTTAAAGCGTCAATTGTCTTTGGATTGTCGGCGTAACACTTATCTTTGACGGCACCCCACAAATAATAGTCCAACGGTGTCAAATCGCAGCTCCGAGGTGGCCAAACGACATCAGCTCTGCGGCTGATAATGCGATCTTCAAAAACAGGGCGCAAAACATCGAGTGTGTAGCTTCGGCTGTGTGGCACGTAGCGCCGTCCTGCTGAAACCAAATGTTGCCAATATCCTCCTCTTAAATTTTTGTGAACAAAAATTCGTTCAGCATGGCCCAATAACGATCGCCATTGACTGTAACGGCCACTCCTTGCTCATTTTCGAAGAAAAATGGCCCAATTATGCCTCTGGACCAAAATCCGCACCAAACAGTGACTTGTTTTGGGTACGTCGTCTTTTCAATGTATGCGTGCGGGTTTTCTGTGCCTCAAATGCGACAATTTTGCTTGTTTACATACCCGCCAAGATCAAAATGAGCTTCATCTGAAAAGATGATTTTTTTTTTTGCCAAAATCGGCATCTTCTGCGAAGCGGAAACGCATTGGATGGTCAATTGGATGGATTATTGGATGGTCATATTCGTTCAGCGGAAGGATAAAACTAATTATCTGTCAAATCAGACATGAGCTAAGTGTTACCATTCACGAAATAAGCACTAGTTGAAAAAAAAAACGTTAGGTGGCGGACCCGACATTTCTCTACTATTTTGCCATTTTCTTTAATCTCAAGTGTAAAGTGACCGCTATTGAATGTAATACAATGTAATATTGTGAGGAAATGGGGCACTCTTTCTCCACACAGCTTACGAATCGTCAAATGTGTGTGTGTATAAACCCTTTTAAAGGCCAATCATTTAAGCTAGTTCCCTACTCTTTAGGCCGATGATAACCGATTACCATTCTATGTATTATCTTAATCTATTAATCGAAGTCGTCGCTGTAGTCTAGTAGATAGTGTGTTGGCTTATTAGGCGTGAGGCCACGGTTCAAATCCCAGGTCAGTCATCTCGAACAAATCGAAATACAAAAAAAATATTTCTTCCTCTCAGCAGATTTCTGGCAAAAACTCTAGAGAGTAAATGAAATTGCCATGAAAAGTTTCTCTGAAATCTGTTGTTCAGAGTCGACTTTAAACTATAGGTTCCACCACTCATGTATAAAATTAACACACACAACATAAGTGGCGTGAGAAGCTACATAGGTCGTCATCCTGGCTAATGACTAATTATGTATTAATCGTCCAAAATGGCGATTGACTGGACAGCCCGACAGCCCTATAGGTTATTAGACTGAAAGATCTGAAATGTAAGCTTGTTCAAGCTAATAAAGCGTTAGTAAACGTAAAAAAAATTTTTACGGAATACCAATTGATGATCAATGAAGTTGATGATCTCATGTGTCGACACTACAGCGTTGGTGGCGAAAGTTTAAAGTAGAGAAAGTCGTCATAGATTCCATCCATCGACTTCATGAACCATAACACCAACTTTTCTAAAGAAGAAAAAATATGTGTGCTCACCCTTCATCAGAAAGTGAGTATAAACACTTGGGCAGTTCACGCGACTTTGTATCGTGTATGTTGTATTGAATACACATGGTTGTTTGTGAATGCTCAATGCTATGCTGTATTGTGTATTTTTTTTTTAATCACACAATTTGATAGCACGAAACCAATACAACTTTTGAAAAACATATGAAAAAAATGTGTATAAGTGTATCGGAGTTTTACATGAAAATTATCAACAACAAGCATATACTGTTGTATAATCGTACAACAATACACTCAATACAACGATACAACCGCTTGTGTGAATTGACCAACTAATTAAAAACAAAGTTTAAAAACAATGATGCTCTTTGTTTTGGTATTTCAAACAAACTAGCTTGTACACAAATCTTATCTATTTCCATCATAGACATAGACTACTAAGAATTCGTAGCTGTAACATACATTTTGTAGTGTTGTATTTTGACAGTTAAATATTTTGACAGTAAAACAATGAAAATGTTATTGTAGATATAAGCAAATTATAGTTTGCTTGTTTGAATTTCTTATTATAATTTCGTGTAAATGCAAAATTAATAAATTTCGTTAAAAAAATTTTTATTTTCAAATACCGTGTAAAACGGGGAATAGGTGTATAATACATACTAAAGCAGTGTTCGAAAAAATACTCTAAAGTACGCAACGTTTATATACTGTACTGAATGTCGTGGGTAAAGAACACAAACACATTCACTACAACGAGAGCGAAACTTTTCGTTTCTTTTTTAATGTTTGTGAACATGTACGCAAACTCTAACATAACGTACTGAACAGAGTTCACAAACACTATTTTTTAGTGTTTGTGTACAAAGTACACTAAAAAGATCAGTACACAACGAAAAAAATTGGGTTTTAGTGATCTTTTTTTGAGTACACTAACATTTTTAGTGTACGCGAGAGCTCATTCGGTATTTTTAGAGATCGCGTTGTGGTTTTTGATGCCATTTATTATTCTTTAGGAATAATAGACATATTTCGCTTAAGAATACAAATAAAAACTGGCCATTTTTCTCCCTCTCTCTCTCTCTCTCTCTCTTATTGAATGAGAATATAAACTCTCGCGTACACTAAAAATGTTAGTGTACTCAAAAAAAGATCACTAAAACACAATTTTTTTCGTTGTGTACTGATCTTTTTAGTGTACTTTGTACACAAACACTAAAAAATAGTGTTTGTGAACTCTGTTCAGTACGTTATGTTAGAGTTTGCGTTCATTTGTTGTGTACATGTTGTGTACGTAATGTGTTTGCGTACGAGTTCGCAAACACTTAAATGAAAGTTAAAAGTATTTTATCAGTTACGTACACAATGGTTAGTGTACAGTATTTTTTCGAAGACTGTACTAAAGTATTTTGTAAGTCATTCAATTTGCTTGCATTTAAAAATATTTCAAAGAGAAAAAAATCATTTTAAAATTAACCTTTTGTGGCTATGCTTTATTTAGCGGCGACAATAACCCCTCCATTATTTTTATGCATAATATTATTGCAGTTATCGATAATTTCTTTTTAATTCATATCGTAAATTTCCCTTATATTGCATGTTATTAAATGTGAATGGAAGTAATATTTCTTAAGGTTTGTGACTATGCTAACCATGGCAGTGTGGCTGTATGGGGAATATTTATAAAGTGTCAGCAACTTTTCTAAAGACCACAACCACTTACCACAGTTGCAAAAAGTGTAGTTTTGTTAATAAATAATGAAAAACGTTGAATTTTAAAAGTACATTTAATGAAATATTATTATTATTATTTATTCATATAAATCAAAAGGATTAATCCAAGGACTATATATAGTTAAAGAGCACTAGCTGCTAAGGCCATCAGCTCGTTAATGAAATAAATTTTAGAAAATGTAAATAAAACTAAAAATATTAAATTTTTTTAGTTATTTTAATTTTTTTCATAAAATAAGGGAAGACATTTTTTTACATGTCATATATCAACATATCCAAAATGTAACAGCCGGATATTGAAGACGTTCTATCACTTCGTGATCTTATTATTAGTATTATTATTAAAACAAACGTAGGCACCGGAAAGGATGCTGATAACCGCATTAACAGGGCTGATAAACCTATGAAACACTATCTCTATTGTTGAACTCTAGGAATATCTCCCGTCGCTCCAAAAGGTGATCCCAATTGAGGTATGAAAATGAAGATAACGTTCAGCTATTGTATGGGATGCCCACTACATAGCCACGACATAGCCCGATTTATACAGAGCATGCTTTTTTTTTTTTTTGAGGAGCTTCGTTGTTTATATCTTCTTTCCCAAGAGTTACCTGACCGTACAGACATCTGTTTGGAATCTTTGGTCTAACAGCTATTTGGTTCACTAGGTCCAAAAATCGATCAAATTTTACCCGATTTATGGAGGACACTTTTATGCGCTTATAAAAAGTTAGATTCGTCGGCTATACATATATCCGGTCCAAAGGGTTACATAACAAAAACTGTCACTGCCACTTAACAGACTCTGTTAACATAGCATTCACTGTAAAAAAACCAATATGACTTTCGTAGCTAAATTCATTCTCATGATACTGTTCCTTGGTTACTGACTTTCCTTTGTTCTAAATAGAAGAGTTGAGTTTGGTTGCCAAGTGGCTTTAACAAAACATTGCCATATTCAACACTGCGCATGATATCATGAACCTATTGAGAGGCGATTTGGAGCAGGCCATTATTCGCCAAGATCATTCGATTTGGCCTCACTAGTGTCTGCGTGTATTTGTGAAGTTTGTCTTGTACGGGAAACAGCCAGTCTTTACGTTCGCATTGTTAATTATTTTCTAAAACATTTCGTTTAAACTAAATTATTTACTAAACCTTCCACTGAAGGATAATACCACCTGGAAGTATGCTTGAATTTCCTTAAAAAATAATTCTAATTTCCACTTACACTCTTACAGAAATAAGTACGTATGTATATAAACTATGTATGTATAATGAAAATAATTATAATTATATATATATATACGTATATATATATATACGCTTTCTTTTTATAACTCATAACACACTACGTCTAGTACTATTGACCGCAGAATTATTCTCTTTATTAGAATTATAAACAAAAATCAAAATAAAAAAAGAGTATAAAATTTCATAGAGATTGCGTGTTTTTTCGCATGTACTCTCTAAGTAACTGTGCAATTAATGACGTCATCTCGAATGCAAACAACAAATCAAGTGATTTATTTTGTTTAACACTCCTCCGCAAAACCAAATACGCACACCCAACTCCATACGAATGAAATTGAAAGCCTTTTTTCCTTTTTAGCAACGTCACACATTCTACTTACATATATACTTACGTTTACATTTTATACCGTTATTTCTCAGACATTCTTAATACAAATAAACAAACATGAACACAACAAAAAATACTTTAAGAAGGATAGTTAGAGGTCATATGAAATGCTTTCGTTTTTTTTTTTTTGTAGCACACGACGAGACCGAGACGACATCCGCTAAAAATGTTACCGACGCCGACAATATGTATATGGAAAAACAATAACAAAAACAATAATATTGCATTACAAACACTGTAACAATAATAGTCTCGTTAAAACGTGAGAACAACATCCTGCGTTCTGTAGACAATTCTGCAGAGAAGGGAGTCATAAATTAGTTTATATTTTGTTAGAAATTTCTAGAAATAGAGGAAATTTGTTTATTTTTGAGATATTTTCTTATAAAAAATTATTTTCTTATAAAAAATTATTTTTTTTATTTAAAAATACATAATTTTAATTTTAAAATAAAAAGATTATAAAAACTATTTTTCGTTTTTTTATTATGATTCTAAATTAAAAATGTACCGTACCTTTAATATTTGATATATGGCTTTAATAACTTCTGTGACATTTTATAGGCCTAATGTCTTATCATTTATACTCATAGTTTTCTTTTGCTCCGAAAATAATCAAGTTTTATGCCATCAAATAATGATTGTGGTAAATTTTTGTTTAATTTATTATTTTTTGAATAAGAATTATTATTTGATACATTCTTGAAGGTAGGTTAACTAATGTGTACATTAAACCACATAAACAAATTGATAAAATTACTAATTAAAATATACATATTATAATTTTTTTTTTTTTTTGTACAATTTTACTAAAAAAATTATTTATTTTCTTTTTTTCTTTATATAACTAAAAACCAGTGAAATATTTGGAGACATTCCCAACGGAATGAAAGGATAATACACAATCTCTTGGTCAGCTCACTAAGTTATGTATATCACGTCGAAATGTTCAATCAATGAAATGAATGAAATTTGGAATGCGGGCTAAGAGGGAGCCCGTATTAATTACAATAATCTGGCACTCTGTGGCTAAAAACGCATTAAATACTAATGCGCGCAGAAATGCAGAGAAAAAAAAAGTGATATTAGATCAGACGCATACTCCGTAAATCAACGCTCAATAAGGCTAGAAGTTGCAGAATAGGCCGACAAGCTCGTATTTGGTAATGACAAATTTACACAGACGACAAGAAAATTTGCGAAAATTGGAGCAAAGTAAAGAATCTTACGATGGACCGATCAGGATGGAAGGAATTTGTTCCTATGCTCCCCTATTCTCTTTACAGGATCGAAGGTAATTTATATACGATATATATACATTTATTTAGTATTATATATATACATATATTATTTATATTTATTTAGTATAACTTTTTTTATTTAAAATTGAATTTACTTACTTAAATTTTTTATTAAAAATCTTGCTTTCTATATAACGGATGAGTTAGGCTTTTAAAAATTAGAAAATAAAACAGAAAATGAAAGTAATATCTTTGTACAATTAGTCAATTCGACCTCCGAGTACTGTACTTGTCTTAACTGACAAGTACACGTTCTCTAACCTAAAGAAATATCTATTTGGGGCGATAAATTAATGCCTGCCACTTAATTTTTAAAGATTTTTTCATTTAAATGATGCCCACGACAACACTGTAGATGGTTCAACCATGATCTATAGTTTTGGGCTACTTTTTCCAACATTTCGGTTGGTTGGTATCGCATCAATGGCAGCTTTAATGTTGTCTTCTAGGTCTAGAATTGTAGCTGAGTTGTCCTTGTTTGATCTTGACTGCTTACTAAACTCGCTTCTAAATAGCTTGTGGTACCATCTTGTTGTAACCACATGTCAATCATGTCCAATTCTTCCATTATAAACAAAAAAAAAAAGTTGACATACATCGCACGGTATGTTTCTCCATTGACAGTGAACTGACGAATCATCGTAATCACTAAGCGCATTGAGGCAGCTTTTGAACTCTGTCTCTGTTTGTTCTTCTTAGCAAATTCAACAATTCTATTAGTGGACGTACCCATTGAGTCAAAAGTAAGCTTCGTTGCTGAACATATTTTCAGCCACAACACGACTTTCGATAATAAAATTCAATGATTTGCAAGCTTTATTCGTTTCTTAGTCTATTAGTTCTATTCTATTCGAATGTTTTTCTTATACTGAAGAAATTTAAACGCAAAAATCGTATAAAAAAGAATCACCTGTTACAAGTCAATAAAAACACACTATCCAACTCTGGCTACAAAATGCACAATAGACAAATTTATTATCCAGCGTTTATATGTGTGTGTGTGCGTGTCTGTGGATTTGTTAAGTTGAGTGTTTTACACAGTCGTCTGTCTCGTATGTAAGCATTACAAAGTGTTGCGCGTACTTAACGTTACAATTCATTCGCTCAGTCATTCATGTATTCGTTCATTCATTGATTCATTAGTTTCTTACGGAGTGTTCAAACAGACGGTGGCGTTACCAACCACAAATTTATGTGTTGATAGAATATTTGCATTAAAAGAAATTAATTTTTTCTGTAAAACTTTTGATTTGTGCAAACAGACAACAATAGCAACATACTCAAGTGAAGAAATGCCATAAAAGTTAAGCAAAAACAACAAACAAAATAGAAAATATAATAAAAATTAGTGAAAAAAAGTGTAAAATGTTACAGTCTCAACAGCGTTTAAAGACTAAATTGGTTTATGTTTTTGAGTAACATTTTTTACAATAAAGTTTTTTTTTTATATATTTAAAGCCGTAAATTATTAAACGTTTAAAGGTATTTACAAATTATTTTTAAGGCGTATACATAAGTACATACATATATCTAATATATAAAATTCTCGTGTCACGGTGTTAGTGGTTAAACTCCTCCGAAATGGATCGACCGATTTTCATGAAATTTCGTGTGCATATCGGGTAGGTCTGAGAATCGGACAACATCTATTTTTCATATCCCTAAATGTTAAGAGGGCGTGGCAAATCGTTAAAATTGAATATTTAGGTACATATTGATCGTAGACGAAAAAAATTTGGTGGGTAAGTTCGTAGAGTCGATATCCACAAACTCACCAAAAATGGGCGTGGCAACCCTCCCCCTTCAAATGATACCTATAACTCTTAAACTACTGAACCGATTTTAACCATTCTTTTTTTATTCGAAAGCTTATCAGGTTTAGATGGTTTTAAAAAAATTCTATATAGCAAAAAGCAGGCGTGGCAAACTTTTAAAATTTAATATTTAGGGACATAGTGATCATATACAAATGCAATTTGGTGGATAAGTTCGTAGAGTCGATATCGACAAACACACCAAAAATGGGCGTGGCAACCCTCCCCCTTTAAAAGATACCTATAAGTCGGCTAATCGATGGTTTACATGTACATATGTATGTCTGTTAGTTTTTGTTTTGGAGCGAGTACAACAACTACAACTTCGTCAGCGCTATCCATGTTTCGGATCTCTTATTGTTATTCTTTGTATGCCTCACCTAAATAACGTACCGACTTCGATTAAATTTTGAACTAGATAGATAAATCCACACACTTATAGTAAGTTAGTTATTTTTATATAACTGTTTTATGCAGCGTATTACAATAAATATATAATGTGACCTGTTTTGTGCAATAAAAAAAATCAATTTTGGGTGGGACGAAGTTCGTCGGGTCAGCTAGTATTTTTTAAAATTAAAGCAATAAATTTCTAAATCTATGAGATTGAAAGTGTATGAAAGCGTTGCATGATGGCAAAAAAGCTGTTGCTAAAATAAAGTGTGTTTGCTTGCAGTGTGCTGAAAAACGGTGTTAAATTGCATTTAATTTTTGGACAGGTACTCTTAGTCCATTATTTTTATTGGGAGCAAATACATTTCACAAAGCATCTCCATTGTACACCTTAACTTTTGCTGCCATGTAAGATTGCACGGTGTCCTAAATATTTGAATTTCGTGCGCCTTTATATGTAATTTGTACTATTTCAGCTTCATGGATTTTAAGGATTTCACTTTATTGTCAACCAAATGGCCCTTCTAACCCCATTTTATAACTTTAATTTACTGCAGTATGAGCTTCTCTTTGGTTATGCTCTTGAGATCTATGTTGCTAATGATATAGGACCAGAATTTTCTGCATATCGTCGTCGAAAATCCAAAAGTACGTATCATCAAAAAAATCAAAATCGAGTTTTTGATTGATTATGATTCGTGAGGTTATCTAACATATCTCTACCAATTTTTAGATTCTTGCGACCAAAAATAACGTTTTTATATCAATAATTCAAAATGTTTCTACTTCTACATATGAAGTACTTGTTATTTTATAACTTTTTTTGCTTCTCCTGTAAAATTAGAAAAATGTTTGTTACGTACTTTTGGATTTTCGACGACGATATGATTTTGAGGCATTTGGTGCTGAATACCTGTTCTTTTTGCATTCTTGTGGTTGATACTAGCAGGTATGTTCTCATACAACATAGTAGACTTTAAATCTGCTTCTAATATTCTAAGTTTGATTCGTCTGAACAATTCCGAGCTTTTTATTTCCGACTGTTTGTATCTGCGCCATTTAAATATGGCCTGATATACTCGTAACAAGCTGGCTACGTATTCCATTAATTGTTGTTAAAGTGGCTGTAGTCCAGTAAGTAGATAGTGTGTTGGCTTATTAAACGGGAGGCCACGGTTCAAATCCCAGGTCAGACATCTCTAACAAAACGAAATATGAAAAAATATTTTTTCGGTGACTTTCTCTCAATAGACTTCTGGCAAAACCTCATAGTGTAAATATAATTGCCATGAGAAGTTTTTCAAAAATCTCTATCTCTATCGTTCGGAGTCACTTTTGAGCTATAGGTCCCAACACTCATGTATAAAATTAATATACACAACATAAGTGGTGTGAGAAGCTAGGTTGTAATCCTGACTAAAGGGTTGTAATGACCAATTTTGTATGTATGTATGTATTGGTTACCGAAGATTCTCTTGGTTTTGTCAACTGCTGTCAATAGTATATATGTATGTATATGTAAGTATCTATGTATAGTTACACTAGCCTATTATAATAAGAGGATACAACGCCCCGTACAACATTACAAAAGTGTAATATAAGTGGATATAACACATTACTTATACCATATTTAGTAGATGGCAACCTGCTTTTATTTTTAAGTTTACGGGAATTTGTATTCACTCATTATGATTTAAATATGTATTTCCATTTACTACCAAAAGGAAACCAACAAAATAATTTTATAATTGCAATTTTTAAGAATTATGCAAAAATTAAAGTCCGTAAAATATTAATGAATTTTGCGCTTCTGTTATTTTAAAATATTTTAAAAAAATAAAAAAATTAATGAAAATAAAAGAATAATAAACTTCGACGAACAGATTCTGTGGTAATCTGCTATGAATACAAATACTTTAAAGGCAGCTAAACAAATATTGTTTTAATTTATTTTTTATTATTTTTTTGAAACTTTAAATGCTTATGCATTTTTGTAATTAAAAATCTTAAATTACTATAATGGTGATTCCACTGTTTTTCAACAAATTATGATTCCAATTTCCGCTATAACTCACTCATTACATTTGTACAGGGGATGGCATTCAATGTCTGAACAATTTCAAGTTGCTGTAGCAACTGTACGGTTTAACACATTCTCGCTGAGATCTTAGTTATTTTACTGCCATATTAAAAGCAGGTCCTAAAACACGCAATATTTAATGTAAATGGAATAAAGATAATATTTGTATAAGATATATATAAGAGTTGCTATAAAAAACCATCACGAAAGTCATCCTGTCGTCCGTTCTCATCTACGAATGTCAACAATTTCTCAGGAAAAATGCGGCGGATTATTCCAAAAATAAGGAATGTATTCCATAACAGGAGTATCATTAGAAATTGCATTGTTACATGGCGTAGATGTTACTACTAACTTGGTCAAACTTGATGTTATCCGGTCGTTGTGCTGGGATACTCAGTTACGTTGGCAGTGTGAGGGCACCTGCAGAATTATCTTTTGGACGGATATGGAAAAAGGTAATTGAATGTCTTCTTACTTTAAATTACAATGACAACCGCTGGAACACACTCTCATTGTCTTATTGGCTTTCTCTTGAATGATTTCTGCGGGAGCTATGGATTCTGTGCCAATGTCCGGCTATGAAGAGGTGGAGTTTACGAAGATACATGTTTGCATTTTCTATCATCTTTAACTGAACTGTTCATAATGAACATTATGGGATATAATTTTGGCATTGGTGTGGAATGTTTAATCCCCGGGTTGGAATATTGATTTATGGTATCATAATAAATCTAAGTGGACTCCACCTTACTCAACCTTCTGCCCAGAAAATCAGAGGCGCTTAGACAAACAAGTTTATTAAAGTCACCAATGAATCACTGCCAGCAAAGGCTTTATGGTACCTCATACCGCATGGGAATAAAAACTGCTTATGAAGGAGCGGCCAGGAGACTAAGGACCCAGTGAAATATGTTAGTCCGATATGGCAGTTGGTGCGATCGATTGAAATTGATTTAGTCGTTCAAAATCGGACATACCTAATGGCATCTAGGACGCCTAGAAAATTTCCATCTGCTTCTGTACACAAAAAAATGCTTAAAATTGTAAATATAAATACAAAATTGAAAATATTGGGAGAGCCGAGCCCTGTCCACGTTTCCATGGAATTTTTTATTTAATTTTTTCGTTTTTTTTTAATAACACTTGCATTTATTTGTGTCTGAACTAAAGTTGAGAATTAAAAAAGAAAAAATTAAAAATAAAGGAAAGAAAACATTCACAATTAATTTAATTTAAGCGATTGTATGTTAATTTTGCCAACGAAGTTCAATGATTTTAAAACATCAAACGCACTCAAACTCAATCGGTGATTGTCTGTCGACTGTAGACATTTAAGTTTTAAATTAATTTTTTATTTTTCGATTTCCCAGAAACTTATTTAAACTGGCGAATAATAATGCAGTCCGATTACAATTATTTTTTAATAATTGAAGTGCTACTTTATGCTGTTTTGAAAGTGGTTACAGAACACACTTGATAGTGTGAATATTATGCGCATGATAATAAGAAAAATTTAAGTTTTGAAAATAATTTGTTTCAAATTTCTTTCTATAAACAGCTGATCTAAGACTTACGGATCTCCAGGATATGTTTAAATTCTTTGCTAATAAATCTGACTGTATGTTAGCTTCTTGCTCATTTGGAAATAAATAATCTAGTGGAGCTAAATCCCAAGATTAAGGTCCATGATGAAAACTTTAAAACTTAAATGAATTGCACAGGTAACCTAGTAAATTGTGTTCTCGATAAAGGTGGCTATTTTTCTTAATTTCCTTACTTAAGCCCTGTAATAAATTAATATAGTACTCGTCGTCGTTGCTTATTTTTCTTTATTGAAGATCCAATAATTCAACAAAAATTATGCCGCGTTCATTTAAAAAACGGACACCATGACCTTGCCTGCGGTAGAACGAAATTTCTTCGCTTTCGATCCTTTATCCCAGGTGTGATATGGCGGTTCCATGTCTCTTCCATGGTAACGCATCCACGCAAATATTTTAGAATTTCAGTTAGATAACTCGGCATCCATTTTAGTTCGACTTCCTCTTTAAATTTGCTGTCGTCTAGTAAGTAGTGTGTTGGCTTATTAGACCGTAATCCATGGCACATTTAAGTTTGAATGCGAGACCACAGGGCATGCATTTTAATCCTTTATTTCTATTTAAATTTGCCGTAGTCTAGTAAGTAGTGTGTTGCCTTATTAGACGGCAATCCGTTGCACATTTCAGTTTGAATGCGAGACCTCAGGGCATGCATTTTAATCCGCTTTTCTATTTAAATTTGCCGTAGTCTAGTAAGTAGTGTGTTGCCTTATTAGACGGGAGTCCGTCGCACATTTCAGTTTGAATGCGAGACCACACGGCATGCATTTTAGTCCGGCTTTCTCTTTAAATTTGCCGTAGTCTAGTAAGTAGTGTATTGGCTTATTAGAGGGGAAACCGTGGCCAATTTCAATTTGATTGTGAAGCAACGCGGCATCTATTTTAGTTCGGCTTTCTCTTTAAATTTGCCGTAGTCTAGTAAGTAGTGTGTGGGCTTAATAGACAGGAGCCCGTGGTTCAAACCCCGTATGAAGTGTGAAAAAAAATATTTCTTACTTTCGACAACTTGCTCGCAGCAGTCTACTGGCTAAAACTCTGAGAGTAAATAAAATTGCCATGAAAAGTTTCCCAAAAATCTGTCGTTCGAAGTTGGCAGTAAACTGAAGGTTCCGCCACTCATGGATTAAATTAACACACACAACATGGGTGGTGTGAAAAGCTAGGTTGTGAACCCGACTAAATGGTTGTAGTGAACAATTACGACAGTTTCTTGTTTTGTGCATTTCGATCAATATGTTTAACATTTCCCCTTGAGCCATTGTTTAATACCTGTTTTGGAGATTTTTGTAATCATTTCTGACTGAGACGGCTCAATTATTCGAAAACTAATCTGTTCGTTTTGGTAGATTTGATAAGGTTTTGTAAGTTTTGGTATTAACAGAGCAATGTCTGTAATAGCACTAATACGTGTGGTGGTGACAGGTACCACACTGCAGGTTCTGATGAAGGGAAGAAAAAATTTTTTTTACAAAAGATTAGAACATTTTAAAATTTTATTAATTTTTTATGCATTAGAAGTTAAACAATATTTTTCAATTAAAGATTGAAAATATTTGACAATTAATTTTAGTTTTTCTAAAACAAAGCATATAATCAAATTGTTTCATGCGCACTCCTTATCTCGTGTCTCTTTGTCTATGTTGGTGATAATTTTTGACGAGCCCTCAAACAATACTGTGGGATTTACAATCGCTTAAAACTGATGACATATCGTCGACCATTACATATAGATTAAAAGTACAAACAGCCAATTTATGATACTCGGATACGGTGAGTATTCCTCTACTTCACACAGACAGACAGACAGACAAATAGATTCCAAATTTATTTTTCTTCATAAATCAACAGGAAAGAAAAACACGAAATCGGTACAGAATACTGCGATTATTAATGTTTAAATGCGAGAAAAAACAAAACAAAATAAACATGCATACATGCGTACATATACATATAAACATATATACATACATAGATACACATATATGTACATAAATACATAAATAAAAATGAAAAGAAATGTTTCCAATAATCTTTTCTAACCTTGAACAATGAACGTTTTTGCGTTTTTCAATCACACTTTCTTTGAAACCATTTTTGTTGGATGTGTTGCTTGTGTTTGTTTTGTTTTTGTTTTTCTTACTAAAGGGTCCGCCAAATAACTTTTTTTTTTTTTTTTTGAATTTGCTTAAAAAAAAACTACTGAATATTTTCTCAAATTTCTTTTTTTATTTGAAAGTACAATCCTTCTGGTTAATAATGGAAAATAATTTCATTCAAATGGCTGCCTCGGCTGGCCATGCAGTAGCCTACACGATCGGTCCAATTTTTAAGCACATTATCGATTGTATGCAGCTGTATTTCACCAATGGCTTCACGAATATTGTCCTTTAAAGCGTCAATTGTCTCTGGCTTGTCGGTGTAACACTTATCTTTGACGGCACCCCACAAATAATAGTCCAACGGTGTCAAATCGCAGCTCCGATGTGGCCAAACGACATCAGCTCTGCGGCTGATAATGCGATCTTCAGAAACAGGGCGCAAAACATCGAGTGTAGCTTCGGCTGTGTGGCTCGTAGCGCCGTCCTGTTGAAACCAAATGTTGCCAATATCCTCCTCTTAAATTTTTGTGAACAAAAATTCGTTCAACATGGCCCGATAACGATCGCCATTGGCTGTAACGGACACTCCTTGGCCCAATTATGCCTCTGGACCAAAATCCGCACCAAACAGTGACTCGTTTCGGGTGCGTCGGCTTTTCAATGTATGCGTGCGGGTTTTCTGTGCCTCAAATGCAACAATTTTGCTTGTTTACATATCCGCCAAGATCAAAATGAGCTTCATCTGAAAAGATGATTTTTTTTTGCCAAAATCGGCATCTTCTGTAAGTCTATCGCAGGCCCACTTAGCGAAGCGACAACGCATTGGATGGTCATATTCGTTCAGCGGAAGGATAAAACTAATTATCTGTCAAATCAGACATGAGTTAAGTGTTACCATTCACGAAATAAGCACTAGGTGAAAAAAAAAAAAAAACGTTAGATGGCGGACCCGATATAACAGGGTGACTATTACTATTTTGTATCTATTAGAGTCATACACACATATATACATACATACATCTAACATATTAACTTTTTTATATAAGAAAAGTAAAATAAAAACAATAACAACACGATGTACACGTGACAGCTCTTTCAGTTATAAATATCGTATGAATATGGCGTTTATAGGTGAATTTACGTTTATTGTCTATCTCATTTGCCTAAGGTGTAGTAAAACGGAATCCATTATTTAATTACGAAATTGGAAGATAAAATATTAACATTTTGTTTTTTAACTTGTTGTCATTTAGAATACATTTAGAGCCGGAGAGCGGCCTGATCTACATATAGTATTACTATGTCCCATCTTTTCCATTCTCAATCCAAATTGCATTGAGCACATCTTTCGTTGCCATTGACTTTCACTTGGAATGAAACACGCAAGTGTTTCTTTATGGGCTCAGAATACTTTACTCTATGATCAAAGACTATCGCCGCTGTCACAATATCTGTCCTTGACCCATCTGTATACCATCGCATGGCCCATTTTAAAAAGATTTTAATGCCTCGGGAGAACTCTATTCACTTTTGTTTCTAAGTTTCGTTGCGAAGCTTTTACACAAATGACTGTGTTGACTTTGTACTGTTACCTTTACGATGTCGCAATTCCCCCTGTTGAACCTCGTGTCATACTTGTCTCCTAAACTTGTGTAGCTTAATATCAGTAGTCTCCAGTGGTGTTGTCGAGCCGGAACGCTCCGCTCCTTTTTGGACAGGAACGCGCTCCGGAACTAAAGATGATTTCTGCAACGAGAATTGGCTGACGTTTTGAGAAAAATTAAAAGGAATTGCTGATTTTTTTTTTAATTTTTGACGAATTTTTATATTTTTATAAACAAGGGTTTGAAGCGAACTGGACCAAAAACCGGAACGAACCGGCTTGTTTTTCCGAACCGTGAACCGGAGTCCGGAACGTTTTTTTCTGCTGAACCGGAACTCGACCCGAATCGAAACAAATACATGAACCCGAACCCGAACTAATTACTACTTAAGAATTTGAATTGGGGGAAATCTCCCTTCCCCCCGTCGTTAAATTTGGGACATGAGACCTAAACAAAAAAAAAACGCCGCCGCCAGGATTATCATGGAAAATCACCCCCATCGTTTAATTTGGGACCGCACAGAGCGGCCGCCTACCCAGGATCGGCCCTGTCTAAATAATTATATATACGCGTTCCGTTAAAAAAAATTAGCACAACACCACTGGTAGTCTCCAAAGCTGTGGTGCTCTCTATCATATGTCATCAGTTATTTCAACTCCGTGCAAATCGGATAAAGAAGGTCATGCGCTTTGTTTCTCTTTCTCGCCTCTACAACTGCTGCAGAAGTCGTTTTTCACATGTTCAAGAAACCAAGCGTATCGCATAAGTGCCCATAATACAATGCATTGTAATGACTCCAATGATGTCCGTTGTCTTTCGTAGTTTAAGTGAAATTTCTGCGCTGCTTCCATTCTGTTTTGGCTAGTATTACTGTACTATCTTCTAGTACGATCTGTACTTTATAGGCACGTTAAACAAAATCCTTACATGAAATTTTTTACGTAGACAAACTACATTTCCCAGCCTTCTTTAAAATTTTGCATAACGTCTCTTCGGTACGCACTTTTCTTTGTCTAGTTAATGGTTTCAAGGCGAGAAGAGTAAAATTAGTGCGAAAACGATCAAAAACTGCACGAGTTGCTTAGTAGACCACTTATGGTGACCGTTAAGTTTTATTTTTCAAAGTCAATTTCCACAATTTGGCAGCATTTTTCTGCTGCCTTTCAGTCCAAAACTTACTCAACAGAAATGTCAACACATTTTGACATTCTCAACTGTCAAACCATATTTATCGATATTGGTATTTGTCATGCAGCTAAAAATACACAATAGAGTTTGTTATTTGTATTTAAATATATCTATTGGATTTCTTTTTAATACCCCCAATATATGTTATTTCATATATACGAGAGTAAATACGTTAAGGTGTCCGTCTATCTCCATTCCATATCTATTCATTATTTATATTTAAATTGTACAATTCCAAATGACGCAGGAGAACAAACAATCGAAACGAAATTTTATTTCTTTTTCGTGGTTTGCCTTCTTATCTCCGCATCTAAATGACGCTACAGTGAAATGTGCTTCAGAATATCATTGAAGGCTTGTTTGGCATTCATTCTCTAGTTCGGTCCAATTTGGATAGATTTTCCAGTATTACGCGGAACGTATTAAAAAAAATCTACACACACCTACTTTTTGGTGTGCTTTTTCCTTGTTTTTTTTTGTATTTTGTTTTAAATATTGTTGTTCTATAAATAAATTTCGTATACAAAATGATTAAAATGTTTTGCAACAGCATTTAAAGAAAATTTTGTTATATGGAATTGAAAATAGTTGTTTAAGTTTGTAAATATTTTGTTTAAAAGTTTTTTAAGATATGAAAGTAACTGGATTTAGAATTATTTTCCTAAAATGTTAGCCATTAATTGTGGTGTCTTAATGGGTCTAAACACTAGTTTAAGTTGGATCCTAGCCTTCAAGAAGGATCCTCCACCTAACCTAACCTAATGCGTGAATTGTTTTAGGATTTTATAAAAACAAAATTCATTCGCAAAAAAAAAAAATTAGAAGGATAATCCACTATTAGTAGGTTTACTGGGAGAACATCAGACTTAGACCAATCGATCTCTCATTCTAACGGGTGATTTTTTAGCTATTATCTTTTTGGCAACACTGGTTTAAACAGCTCATGCACGTTTCGTGTTTTGTTTCACTGTCAAACATCTTCAGTTTGGTCTATAATTTAACCATGAATCGTCTTACAAACGAACAACGCTTGCAAATCATTGAATTTTATTATCAAAATGCGTGCTCTGTTAAGAAAGTTCATCGAGCGCTTCTTCCATTTTATGGTCAGTTTAATTAATTTTTTTTTGCCCAAAATGCAAGAGCTTGACTTGCATGACATGTGGTTTCAACAAGACGGTGCCACATGCCACACAGCACGCGTAACAATGGACTTATTGAGATGCGAGTTCGGTGAACATTTTATTTCACGTTCGGGACTGGTCAATTGGCCGCCTAGATCGTGCGATTTAACGCCTTTAGACTATTTTTTGTGGGGCTATGTTAAAGCTCATGTCTATACAGACAAGCCCGCTTCAATTGACGCATTGGAAGACAACATTGAAGCATTTATTCGTGGGATACCGGCCGAAATGTTGGAAAAAGTATGCCAAAATTGGACTAAGCGGATGGACCATTTGAGGCGCAGTCGCGGTCAACATTTGCATGAAATAATCTTCAAACATTAAATTATATGGACCGTACTATCGATTCAAATAAAGATTTCATGCATTTTTCTGAATTTTATGTGTTTTTTTTTTTTTAATTTCCTATAGCTCTTAAAAAATCACCCCTTAGTATAATTATCAAACCAATTTGGCCATACAAGCTCAAATTTTCTGGACATTCCAGTTTCGATTTACATTAGTCAAGACAACTTGTTAAGATAACATTGTTCGGCTGTCCCCAATACTCAGACATTCTGAGTCTGTTCACTAAGGGCAGACCCTACGGTAGACGGTCAACTACCTCTAATGCAATTCCTTTGAAAACCATCAATATTCGCATTTCTCAAAGCCGATCTATTTTGCAGTCATCAGCTGTTCTATCACCAAGAAAACCGAAGTGTTCTAGCATCTAAACTATCACCACAAAGATATCAATTTTTATTGCGTTCAAAGCTAGGTCACGTATCAGATTTACCGACTTTTTTGGACGCATGTCTTCGCCTAGAGAACATATAAATGGTAATGCATTCTTTTAAGTTCAAATCTTCATGGAACCTTCCAGAGATCCCTGACGAGCCCACAATCCAGTCATATCTGAATATTTGAATGCAAAACGAAACGGATGATCGGCGATCTTTATTGAAGCGATGTAATACGTGGATATTTGAAGATCGCTGCCACTAAGTTTCATTAATATGATCCCATATTCAGACCGACAGCAAATCGCCAGCCTCTAAGAATTCGAATGGTTGTGGTATTCCATGCATAGCACGAGTATGAATTTTAGTCAAAATCAAAATATGAACCGCCTATCTATATTTAAAGTTATAGATCCACTGACCATTAGGATGTTTTTCCGTATTCTACCTCATTTTTGTATTGTACTACGCGTTAGGCAAACGACCACTGACGCATGTACTCTACTAAATAGTTTTGTACGTAAAAATACGATAGCAGTGATCGTTACTTCAACGGAATGGGCTTGAGGAAAATAAGGGATTGTTTCCAAAAATCGCGATTTATATTCGCACAATATAAATCGGTAGAGTTGAATATCCTCAGTTCCTTTAAAAAAGCATACAGGATGGGAAGCTGCAGAGAAAGAAAGTCGCCGTAGTCTAGTAGGTAGTGTGTTGGCTTATTAGACGTGAGGCCATGGTTCAAACCACAGGTCAGACATCTCCAGTAAAACGAAATCTGAAAAAATATTTCTTCGGCGACTTCCTCTCAGCAGATTTCGGGCAAAAACTTTGAGGGTAAATAAAATTGCCATGAGAAGTTTCTCAAAAATCTGTCGTACGGAGTCGCCTTTAAACTGAGGGCCCCACAATTCATGTAAAAAATTAAGACAAGCAACGTAGGCGGTGTGAGAAGCTAAATCTTAATCCTGACTGGAGGGTTGTAATGACCAATAATGTAAAAAAGAACTTTTATTAATTTTCGGTGGCCCATGGATTACAAAAGCAGAAAATACGATGGATGGGCTACATGTAGACTGCCTAAGGTGAGCCATCTATCCTACCTAACCTAACCTATATTGTTTATTAGTTTTATATTTTTCTTGGTTTACAAAACAAACAATCATATGCGAATTTCAAGGTTTATTGTATAACAATTAAAAAAAAATTTCAAATTCTTTTCTGCAATACGAAAAAATAACAAAAAAAAAACATTTTTTTTTTAATAATTTCAGTCAGTCATACATTTTTTGTCTGTTATTTTATCTTTTATACTAAAGCTTTAAAGTAAATATTTACGTTATTATTTAAGAATACTTTCACATGTGTGTATAAGTACGTACATATCTTACCATTAGCAAGCAATTTTTCAAAGAAACGTAAAAACAATTGGCAAAACTGAAACAAAACTACAGGAAAATATCAGATCAGTGCAAAATGTACACACCCACATTCACATCCCTCTCTCTGCTAAATACACAATCACTCTTTCACTTATTCATGCAATCATATGGCAATCATTACGTACATATGTACCAACATATGTAGATACATATGCATATACTTACGCATATGATGTTACGTAGTTGCCAAAAAAAGAAAAAAAAAATTACCGTAATACGTAATACAAATATTACTTGGTGAAATACCAGTAGAGCAGGAGAATACCGGGCATAAAAAAAAACAAAAACAAAAAATATTTCAACACGATAATACAACTCACATGGTTCGTTCTCCCTTCCGTTCAATTGCTCAGTTGTTAACGCGAGATAATTAGAAAGAAAAACAATAAAAATATGAATTAAATTAAATAAATAAATAAATAAAACGTAAAGTCAAGTAACATAACATGTCGCATTAATATTTAACACCTTAAATATTTAATTGTTTAACAAAAAAAAAGAAAACTGTTAAAAGAATATAGTTTTTCTTATTAGAAAAATATTAGTGTTGCCATAACTTCAAAACAAATTTTTGTTAAGTTGTCATACGCGCTGGATCTACTCTGTAGTCATCGAAACAAATCTCCTTTATGCAATTGCTTTCTGGTAGACTGCTCTGAACAAACGACATAATGTCACACTTTTCTACAAGGTCGGAAGATCTGCAGCTATTCACAGCACATCCTACATAGGCCTTGTTCGCAATGCATAACAATCTTCCTTCTTGCTAAACAAGCAGCCAAACTCGTCGCAACTAGACTCAATGCCCTGTCTCGCTGGCGCATCATTCCTTCTGGGCATTCCTCTAATTTGGAGGTTAATCCTACGGCCCCAGGGAACATCGATTATCTTCATGCAGAGTATTATTTTGACAAGAGTTTTCATTTTCTGATACCAAGCACGGAATCCTGAATGCATACACCGATAGCTTTAAACTCCATAATGTGGTTAGAAGTGGAAACTCTATCTGAACATTTCCCTCCTACTGGTGGATCACTGTAGTGTGTTTCAAGCGGAGGTAATGGCCATTTACAAGGCGGCTCCATGAATCCTCAATAACGGTGCCTTTTTACCCGTATCTCAATCTTCTCTGATAGCCAAGCTGCTATAAGATCTCTATCGAGCGTTATGGTTAACTGCAGCTCCCATCGAACGACTTTCACCGAGGTTATGGGACTGTTGAAGAATCTACGAGGTGCAGATTTAGGTTATTAGCTCTTCATTCCTTGTCAGCGTAACTGAGTTATCATCCATTTATATCAGGGATATGCAATCTTTTTGGAATAGTTGAACCTTACTTGTTTCTTGTATTAAATGATTACTATATTATTATCTGCAGTGGTGTTGGTCGAGCCGGAACGCTCCGGAACGTCGTTCCAGTACTTCCTTTTTGGACAGGAACGCGTTCCGGAACTAAAGATGATTTCTGATAACGAGAATTGGAAATGATTTTCGTTTCCTTTCCTTTTTATGCTATATACAGGGCCGATCCTGGCGACGGGCAAAAATTGGGGGAAATCTCCCTCCTCCCGTCATCAAATTTGGGACATGAGACCTAAAAAAAAAACGCCGCCAGGATTATCATGGAAAATCACCCCCGTCTTTAAATTTGGGACATGAGACCGCACAGAGCGGCCGCCTACCCAGGATCGGCCCTGTCTATATAATTATATATACGCGTTCCGGTAAAGAAAATTTAGCACAACACCACTGCTTATCTGTCTTTCGAGACTGTGTAGTTTAAAGGACGCCGGTCAAAAACTATTTAGAAAACGATGGATGGGAAGTTTCATCTCACCTTACCTATAGTCATTTCTGACTATCATTTGTTTTAATCGATGCAGAACGCTCTCATTGAAATACGCTTGAAATACTTTAGAGCAGGATATCTTAAATTGTTTCGACTTATTATTGACCTCAAAAGACGAATGGATTTTTGGGAAGAAATTCATAAATCGCCATAAAGATGGAAAAAATCAACATAAACAAGCCTCATACTGTAAAATATCCAGGATCTAGCAACCTAAAAACCGACAGGATTGTTTTGCTAGCGACATGTTGACGTGACCCTCAGAAAGGTGGAACCAATCTATCTGATGATTTGTTGAGAGCAACGTTGTGAGTCTAGACATTTCTAAAGCGTTTGACATTGACAGCATATGTACGTGCATTATTATTGAAATTTATAGCTGTTGGTTTCTGTACTCATTTCTCTCGATTCGTTTCGAGCTTTCTCAGGCATTGCACTATATTGGTTGTGATAGACGGTGTAAAAATACTTCACTCCTTCTGATCCTTCAGTCCACAAAAGACATACAACTTTCATGTATAGGGCAGCCTATTTTAAGAACTCGGAGTCTATTTTAAGGCTTCTCGATTATTTAAAGGAGTGGACAAAGATGCTTATTATGGCAATAGGGTGGCCAACTTTATTGATTAACTAGAGAGAACATCATCTGAAGGTGGCTTATGTTTCATTGTTTTAATACTAATTGAACTGAAAAAGCTCATGGGAAATAAAGCGACTTGTCAAATATTTTAACATAGAAAACGTCTCTATCACGACAATAAAGCTCATCCGTTCTTCGCCAATTGGACAATGCATTTCATTTACATCGAAAACTAGTAATACTATCTGTATCTGGAGATCTTTTTCTCATTAAAATTTAATATCTATAAACCTCCCTCTCATATTGAGGCTGAGACATAAGTAGCGAGGACCTAACATTCAGCAAACATCAACCATCAATCATTTATCTTCATCTGTAGATCTTTTTCTGCAGTCAGTTATAATAAAAACAGATTCAAATTTAATATCTACATATAAACCTTTTTTCCATAACCGCCCATTTTGAGGCCGACTCATAAGTAGCGAGGGCGTAACATTATTCAGCTTTCATCAATCATTTCAAAGGAAATTATTCGAAATTTAAAAAAAAAAGAGTCGAATATGATAAGCATGACAAAATAGTGTTTGAAAGGGGCGAAGCAAGGTGAAGTTTCTTAGACGTTAGAAAGAAAACTTGGAATTGGTATTAAGAAAGATCATGCTGTGTTTCTGGTGGGCCAAACTATTTCTTCAGACCTCTACTGTCAACAAATAATGACATTGAAGCTAGTAATTCAATTAAAAAAGCCATAATTAATCAACAGAAAAGGGTGTAGTGTTGAATCATGACAACCACAGAACATGCACATCTTGAATGACCACCCGGCAGAAACTGAGACAGCTTAGCTCGCATTTTTTAATGCATTTGCCATATATGTATGTATGTAGACTGAACAGTGCATCTTCAGACCATCATTCGTTTCGATCTCTACAAATCTCTCTTAATAGTACAAAATTTAAACTCCGCATATTTATGAAAAATGTAATTGAAACAGTTTCTCGTTTAAAGATGGCAAAAGGAGTTTCATTTTTGATCAAATTTGTAACAGAACTTTTTTTGAGTACTAATATAATTAAGAATAACAGAACTAAAGATTACGTAATCGCCGTAGTCTAGCAGGTAGTGCGTTGGCTTATTAGACGTGAGGCCAGAGTTCAAACCCCAGGTCAGACATCTCCAACAAATTGAAAAACGAAAAAATATATCTTCGGCGACTTCCTCTCAGCAGATTTCTGGCAAAAACTCTGAGAGTAAATAAAATTGCCATGAAAAGTTCCTCAAAAAATCTGTCGTTCGGAGTCGACTTTAAACTGTAGGTTCCGCCACTCATGTATAAAATTAACACACACAACATAAGTGATGTGAGAAACTACTTCGTGATCCTGACAGAAGGGATGTAAAGACCAATTATCTATCTATCTATTTTTCTAAAGCTTACGACAGATGACGCTTCTAACGTCTTTTTTATATTTTAAACAACAATTTTCAGTATGACCGCCAAATTGAAACACACTGGCTTAATGTGATATCGAACAGGAGTGTAGAATTCTATATACAGTGGCTCCCAGCTTATTTCAACCAGCACCTTTAAAAAAAATTAAGCTCGTATAATTTCGAAACGAAACAAGATACATATTAAAAAAATTTTAATAAGAGTTTATATAGGGTGATTTTTTAAGAGCTATAGGAAAATGTTTCAAAAAAAAAACATAAAATTCAGAAAAATGCATGAAATCTTTATTTGAATCGATAGTACGGTCCATATAATTTAATGTTTGAAGATTATTTCATGCAAATGTTGACCGTGACTGCGCCTCAAATGGTCCATCCGCTAGTCCAATTTTGGCATACTCTTTCCAGCATTTCGGCCGGTATCTCACGAATAAATGCTTCAATGTTGTCTTCCAATGCGTCAATTGAAGCGGGCTTGTCTGTATAGACATGAGCTTTAACTTAGCCCCACAAAAAATAGTCTAAAGGCGTTAAATCGCACGATCTAGGCGGCCAATTGACCGGTCCCGAACGTGAAATAAAATGTTCACCGAACTCGTCACAGCTTATTTCAACCACTTACTACATATAAACAAACAATTAAGTGATTAACTAATAGTTTTAATTCACAAAATTTAGAACGCCTCCTATTTGCTTAATTACAGCTTTCAGCCTTTTTTGCATTGATTCCACTTCCTAGTGGTTTGGAGAGTTATTTTTGCCCATTCCTTTTTCAGAGCTGCTATAAGGTAGGTCATTCTTGTTCAAAATCTGGTGTTGGCGGACGTTTTGATCACAAATTGCCCATAAATTTGAGACTGAATAAAACTTTTTTGTTTAATTTTTAAACATATTCTATAAACTCTTCTTAAATTTTTTTTAAAGGTATATTCTGTGCGTAATGTCGTAAAATTTAGTTCTATTATTATACGATTATTTAATAAAAACTAACATCATTTTTAAAACTGGCTCTTGACATAAATTATCTCTGCTTTATTCCCTTAATCTCTCTCAGTCACTGTATTAACTGTTATTTCTTCTGGGACTTTTCCAAACACTCATCTTTTAACGATAAGTTCACTATAAAGCGATTAGAAAACTAGACACAATTCTGTTCTTCTTCTTCTTCAATTCGTACGTCATTGAATACACTTGAATGACACATTCTTTGTTATTGTATTTCGTCAATAGCTCACGTTTTGAGTAGTTTTATGGAAAAATAATGTTTTTTTTGTTTCTTCAATTTCCTTTATTTATTATAGTTTTCAAAGCTTAACACAAATATTTTTATATTTTATAAACAAAATAGTGTTGTATTAACGTATTATTTTCCTCATCTATATTTTTGCGAAATGTTTACAACCAGAAAATCTGTAATTTTTTATAATTTTAAGTTGAAAACATAGCATATTGACAGCAAAAAAAAAAAGAAACTAAAAATTGAGAGAAAGTTGTCTAACCATATACAGAGACGTGGTTTTGACAATCTTTGAAAAATACAGGAAGAATGTAAACAAACAAAAACTTGTTGTCATGTATACCTTGTGGTCATATTTATTAGAGAACAAAACAATAAAATCTATCATCACTAATTCTGTAATTTGCCTTGAGACATTAGAAAGCAGAAAAGTCTTCAATTTTTTCTAAAATTCAAATTAAATTTGGTGAGAAATTTTTTTGTCCTTTGATCTACGAGTAACTACTCGTATATTATTACGTGATTCAGATAAGTGAAGCATCAAATCGTCAAATATTTGAGAAAGAATCGTCAAAATCGTCAAAGTCGTTCATTGAAATCGTAAAAAAATCGTCAGAAAAAACTAAGAAATAACCAAACCGAGAATAGAATACTACTTTGATGTCTGGGTCGGTGCCTCAACGTCTATTTTGAAGCTTCTCGACCGTCTGCAGGAGAGGCCGTACTAGCTCATTAATGATGGTAGTGTATCCAACTCCATTGACTCATGGGAGCATCGTTGCAACGTGGCTTGTGTTTCACTGCTGATACTAGCAAGGATTTTTCTCAAGCGAAATATGGGACTTGCTCATAAAAATCATGTGTTTCTCGGCCAGCACACCCGTATATGGTCGTTTGAACAGTGGATCGCACACTGCATTACAGACAAAGTTCACTTGTTAGACGGACTATTCGTATGTGAAACTCAATTCCTGCAGAGGCCTTTCCTGTTACTTATAGCATACAAATATTCAAACCCAGTGTCCATAAACACTGCTTCCTCTTTCCTCCTTCCCATAACATATTTTCCTAGTTCCAAACACAATACCATCCATCCCACATCCATCCAACAAATAATGGCATTTGCCTTTGTTCTTCCGATGGTAATATTAGAAACTATAACCGAATTTTTAAAATTGTCTGCAACGGCAAATGATAAATTATGCGATGTTATATTAAGGCATATATGTCTATGTGTATATTAAAAGTATAAAATACAGAAAAATCATCACAGGTATTCGAAAATAACTTAAAAATATAATACTTTGTTATTACTAACCTAAATTTGCAAAAGTAACAATTGCAAAGCGAATACAAAGCTTAAGGAGGCTTTTAATGTACTAAAGTAAAGAAAATGATATATATTTTTAATTGCTAAAAATCGTCAAAATAAGGACATAAATCGTCATATCGTCAAAATGATATTTTTGGAGCTCAAAATCGTCAAAATGACGATAAATCGTCAAATCTGGCAGCTATGATCATGATGTGACTTAAAATATATTGGAATGTAAAGAATTGCGGAGGGAAGTCATACGCCTCATAAAAATCTTATACCGTAGCGCCTCTAGTAAAATAAAACGTGGCAAATTGCTACGTGAAGCGTAAGAGTTGAGATAAGAGTGAGATAGGGCTGCGGAATTTCATCACTTCTATTTAATATAGTTCTGGACAAAATTCCTGGAACAGCTCTTAATAACAGCAGGTAAAATTAAGCATAAATCTAAGCGCCCGGAATTCAATTTATGCAGGTGAATAGTTAGGGGATTACAGGATCACCTAAATGATCTTGATTAGCAGCGTATAATTTACCACTGATTTACGAATCGTAACGATGGCGGCGGAACTCACAGATTCGAAAATTAGTGTCTTAAAGACAAAAATTTTGCAATGCTTGCAAGTGGAATAGAAGATCTCAGCAAATTCTGATATGTTAGCATATTATACTATCTTGCGACTATTATATCTGCAAAACGGGAATCAGGTGAGGAGATCGATAATCTGTGCCAATAAACACGTTAATCTTTTGATCGCCTGAAATTTATTTGGAAATAACCCTTTTTATCTCTTTGCACGAAAATTTCAATCTCTATTGTGAATAAATACTCTACCCCTTTGTAGGCGTTTAGACGACGAGTATGTCTTCCTATTAGAAATTGCCGTAGTCTAGTAGGTAGTGTATTGGCTTATTAGACAAAAGGCCCGAGTTCAAATCCCAGGTCAGACATCAAAACGAAAATAGAAAATATTTCTTCGGCGACTTCCTCTCAGCAGATTTCTGGCAAAAACTCTGAGAGTAAAAATTGCCAAAAAAGCTTCTCAAAAATCTGTCGTTCAGAGTCGACTTTAAACTGTAGGTCCCGCCACTCATGTATAAAATTAACGCACACAACACGAGTGGTGTGAGAAGCTAGGACGTTTGTACAATGGGTCAATTCGACCTCCGGGTACTGTACTTGTCACAGTTGACAAGTATACGTCCTCTAACCTAACCTACATATGTCTTCCTATTACTTAAACACCCGTGAGGACGAAGATGCTCACATAATAAATATCAAGTTGGTACAGAAAAATGAACTGTTGCGTCAACGGTTGAACAGTTTCTCCCTATTTTCCAGCCTGATTGTGAGAAAGGGAACCCACGATTGAACAGAAAGCGTTTGCCAAGGAGTAGAATTTTACCCTATTTTCGAATCTGATAGCGAGAAAGGGAACCCCTATAAAGGTTTTTGCAGTATGGTACTCGTTTCGACCACTGCGTTCGCAGCACAGTCTCCGTCTATGAACCATTTCCATTACACCACGTAGCGGTGACGTTTGAAGCTTTTTAATCTAGAAATATTTTAGATAGGCGTGCTGATTAAACACGAGTATTAATAATTGAAAATAGAGCATAAAATGTAGATCCATCTATAGTCCCTAAATGTACTCCTCATTTCTACGCACCTGTCTCATTTCAATGCACTCTTTTCATGTTTCTTGTTAAAATTGCGTTCATGTACACATACACACTTCTTTGTTCGTTTCTTGTTTTTATTGATAGAGTTCCAACACAATAGGAATTACGAGTACAGCCATCCACCATGATTCTTGTGTTAATTTTTTTTTGTACAATTTTGTCACGTAAGCCACTTGTTCAACCAGATCTTTCGAGTAGATACCCAAATAAGAGCAGCTGCAGTCTCACACAAGATGCCAAATCTTTACAATCTGGTGTAGCCTTCATTGTTCACTTATTTTGGTTGTCGATGCTGTTGTATTGCTATTTGGAATGCAACAAGTTAAAGTCAATTAACCATCAACAATTGATGCACGATGCACTTGAGAAAAACTGGTGATTTTATTCTGTTTTCTTCCAAACAGAAGATAAAAAAAACAGGAAAGCATTTTGGGGTGAAAGTTCTAGACAAAATAAAATTCAATTTGTTAATCAATTATAATATCAATTGCAATATTGAGTTCCGAGACAGAAATTAACTTTTGAACAAAAGTTAAATAATTTAAATTTAAATAAAAAATGTTTTATTTTTTTAATTCCGACTTTGTTTAAAATATTCTTGGAAATCAAGTGAGAAAATTCCAATTTGTTTTAGAACTACTTCTACTATTCTCCGTCTTCATGGACACAGCCTTTTCCACATTTATAAAGTGCATTGCAGGCTTTCTTCTCTAAATGCAAGATGAAAACCTCTGTGCATAAGTCCCCATTGTTGTGAATATCTTTCCTACCTTTTCTATCCATACCAATTGCCAGGTGACTCCTATCTATTTTTCTCTATTATTTACCATTTTCACTCACTCTGGGAGATTGGACTTGAATATTTCACTCCGGCTGCCGGACTATTGCAGCGTGTTCCAGTTGGAGGTAATGGCCATCTACCGGGCCGCACAGTGGATCCTCGCACACGGAATTCCTTTCACCCGCATCTCAATCTTTTCTGATAGCCAGGCTGCGATAAAGTCTCTATCGAACGTTGCGGATAATTCTAGGATCGTCAGGGAATGCAGCCGCTGCCTCAACCTTCTTTCTGGGCGATTCAGTGTGACACTTATCTGGGTCCCCGGACACTGCGACATTCCGGGAAACTGCAGAGCAGACGAGCTAGCCAGGGCTGGCGCACTTCTTCCGGAATCCTCTTCAGTCAAATTGGGAATGCCACTTACCTCGTTCAAACTGGCCATCGCGCGGAAATTCTCCCGGGACGCCAACCTATCCTGGATCAATGAGGAGACCTGCTCCACCGCTAGGCTCACTTGGCCCTCAATGGATAGAAGGCGCACCAACCAGTTACTTGGACTTGGTCGTAATATCATCTCGATCACAGTGGCCATGCTTACAGGTCACTGTGTTATGGGTAGACACGCGGAAAGAATGCGACTCCCATTTAACGATTTCTGTTATCCACTTTCTATGTCAATGCCCATCTCTTGAGAGATGCAGATATAGGTTATTTGGCTCTCCAACCCTTGTTAGCTTGACGGAGCTATCGTCCATTGACGTCAAGGACATAGCCTCGTTTATCAAACTTTCTGGCTGGTTTTCCAGCGTGGGGTAGTCGTGCTTTAAATGTGCAGCCCTTGCGCTGACCAACTTCTCCCTCATTGGCTCGGAGGAACTTGGTCAGTACAGGGACTGCGTTCACCTGTGGCGCCACAACGGGCTGCTATGCGTGCTCAAGTGAGCTACCACACTAACCTTACCTAACCTACCATTTCACACTTGGACTGCATTATCTTTATGACTGCTGTTTCCTTCTGTTGTCCGAAATATCGTTAATCGCTATAACGCAGCATAACTTCTGCCTGCCTTTTTTGGCGTCTATCATAGATTTCATATGTATTCGCTATTCTTTGAATCACTGGCATTGCATTGGCATATAATGTTTAGCGTAATTTTGCTTTTATAGGGCAGCTATAACATCACTTTCCATGTTCTGACACTTCATTCCCGATCGATAAGCAAACTTGTAGAGATCTTGAATCTATAATTAAGAGGTTTCAATCAAAAACATTACGATGGTCTGAGAAAATAAACGCTCAACTCACTTATTCTGCAAGAATAGTCCATGTACCATACTTTGATCTTATGGTCTATAGTACTGCCCTATAATGTTTCCCCAAATCTTGTTGCCTTGTACTTGAAGCTATTTTTCGACACCGGTATGGATAACTCTCCACCTAGTACTTGACAAGAAGGCTGATGTTTCCTTTTACGTCACATAGCCTTCAAACATGTGTTCTGATGTATTTTCCTCATTACAAAATCTACCTATTGGACTAGAGGCGATACCTATGGTAAACAAATGTTCTTTGAAATCTCTTTTCATAGTAAACCATTTCATCTCAAAGCCATTTAGATTGAGAAGAGAGTCTCGAACTCTCTCCATTTTTTCTTTCGCCGATTATACACATTCAAACATCTCTTTCCGCCTTATGGCGGCGAACTCATTGCGTTAAATTCCCACATGACCTGGTGTCCATCTTATTTCCCTTGGCTAGCTAATTCAGCTTTCACAGACATCTCCCTGTACTATTCTCGAGTCAACCTCATCTGAGTCGAGAGTTAGTTCAGTTGGTATCTTTCAATTTAAATCTTTCGATGGCGGAAATTTCCACTACTTTCGGATTTCTGCAGACACTTGCCTTACAGGTCTGTACTTTTTCTATACTAAGGTTATTTTTAATGTATTACACAGCTTTAGCATCAGAATGGTTTCTGATTTTTCCAATAACACGGTGCGACAGTGAAAATACACCCGAGTAACTACATAGTCCACGTTGTTCAGTTAGTTGAGTAGAACTCAAAAATACCTTTTTTTATATTTCTCGAACCCTCCAAACTTGTTTTATTTGACAAAAACTGTTTTTTTTTTACTTTACGCACAAATTTCTGGATAAATCAAACATTTCTGACCCGATTTCCAAAATTTAAATCTTGTTGGAAAGGGAAGAGATGGACCTTTAAAACGGTATACATATATCTATTATTCGACTTAATATGCTATTAGTTTTGATGAGGTAAACTTGGAAAATTCGAATTTTTTTCATATTTTTTCAAGTTTGTTCATTCATAGTAACAAACTTTAATAAAAAAAATATAGGATAAGTGATAATATTCTTAAAGTCTGTTCTCTTGTGAAGAGATTGAGTAATCATTTGATCAAATCGGACAAAAATTACTGTAGTTATTATTTAAAGAGTCTAACAGTCGAGTGATATTTTTTATATATGTCATCTCATCAAATGAACTTTTAGTTCAAAAATGTTCGGAATTTTTGATGGATCTTGATTGTTTATTGGGAAATGTGTCAATTTCATGATTGCACGACTTCCTGAAGACGGCTAATATTTGTGTTCTTTGCAAATACTATTATTTCTCTTTGCGCAAATATTGGTCAACTTCTGGTGGTCGCTCAAACGTGAAATTGACACATTTTGTGATAAACAATCAAGATCCATCAAAAATTCTGAAAATTTTTGAGCTAAAAGTTCATTTGATAAGATGTCATATATAAAAAATATTACACGACTGTTATACTATTTATATAATAACTACGGTAATTTTGTCCGATTTGATCAAACGAAATGCCAATCTCTTCAAAAGATAATGCATTTTCGAATGTCATCACTTATTTAATATTTTTTATGTAAAGTTTGCTACTATGAACGGACAAACTTGAAAAAATATGAAAAAAATTCGCCTTTTCCAAGTTTACCTCATCAAAACTCATAGCATATTAAGTCAAATAATAGATATATGTATACCGTTTTAAAGGTCCATCTCTTCCCTTTCCAACAAGATTTAAATTTTGGAAATCGGGTCAGAAATGTTTGAGTAATCCAGAAATTTGTGCGTAAAGTCTAAAAAAACAGTTTTTGTCAAATAAAAAAAGTTTGGAGGGTTCGAGAAATATAAAAAAAAGTATTTTTGAGATCTACTCAACAAAACTCACAACCTACACTATGTCATTAGCCGGGTGTATTTAATTTTTTTTATTTTGTCGCATAGTGTTATCATGCAATTGGTGAAGAGTATCTGGTTTTGAGATCCACCTTTACAGCTTTATTGTAGATTCCTTTTCGGGTCGTTAATTCAAGAGCAGGAATTACTTCAATACATAGTCACTCAACTCGTGGGTCAAAACTGCACTTACAAGTTAGGTTAGGTTAGAGGACGTGTACTTGTCGACTGAGACAAGTACAGTACCCGGAGGTCGAAATGACGTCCATATAAAGGAAGAATAATAGAGGGGATGGGAAAAAAGGAGAGGAAGTAGGAAAGGAAGAATGGGAAGCGGAGGAGTTACAAGTTACTAGTCCAATTTTTTTACACTATGTGCGGTGTGTGCCTTCCCAAAGACTGTTGTAATTTTCTAAATTGTCTGAAGCTTTCCGTTTTGCTTTAGTTGTTGGCCTTATTGCACGTTTGGCGTCTTTATTGGATGTAAAGTCGAGTCTTGGGCTATTCTTCTGGCATATTTCCTACTCTAGTTATACCTTTCTGCGTTTAGATTAATTATCATTTCACCAATGTTTTGGCTTCTTTCGCTTTTTCTTCTTGAAGTGAGACCCTAAAGAGCGAACAGTACACATCGCCGCATTTCTCTTTCATTCACACTTTTTGGTTAATTCAATATCCTTTCGCGTGCAATTTTCTTTATGGATGACGCGTGCCTATCATTAACCCGACTCAAGCCTTCTCCTTATTTCCATTTCATTTAATATTTCTTCTGTTTTTTACAAAATTAATGTCATATTCAACTTAACTATTTGGCAGGGCTATCTTTTTTATGCCTGTAGAGTGTCGCATGCTGATCGTGTGGATGCAGTTTTGAAATGAAACTCACACGTTGGCAACAATAATAACAACAAAGGAACCCGTTTTAATTTCACTTTGAATCGTTTTTTTTTTCTCTTTTTTTGTTCGTTTTGTTTTTACGTATCATTTACCAAATAAACATCAGATACTTTGTACATCTACAGGTTTAAGTTTTTGGGGGCTTCCTAATTAAACAACAACAATAAAAAAACAGTAACAAAAAATACAAAGTATAAACAGTGCTGTAAGATATAATAGGGACACACGAAAACTTCAGCATTTTTCGTTCTTATTCGGAGTTTACGTTAAACTGTAGGTTCTATCGCTTATGGATAAAAATATCACAAGCAACGTAAGTGGTATGAGAAACTAGGCTGTAATCCTGTCTAAAGTGTTGTAATGGTCAATACTGTGTATATGTATATGTGACATTATGTCCTCTGTAAAGAAAAGCGGACGTAATTGGGACTAGATCGGCGAGATAAATCACAGTCTTTACCAGCAATCGTAAATTGAGGGGAAAATTTTACACACATAGAGGCCCCAAATGGACATCAACGTTGGAACTTCATTGGAAACTGAGCCAATACAGGGTGGCTGATATATGATGCAACAAAGTAAAGCGCTATATTTTTTTAATTTTATTGTTCAAAAGCAAAAAATGTTGGAAATAACATCAAATTTTAGAATCAGTTTAGATTTGTTCGAATTGGCCACCTTTGGTACGAATTATGGCGTTCAAACGACCGACAAAGCCATCACAGGCTGCACGAAAGCGGCTCTGCGGTATTTTGGCCCATTCTCGGCGAAGCGCCGTCTTGAGATGATCGAGACTTTGGTATTTTTGTAGTGAGAACCTTACTCTCCAAAATGCCCCAGGCGCAAAAGTCCAACGGATTGAGATCCTGAGATTTTGGTGGCCATTGTGCGGTAGAAATGAAGCGAGGAACCTCCTTTTTAAGCCATTCTTGGTTGACGCGTGCTGAGTGCGGTGGTGCTGAGTCCTGTTGGAATATCCATGGTCTGCGGCCGAAATGTTTGTCTGCCCAGGGCTTCAATACTGTCTTTAAGACATTTTCCCGATAATATTCGGCATTTATTTTGACCCCACGGTCGATGAATACGAGCGGGGAGTGACCATCGGCCGTTACGGCGGCCCACACCATTACCAACGGCGGCGCTTGAGTTTTGGTGGCCAATCGCAGGTGCAAATTTTCAGCTGACCTCTTTGGCAAGTAAACCCGATCATATTGTTTGTTCACAAACTGCTCAATTTGGAATGGCTTCTCATCGGAGAAAACGAAATTCGGTAACTGGCCACTTTCGTGCAAGCGAAGTAACTCCTTGGCTCTTTCCAGTCTAACTTTTTTTTGTCCATCGGTGAGCTCGTGCACTTTTTTGAACTTCAATGGCTTTAGTCCAAGCTCATTTTTCAATATGTGTTGCATCCGTTCTCGCGATATGTTCAGCTCACGAGCAATTTTTCTACCCCTGCGACGTAGATTTCGATCAAATCTGGACTTCACTTTTCGGATCATTTCTGGTGTTGTTACCGTTTTTTTTTCGTCCACTTTTTGGACGCGATGCAACACTGCCAGTATCACGGTAACGAGCAATGGTACGAGAAACAAAAGATTTATTCACATTTAAATGCTGGAGGGCTCTAACGATAGCCACCTGTGGTTTTTCAGCCAAATATAAAGCAATCACACTATCATGCTTGAATTCCATCACGAATAACTTTTTTTCTGAATGCAATAGATCAAAATGCTTTTGTAAACTTGTAAATAATAAAATAAACTGTCACTGGAATAAATCTGTCAGCTGTCAGACGAGCGGTTTACAAATGATAACAACCTGAAGTTGGTTGCAATACATATCAGCCACCCTATAAGTACCTAATAGACACGACGGGAACATATTTACACATGTACATAAATAGGAAATTACTCTGTAGAATATCTTGATAATAAACAGCGGTTATTTATTCCTGATAACAGGTACCAAATAGCCAATCAGCCGAAACATCACTAAATCATCAACGACCCATGGTAGAGCTTAATACAAAAAAAAAAACCAAAATTAAATTGCTTAGGGCATACCGTATGAAAGCTATACGATGAAATATGCCACGCAGCTTTGTAATGGAACTCGTAGAGCTATGATATCAAAAATCTTAAACAGAAATATATCGAGAAAAATTAAATTGTTCCTATTATTTCTTACAACACTGTATCTGTATATATTTTTCAAAGTCAATGTCTTCGTATATGTTCACACTCTCACACACGTTGTGTCTTATACGGAATTTTTTTTATTATTTTGTGATCAAATTTCGTATTTCGATTTAATGCAGTTCAAGAGGTCAATGTTCGACAAGAAAAAAAGAAGTATTTCGAATTGATAAACGATTTGTATTGATTATAAAATCGTTTAAATTTTAGAAAATTTAAAATCTATTAAGTTGGGTTTGATGATAAATCGACATTAGCAAGTTTGCTTATTACCCATAAATTGTTTTTGTAATTCACGATCAGCGTGAAATTCAATTAAAAATTTCATTTCGTTTCTTACAATTTCGTGATCCAAGAAAATGTGTTGTTAAGAATATTTGTCAAGCTTCCCTCATGTTAGCCGCAAAGTCATCTTAGAAAAGGTTTTCTTGTCTTAAAGAACCAGCTTCGTGGGTAATACCACACTCTATTATCTTGTCATATGTTATTCCTCTACGATGTGTTCAGGTTCCTGTATGCTCTTACTTTACTTGTTTATTCCCATATAATCTGTGCTACCCCTCTGACTATGCAATCGGCTACTTTCTATATCCATTTGGTATTTATCAGGATACTGAGAACATCTTAATAAGCTAAAGTATGCAATGTGTAAGTAACTTCTAGAATCTCTGTGTCCCTTCTGAAATTCATTTACATAATATATAAGTAACGCCACTATAACTTCAATTAGGGATTGCTTTAAAAACCCATTGGGTTCTATTTCCAATACACACCTCAAATTTCATTGTAATTACCCAACAAAAATTTAGATTGCGGCAAAACCATTGGTTTAAGTTGAATCTCCTATTCAATCCATCTTCTCTTCCTACTCCACGAAAAGGTTCTGGCTCTGTTAGCGGCACGGAAGCTGTCCTCCGACATTCATCTGCCTTCCTAATGCCGTGAACAATCACATGATCTGGGATACAGCAGAGGACCACCCTATTCCCCTATCTGATTAAACTTAACCGCACAGTTCTATACCAATCCTGATTTAACCTCATATGAGCCGAGTGCTCGGATAGTGGCCTAACTATTAGATAGTACTACTACGTCCCGTGTTTTGTACTTGCTGTCCATGATGAATTGAACACATCTTCGATGAAGTAGAAGACTCTCGTGAGTTTTTCCATAGATTTCGAATATTTCATAATGGAATCTAATGTGTCCAACTGTCCTTGACCCCATAAGTATACAATGAAGAGCCAGGTCAAGTTCATGTAGATACATGAACTTGGCCATATTAGGCATCCTTTTAGTTTCTTTGAAAGTGAACGCCTCTGCTTTCGGTCAAACATTAAACTCAAGTTGTAAATGTAATTCAACAGAATTTATTTGCTCTGTTAACGAAATTACTCTTTACTGTTGAGTGATAAAACAAAATATTACATTTTCTGTGTAAATGCCATTATTTTTATAATATTTACAACAAAACAAAAATTAATAAAATACTGCAGATTTTCTTAATAAAAACAGACTGCAACTAGAATTTGTTTATTTATTTACCACACTCTCAAACTGTTTCATTCTCTCTCTTTCTCTGTCATACTCAAACATTGTTGCCAATTTGACGTTTTTCCCGTCAAATCTGACGTTTTTGCAATGCCAATTACGGGAAAAAATGCCTTTTAGCGGTTAGCGTGAAATCTGGAGTTTTTTACAGTGCTTTAGCGTTTTTTTTAGCGTTTTTTCCAACTTTTGGACTGAAGTTTATAACTACAAAGACTCTGCGGGGAATAACCCAAAGAATTAGCCGAATTCGCATTGGACGTTTTGTCACTTCCGTGGTCTAATGCAGACGTTGAAAGAGTGTTTAGACAACTCAACCTAGTTAAAACCAAACTACGAAACAGGCTAAAAACCAGTATAGTCAATGATGTGCTTCGAGTAAGGTAAATTTACATTCAACGCAAAAATTTAAATTTATATACATTTTTTTATTAAAATATTTTAAAAAGTCTCAAAAAGCTGAATTCTAAATTAAAAAAATATATATTTCTAAATCTTTCCAATGATTAAAGGAAAATGGAAAAAATTAATCAATTACATAATTTTTTGTAAACGAATTTAATTTTAATTACAGTTACGGTCTCAAACTTGATAACAAATGTTGTTTTGATTATGAATTTCCAAAACCTGTTATAAGAGAAGTAGGTACAATGACCACTTATAAACAAAATGAAGAAGACTGACACTATATTTTTGAAAATACCTAATTTTGTTTGTAAATCACTAAACATAATTAAAAAAACAATTCAATAAAAAATATGTGCATTTATTTACATTTTATTTTAATTATTTACATTTTACACTCAAACCTCGTTTTATGCGAATTTATTTTATGCGGTTTCAAAATTCTCAAATTTTTTCTTTGCAAAAACGATTTGAAGGAAATATTGAATGTTAAAATCCAAAAAAATGTGTTGTTCGTAACAAAATTATTACAATCTTTAAATTTTTTCGGCATTTCCGGTTCTGATGTATGAAGTATTATTCAAATGCTATGGACGTGGAGTAATATTATATTTTTATTTTATTGAAAAATTATGTATTTTCTTCATTATTCGGAATTTTGTATTAGTTGTTGTGTATTTCCTATCTTTTTCCTTATTTTGTATGGTCTCAGCAAGGGATTAATTTTTTGTTGATTTTTTATATGCGATTTTGTTTGAATTTTAAGGGTTAAATTTGAATTTATGCACTTTTTTCTTTAAATCCCTATTAGTGGATTTTGTATGAAGCTAGTGTATCGATTTATGCGAATTTGAATTATGCGATTTTTTGCGAAACGAATTAATCGCATAAAACGAGGTTTGAGTGTATTTTATTTAACGTTAATGTAAAATTTTCAAACTATTTATTTGACGGGTTTCTGACGGTTTAAAAATTTTATTTAGCGATTTCTGGCGATTTTTAAAGCCCAATTTGGCGGGAAATTTTGAAAAAAATTTGGCAACACTGTACTCAAATGTAAATAATTACTCATATGCTCATTTAGTGTTATCATGAAATACAAACAAAAATGAACAAACGAACAATGAAAATGAATGACCGAATTGGAATGAATGAACAGCAACACGAACGATTTTGGTTTTTTAAACAGCCATCCATGTACTTTAGCATGACAATTCAAAAGCATTAAGTTAGTCGCGCACAACAGACTGAACAGTGTAAATGTTTGGTCTTGTTTTTTGGTTTTTGTAAAGTAATTTTAATTTTTTTTAATTTCTCGTTTTGTGATATTGTGTTAAATAAAGTGTGTTCGTTTGACATTGAGGTGGTACTTCTCTTAAACGAGAAGGATCTTAAGCGGCAAATAAATAAAAAATATTCGTGTTTCTTTTTAAAATAAAAATAATAAAGTGAGTGGAAAACCATTAATAATTTTTAAAATTTTATTGTATATAGAAATACTAAAAGAAAACTGGAATTAAAATAGAAAAAAGTCAAAAGAAATGTTTTACCGTTATAGAAAGAGAAAATAAAATTCTATGAAGCAAATGTTTTTTCATTGAGTATTCAGAAAAAGAAAAGTAAAAAGAATTGCCCGTACAGTAAAAATAATAACTCAATAATTAAAAATCAAACTTAAAAAACAAAATGTAGTTTTTTAATAAAAAATAATTATCAAATGACGTGACTTTTTGTGTGTGTATAATGCCTCCATGGCTGTGCGCTAGCTGTCTTATAAGTTTTGCATTGTCTTGCCTGTTACTAAAATAGAAGAGATTATTTTTTTCATTTTTTGTTTCACTATTTTGTTAAAGTTTTTCAAGAAAACCAAGTAAAAATTGGAATTTTTTTATTTTAAATTTAATGTTTATTTCTTATTGTTGTTGTGATTATTTAGTTTTTCTTTAAAATTTTCTCTTTATTTCTACAACTACGTACGTAAGTAAACTTTTTGGAATCAATCTATCAATTATTTACTCAATCATGTGTATTAATTGTTATTGTCTTTTCCATAAAACTTTTAATACTTTTCAAATATTCAATTGAACAATATTATCAATTTAAATATTAAAATAAAAATTAAAAGCAATCGGTTTTCCTCTCTCTCATTTCATTTCTTATTAAACCAAAATATCCACATGACAACAGATTTTTATATGATGATTTTTTTTTTGTTTTAATATTCCAATATTCACTCTTTCTTATATTTTGTTTTTGTTAGACTTTCTACTCGTGTATTTACCATTGTACCGTACGTACATATATATGTACGTCACACGTATGTACAGTACACATAAATACTGAAAAAATATATAGAAAACCAATAACAACTAAAATAATATCAAGAAAAATTGTTTTTGTGTATTAATTCTTCTTTTAGTTAAACACTACACTCACTCTCGCACATCCATACATACAACCAACCATATCTATCTATACTTGCTTTTTATTACTTTTTAATTTTTTCCTTTTTATTTATATTTTACCGCGTTTTTATATGCAGACTTTTTTCTTTGACTTGTTTAACTGCAGAGGAGAGAACACTTTAACATTTTTTGTTGTTGTTTATACCTTTTCAGACGTGTTGCGTATCATACATACGCACGCTCTTTTTTATAACATGACCAAGAGTTCATTTATTCTGCCTACGCTTTGTTCATTCTTTTCCTTATTTATAAATGTAATATTGTTTTTGTTTTGATTCGGTTGGTTTTCTTCTCTCTCTATCTCTTTCCTTGTTCTTTGCTTAATATTACACAGTGTTAAACAGAGTTGTCAGACTGTTGCATTTCGACAGGACTTTAAAGAACATTAAGAAAATTTCCAGAAAAATGTATTGTCATAAGTCATGAATACAGTGCACGGAATGCAAAACCTCTTATGTAGTGAATCAGTTGATTTATAAGATCGAGGGGTTTTTAATTTAAAAGAAGATAAGCTTTATATTGCTAAGGGTGCGTACAGAGTGCGCGCTGAAAGCCGAGCCGAGATTGTCAGTGCGATAAAGATTGTCAATGCGATAAAACTGGTTACATACAAGTCAATACAAATAAGCTTGTGTATAACACAGTGAACGCCGACAAAAGCAGAGATCAAAGCCGATGAGTGCGAGAAAACAGTTTCAAAGCGTTTTGCGCGCTTGTTTGCATTGTTGATGTTTACTTTTTAGTGTGCAGGCGTGTTTTTTATGGTTTCAAATAAAAAAAAAATGGATATCGAACAAATAATAAGTGAAATTTTCTTAAATCATTATATAAATGATGAAATTCACCAAATTCATTCCTTTTTAGTGTAATTAGATGTTTTCCAAATTCTTTTCTGTTAATAATTGCATTAATCACACTAGGAGAAGCAAAATACTCTTCATCAGAGGAATCCATTACAGTGTACAGCAATTTTATAAACACAAATGAACAACAAGACTAAATGACATAAAAGCAAAACACATGCAATAAACAGAATTTCAGCGCTGATTTCTCGCATTCACTGTGTTATACCCAAATGTTCTTCTCGCATGAAAATAAGCGTCAATAAGCTCGGCTCGGCTCCGCTCGGCATCAGCGTCCACTCTGTTCGCACCCTAAGACTCAATTTTTTCATTGAGTCTCATTAGCAAAATTTCAAACCTTTATGTTTTGGAGTAAACAACTGCAATAACAACTGTTATTTTCCAACTAAAGGTTCTTGTAACATTAGCGACCAATGAAAAAATTGTGTTCAAAAAAATTTATTCCTTTATGCTGTGAATTTTACCCCAAAGCAGAAGTTGTTAACCCTGCACTTAATGGTTATCGCAGAATGAACGGCGGTGGGAGTGGGGTGTTCATTAGCTTTATTGTTTATGGTTGCCATACATTGTTTATATTATTGTTTGTTTACGTTTTGCTTAACAAAAGCGAATAAAATGAAAACATTGCCAATTCTCGCAATGATTTGCCAAACCATTCTTTGTTAATGTCGTGAGGGCGTGGGACAGGTAAAACATTCGAAATTATGTATATTTTAAAGAAAGTGAATTTATTTTTAACTAAAAAATATTGTTTTTTATTTGAAGGCAACTATTGTAGCACGAATGAAATCACATTTAATTTAAATTTTTTTTAATTTCTCTCCTACATTGGATAGCAGTCAATGTCTTAATGCATTTGCTTGACACTTTTCAATTGTTTAACACACGAAATGTGTATTGGAGTGTCAACGTTTCATTTAAATAAATTACTTTAATGTCATCACAAAAGAACACACCACAAACGACTCAAACAACGACAGACTGGCTTATCACGCTTATTTGTTGATCGTCTAGCTAGACTAGTCTAGACTCTTTGAAAATTTAAATGTTCATTCTCTATATTGCAGCAGAGTTTACTTACTTACTGGCTATAGTTTAAAAGTTTTTTAGACTAAAGCGTCACTTAAGTAATAAAGAAGTGACTAAAAGTTTATTATTTTACGTCTTATAAAAAAAAATAATTAAATGAGAGTAATAAAATAATGAAATTATTATGACATGTTGTTAAGAAAAAAACAAATAAACGCCGTCAATTAAATGCTAGAAATTAAATTAAAGAAATTAATCTACGAGTAATTAAGACAGTAGCTGTGCTTCTGAAGAAGCTGAAAAATATTCCCACGTTAATAAGCTTAATTGACTTTATCTGCAAGGGTAATTGCAAAAAAAAAAAAACAAGTTTAAGACAAATTTTCTTTGTTTCTCAGTAATATCTTCTCGTAGTTTGACACACTTTTGTCAATAGCTCAGAACCCTATTTTGAATATTTCGTTGCTCTGCTATCTAGTAGTTTTCCACTCACCTTTAAAGGAAAAAAAAATAATTCTCTTTCAATTCCATTTATTTAGCATTTCATTAACATAAAATATGAAAATTATTTCACAATTCATAATACTTACTTCATTGCCCTCTCTACTTTTACTGGGTGTGTGTATATTTTCGTTTTTATTGGGGATGAGCCCCCTACTCACACTGTGGTCGATGGCACGTAATCACTCACAAACAATCAATTTGTCAAAATTCAGTGTTAATTTCTTTGAAATTTTCAACTATTTAGTGTAGTGCGAATTAAATTCAATCGAATGAAAAAGGGAAAAAATTGAATTGTTAAATATCATCACGTGTTTTTATAACTATACAAATTGAATATGATGACGATAATGTCTAAATATTGTAAATCAATAAAAAATAAAGAAACAAAACGCCAAGTAGTCATCGCTCACTTGCATATTTTAGCTAATTTTACGCCATACACATGTCGAACATTTTATATGTAGTGTGTGCAGAAGTGAATGTAGGTATATGAGTTTGTTAATTAATGAACTTGTTTAATTGACACCGTATCATTATATTCAACATCTAAATTTACATTTTCATTTTAAATTAAAATCAATTGGACGCTATTTTAAAATTTTCTTTATTTAAATTGTTGTTAATAGAATGAAATACTGCTAGAAGTGGAAAAAAGTTATTAAAACTACTTTTCTTAATGAAAACTTTCGATTGATTAGTTTTAGATTGTTATCGCTTCCTGGCTGCCATCTGTTATCGCTTGCTGTAGAAACTTTTTAATTTGTTGATGGTAAATTGTTGTATATTTGAAAACTCTATTTTCTTATTTAAACACACCTGTTAACACTGGTCATTATGTAATTACCCTGCAGTAATTGATTTTAAATCTTCTCAATAACGGGTGGTTGAGGTTACTGTTACTCAGATTATATCTAAAGATAATTGACAGCTAAAAATCGTCATAGAATGTGCACGTCTTGAGTTTAGTTTCTATTTTAATTTGACAGCATTGTTCACTTACTGACAATCTCCAAATGGTGTTACAAAAAGTTTCCTTCAATTTAATACCATAAAAATTGCAATTGTTTTTGTTTGAGCACGTATGTAAACAATAAAATAACTGGCATCTGAAGTTGCAGCTGCCGGTTGCAATCGTAAATTTAAGAGAAAATACGGTAAATATACGGTAAAATAAATTTGCTTCTCATTAAGTCGCCAGTTGTAAAGTGCAGTTTCATTGTATACATACATACATATGTACATACATACATAATTGGTCATTACAACCCTTCAGTCAGGATTACGACCTAGCTTCTCACACCACTTATGTTGTGTGCGTTAATTTTATACATGAGTGGCGGGACCTACAGTTTAAAGTCGACTCCGAACGACAGTTTTTTTGAGAAGCTTTTCATGGCAATTTTATTTACTCTCAGAGTTTTTGCCAGAAATCTGCTGAGAGGAAGTCGCCGAAGAAATATTTTCGTTTTGATGTCTGACCTGGGATTCGAACTCGGGCCTTCAGTCTAATAAGCCAACCCACTATCTATTAGACTACGGCGACTTCATTGTATACATTGCGACAAAATCAAAAACAATAACACTTGATTTATTTAATGCTCCAAAATATATAGAAACATATGGTTTCGTTTACAAAATGCATGAAATATTAATAAAATTATGTAACAATAGGTAAATTGAATCTATTTCGTGTTGGTATTTTGTTTTTACTTTTAATCAAGAGCCACATATCTATTTTGGCAACGAGTTATCGTGTTATATTCTCTTATTTACACTTTGTCTCTCTCACTTGTCTTCTGCACGGCTTTTTCTTTTGTTTACATTCTAAAGAAAGTGGTTAGAAAACTAAATACAATTGTTGTCCAATTGTTGAATTAATTAAATTCTAGTATTTGTACTATTCGTGTAATGTATTATATTGGAATTAGGATCACAAGTTGTTGTCTATAGACTATAAAATTATAGTTACCTTTCAATTCAGGGCTAATTTCCTGGAAATGACTTAACGAAAAACGTAATCTACTTAAGCGGGTCATAAAATTTCCGTTCATTCTTTACAACAACCTTTTTAACTAAAATCTCTTTTTTTTTTTCCAAATTTTAAGGGGCAGAGCTGTATTTCAGTTTCTAGTAGTCTGCTTCACTACATACCTTCTCCATGCGCGCAAAAGTCTTCCTGTATGTCTATCTTGTAATATCTCCAGGTGATTTTTCTTATGGTTTGTCCTATTCAACTTCAAAAGCAAACTAGTAAACTAAGACTCATTTTCTCTGTTGTATCTACACAATGAAATTTGAGGTAACTCCATTATAGAATAGAGTGACCATTAATTATGATAAAAGTGCTGGAAGACTAAATGCTATAGGAAGTTTATTATGGCGGTAATGTTAAACAGCTAAAGTGTAACTAAAGGACTGCAAGTAGTAGTTCCTTAAAAGTTCATTACAAGATTATCGTGCATTAATTATGATCAGAGGTAGTCTAAGGAGGTTAGAGTGCTGTAAACTCTTACGTTAAAATCCGGTGGCCATTTTCATTGAGTCTAAACAAATGTGCGAAACTATCTTCCAATACAGGCAAAAGATCTTCTTTATGTCTACAAGCATGTCTTTCATGCTTATTGTCTTTTATTATTTTTATTGCTGTCATTATTAAGGCTTTCAGACTTCTACTTGTTCACATTGTTTTGAGAATTCTTCTATAATAATTGCATGTTAAATTAAATACGAAATTTAATTTTAAGATTAAATATGTATGAGCTTTTTTTTAAATAAAACTATTCTAATCGCATGTTTTTTTTTTTCCATAAACATTGTATAGCCACAGACAAAAGTTTCATAACGAAATGGAATTTTTTCTATGATATTGCACAAATTAAAACATGATTCGAATAATTCCAATGATTTTAATTTAAAATTAACAATAAAAAAATAATAAAAAAAAATCTGAATCTAAAATAAATCTAGAAAATACCATACGTGCTTAAATTATTTTCTTTTCTTAAGAAGAATGTCAAGGTCAATTCAGTAAATTATCGTCCAAACACTTGCACGTTAAATCATTATTTAGATCTGATTTCAGCTGTATATAGAGCGAGCAGATCAAAAGTTTTCCCATATTCTTTGACAAAAGATTGGATCGTAACGACATCTTTTGGTGCCACGATCCATGTTAAATTTTTATAGCAGTAAGGACTTAACATTATCATTGCTTAACAGTGCTATTTAATATACGAGAGCACAGTGTGAGTAACTTTGCCTTTTGCGTTTGCCATCCCGTAATTTGAGAGTTATTTAAGTAGGTCAACGAATTTTACATCAATTATCTTTCAAAACTCTTGCTATAATTTTATTTTTTGATGTCATTTTTCTCATTATGAGACGTTATTATATTGGATGTTTTTGCTTCGTTTGTTTTTCTTAGAATTTGTAAAAATTTATAATATTTTACTTTTATAACTTTTGTAATAGCAGCAGAAATAATGAAAAATATTTCCCCTTATCTTAAACAATTTTCCCGTTGTTTATTAAAATCACAAAAGATCACATCACTCTATTGCATCTCTCTCTCTATCTCACTTCTGCATACAATTTACGTTTGTTTACATTGTAAACAAAGTGGTGAGAAAAACAATGGTAATGGAAAGCAATCCCCCACTAGAGGAAACTACTGCATACTACTGTTTTCTGCCTTTAACTATGTTGACAACCCTAATTAATGCAAGTGATTGTACTTCTCGTGTAATTAACACCGAAAGTAAACGGAACCATAACGTTATTGTTATTATTTGTTGACGCTACTGAAACATTATAATTAATTATTTTATTATTTATTGTTAAGCGGTGGACTTAACTTTCAAAACTTGTTAATATGGCTCTGAAAAAACGCAAATTTGGTTAAGAAAACGTAGTCGTGTTTAATAACCTCAAAAAAATTCCACGAATTATTTTATTGACATAATATAGGGAAATTATTAATGCTTTAGTAAAAATTAAAAAAAAATAATAATCACATAAACAGAAAAAGAAATTCAGTTTTTGTTTACCTTTTGACAACGAATAAGAAGTCTAGTATTAGTACTATTACTCAGAATATGGCTCGTTACATGTGCGCAGTGCATTATTGTTGAAGCGTGTTACAACCTAACCTATACGCAAATGTCCTGAGACTAGATTAAGCCTTCTTGCTCCAATCTCCCGATATATAGCCAAAGGAATTTAAATTTCAAATGCTGCTGTCATGTGCAAAAGAGCAGATAAGAAGTGAAAGAGAGAAGTTCAAAAAGAATTCTCTGAAATAGGGTTAGGGATAGAACAGAACTTATTGAAATCCACCTATAGCTTGATTTAAATAAAGAAAAGCGAGTACCAATAAGTTTCATTAAATTAAAATATTCTTTAAGTGTATTTTAGTCATGTTCTATTTGAGCAGCATAAAATGTTTTCTTATTGTATTTTCAATGGCAGGCAACATTATCGTAACTACTACTGCTCGCTGTTAATACGCTCTGTGTTGTTAGGGTAAAAATTAAGCTACGAAACATATTCACTTATACACTTACAAAAACAATACAATGGTGGCGAAAAAATCAGTGTCAATGTCAAGATAAAAACATAAAACGTTTCATTTTCGTTTTATTGTTTTATTAATTTTTTTTTTTTTTTTGTAATTGTTGTTGTTTGTTTAGCATAAAATTACCCAATCAATCAATCGTATGATTTAAAATTGGATAATACGTGCGATATTGTTGTATTATTTAAAATAAAAGGAAGAAAAGAAAAATAAACGGTTTATAAATTTAATGATATGCCATAATGTTTCAATAAATTTTAATGGGGATTGTAAGAATTTTGATTTATTATCGGTTTTTAAGTTTCCGAAGCATACATTTTAAATGCTTTGTAAATGTCATTGAACTTTAATTACTTTTTGATTTATAAACAAGTTTGATTCTCAAGAAGAGAGTGGTGTCATATTGACTTTAAAGAGGGAGGAGTAAGTGACGAAAAGTCAAATTTATGTATAGTTTAAGGAATTAAAAGCACCTGGGGTTTGAACCATGGCCTCCCGTCGCCTTCGCTCGGCGACTGTACAATTAATATTAAAGAGTAGGACGCTTCCACATTAGCTTGTAAGCCGCAAATGTGAATCCAGGTTGCATAAAGCTGATTGCGTCTAAAATAAAGCGACATTAGTTTTTTCGCACAATCTACTTTGTAGCGATAATCATTCTTTAACTCTGGGGTCACTCTGAAACGTTTTGAACGTTCAAATAGAAATGTGGTAGAATGAAAGCAAAATTATAAGACAATATTGCAAAACATGTTGTGAGAATGTTTGTAGTGTGAATCCATGATTCTTGCTTTGTTTCGCTTCAAGCACTCTCACTGTCGTCAGCCTGAGACATATAATTTCAACAGATTATCTTTTCAAGCCGAATTGCATCAATCTCGGTGCTTTGTACATATGTCCCATACTTTTGCTATTTGAAATAAATTCATATAAAAAAGAATATTGTGTTAAAAGGTCATTTACTACCACCTTAATTGTTTCAGAACATTAAAAACGTGCTTAACAATTAAATTTTGATCATGAACTTTGTATATTTCAATTTGGATTTGTCATTTCAGATAGATTTATTTTAAAATTATCGTAGACATGTGCATTTTATTAAGTAACTTCCCTTTGTGTGTTTTTTATTTATTATCGCAATCGTATTATTGGCATATATTTTCCATTGTTGTGTGGCGATAACAGGCAAAAATTAGTTTGAAAGCGATTAAACATTTCAAATCACTAATAATAGCTGCTAAAGTAATGTTATCTAAAATGTTCTTAATGTTTAAACAAAAATCGCATCTTTTGTTGATGAAATTGTGGCAAATATATAAATAGACTTCGAGGCACTAAAAAATAGATTAAATATGTACAATTATTGTATATATTTTTTTTATTATCAGAAGAATACATACATACATATAATGAAGTAGATTATGTTTAAATTTAAAAAATTAATTGATAATTTGCCTTTTTCTCAACCAGTTATCACTGGTTGTTGAATATGTAGCTTCGCACGTCCCTCAAATAAGTAGCAATCTTAAAATGCTTTCTTTCTGAAATACCTATTCTATTCTGTATAACCCGATTTAATGGTTTCAAAACCACTTTTATTTACCTTTCATTTGAATTTTTAAATTATTTAGTGAAGTATTTGCCATTTACGAATATGATTCGTTTAACCATCGAAAAGCGTGTTCAAGCTTTATTAGAAAAGTGTGATTCAAATATGGTCACTTCGAGCATTATGGAGGCGATTGTAGTCGTTTTAATCGACCCACCCTACTGTACAACGAGTTGTTAAGATTATAAAAAAATTTAAGAGTTTAGAAGCGTTGCAGATTTAGTCAGCCCAGTGTGTCATTGTAATTCACATATTGTCAAATGTATCGTTTCAAGCTTTATTAGAAAAGTGGAGTGATTCAAATATGGTCATTTCGAGCATTATGGAGGCGATTGTAGTCATTTTAATCGATCCACCCTACTGTACAATGAATTGTCAAGATTATAAAAAAATTTAAGAGTTTAGAAGCGTTACAGATTTAGTCAACCCAGTGTGTCATTGTAATTCACATTTTGCCAAATGTATCGCTTCTGTTAGAGACAGAGTTCCGAATAATCCAAATTTGTCGAATCCATGATGCTCTCAGCAATTGTATTTGCATCCATATAAAGTCCAAATTATCAAACAAATAATGTCGGTCTTCAATTGTGAATTAATTAAACGAAACGTTCTTCAGCGGTTAAACTTCTTCTTCACTTGGTGGTTACATTAACAAGTAAAAATATCATACAAAGAGAAAACCCAAAAGTAAAGAAAAAGTAACTTTTTGTCATTGAGTCGCATTTTTCAAAATGACCCTGAAAGAATAGTTACCGCCAATTTTAAGCGCTAAGGCTATATGATAACCAACTGCCTTTCAACAAAACGATGGCACAAGCTACATATACGAACGATATTGGCTTTACTGTATAACTTTTCAGAAGGAATAATTTCACGTTTTGGCGACGCCACTTGGTCAACATCTGGTTTGACTTTTTAGACTTTTATGTGGGGGCCAAGTCAAACATCGTGTCTGAGCGCATTATCCCGTAATATCGGCGAAAACCAACATTCATTAAAATATTTCCTAGATACTGCACGAAATATGCGAAAAACTGATCCAAAACTATCTCAAATGGATCAACTGTTGCAACAAAGCCAGAGGCGGATATTTAAATTCCGATGTATTTCGTACATAATGGCAAAATTATTATTCGTAGGATCGTACTTATTCCAAAGTTTGGAGAACTTGGGTTATTTGTGAATTTGAAGTGAATTTTACCTACTTTCTTGCATGAACTTGGTTACAAAATAGCAACACCATGATCTATACTAAGTGGTGAGATGTAAACACACGGTTTGTTCACATGAGAGCGACAGACAAGATTTGTAAATTCTTAATAAATTCTTGAAATGTTTGAATACTTAATAAATGTAAATATGTAATTCCTTATTTAAAATTTAAAGCAATTTGTTTATAAATTGCATACATATTTTGAACTTTGCTATGTTGTTTATTTGTTATTGATTTCTTATCGATAATTAATTTTAATCACACATTGAAACTTTTTTATTTTCGTACGCAAATCTCTCTCTCTATATATTGTTTATACAATTTTTATAAACAATTTACTTTTGCTACTAGTAGTTATGCAATCAATAATATTTTATAAATATTTTCTAAACATATTTTAATTCAACTATTCTTACTGGTATTTAAATAAAGAGCGATAAAAAAAATTGTTTACAATATACGATCGGTAACATTACCCTCGGGGTATAAAATAAACCACAAGTGCTTTAATTGATTTTTTCATTTTATTTTATCAGTTATAAAATATTTAAATTAGAAACATGATTGAATGACGACGACTACTGGTTGTTCGAGTCAATAGACTTGAAAATATTTTAAATTATACGTGTGGTAAAAAAATGTGTAAAATAATGTGTCACTAGAATTTGATACTTTTTGGTTTTTTCAATAATAAAACAATTTAAATAAGGGTGTTGTAAAGAAACTAACACTCTGGATGCTGCACGTACGCACATACATACATATGTTATTATTAGTCTACGCTATTGGCCTAAAGTACGGCGACCAAACGATCTACTTTACTACTTTCACACAATGGGGGATTGCCCTATATTGTCTCCCCAAACATCCTGACAAACCTCAAGATGTTATCCGGCCTCAGTAAGGATAACCGCTCCCTAACCTAGAACCTAATAAGAATACAGTGCATCCTTCTAATATCCATTAACACTGCACTCTAGTACCAGCACTTTGTCCTGTTGATTCATTTTGCTTCTAAGAACTCTTATAAAAGCCAAAAGAAGGCGGTTTATTCTTTACATTTCTATTCACTGACGTTTATTTAATCTGATTCAAGTAGATTGACGCACTAGGACTCAGTGTTGAACTGCAAACACATACATCTCTGTCGATGAACCTCTAATATCAATTGACATCTAATTCCTAAGACGCTTCGGAGTTGGTTGCCATTTTCGTTACTCTATACTGTACGTTTTCTCTGATTTAGGTGTCTTCTAGCTTCTAACAGAAAGACATTACTGGGTAATACTGATTAGAAGGATTGAAGATTAGAAATGGTGAATAGCCTAAGAATTTCGTAAAAAAAAAAGTAAATGCTTTTGGTGAATCGGAAGCTTAATGTTGAAAAGATACGCTTCAGATCTAGGTAAATAAAATTATTTAATATATGTATGAGTGGATATGGAGGTACGGTTCCTGTACGAATTAACGAACAACAAAACCTCATGTAATAAATTTCCATCAGCAAATCACTACTAAATTGGAATAAAAACCAACTGGCATCTGAAAAGAATGGACTGGATGTAGCAAAATTGCTCAAAAGTGATCGACTTTGGCAAATAGACGATGAATTATACTCTCTCTGTATAACGTCATGTTTGTTTACATTGTTAATGACACACCTGAAACTCTGAAATAATTATTTGATTAACATCTGTTCTTGTCCATATCAAATCACAATTTTGTTGAAAGTTTCGTTTCAAAATAAATTTAAAAAAATTATTTGACTTCGTTTGTCACAAATGGGCTTTCTATAAGAGGTATACAGGGGATAAGGATTTCTCTGAAAGACGTATAATGTTATTACTTTCCAAAGTTATCGTCCAAAAGTATCGTTTCTATTAGTTAAAACCATAAATTTGAAATGGTTTTTTACAGCACGTTTAAACATTTCAAATACAATCGTCGTGTATGGACGTGTAAAGAAGCTTTCAGTTTTGGGGAGATCTCAATTTTTTAAACCAGTTTCAGTAGGTCAGTTGAATGACACTTATTTTTTGTTGTTAAATCTTTTTACAAAGAAATGTTTTCAATATTTCCATTGATTTATTTGTTAAAAAAGAAAAAGTATTTGTTTGTTTATAAACGAGATTTACAAGTTTTTTTTTTAAGACACGTTTAAGTAATAAGTGCTGTATTAGATATACAACGTGCTTTGTTGCTTATTAATGATTTTTTTCATATAAAGTTGTTATTAATATTAAAAATTATTACTGCGTCTGATGCTATTACATCCTACACTGTCGAGGTAAATATAAAGGGTGATTTTTTTTCACCGTTTGGATTTTAAGAATTTAATAAAAGATATATCACCATTGCAGCAGTAACGTTGTCTTCCAGGTCTGGAATTGTGGCTGCCTTAGGCTTGTACACGAGAGATCTCATATATAAAATTAACACACACAACATGAGTAGTGAGAGAAGCTAGGACTGAAGGGTGCGGGCTTCTTGGGGACGATTGCTGTAGACTGCCTAATGGTGAAGGTATAGCACTGGCCATTTTATAGTCACCTAGCAGCAACTCGTTTCCTTGCCGTTCGCATCTTGAGATGTCCACAAACACTACTCCCTCTCTTCCACCTTCCTATAACCCATTTTCCTAAAAAAAAACCTGCACAATGCACTGCATGAGTAGGGGCCATCACCTGAGTGCTGGTTTCACAAAAAAAAAAAAATCTTACGCATTCCCACAAAAAATAATAAATGGGATTAAATCGCATTTTACGGAGGGGAACGTTACCTTTTTTTCACTAATTGTTGTGATTCTTGAAGAATTACACTCCAATCTTGCTGCAGCATTTCAAAAAGTTGATTGTTCAGAATACCTTTGCAACTTTTGAACTGCCTTTCACATCAATTTCGGCAACTCTGTTTAATGGTCTACCCATTTAGCCAAACATCAACCTCGCAGCTGTAAATATTTTTCCATAGAAATATATTTCCCACAAGCGTCATTTTTTATTATTCATTTATGGTAAATAATTTTTGACCACGTTGCTTAAAAAAACGTTTGAGATATGTTAATCTGTTGACTCGTAACTGAGTTGACTCTTTACAAAAATAAGTGTATGATCTTTGTTTAACACTGGACATCCCAGCATGGCATGTGCAATCGATGAAAACGTTTAGAACGTAGTTGTTCATTAAAAAAAAATCATTTAAATTGATTTGGCTCAAATTATAAAAGCATCACGATATCACACTTACCTTTATTGTGCCAGAATTAAATCGTTTATTCGCAAAATCAATTATAATGTACCATAATTAGCGTTAGATTGTAAATTTGACTGTTGATAGATTGAATGATAGATTTTTTTTCTTTCCTTTTTTATTTTATTTTATCCCCTTAATACTTATAATTATTTAAATGGGCTATTATAACTAAATCAATTACAATACAATCAAACACAATAGACAACTCTTGTCCAAAACTATCTATAGTAGCAAATAAAAAATAAAAAAAATATGATTGAATTGAATTGAATGATTGAATAGTCAATTAGATCGCGTGTTCTTATCCTCATAATGATATTATTATTTTCATTATATTATAAACGATTATAATTACCTCTCTCCATACGCTCGTTTAAATAGTATGTGTAAAAAATATATTAAAAAAATATTGTTATAATAATAAAAATAAACAAAACAACGAAAAAAAAAAAAAAAAAGGTTTAAAAATATTTTATTCACATCCACTTTAAATCGTAAAAAAAAGAGTCTGTGTTTAAACAATATATTTAAACAAAAATTTTTTTTTAATACATACTACAGACTATATTGTTTTGAAAATATATTTTGAGCTTGCGCTACTCACTGACTGGCTCTTCAGTCAGCATAGTTCAAACGAGAGAAGTCAAAATGCTACTTAAACTTTTCCTCCTCAAAACGAAACTAAAACAGAATTTGGATACACAACTATTCTGACATATTAGACGTGCAAGTACTTGAATTGTGGAATAGGAATAATAATAATAATGCGAAATAATGGTTAACTTCCATGCCCACAAAAGGAATATGGACATTAAAACATCAATCAAGGACTACTGAAAGTAGATTAACAAACCATTATCAACCTGTTACAAAATGTTATCTATACAAAGGGCATAATAATGAACTTTGTGATGAATTGAAAGAGGTATTAATCATCACTTAATGCAAGAACTGGACGTGAATTACATTCGTGAACATGATAAACAAAGTGATTGCATATACATATCATCAATAGAACACTAACACTAGACTTTCCGTTCAGCTTGCCTCAGTCCCTGGTGACTAACTCTCAGAGTTTTTGTCAGCAATCCGCTGAGAGGATGAAGTCGCCGTAGTCTAGTAGGTAGTGTGTTGGCTTATTAGACGTAAAGCCAAGGTTCGTGCTCCAGGCCAGACATCAAAACAAAATACAAAAAGTATTTCTTCGGCGATTTCCTCTCAGCAGATTTCTGGCAAAAACTCTGAGAGTAAATAAAATTGCCATGAAAAGTTTCTCAAAAAATCTGTCGTTCGGAGTCGACTTTAAACTGTAGGTCCCGCTAGTTATGTATAAAATTAACACACACAACATTTAGGTGGCAAAAACTAAAGCAACTCCCTTAGCAATTTTTTTTTTTTGATTTTTTTACATAATTTAACAATTAATAAAATGTTAGATATTTTGTAAATTAAGAAGTCATCAGCGAGGCATTAGATCTATTAATTCATCAATTTTATGTTTTTTAATGCTTCTTTTTGACCTAACGCCATCACTTCTACTCAACTCTTGTTATTTCATTCGCTAGGATTTGATGTCCTGTTCTAAACCAAGTGAATGATTGCATTAAAAAACATTTCAGAAAGAAAATTGATGAATTAATAGGTCTAATGCCTCGCTGATGACTTCTTAATTTACAAAATATCGAACATTGCTTTAGTTTTTGCCACCTAAATTTTAGAAATTATTTTATTTTCTTCGAACTAAAAAAATTTATTTCAATAATTTTTTTTTTAGTAAATTAATAAACCCTCAAAGACTTGAAAAAGCTATCTTTAAAAATTCTCAGGATTGTTTTTCACACGATTCATATGGAAATGTCAAAAATTAAGTCAGTTGCTTTAGTTTATGCCACTAGTGTATGTATATATAATCCGCTGAGAGGAAGACGCCGAAGAAATATTTTTCATATTTCGTTTTGTTGGAGATGTTTGACCTGAGGTCAAATCTGTACTCTTGAAATCTTGTTGGCTTTATATTTTAAATATAAATGACTCCAACTTTATGTTTTTTTTTTCTTTGAAAAATCGAAACAATTGATCTTTAGTAGTAACTGCACGTGAAATATAATTGAAATGATTCAGCAAAGAAAACGATTTTTAATTTCTTCACAAGAAAAATGTGGTATATTTGCTTGATAATTACTGTACGATTTTCTCTGTAAATTTTTTTTATTGTTTTTCCTTTTTTTATAATAAAAATCATAAACTCATTTAAAAATGTTTGTAACAACAGCTGAACCGATCTCACTCACAACTACACTTAACGCTGTTCCCCATTATCAGTTAACTTTGTTAGGGGGATTTTCCATCCCCTACCACCATACTTCTTGGCAAAACTTGACATTAAACAACTTTTCTTTATTAATTAATGCGCTCATATTTAATCTCCATAATATTGTAAATTACAATATAAAATATTTATTTAATAATACATATTATGATAATAAAGTACGGAATATTGAAAATGAAAGTTTTGCGTCTTATAAATTCAATACAGAATTGATAATAATTTATTTATTCCAGTGGTTTAAATGTTTGGCACAAATTTGAATGAGTCTTAAAATAGGAAACAATTGTAAGACAAACTTCATAGTTTCCGTTTACTATATGCCTAGAGACAAACGTTTCTACATAGAATTTGTAAGTAATATTAGAAGTCGGTTTAAATATTATTTAATAAACAATAACTTATAAAATTCTATAAAAACTACCACCAAATAATATTATTATCACAGTATTAAAATTTAATTGCAACAATTTCTAGACGAGTTCATAGTCCATTGTATTTAAATTATTTTAATTTTATTACACACAGAAAGTCCATAAAGAGTTAATGAACTTCTATCTAAATATCAGCTTAATGGTTAAGCGATTAAAAAAATGTATTTACATACTACATACTTATGTACGTATAAATGTATATGTTGTATATAAACCTAAAATGTGGGTCACAATGTATTTGTATAGATACAGTACAGTGTATTAAAAAAGTCGCTTTAATGGTAGAACATTCATACAACAATAACTTTAAAAGAAAATACTGTTAAAAAGAATTATAATTCATAATTAAATCAGAGGTGTATTTACTCCTTCTTGGAGTAGTGTAACAGGGGAATGAAACTGATAATCCTCACACTCACAAATCACCAGGCGACCCTCTGCACAACTAAGGCATTCAGTTTATAATTAAAGGACTGGATTTTCAATAAAGGTTTTTGTTTCTTATCGTTGTATCACTCTATAGGGCTGTCGTAAAGCTTCTTATTATTATTTCTTTGAATTGTTTCAGTTTTGTAATCAAGTTTTTGCTAGTTGAGCAGATATTTAGTCTACTTTAATATATTCTAGAATGACAGGGTTGCCTTCTGTTGTTGCTTAAAATAAATGCGCACTTGTTTTCGGTTGTATGGGTGAATAATTTTTCTGACTGAGTTCTATTTTTTTTTCGATGAGATACCACCTGGCTTTCCTGTGAGGGTTAAAGAACTTTCTGATTGAATTATTTGAAGGGAAACTGAAAGCTTTTACTTCCTAAAACTTCGAAAACCCTGATGAAAAAAAAAACATTTTTCATGTTCTTTACCCAATTTCGCATTGTTCAATTTGATTAGGCTATATAAGGGAAATTTGACAAGGCTACACTTTACGTGAAACTGTAAAATTAGATGGCATACGTAAATATGTAAACACAATTTATTTTCATTTAAACTTTCAATCAAAAATTTTTTTTTCATATGTCCTTAGAAAATGTCTCTTTATTGCATCATATTTAATTAATAGGAAAACAAAATAATTGAATATTAAATTTCAATAACAAAGTAATATTTATTAACAAAACAAAAACACAATCACTCTTGAGACATAAACAGCAAAGGAACACAATGTGAACATGTGAAAGTAACACGACTCTGCTGCACCAGTAGCTTACAGCACAGCCGCGTCGTAGTGGTTAGCAATGTGTTTTAAATTTAAGAGACTTACGTACACAATATGTGACATGGAGTGTATTTACTGATCAATTGTTACTGTCTCATATTTATTTTTTTTCCTTTGTTTTCTTTACAATCATTTCAATTAAAAATCAATTTAATTTCCTCTATAACAGTAAATATTTGTCTTCTATAGCATAACATAACAAATCAATGAAAAACTATTTAAATCAATTTCTGAAAGGCAACAAAAACATAAACAAAAAAATAAACAATAAACAATAAATATGAAAACAAGTAGTAGGTAAAGAAAAACAAAAACACTTTAAATGTAAAAACTCGTGTCAAGATTTTATTTTAAAGTGTCAAACAAAAGGGGGTCAATACTTTTTGACGTCAAACCTATTTCATAGCATTATCTATGTACATATGTATATGTATGTACGTATGTATATATACTCTCATGTTATTTGTTTGTTGTTAAGAAAAGAAAAAAGAGATTAAATAAACTACGAATACATAGTAGATATTTTTATGAATAGACTTTAATTCACCTTACATACTTGAAAATCCGGTTTATTTTTTTTTTTCTTAGGAATTATAAATTTGTCGTTACATATATTTTAGTACAAAAATAGAATACAATGAAAACTAATGTAAATAGTCAAGAGGTGAGATAGTGTTGGTTAGCGCCTTAAGGCCAATGGTCAAATAACAGACAAATTGAAGCATGTTTTTTTAAAAGTTCAAAGCACTTACAGTAGGAGTCATTAAGTTAGCACCCTAGAAAGTAATGGATCTATTAGGAACAGCAATCGATATCTACTCGTAGTAGTGTTGTAAGCTGGTAACTTTAAGTTGCCGAAAAAAATCGTTTCAACAAGTGATATTTTTAAATTTTAGTTGTCACTTGCCGTCTGTAATTCTATTTCTGGCAACTGACAACACAACTGTGGTTCAGTCATAAATTTGTATCTCTCTATGTATCTATCTCTATGCAAGGAATATTCGGCAATTGACCTTCCATCTGCATCTCTTACAATAAAACTAACGGATCGGGAAAAGGAAAATCTTGAATTGCTCGTTTTTAGCTGTTACAGTATCTCACAAATATCAGAGTTATAACTTGCATTGTCAAAAATCTTAGCAGAGGCTAACCTCCAAAGCCATTCATAAATCTTAAATTGTCGTCTCTGAACACTGAATATGCTGAACAGACTTCGGCTATGCCTTATTACCACAAAAAAGTGCTCCTGTGCCACACAGTAGTCTATCCTAAAGGCGCAATGCTACCTAACAAATTCCCTATATTCTCCCCATATTCTAGAACGATTCAATGTGGACCGTGGAGCCTGGAGATGCTGTAATCTCTCCTGTTTCGTTATGAAGTATTCACTTTCAGTCTCATTATTTGATAGATTACGCTCCACCAGGTTAGCATCCTTCTTTTGCAAGCTTATCTGCAGACTCATACATCACATGTAATCGTAACCTAACAAATAAGCATTTTGCTCTTGTCTAAACGCATCGTTATAGCATTTCTGCATACTGAAATCAATCTTAAGGTAATGTAGTGCTATAGTGCACAGCCAGTGCCTTCAGAGCTGCTTGACTATCCGCATAGATAAACCACCGTATCACCAAGCACAATCCATTCCAGGTCGAGCTCCTCATCTCTCGCTTAGTGATTGAAAGCTTCTCAGATTGAAATTGTAACACTGAAGACAAATTTTTAAATATTGCATAATTTCTCTTTGTTATGAAATAAATTTTTACGTTTCTTAATTCCAATGTACTAAAATAATATCCACCACTGTAGCTGAGTATTTTTTAGCTACAAATAATTTTTTAATTTACAACGTGCTTTTAATTTTAAACAATACGAGTAATAAATCAAGTTCAATGTTAAACATTTTTTGTAAAATACATATGATTTATGTCGATCGATATGGAAATAACGAGACAATTTATTAAATCGTCTTTATGATACCCACCCCCCCTTTTAACATTGAATATTATTATAAAGCCTGTCACAATTTTAAATTAACTGATAAGACCATTTAAGTTCATGTTTGCAAAACATTCGAGAATCTAGTAAAAGTAATCTCTCCAGAGTATAGATCAGAGAGTATCTTTACCTTACCTCGGAAAACCAGAAGCCACACTGATAACAAAACAAAGTTACTTTTTTTCTTTCCCGTTGAAATGCTTTTATTTATTTTTTATAACTTTTGAATTGATAATAATTTATTCGTTTTATTTCTTTTCAGCTCTGCAGTTTTTTCCTATTCAAATAAATCATGGAGATGTAAGTAATCCAGTGTCTTTATTCATTCTTTTTAATAATTTCCTTCCAATTTTTTCTTAGTGAGGCGGGCGAGAGAGCACCTCTATCACGATGTGGTAAATTCCTATCCTTTATGGCCAACCATTGGAAGGGTTTAGTTGTATTTTTAGTGCCTCTACTATGTTTACCTGTGATGTTAATCAATAATTCAAATGTAAGTTTGTTTCCTCTTTTTTTTTTTTTTTAATTTGAAAACTAAACTTATTCACTTTAGAAAATTCATAAATTTGGATTCTAATGTAAATATTAATTTCTCTTAGTTATGCAATTGATTTAAAATTTGTTCTTTTACTTACAGGAATATCGTTGTATGTACCTGCTTATTGTTATGGCTGTATTTTGGGTTACAGAAGCCTTACCCTTGTATGTCACTTCTATGATTCCAATTGTTGCCTTTCCTATAATGGGTATAATGGTATGTTTTTCATTCCATATACTAGCAAATAACAACAATTTTATTGTTATCAATTGATTTATAGTTTTATTTGCATAGAAATTGTTTACTCTTGTATATCTATCTTAATTGTGTTTCTCTTTTCTTTATTTTGTTTAACAGGGTTCCAATGAAACGTGTAGATTATATTTCAAAGATACACTTGTAATGTTTATGGGTGGCATTATGGTCGCTTTGGCTGTCGAATATTGTAATTTACATAAGCGTTTAGCTTTGCGCGTTATACAAATTGTCGGCTGCAGTCCGAGAAGGTATGTACATACATATGTTTGAATTGTTGTATGAATAGTGCATCAATTGATGCATACCTTCTATTCATTTGTATTATATTAATTGCTATCATACATACATACCCTCTTGCCTCATTAAAATACTTGTCACCAGTAGTAAGTAAGTAGCACACTAGAAAAGTGCTCATTCTTAATGTCTTTTTTTTTTTTTTTTTCTTAACAAGTGTTTATAAATATTTATGTGGTATATTTTCAATAAAATTCAATTCAATTTAATTCATGAAATGTATATGGGTTAAACAAATAAACAAAAACAAAAATTGTGTGCAAATTATATTTTAATGTACATTTGTGTGTTGTATAGACATATTCTTCAGTCTTTAGTGTTATTCAAATAGGCTTTAATTAATCGTTTGCATTTTTGTTTTAATAATTAATTCAGTGAAATTCTAAAGTGTATTTGCTGAACATACATTTCAATTAAAACTACTAACTATGCCTTAAAGAGGCTATTAAGTTGACCTTAATGTGTTTGAAAAAAAATCACTATATACCTGAGAAGAATATAATCACATCAAGTCCCTTATAACAGTAACGTATACAAATCGGTTTGTTCAGTCTAATCAAGGTTATGAGTCGTTTTTGAACTAGGGAAGTGCCATTGATTCGTCTGTTATATTTATTTATTTATTATTTATTTATTAATGAAATCATTGCCCAAATCCTGTACAACAAGATGAAAATCTTATATTTAAAGTACAGGAACGTAATATGTAAATAATAATTAACTTAATATACTAAATGAATAACTGAATAATTACAAGTAGCAATAAGGGGAATAAAAACAAAATAGAAAAAGGAAAAAAAAAGAAATAACAAATTTGCAAATATATGTATATAAAGAGAAAAAAAAAAATAATCAACGAAAATATTGAAACAAAAATTTCCTGAAGCTATTAGCGTTGGTGTTGCATTGCTGATGTTGTGTAAGAATGTTCCAGAGACGAATAGCATGTAAATAAAACTGCCATTCGGAAAATAGGTATCGATGCCAAGGAACTATAATATTCCTACTAGGGGGGGACTGGACAAAACGTAGCCTGTCAAATAAATAACTCGGTATCCGCTTGTTCACAATTCGATGCAAAAATAAAAGTACACGAATATTCAGAAGATTATCGAAGGTCACACCGTAAAGACTCTTAGCTGCCACAGATATATGATCATATCTTCTCAAATTATAGACATATCTAGCAATATTATTATTAAATAGAACGTTCAGCTTATGTTTGCTGCTAGAATCGCAATTACTAAACAGCTCGCATCCATACAGTAAGCAGGGAATCAAATAAGTTTTCGCAATTAAAATTCTAATCCTCAAAGGTATATAAAGTTGCGTGGTCCAGAGAGCGCGTGACTTAATATACGTCTGCCCACCAGTGAATTTATGTGATTATCCCACGTCAAATTGGAGTTAAAAACTATTCCTAAATTCCTTATCGCATGAACCATCTCAATCTTCTCACCATTCATCATAACATCCCTAGAAATTGTGGGTACAACACTTATTCTATGCAATAAAATACACTTAGATTTCCCGGGGTTCAAACAGAGACAATCAACGGCACGTAAAATATCGTCCACCGGGCTATTTAAGCAAAGTTGCACGTCATCTGCATATAAGTGGATTTTGCAATTCAAAAGATATCCAGGTAAATCATTGACATATAAGGAGAAAAAAAGTGGTCCAAGGATAGAGCCTTGAGGCACACCTTTGTCCAAAGGTAGAGAATCAGACCATTTGCCCCTTGTGATACCCATAGAAAACTAAAATCCACTATCCCCATATTTGTTGCAAAGTTTTAACATAGGACAAGCCATAACTCATCAAATTACTTACGTTTGCAAAACAAACGTAATCTTAAAAGAAATGATCTCTTCAGTATTTTTGGCACAAAGAAAATTTTGTTTATTTTCCCTTCTTTTTTGTTAAAGCAGTAACTGCAAACGTTGTTTGATAGTTTTTCAGTACGCTCAAGCTGATGTTCATACATACTGTTGACAGCAAATCCAATACTTGGAAGTTGTGTTGGAGCTAGAAAAATAGGTTAACCGAAAAAAGCAAGAGGTATAGCGTTTGTGTACATTACATTTAAAACTACTTAAGTACATATGTATATACATACATATATTGTAGATGGCCGCTAAGCAGAAAGAATGTACTTTCTTTATAATCTTTTTACAATCTTGTCTTAACCACAAATACTGCTTGTAATTAGCAATTGACTTTGTTTCTATTTTTCCGAGCAGCCCACTTATTAGATATACTCGGTATTCCTCTACTTAGGTTAGGTTAGAGGACGTGTACTTGTCCGTTAAGACAAGTACAATACCCGGAGGTCGAAATTGACCCATTGTACATTCCTCTACTTTGTATATGTAATTTTTTTTTTACATTTATTTCGAATGATTCGAACATGAAAACCCTTTCCAGTAGTCCCTACAGTGACCGAATAGAGCTGTAAGAGACCTTTATCTTTGTGTAGAATCCAATGCTATTGCGTATAAGAAGAGATCCTATATACATATATAACATTCGCAGACCTTTTTTTGTTCACATCTTCACTTGTTGGCCTCCAATCAATAAAACTTAATTTTGCTACTCCATAATTCTGTTAAGCTTAGAGAGTATTTCTACACGGAAATGTTCATCACGTTTCAGCGTTTTTGAAAGTCAAACTAGGTTTTGAACTTTAGTAAGTGGAAGTGTAGGGTTTCTGAGCCACCGCCTATTTTAGAAGATAACTCTTGAAGAGTGAATTGCGGAAACACCAACTCTGACAAGTTTTTAGATTACCTTCTACCCAGATGGCAAAAACAAAATAAATTTATTTTCTGTATTTTTTTCTAAAGCAATTGTCGTTATTTAGTCTTTCCCACATGAGCCTTGCATTTGCTCAATTAATTATCAGTTTTGTGCTCATTTTTAGTAGGACGACGGCTTACAGTATTATTAAAGCAGTAAATTTTCATCTTCTCATTCTCACATCAAAATCTGTTCATACTCGCCTAACAAAACAATCGAAAATTCAACCCCTTGTGTCTCTCATTTCAGATTACATTTCGGCTTAATTTTCGTGACCATGTTCTTGTCGATGTGGATATCAAATGCTGCTTGCACTGCTATGATGTGTCCCATTATTCAGGCTGTTTTAGAGGAATTACAACAACAAGGCTTATGTAAAATGCACCGTGAACCACAATATCAAATTGTGGGCAACAATAAGAAGAACGCCGAAGAAGAGTAAGTCATCGTTATCCTCCTCTCGTTCTAGTCCTTAACGAAGAATACGTCATTATATTATTGTTCCTTTTTGTTTTCTCCCTCTTTAGACCCCCCTATCCCTCGAAGGTTACTCTGTGCTATTTCTTGGGTGTTGCTTATGCTTCCTCTATGGGTGGTTGCGGTACAATTATAGGCACAGCCACAAATCTAACATTCAAGGGTATCTATGAAAGTCGTTTCCCAGAGTCAACAGAAACTTTGGACTTCCCCACCTTTATGCTCTACTCGGTACCCTCAATGTTGGTTTACACTGGTTTGATGTTCGTTTGGCTGCAATACCATTATATGGGCTTGTTCCGTCCCAAGAGCAAAGAAGCCGAGGAAGTGAAATTGGGCAATCAGGGTGCTGATGTTGCGCGCAAAGTTATCGATCAGCGTTATAAAGAATTGGGACCCATGTCTGCTCATGAAATACAAGTTATGATCTTGTTCATTATTATGGTTATTATGTACTTCACACGTAAACCCGGTATTTTCCCCGGTTGGGCAGATTGGTTGGACCAAGTGGAGATACGTAACTCTATGCCTACCATCTTTGTGGTGATCATGTGTTTCATGTTACCGGCCAACTATGCATTTATGCGCTACTGCTGCAATCCCAAAAATCTCGAATTACCCACTGCACCCACACCATCATTGATTACCTGGAAATTCATACAAACTAAAGTACCATGGGGTTTGGTTTTCTTGTTGGGCGGTGGTTTTGCTTTGGCCGAAGGCAGCAAGAAGAGTGGTATGGCTACTTTAATCGGTAATGCTTTGATTGGCTTAAAGGTTTTGCCACATGCTGCCCTGCTGTTTGTCATCATTATTGTGGCCGTCATATTGACCGCCTTCAGTTCCAATGTGGCTATTGCTAACATTATGGTGCCTGTCTTGGCTGAAATGGTAATGAAATATTTTTTGACAAACCACACCTATGGCTTTATTTAATTTTCTTTTTTGTGATTTACACAGGCAATTGCCATTGAAATACATCCCCTGTACTTAATCTTGCCAGCTGGTTTGGCTTGCAGTATGGCCTTCCACTTGCCCGTCAGTACACCACCCAATGCTTTAGTAGCTGGTTACGCCAATATACGTACAAAGGATATGGTTAGTTCTTGAATAAATTTTCACAAATTATCGAGGTATTAATACTTAAATTTTTCGTTTTCCTATTCAACAGGCTATTGCTGGCGTTGGCCCCACTATCATCAGTATCGTTGTGTTATTCGTTTTCTGCCAGACATGGGGCTTGGTTGTATATGAAAATTTAACAAAATTCCCCGATTGGGCTCATGCCTTACCAGTCAATGCTACGCACTAAAAGAGAATTCTAAATTATCCTATTTAGTTTTTAAGTTTAAAAAATGTTTTAAGTTTGTGTCTTTTTCTATCATTCATTTAGAATTTTTATTTTTTTTTTCATTTCACACACACTTTCTCTATAGTCTCTATAATATTTTAACAAAACGTTTTTATAGGCAAATTTCTTAAATTCACACACTCAGTTAACATTATTTTTCCTTATAAAAAAAAAAAAATTATTTTAAGTTTTTATTAACGATAAAAAAAAAGAACAGTGATCGCTACTCAAAGTGTTGCCAATTAAAAATATTTGAATTTGTTTGTCTAAAAAGCTTTGAATTAAAAAAAAAAAAAATTAATAAACTTATTCTAAGGACTTGTGATAGATTATCATGGAATAACTCTTAAAGAAATTGTTGACGACATCGTAGATTGTCTCATTTGAAAAGCGAAAAACATCTGCCAGCGAGAAGTATTCTAAAATTATTTAATTTTAAATAGGAGAACAATAACCTGAACATTGATTAATCATGACTATATGGCATCAAAGCCTATTCGTAATGTCTCTTATTAACACGCGATCGTAAATCCCACAGGAATTATTACCTTGAAAGTTATGAAAAAGGCGTTAGAAGCAATACAAAGTAAAAAAAAAAATCATAGAACCGTGGAGCAAGATTTTATATGCTACATGAATGTAACATTGTGGTATTTGGTGGCATTCTCGATCAGAAGCAGAAGTACAAAAAGTCTTTAATGGTGGTGAGACTTGTTGAAGAGAATACAGTCCTTTTTCAAAATTATTTTATTCAAAAACTTCCAACTACAACTAATAAAGGCTTGCACATTCCATTCAAATGCAGTCTTCGTAATGCTATTGTTTGGCTTTCTTTATATGTCGACGCCTCCATTCTATAACGTTCTAAGTGTACTTAATGTTCTTACATTTTTAAATTCTACGTTCTCTAACTTAAATACTGTCAAAATTTGATTAAGATGCGCCGATCCGTTCCGAAGTTATAGAGAAAAATCTACTTAGAATACACATATTCATATGGCGCGTGAAAACTTTGAGAGCTCATAACTCAAAACACACTTTTTCGACTTAGAATGTTATAGAACGGAGCGGTCGATGTGGCCTGTCAAAAAGTTTATTTATAGACTTCTCAGTGCCAACTGCCTTAAGCATTCCATTCTTAAGCAGTCTTTGTGATGCTACTGCTTATCTCTTTTATGTGTATGTAAATCTATGAAAAAGTTTATTTACAAAGTTCGACTACCTTATAGGCTCCATTCTAAAGCTGTTTTTGTAATGCTATCTCTTGGTTTTCTATTATTTTATTTAAAGAATACTTTGGACGCCCACCACCATGACATCAAATACCTTGCGCTTGTCTTTCTTAATGTGTAGAGCTTCCATATTTCCATTTTCTTATCGTTATTTGACTTCAGGCATCTGTCTTGATATTGTAAAGCGAATACATTTTTTAATCGATTCTATAAAAAGCGTATATCAGCTCGATAAATTGATTAAATAAAATCATATCTTGTGGCACCGCTTTTACTCAAGCATTAGTCTGTCTTCATAATTTTCAGTGTCTGGAAGTTCATTTTTCATGTATAACTCCATTCCATTCTTCAAGGCGTTATGATTGAAAGATAATGAGCTGATGAACATCCACCATTCCACAGATTATACGACCTTGTCGTTTGATTTTGATACGTCAGTGAATACTTGGACGAAGTTCTCTGGCACATGATGGTCATTATTCTAATAGAAACGTGTAACAAATAGACAGATTCTTATCAAAACTACCGACATTTATTCAAGACCATTGCTTTTGTACTTCCACGCCATTCGGGCCATTTAGTTTCTGTGCTGTTTTTTCAGCAAATTATTTCGCCCAAATATCTGTTGATAACCATTTAAGGATACAGGACAATGCCTTAGATAAAGTGGTTGTACGAGCCTGGAAGATTTGATAATGCTGATGTTGTCTTAAATCTATCCACGTAAATAATATAACTCTTATCTCCAATTACGATGCTGGTATAACTAGTCCTTTGGTAGTGACTGCGGTGTGAAATTTTTGTTGGTAACAGTTTGAAAGGCGTTCCGTGTCAAAATAAAAATTAAGAAAAAAAATCTGTACATTTTTATTGTAATTGTGTAGGTGTAGTTTTGTAAGTTTAAAACAAAAAAAAGAAAATATTTTCAATTCAAAAACCAAAATTAAAAAAAATTACTCTGATTTTAACGTACATATTGTTGTTGTATATTAAATTAAAATGTTTTTATTTTTTTTATTTTTACTATTTTCGTTTTAAATTGTAAACATATATGCATGCATACATGCAATTAACATAAGTATACATTACTAAAAAAAAACAAATATTACATTATTTACTAAAATGTTAACTTAACGTATGTACAACAAACACAACAATAACAACAGATATTTAATATTTGTGACTCGATGCATTTCTGTCAATTTTTTTTTTATAAATAATTATTGTAATTAATTTATTTTGATACAATTATATACAAAAAACAACAACACACACAAACACACTGTTAAAGTTTTAAAACAATAATAATAAAAGTAAAAATTTTATCAAAACTAAGTGAAAAAGAAAACAAACAAACATGCAAACATGAAAATAACTCAGAATAATTTAAATAATTTAAGATTAAAACAAAAAAACGAAAAAAAAATATACAAACAATATATTTTTATAAAGAAATAAAAATTTATGTACTTTAAAATGTTGAAAAAAAAACCCCAAGAAATAAAAAAAAAATTAGAAAAATTAAAATAAAAAATAAAATGTTGGGTTCTCGAAAAATTTGAGCTACGCAATGAATGATGAATCAAACAATGCAATAGCTGACTTGAAAGATAACATTTTAAGCGTCACTTTGTTGGAAGATATAATTACAGTCGTCACATTATTCTGGAAAAAATTATCTACGTTTACGAATGAGGAAAAAGCTAGGCGGTTAAAAGATGTGTAAAGAAAAACAAAAAAGAAATGTTTTTTACGTTTGAAATGGTGGAAGAAATTGAGAAAAGCCGACACATAAACAATGGGGCCTTTGTTAAGGAACTAGCCACTCATTGTCGCACAGATATCAACCATTTGAAGAAAGAAGTGTAATGTTTGAGTACCACTTGAATGAGAAATGGAATATTTAGTTGACGTGCGATTTACTGCTTAAAAAAAAAACGAATATCTACAAGCTATGATAAGAAGTGAATCACTTACGACAATAATGTGCAAAAAAGATCATAAACGAAGCAAGAAGAACTTTAGTAAACAATGGCAAAGCCCGAATTGACACCAAGAGAGGAGGTAATACTATGTGTTTGGTGGGATTGAAACGAAACTTTTAATGATGAAAATCTAGTCTAGTTTTCTATCCAACACAACACTATACCATCACAACCATCTTTGATGACCCGGTAGAAACTGAATAAACATGTCTGGGAAGTTTTGATGCATCTTCTCAATATAGTCGCCAGTACTATTTATTTTGAACTTTGCAGAACACCCTTAATTTATATAGAAGCCTGAAAAATGCAATTGTATTGGTTTTTCGCTTAGAAAATACAAAAGTTGTACGCTGATTGAATAATAATTTTATCTAAAAAATGGTAAAATGTTATCGACCAAAACGCAGCATATGTTTGTTTTAAAAAGTTTGTTTCAAATATAAAAAATCGGTGTTTAATTTTTTTATTTAATTTGATACTCAAAATTCTCGAAAACCAATGTTTTTTTTTTTGCCAATGTTGATTGTAGTATTAATAAAGGAATTCAATTTGTATTCGTAGACTTGGAAATAGTAGAAATCAATAGCCCTGCTTCTTGCCAGCACATCAGTTTAATTTTTTATATCAATTTCATTCCAAAAAAAGTCAACTCTTTATGATGGTAAATGTCGTTAATCTCTGATCCACTGGACGTCCAAGAGCCTTTGTTGTATAAAGATTGGGCTTGCGGACTAAAAAGGGATGGATAACGTATTATATACGCAGCTGGAACAGGTAAAATCTTGATATTGGTGTATTTATGGTCAAATATACTATTAAAGTCTTTATCTTATACGATTTTAACGATAACGACATCTTTACTATCACAATCGAAAGCAAGAGGTGAATAGTCTTGGATCTTGTGGTGCTATATGACACCAAAATCAATTCATCGAACTCCACGCCCAAAACAACATTATTGCCACACAATTGGGAGAAATACAAACATTATTCAAAGAGGTGAGTCACTTTTTAACTTTATATGTAGTTCACTAGAAACTAACAGTTCTTAATAGAAGTAATGAACCCACCTTTATTGTTACCAACAGAAGGAAGAAGGTTCTCGATGTTACTCTTATTAGCGACTGATATAAAGATGAAGTCAGAAATTGGAATGTGTCGCTAGATTGTTCCTTTTTCTAAACACATGTATGTTGACTTTGAATTATAATTCGTATCACAAATCCGTTAAATGATTTTTTAAATAGAAAAACAAACTAAATGGTCTGCTTAAGCTGAAATGTTAGGCAGCAGACTACAGTTGTGTTCGAACTCCATGTATGATGAGTCTAAATTAGACTCCACAAAGGAGCTACTTACTCAAGTATTTCAATCGCGAATATGTGGTCATCTTGTAGTAATGCAAGGGCTTAAGTGTAAGGATGTATAGAACCAAACTGACGGTGGCATTATCCATGTCAGAGTGGTCTAAACTGAGCACAAAGCTAAGAATTATCCTTCTAGTCTATTAGCATCTGTTCATATCGCAAAGATGTGGTCATCTTGTGATAATGCAAGGGCTTAAGCGTAAGGATGTATAGAACCAAACTGACGGTGGCATTATCCATATCAGAGTGGTCTAAACTGAGCACAAAACTAAGAATTACCCCTCTAGTCTATTGGCATCTGTTCATCTATTTGCGGCATCTAATAGGCACCAACCTCCGTCTCAAATAAGACTGTCCGTTGGTTCTAATCTATTCCAAAATTATAAGCGTCTGTACTCATAGTAATTAACTGATGATCTGCGTCTGTCTCTTAATGAGCGGCGGTTTTGAAAACCTTCTAGTAAACAAAAAATTTAAAGGGATCCATCATCAGCGAAGAAACAACTGCTGTTGCGGTTTCAATTGTATTGCATGTCATCAAAGCACATATGGCAGGAGTTGTCTTTTCAGCTGACCTACCACGACCAGTGCTTTGTACCCAATTTTCACCAAATTATTATACATCAGTAATCATATCACTAAACAAGGATGGCTATCGAATGCAGCCAGGCCACCAGGTAAAACTAGATATTGTATTATGGTCAAAGATAATATTAAAGCCTTTATCCTATTTGATTTTAGCAAGAAAACACTTGTACTATCGCCGTCGAAGGCAAGAGGGGAATAATTTGAATTATTAGCTGCTACACGTTACATTACGAAAAGGACAATCTACCGAACCCCATTAGCTGGAAGGCGATATCTCACGCAATCAACAAGAATATTTCTCTTCTAATATGTGCAACAAACGCCAAAGCAAAACATCATTCCATTTGTGGAAGTTCTAAAAGGGGTGAGTCACTTTTCAATTTTATAAATTCATAATAACAGTAAACGCACCTTTATTTATTTATTATTGTTACTAAAAAAAAGTGAGGTTAGTGACGTCATGATTGTTAGTAAAAAAAATGTAGAGGTTTAGTCAGTAATCGGAATGTTGCGGGAGATTGTTCCTTTTCCGAACAAATTAATCTCCGTACACCAAGCAGACTGAGACAATTTACACAATCTTTCAAAAACTACTTACTTTACTAGACTTGAATAAAATTAAATTGCTTTGAAAGCTCAAGCAGTGTTGCCTTTCAGTTAACCTTCCTATACTGTGAGACCGACTTTCAGTTTTTTAATTATTTTTTTTTGTGAACGAAGAGTTCGAGCATATTGTAATTTCTATTACATAGTCATCCTCAACAAACTTCAATTTAGTGTAATTTCAAAAATTGTGAAACCAAGACTTGAATACGTATAGAGCAATAATTGGTCTGACAGATCTGGAGCTTTTTTCATATATTTTCCCGTGAGTATAGTTAGATTAAGATGTAGAATAAGTCATAAATGAATTGAATATATAATCCGATAGGTTTCTGTCAGAGATCAGCAATGAATCGTTTTTCCGCTACTCATAAGCACTCATGCAATTTTGAGTATGAGTGAATCAACAGAATTGAAATTCAACTACTCTGATTCATTCGTACTCGCTACAGCATTGATTTATAAGTATAGGTTACAATGAGTATGAGTACAACGTTGACATCAAATTCATAACATTCGAAATGTGTTTGATTCATACGCCTACTCATTCTGATTCATAAATTTAGAAAAATACTTATAATACTTATAAGTGATTCGAGTGGCTCGAATCATTCATCAAAATTTACAGCCTTTGTTATTGTTGCATATACAAACAAAGAAGAAAGGAAAGACAAATACAACAAGCAAAGCATACACACAATCTTCTTGTGAGTATAGTAGTGTTCGTACGCGAATCATACTTATTTTGTGCTTCGTGTAAATGTTAAGTAGAGACGAGTCGAAGTCAATAACATCATGCGTATTGTTAAGTATGAATACAACGAGTACTTCCTTCCAACTTTGAGTACGAGTAGTATGAGTATCATATTAAAATAAGTATGAATGCGTATAAGTCTCAGAAATAATAAATATGACTCGAATCTACTCATCGTTTTGAATACTCGTTGCTGATCTCTGGTTTCTGTTCTAAAATAATTAAAAATACTATATATGGCGCCACTATTTCTTTGATATCCACTGTAAATAATTAAATAACAACAAACAAAAAACTGCGCATACTTTTAGGCTCCTTGTTTTTATTATTCATTATCATCATAACTGGGAATTGTTTAACATTAAATTATTTATTGTATGTGTGGTCTTTTAGATTTAATTACCAAACAAATTTACTGACTTCTTTCTCAAAGCACAATATTAAGTCGTGAAGCTATAGGAGAGGGATTTAAGGTTAAGTTGAGGTAAAATTATTTTAATGTAGTTTGCGACCAGCTTTTAGCAAATTTCAAGCAGTATCTCGTTAACAACTGTACGAATATTGCTTTCCAAATGCTCCTCCAACGTTAGAGGATAGTCTACATAGACACGATCATTGACAAAGCCCCACGAAAAAGTTGTAGTTGTGAAATGCGGTCCTAAATTTCGAATTATCCAGGTCAGAGTAATAGTTACGGGTCAGGTGTATGTGATATCGGAGGGGTCACCATTTTGTAACTAACATTTCGTTCGATGATGAATTTCAGATCTCCATCATGGGGCCTATCCTATCTTTTCTAACAGTATTGTAATACCCTACCGACAAAAGGATAGAGATCATAGTTAGGTTTAGGATACCATTCCAACTACCCTGCACGACCTGAAATGATTGAGACGATTACGAGGAGCAAGGCTTTGTGTTCATATTATGCAATTTTGCTCTAAGTGATGAGCAGGCTATTCAGCTCGTAATGGAGGACTAGAAGGCATTGGTGCCAATGAGAAGTAGTGGATATACTCGATATAGCATCCCTCACTCATGTGTTACGACCTGCCTAAACCGTGATAATGAAGTGATGCATTGTTCGCTCTTATAATCTCACAGATGGCACATAAATATTTTTGAATCAAAGTCGGGTCTAACAGTTGCAGACGATCTAGATTATGAAGGAATGAGTCAAGAGAGGGCGAGTTTTGAAGTTTTGTAATTGAGAACTGCAGCAGCTTCCCTTCTCTTATTTAGCCCTGAATACTTACAATGGTAGCACCCAGTCTTTGGGACCAATACTCAGTAGATGACCCCTATTCACATAGTGCGTTGTGTTGGAATATAGGAAAGCTAGCTTACAAGAGGGAAAGGAAAGAGGGGATAGTGTGCGACAATTTTGACCAGTGTATACATATACCTTTGTAACCTTTTTTTCGAGAATTGCTTTTTAGTTAGTAATAATTCTCACCTTTTTTTCTATTGTGAGTAATCACAGATAATGTTAGACTAACAATCAGAAACATCCAGAGTCTCTGGCGGGAATCGAACCCAGGTCTCGACACTTGAAATTGAGGACACTACCAACCAAGCCATCGAGGCACATTGAGTAAAACCAGGTTCACGGTTACTCAATGTCAGCTATTATTAGTCATACCCTAAGCAAAATTGCTGGTATATTTTGTTTGCCTTTGGCAAAAAAAAAGCCCAGTACTGGTAATTCTTGGTCGGGAGAAACTCTAGTCATTCTGGATAAAAATCCCATTGCATCGGGAATAAAACTACGTTTTGCAGTAAGTTTTAACTATGTTTATGAGTTATTCGGTTGTTGAACGCTTCATATCCCTATTACATGGCAAAACTTTCACTAAATTAATGTCACTTGAGATGGGGGGAGGTTTTTAGGTAGGTAGGTAGGTAGAAGTGGCTGTCCACCCGATGGAGTCATGAGCGGACACAGGCCGCATACAGGGCCCATTGTGACACCACAGTTTCATCTTCTCCCCTATTCCAGGAACCACTTGGAGCTTCCGATGAAGCAACAATGGGTCAATCTCGACCTCCGGGTATTGTACTTGTCTTAACGGACAAGTACACGTCCTCTAACCTTCCGATGAAGCGACTCAGACTGCCAATATCCATGCATGACAGTTCATCTAGGTCTTCCATGTAGTAGGCACCCAGGTGTCTCTTTCTCCTCTGATCAAGTGCCGGGCATGTGCACAGTAGGTGAAGAATAGTTTCATCCTCTTCCTCATCTCCACAGCTTCTGCAGAAATCATTCGCGAGGTGTCCAAGACCAATAGGGAGGTTTTTAACAGCTGACAGTCGTGATAAGACCGGCGGTTTTGCAACCACTTAATGAATAACCCGTTGTAAAGATAGATAGTTTTTATATTATTTTTAATTCAATGTAGTTTTAATTGAGTTGAGTGAGTGAGTGACGGGACCTCCTACAGTTTAATGTCGACTCCGAACGACAGATCTTTGGGAAACAAATTCTATGTACTCAGAGTTTTTGCTAGAAGTCTGCTGAAGAGGGAGTCGCCGTTTTTTCGTTTTGTTGGAGATGACCTGGAGTTTGAATGGCCTCACGTCTAATAAGTCAACACACTACCTACTAGACTACGGCGACAAATATATTAAAAAATTTGTGAAACAGTGACTGAAACTCTTGGTGAAAATGATTTCACTTTAAATTTCAATAAGTAGATTGTTATAAGCTAGACCGTAATCCTGACTTAGGGGGGTGTTCAGTAACGTGTATAGATTCTGTTAAAGGATATCATCCATTCATATACCTTACCAGAGGAATACATGCATTACATACATATCTTTGAATAATTCAATACATTCCACTGAATTTTATCAAAATTTTATTGAAAAAAGAAAAAAAAAATATATATATAAGTTTAGATAAAAATATATACGATATATATATATATAAGTTAGATACCATTTTGTTGATTATTTGGAAATGTTGTGATTTTTTGCAAAAAAAAAAAAATACATTTTGTTAGCGTGTGTAATAATAATTATAAATAGTCATAAAAAATTTATAAAAAAAAAAAATTTTATTTTCATCCATTTTCTCTTAAAAAGGGTTAAGCTAAGACCCACAACCAGAAAAACTTTTGCTTTATACATTATAAACACTTTATTGCACGCACACCTTAGATCTTGGCGGTTTTGACCAAGTTCAATTGTTCGGTCAACATGCGGCCAAAGTCGGGATGGACATTGGCAAAGTTCTTGACAGCACGTTCCTGGATAAAAGGACTGGCGGCCGATAAATGACCAGCAATATTGCTAACCAAACGTTTACGGGCACCCTCATCCAAGACACGCAACCAAAAGTCGGTGACTTGGCTGAAATTGTCTTCGTCACCGCTGCTGTAACGGTAGACATCACCGGAAACGGGGCATTTCGTTTGTAAAGTTCTAGCGCGTTGATTCTCCTCGGGACCGGAGAAAGAGTTGGGATAATAGTTGGGAGCACCACCTTGATTGTCGGTTACGGTCATTGGACCGTCACGTTGATAGTTCTTAACAGGCACATGGTATGGGCAATTAACGGGAATTTGCAAATAATTGGCCCCGAGACGATGACGATGGGTATCCGAGTAGGAGAAGAGACGACCTTGCAACATCTTGTCGGGTGAGGGTTCAATGCCGGGCACCAAATGAGCTGGACTGAAGGCAATTTGTTCAACTTCAGCAAAGTAGTTGGAGGGGTTACGGTCCAATACCATTTTGCCTACAGGAATCAAGGGGAATTCCTTATGAGACCAAACCTTGGTAACATCGAAGGGATTGTATTTGAAGGTCTTGGCCTGTTCGAAGGTCATAACTTGGATATGCAAGTTCCAGCTGGGGTGGTTGCCATCCTTAATGGCATTGAACAAGTCACGTATAGAGTAATCGGGATCAGAGCCAGCTAACTGATCGGCTTTCTTGGCGTCCAAATTCTTAATGCCTTGATTAGATCTGAAATGGAATTTACAATAGATGGGTTCACCCTTAGCATTCACCATCTTAAAGGTATGAGAGCCATAGCCGTGCATATAACGATAACCATCAGGAGTACCGCGATCCGAGAACAAAATGCACACCTGGTGAGTGGTTTCTGGACGCAAAGAAATAAAGTCCCAGAACATATCGGGATCCTTCAAGTGAGTCTGGGGATTACGTTTTTGGGTATGAATAAAGCTGGGGAAAAGTATGGGATCACGAATGAAGAAAATTGGCGTATTGTTGCCAACCAAATCCCAAACGCCATCGTCGGTGTAGAATTTCACAGCAAAACCACGGGGATCACGAGCGGTATCAGCAGAACCGCTTTCACCACCTACAGTAGAGAAACGTATGGCGACGGGTGTACGTTTGCCTACCTTCTCGAAGACCTTAGCAGCACAGTATTTGGTAATATCGTTGGTTACTTCAAAATAACCGAAAGCACCAGCTCCCTTGGCATGTACAACACGTTCGGGTATACGTTCACGATCGAAATGCGCCATTTCATCGAGGAATTGGACATCCTGCAGTAGGACGGGGCCACGAGGACCCACAGTCATGGTAGCATCCTTAATGCCAACTGGATTACCAGCTCCGGTGGTAATGGCTCCAGGGGGAGACTGCAAGTAAAGAAATAAAAAGACAGATTATTAGAAATGTTTTTTAAAAAATTAAAGTATTGTTATCATATCTTTATCATTTTATCATACTCTTTAAACCAAAATTCTCTAAGAGCCTATATCATTCCCAAGTATAGCTTTATTTGCAGATCAAAGCACATTTAATTGTTTTTGAGCTGATGAGTCATCAAATGGTTAGATGAAACTCAAATGAAAGCAGATAACGCAATAATTGGTGGAACGCTAGCGATGTGGGCAACAATTTTGTCGCTATGTGTACCTATATCCAATCTGTGGTCCCTAATCTGGATCTGGTCCCTAATATGCGATTAGACGGTTTGCCAAACCAACATTGGAATCAATTACTGACGAAATCCCATCTATTAAGAATAAAAAGCATGCATCGAATAATAGCAGTGAGACTGCAACGGTTGAAGGTGTAATCTGCACCCTTTTAAAGCTGCTAGCGAGGTTCTACTGTTGGTCATGATTATGTAGAACGTGGATGTAGCCCTGATTCAACAGCCCAGTCTCACAAGCGGCAAAGTTCATCGATTAGGGTCTAACCTCTACACACTTCTTATCCCACCAGCAAACGGTAAGTTAAGAATCTGCTTCCTTTTTAGTAAAGTAATTAACGTTCTTCTCTTATCACAGATCTGCGATCCCGACCTCACCATGGCTGCTTTCAAGAAGCTACTGCTCCCAGCGCGTTCGCATATCTGTCATACGAAGATGAGGAGCCGCCACCACCTAATAGGGGCAATAGGCCCACGAAGTGTTTCTTTTCGGATAACTGCCGAATACTTCTCACGATCGAAACCTTTGCCTTACAGAAATCCTAGGAGGGCGAACTGGAACAGATATGAAATGCTAATCGATCAGCTACCTTCCTTTGCAGAGACGGGAACAGTTGATGTCCCACACATTGAAAGATCAGTCCAACAACTCACTGGGGATCTTAGTGGAGCCTTTCTCAAGTCTTGCCCAATTAGCTGGGCCGAGCCACTTTTCAATAGGGCAAAACAAACTAGGGAGGTTAGGGACTGGGCAATATATAAGCTAATACAGCTAGTATAGCTGGCTAGTACAGCTAGTACGAGTATAGCTGGCTAGTACAGCTAGTACGAGTATAGCTGGCTAGTACAGCTAGTACGAGTATAGCTGGCTAGTACAGCTAGTACGAGTATAGCTGGCTAGTACAGCTAGTATAGCTGGCTAGTGCAACTAGTATAGCTAGCTAGTGGCTAGTTCAGCTAGTATAGCTGGCTAGTACAGCTAGTATAGCTGGCTAGTACAGCTAGTACGAGTATAGCTGGCTAGTACAGCTAGTACGAGTATAGCTGGCTAGTACAGCTAGTACGAGTATAGCTGGCTAGTACAGCTAGTACGAGTATAGCTGGCTAGTACAGCTAGTATAGCTGGCTAGTGCAACTAGTATAGCTAGCTAGTGGCTAGTTCAGCTAGTATAGCTGGCTAGTACAGCTAGTATAGCTGGCTAGTTCAGCTAGTACAGCTGGCTAGTACAGCTAGTATAGCTGGCTAGTACAGCTAGTATAGCTGGCTAGTGCAGCTAGTATAGCTGGCTAGTACAGCTAGCATAGCCGGCTAGTACAGCTAGTATAGCTGGCTAGTACAGCTAGTATAGCTGGCTAGTGCAGCTAGCATAGCCGGCTAGTACAGCTAGTATAGCCGGCTAGTACAGCTAGTATAGCTGGCAAGTACAGCTAGTATAGCTGGCTAGTGCAGCTAGTATAGCTGGCTAGTGCAGCTAGTATAGCTGGCTAGTACAGCTAGTATAGCTGGCTAGTGCAGCTAGTATAGCTGGCTAGTGCAGCTAGTATAGCTGGCTAGTACAGCTAGCATAGCCGGCTAGTACAGCTAGTATAGCTGGCTAGTACAGCTAGTATAGCTGGCTAGTGCAGCTAGCATAGCCGGCTAGTACAGCTAGTATAGCCGGCTAGTACAGCTAGTATAGCTGGCAAGTACAGCTAGTATAGCTGGCTAGTGCAGCTAGTATAGCTGGCTAGTGCAGCTAGTATAGCTGGCTAGTACAGCTAGTATAGCTGGCTAGTGCAGCTAGTATAGCTGGCTAGTGCAGCTAGTATAGCTGGCTAGTGCAGCTAGTATAGCTGGCTAGTGCAGCTAGTATAGCTGGCTAGTGCAGCTAGTATAGCTGGCTAGTACAGCTAGTATAGCTGGCTAGTGCAGCTAGTATAGCTGGCTAGTGCAGCTAGTATAGCTGGCTAGTGCAGCTAGTATAGCTGGCTAGTGCTGCTAGTATAGCTGGCTAGTGCAGCTAGTATAGCTGGCTAGTGCAGCTAGTATAGCTGGCTAGTGCAGCTAGTATAGCTGGCTAGTGCAGCTAGTATAGCTGGCTAGTACAGCTGGCTAGTGCAGCTAGTATAGCTGGCTAGTACAGCTGGCTAGTGCAGCTAGTATAGCTGGCTAGTGCAGCTAGTATAGCTGGCTAGTACAGCTGGCTAGTGCAGCTAGTACAGCTGTCTATTGCAGCTAGTACAGCTGTCTAGTGCAGCTAGTATAGCTGGCTAGTGCTGCTAGTATAGCTGGCTAGTGCAGCTAGTATAGCTGGCTAGTACAGCTGGCTAGTACAGCTGGCTGGTATAGCTGGCTAGTACAGCTGGCTAGTACAGCTAGTATAGCTGGCTAGTACAGCTGGCTAGTGCAGCTAGTATAGCTGGCTAGTGCAGCTAGTATAGCTGGCTAGTGCAGCTAGTATAGCTGGCTAGTGCAGCTAGTACAGCTGTCTAGTGCAGCTAGTACAGCTGGCTAGTATAGCTAGTACAGCTGGCTAGTGCAGCTAGTATAGCTGGCTAGTACAGCTGGCTAGTATAGCTGGCTAGTACAGCTAGTACGAGTATAGCTGGCTAGTACAGCTAGTACGAGTATAGCTGGCTAGTACAGCTAGTATAGCTGGCTAGTGCAACTAGTATAGCTAGCTAGTGGCTAGTTCAGCTAGTATAGCTGGCTAGTACAGCTAGTATAGCTGGCTAGTACAGCTAGTATAGCTGGCTAGTACAGCTAGTATAGCTGGCTAGTACAGCTAGCTAGTGGCTAGTTCAGCTAGTACAGCTGGCTAGTACAGCTAGTATAGCTGGCTAGTACAGCTAGTATAGCTGGCTAGTGCAGCTAGTATAGCTGGCTAGTACAGCTAGCATAGCCGGCTAGCACAGCTAGTATAGCTGGCTAGTACAGCTAGTATAGCTGGTTAGTGCAGCTAGTATAGCTGGCTAGTGCAGCTAGTATAGCTGGCTAGTACAGCTAGTATAGCTGGCTAGTGCAGCTAGTATAGCTGGCTAGTACAGCTAGTATAGCTGGCTAGTGCAGCTAGTATAGCTGGCTAGTGCTGCTAGTATAGCTGGCTAGTGCAGCTAGTATAGCTGGCTAGTGCAGCTAGTATAGCTGGCTAGTACAGCTGGCTAGTGCAGCTAGTATAGCTGGCTAGTACAGCTGGCTAGTGCAGCTAGTATAGCTGGCTAGTGCAGCTAGTATAGCTGGCTAGTACAGCTGGCTAGTGCAGCTAGTACAGCTGTCTATTGCAGCTAGTACAGCTGTCTAGTGCAGCTAGTATAGCTGGCTAGTGCTGCTAGTATAGCTGGCTAGTGCAGCTAGTATAGCTGGCTAGTGCAGCTAGTATAGCTGGCAAGTACAGCTAGTATAGCTGGCTAGTACAGCTGGCTAGTGCAGCTAGTACAGCTGTCTAGTGCAGCTAGTACAGCTGTCTAGTGCAGCTAGTACAGCTGGCTAGTATAGCTGTCTAGTGCAGCTAGTACAGCTGGCTAGTATAGCTGGCTAGTACAGCTGTCTAGTACAGCTGGCTGGTATAGCTGGCACAGCTGGCTGGTATAGCTGGCTAGTACAGCTGGCTAGTACAGCTAGTATAGCTGGCTAGTACAGCTGGCTAGTGCAGCTAGTATAGCTGGCTAGTGCAGCTAGTACAGCTGTCTAGTGCAGCTAGTACAGCTGGCTAGTATAGCTAGTACAGCTGGCTAGTGCAGCTAGTATAGCTGGCTAGTACAGCTAGTACGAGTATAGCTGGCTAGTACAGCTAGTATAGCTGGCTAGTGCAACTAGTATAGCTAGCTAGTGGCTAGTTCAGCTAGTATAGCTGGCTAGTACAGCTAGTATAGCTGGCTAGTACAGCTAGCTAGTGGCTAGTTCAGCTAGTACAGCTGGCTAGTACAGCTAGTATAGCTGGCTAGTGCAGCTAGTATAGCTGGCTAGTACAGCTAGCATAGCCGGCTAGTACAGCTAGTATAGCTGGCTAGTACAGCTAGCATAGCCGGCTAGTACAGCTAGTATAGCTGGCTAGTACAGCTAGTATAGCTGGTTAGTGCAGCTAGTATAGCTGGCTAGTGCAGCTAGTATAGCTGGTTAGTGCAGCTAGTATAGCTGGCTAGTGCAGCTAGTATAGCTGGCTAGTGCTGCTAGTATAGCTGGCTAGTGCAGCTAGTATAGCTGGCTAGTACAGCTGGCTAGTGCAGCTAGTATAGCTGGCTAGTACAGCTGGCTAGTGCAGCTAGTATAGCTGGCTAGTGCAGCTAGTATAGCTGGCTAGTGCAGCTGGCTAGTGCAGCTAGTACAGCTGGCTAGTGCAGCTAGTACAGCTGGCTAGTGCAGCTAGTACAGCTGTCTAGTGCAGCTAGTATAGCTGGCTAGTGCTGCTAGTATAGCTGGCTAGTGCAGCTAGTATAGCTGGCTAGTGCAGCTAGTATAGCTGGCTAGTGCAGCTAGTATAGCTGGCAAGTACAGCTAGTATAGCTGGCTAGTACAGCTGGCTAGTGCAGCTAGTACAGCTGTCTAGTGCAGCTAGTACAGCTGTCTAGTGCAGCTAGTACAGCTGTCTAGTGCAGCTAGTACAGCTGTCTAGTGCAGCTAGTACAGCTGGCTAGTACAGCTGGCTAGTATAGCTGGCTAGTACAGCTGTCTAGTACAGCTGGCTGGTATAGCTGGCTAGTACAGCTGGCTAGTACAGCTGGCTGGTATAGCTGGCTAGTACAGCTGGCTAGTACAGCTAGTATAGCTGGCTAGTACAGCTGGCTAGTGCAGCTAGTATAGCTGGCTAGTGCAGCTAGTATAGCTGGCTAGTGCAGCTAGTACAGCTGTCTAGTGCAGCTAGTATAGCTGGCTAGTGCAGCTAGTACAGCTGTCTAGTGCAGCTAGTACAGCTGGCTAGTATAGCTAGTACAGCTGGCTAGTGCAGCTAGTATAGCTGGCTAGTACAGCTGGCTAGTATAGCTGGCTAGTACAGCTGTCTAGTATAGCTGGCAAGTACAGCTGGCTAGTATAGCTGGCAAGTACAGCTGGCTAGTATAGCTGGCAAGTACAGCTGGCTAGTATAGCTGGCTAGTGCAGCTAGTACAGCTGGCTAGTATAGCTAGCTAGTGGCTAGTACAGCTAGTATAGCTAGTACAGCTGCATAACGGGCTAGAATAGCTGGATAGCGGGCTAGAATAGCTGCATAGCTGGCTAGAATAGCTAGTACAGCTGCATATCGGGCTAGTATAGCTGCATAGCTGGCTAGAATAGCTAGTACAGCTGCATAGCGGGCTAGAATAGCTGCATAGCTGGCTAGAATAGCTGCATAGCGGGCTGGAATAGCTGCATAGCGGGCTAGAATAGCTGCATATCGGGCTAGAATAGCTCGTAGAGCTGCATAGCTGGCTAGTGCAGGTAGTATAGCTGGCTAGTGCAGCTAGTATAGCTGGCTAGTGCAGCTAGTATAGCTGGCTAGTACAGCTAGTATAGCTAGTACAGCTGCATAGCGGGCTAGTATAGCTAGTACAGCTGCATAGCGGGCTAGAATAGCTGCATAGCGGGCTAGAATAGCTCGTACAGCTGCATAGCTGGCTAGAATAGGTAGTATAGCTGCATAGCGGGCTAGAATAGCTGCATATCGGGCTAGAATAGCTGCATAGCTGGCTAGAATAGCTCTTACACCTGCATAGCTGGCTAGAATAGCTCTTACACCTGCATAGCTGGCTAGAATAGGTAGTATAGCTGCATAGCGGGCTAGAATAGCTGCATATCGGGCTAGAATAGCTCGTACAGCTGCATAGCTGGCTAGAATAGGTAGTATAGCTGCATAGCGGGCTAGAATAGCTGCATATCGGGCTAGAATAGCTCGTACAGCTGCATAGCGGTCTAGAATAGATGCATATCGGGCTAGAATAGCTCGTACAGCTGCATAGCTGGCTAGAATAGGTAGTATAGCTGCATAGCGGTCTAGAATAGCTGCATATCGGGCTAGGATAGCTCGTACAGCGGCATAGCTGGCTAGAATAGCTCGTACAGCTGCATAGCTGGCTAGAATAGCTGGTACAGCTGCATAGCTGGCTAGAATAGCTGCATAGTGGGCTAAAATAGCTGCATAGCTGGCTAGAATAGCTCGTACAGCTGCATAGCTGGCTAGAATAGCTGCATAGTGGGCTAGAATAGCTGCATAGCGGGCTAGAATAGCTCGTACAGCTGCATAGCGGTCTAGAATAGCTGCATATCGGGCTAGAATAGCTCGTACAGCTGCATAGCTGGCTAGAATAGGTAGTATAGCTGCATAGCGGTCTAGAATAGCTGCATATCGGGCTAGGATAGCTCGTACAGCGGCATAGCTGGCTAGAATAGCTCGTACAGCTGCATAGCTGGCACAGCTGCATAGCTGGCTAGAATAGCTGGTACAGCTGCATAGCTGGCTAGAATAGCTGCATATCGGGCTAGAATAGCTGCATAGCTGGCTAGAATAGGTAGTATAGCTGCATAGCGGGCTAGAATAACTGCATAGCGGGCTAGAATAACTGCATAGTGGGCTAGAATAGCTGCGTAGCGGGCTAGAATAGCACGTACAGCTGCATAGCGGTCTAGAATAGCTGCATATCGGGCTAGAATAGCTGCATAGTGGGCTAGAATAGCTGCATAGCGGGCTAGAATAGCTCGTACAGCTGCATAGCGGTCTAGAATAGCTGCATATCGGGCTAGAATAGCTCGTACAGCTGCATAGCGGTCTAGAATAGCTGCATATCGGGCTAGAATAGCTCGTACAGCTGCATAGCTGGCTAGAATAGCTCGTACAACTGCATAGCTGGCTAGAATAGCTGCTTATAGGGCTAGAATAGCTGCTTATCGGGCTAGAATAGCTGCATAGCTGGCTAGAATAGCTGCTTATCGGGCTAGAATATCTGCATAGTGGGCTAGAATAGCTCGTACAGCTGCATAGCGGTCTAGAATAGCTGCATATCGGGCTAGAATAGCTCGTACAGCTGCATAGCGGGCTAGAATAGCTCGTACAGCTGCATAGCGGTCTAGAATAGCTGCATATCGGGCTAGAATAGCTCGTACAGCTGCATAGCGGTCTAGAATAGCTGCATATCGGGCTAGAATAGCTCGTACAGCTGCATAGCTGGCTAGAATAGCTCGTACAACTGCATAGCTGGCTAGAATAGCTGCTTATCGGGCTAGAATAGCTGCTTATCGGGCTAGAATAGCTGCTTATCGGGCTAGAATAGCTGCTTATCGGGCTAGAATAGCTGCATAGCTGGCTAGAATAGCTGCTTATCGGGCTAGAATAACTGCATAGCTGGCTAGAATAGCTGCATAGCTGGCTAGAATAGCTGCATATCGGCTAGAATAGGTAGTATAGCTGCATATCGGGCTAGTATAGCTGCATAGCTGGCTAGAATAGCTGCATATCGGGCTAGTATAGCTGCTTATCGGGCTAGAATATCTGCATAGTGGGCTAGAATAGCTCGTACAGCTGCATAGCGGTCTAGAATAGCTGCATAGCTGGCTAGAATAGCTGCTTATCGGGCTAGAATATCTGCATAGTGGGCTAGAATAGCTCGTACAGCTGCATAGCGGTCTAGAATAGCTGCATATCGGGCTAGAATAGCTCGTACAGCTGCATAGCGGGCTAGAATAGCTCGTACAGCTGCATAGCGGTCTAGAATAGCTGCATATCGGGCTAGAATAGCTCGTACAGCTGCATAGCGGTCTAGAATAGCTGCATAGCTGGCTAGAATATCTCGTACAACTGCATAGCTGGCTAGGATAGCTGCTTATCGGGCTAGAATAGCTGCATAGCTGGCTAGAATAGCTGCATATCGGGCTAGAATAGCTCGTACAGCTGCATAGCGGTCTAGTATAGCTGCATATCGGGCTAGAATAGCTCGTACAGCTGCATAGCGGTCTAGAATAGCTGCATATCGGGCTAGAATAGCTCGTACAGCTGCATAGCGGGCTAGAATAGCTCGTACAGCTGCATAGCGGTCTAGAATAGCTGCATATCGGGCTAGAATAGCTCGTACAGCTGCATAGCGGTCTAGTATAGCTGCATATCGGGCTAGAATAGCTCGTACAGCTGCATAGCTGGCTAGAATAGGTAGTATAGCTGCATATCGGGCTAGTATAGCTGCATAGCTGGCTAGAATAGCTGCATATCGGGCTAGTATAGCGGCATAGCTGGCTAGAATAGCTGCATAGCTGGCTAGAATAGCTGCATATCGGGGTAGAATAGCTAGTACAGCTGCATAGCGGGCTAGAATAGGTAGTATAGCTGCATAGCTGGCTAGAATAGCTAGTATAGCCGCATAGCTGGCTAGAATAGCAGCATAGCTGACTAGAATAGCTAGTATAGCTGCATATCGGGCTAGTATAGCTGCATAGCTGGCTAGAATAGCTGCATATCGGGCTAGAATAGCTCATACAGCAGCATAGCTTGCTAGAATAGGTAGTATAGCTGCATAGCTGGCTAGAATAGCTGCATAGCTGGCTAGAATAGCTAGTATAGCCGCATAGCTGGCTAGAATAGCTAGTATAGCCGCATAGCTGGCTAGAATAGCAGCATAGCTGACTAGAATAGCTAGTATAGCTGCATATCGGGCTAGTATAGCTGCATAGCTGGCTAGAATAGCTGCATATCGGGCTAGAATAGCTCATACAGCAGCATAGCTTGCTAGAATAGGTAGTATAGCTGCATAGCTGGCTAGAATAGCTGCATATCGGGCTAGAATAGCTAGTATAGCTGCATATCGGGCTAGTATAGCTGCATAGCTGGCTATTCTAGCCCGGCTATACTAGGTATTCTGGGCAGCTATGCAGCGGTACTAGCTATTTTAGCCAGCTATGCAGTTATACTAGCTATTCTAGTCAGCTATGCAGCTATACTAGGTATTCTAGACAGCTATACTAGCTATTCTATTCTAGGTGGCTAATACAACTAGTATTTTATTCATTTTATAGCTAGTATAGCTGGCTAATACAGTTATGTTTGTCTTCATCCTCGAAGACTCGACATCACGTTGCATCGACACCTGCAAACATGCAGAGGCTTAGCTTCCGAGAATGCTGAAAGTGTAAATCGAGCCTTCTCATATTCATTCGTAAGCAGGCCGGATGCGCGTGCAGAGTACATGAGAATTATTAAAATTATTGATTACGCTGACACTGCAAAACTTTGTCCATGTACAGTATCACCGCTGTTGTTAACTTTCCTCTTTACGGCCTTTTGGATCAACAATAACAAATTAGTCAATTTGTTCGATAGATCTTTATAACGGAGATCTTCAAACCACGATTACTTTCTGCAAACAACACGTCGTCACACAAGACTGAATGAATTTTTACTAACTCCGTTGCCTGCTTTGTCTTGCATTTTATGTCATAGGGTTAACAGTCTGATGACAGCAACAAACCTTCTGGCGTGCACTTGATGCTTGTATCCCACGTCAAGAGGTACCATATACCATGGGCTATCATAAAATCGGCACCAATGATAACCTCGTCCACAATATCGGTTATAGTCACCTTCGTTTTGCCTTTTGTCCTCTATAAATTGATTTAAAAGGCATTCCTCATCTTCCACGACTTCCATTTTTCGCACTTTGCTTACTTGTGGTCTAAAAACCGAGCTATCTCCTGGGCTAGTGCGAAATTGTCTATCACTGGGTGGTTTTCTCCTGGATATATAAGCTGCACTCATCTCTCGACCTCCATTGCAAAGGCTGAAGTGACTCAGTAGCCTTATGCGCACGGCATCTTAACTCAATGCGGTATAGTTCCCGTTTGTGCTCGTCGCCGAATTTACGCTGTAACGCCACCATTATGTCGTTGTAATTGTTTCTGCAGCTGATGGGCATGGTTTCTAGAATCTCGGCTGCGACACCTTTTAACGCCAAAATTAGTTCCAAAGCCATCTCTTCATCGTCCCATCTGTTTCTGCTGGCTACTGTCTCGAATTGGAATTTAAATACAGATAGGGATGAGCTACCATCGAAGCAAGGTGGTTTTATCCTGCAGGTATCTTCTGATACGATTCCCACTGGTTTCGGTTGCTGGCTCTAGAGTTGTTGATCTTCTCCTCCATCATAAAGAGTTTTCCGTCAACGGTATTTTCCAAATCAATCACTTTCGTGTCAACACACTTTTTCCTCGACACTAGTAACTCTTTTGCTGACCGACTCATTTATTTCCAGCAGCTTCCCTGTTGTCGCCTAAGGCTTCTTTTCAATTTTTGACAAAAATTTTTGTTCTATATTCTCCATTTTTGCCATAATTGCTGCTTGCATTCTTTCTTGTGCATCAGCAAATAGCTTTTGGTTCGCTTCTTGCATTTTGATTTTCGGCACTAGAATCTTCTTGTCTCTCAGTTAAAACTTGTATTTTTTCCATCATAGCGGCTAGCAACGAATTTATGTCAATACTGCTGGGTGTTGCAGGGGCGTGTATCTCGCGTTCCTCCTCGTCTTCGAAGTATCGACATCAACGCCACGATGCCGAAGTTCTTCCCTTAACCGCCTTAGGAGTTCATTCTTCGTGCCCGTTGTTGGCAGCGCTAATTTACCCAATTCATGTTTGAGCCGTTATACTCTTAGTTCGGGGAGTTTTATTTTTTTTTATCTATTCATTTTTTTATTTTTATTTTTTTTTTTTGCAATTCCACTTCTGACACAAATTGTTACGTTTTAGTCTTTTAAAAACGTTTGAAATATGAGCTCATAGATTGCAAATAAAAATAAATATTTATGTTCAGTTTTAGTTAATTTCTTTATTGTTCGCACAATTCTGTGTGCCACTGTTCAGAACTTGATGTAAACGACAACAATTGCTTTGTTTGTTATTCAACTTTGCACTCTTTTGCGTAAACAATAACAACTACTAGTCAATTTGTTCGATAGATCTTTATAACGGAGATCTTCAAACCACGATTGCTTTCTTCAGACACCGCGTCTTCACACAAGACTGACTTAATTTTTACTGACTCCGTTGCCTGCTTTGTCTTGCCTTTTATATCGCAGGATAAACAGTCTGATGAATGCTCTTGAAGGCGAATGACTTCGCCTTTTCGAAATCTCTACAAATGTAAACATGTTGTTTACATTATTGTTGTTGGTCTATTTTGTTTACGTTTGTCCTTGCAGTGTTGTTGGATTTTTGTTTACTTATCATCATTTTTTTTTTATACTGGTGTTTTGTTGGTAAATGAAAATGCCATGAAAAATCTGTCGTTTGGAGTCGACTCTAAACTGTAGGTCCCGCCACTGTATAAAATTAAAATACACAACATAAGTGGTGTAAGAAACTAGGTCCATAATCCTGACTGAAGGGTTGTAATGACCAATTATGTATGTATGTTTTGTTGGTATATTTTTGTTTACTTGTTTATCATGTAAACAAGTTTATTATTTTTATTTTTGTAACTTTTGTTTACAATTTAAACGATGTGTGAGAGCAAAACACCATTTCCATTTTCGTAACAATACGAATAACTGGTGAACGTGTATAGAGACTATGGTCGACTTACTATTCGCATGTTGTGGTTTTTGTGGTCTGTGTATAAACACCAATAAAAAGGAACCTGTATTGTTCTCACCAAGGTAAAAACTGAAGACTTCCGTCTACAGCCATTCGCTGGATCTATCTCGCGATTTTTAGACCTCTTTTTACTTATGATTGTACTGTTTGGAGAGGTGCTTAGGCAAGAGCTTTCAACGGAGGATGTTGGGTAAGTGGATTGCTTCCTTGAATATCACCGGAGTGAGGAAGAGTTGTCTCAAGCTGTTCTTGACACTTTGCTCCGACAGCCTCTGTTTGATATATACGTAAAGCAATATACAGAACACAGCGCCATATTATTGAGGGAATCAGACTGCTGGAAACAGCGCTCGATAGGATACTCTGGTATTCTGAATATCGTCTTCCCATAAGGGGAAAACTGCAATCTAGATAAAAATACTAAAAATACTGATAGTGCCTGAGGCTATGTTCTTGCCTGGATTGAGGATTTTCATACCGAATATGGTAATGTGGAAGGGTGGGGTACTACGGGTACAGAAAGGTATACCCATCTTCATGGATGGGTTGATGGGTTTTCTGTACAGATTTCCGATTTAGCTTCACTTTAGGCTGAATGATGACTGTAGAGATTTTCAGACGGATTTTTGCTAAGGCCACTTCAGATTCAGAATTTTATGTGATCTTCGTTGACGGTCAGAGCATAACTCGTTTATTGTTGTAAACAGTCTATCAGAACCTTTGGATCATCTCTGTCGGCCTCCGGGACGTAGCGGTATACCTGGGAACCAAGCAGCGTATGCTCTCGTTGGTTAGGTTCACTTTCTGTGGATGATTAAATAGTTGGTCCTAAGCTTCCAAACTTCTTCGAGGTTGTCAGCAGACGAATCTCGGACAAGGAGCAGGATCGCTGGGTGAATCGCTATGATCTTTAGCAGATAGTGCTAGAATAGAGTTGATGCCGGATTTAGATAAATACAGCGTAGGAATGGTTACCGTATTTATTATGGGGACTGTAAGGTTGGAGCGCTGACAAAGATCTGGAACACATTCCAGCTGGACTATTGCAGGGTATGTTACGATGAGGAGTTGGAGACTATCGAACACCTTTCCTGTAACTGTCCAGCCCTTTGAGGGTTTCGATCCTCTGTCGAGAGCCGGAATTAGGGCTATCCTGAGATTTATAACGGGATTAAGCTGATTGGGAGGTGCTGGGACAACCGGGCAGTAGTCTTTTTCTTTGATAGGATTCAAGTGTGTTAGGCTTAAGGTGTCTGCCTAATATAAATTTTGCGGCACTTTATAAAATTAAAATACTTTTAATACAGTTTTGAAAAGTTTTCAAAATACTTAAAACACGTATTAAGCACAAACGTACTAGTTAAGCAAATCAAAATCAAATTTTTTTAAAATCAAATTTATCTTATCATGATTTTCTTATAATCTTTGCTTCATGATCACTTCGTGAGTATATGTACCTTAATCAAAACAAAAATGCATTTTTTAACAAAAACTCTGTACTCTACCAACGTATTCAAAAACCTAATCCCCTTAAAAGAAAGCTAAAGAAATGAGATTCAAAATACAAAAAAGAAGGTGTATGCGTGGATAAATATAGAAAAGAACTTTGCCAAACACACTAAAAGAAATTTAAATACAAACGTAGTAGTAGTTAAGCAGATAACTTAACCCTTTGACGGACACTGACGTCTATAGACGTCATAACAATGGTTTCTGGGGGGACATGACGTGTATACACGTCATAAATTGTTTCCTTCATAAAATCATTATAAAGCAAGTGTCCCACGGGAAGGCCTCCTAAAATTTTGGTGTCCGTCAAAGGGTTAAAATCCAATTTATCTTATCATGAATGTTTGTATAATCTCTGTTGCATATTCGAATTTGAACGCAATAAAATAAAATGAAACACAAGCGTATTTTTTGAAATAACACTTTTAAATATGGTGTTGTGCCATAATTATAAATTGTTTGAATTTTGTGTAACAATATTGTGTACAATATGTATACAGTGAGTATCAATGACAATCGTACAAGCAAAGACTCAAAATACACCATTTATTTAAAAACTATATGAAATTTTGCAACTGTGGACCGTTACGCAAGCTGTGTGGAGAGAGAACCCACTAAACGTCAATCATATGATAGTTTAAAATATAATGAAGTCAGTGCAGCCTTACAATTTGATTCAGCGCACACTGAAACTTAATGAATCTCAGCTTGAAAGAAATTTGTCAACCCATGGGTTCTCAAATTGGGAGATTAGCCCCCTGGAGTGAAATCCATTACTCGCAATCAGCGAACTAATATCCGATCTTACAACCCTAAGTGCTTCCTAAAACACGTGAGTGAACACAGTTCCAGCCTTGACACAAAATTGCATTATCAAAGCACTCCTCAGAGTATTTGGTAATACTGCGGAAGGGAATTATCCATTCTGAGCTGCTACAACCTGGCGATAGGATTAATTCTAATTTCAATTCCTTACAACTCGACTGTTTGAGCAATACAATCAAGAAAGATCGATATGAATTGGCCAACAGAATTGGCCCTTGACTTGGACATTATCCACCGTATGGCCCAGACTTTGGATCGTTTGACTATGATTTGTTTTGAAAAATTCCTACAGCTTGACCAATATGATCAAGAAAGATCGATTTGAATCGGCCAACAGAAAAGATGATGTTGTGTTGCATCACGACAATGCACTTGAATTGCACATCAACCATAATGTCCAGACTTTCGATCATTTGAGTATCATTTGTTGTGAAGTCAACAAAAAAATTTTTTATAATCAATTAAATTTGATAACCGAAAAGCCACTGAAAATCACTTGACCTTGGCCTTGAAAGTTCCCCAGCAATCGAAATATAAGGTTAATCAAAAAATAGCAAAAGGTTAGGGATAATAATGGCAAATATGTATGCATTTGATTAAAATTGCGTTTTAATAAAGACAATTTAATGTTTAACTCATATGTTTTCATGACGGCCGATAACTATACTTTCGATATAGTCAAGGAATCTATTTATCTTGGCTTACCACCAAAAATGATGTCAGTCTGTAGATCAAGCACAGGATCATTCTTGCCAACAGGTGCTACTATAGTCCCAACAGGCAATTGAGTAGCAGAGGCCTCTCTCGTACGACAAAACTAATACTCTACAAGACGCTCATCCTTCCCGTGCTTCTTTATGGCGCAGAGGCATGGACCCTATTAAGCACTTATGCAGCAGCCTTGAGAGTATTCGAGAGAAAAGTCCTAAGTAAGAACTTCGGTTCAATGCGAGTTGGCGATGATTTCCGCATCCGATCCAACAGTGAGCTGTATGAGCTCCTCGTGTGCAGCATATTAATATCCAGAGGCTGCGCTGGCTCGGCCATGTCGTTCGAATGGAGAAGTATGCTCCGGCGGGACAGGTAAAGGGTCCGCCAAATAACTTTTTTTTTTCTTTTTGGAAAATGCTTAAAAAAAAAACTACTGAGTATTTTCTCAAATTTCTTTTTTTATTTGAAAGTACAATCCTTCCGGTTAATAATGGAAAATAATTTCATTCAAATGGCTGCCTCGGCTGGCCATGCAGTAGCCTTCACGATCGGTCCAATTTTTAAGCACATTATCGATTGTGTGCAGCTGTATTTCACCAATGGCCTCACGAATATTGTCCTTTAAAGCGTCAATTGTCTCTGGCTTGTCGGCGTAACACTTATCTTTGACGGCACCCCACAAATAATAGTCCAACGGTGTCAAATCGCAGGTCCGAGGTGGCCAAACGACATCAGCTATGCGGCTGATAATGCGATCTTCAAAAACAGGGCGCAAAACATCGAGTGTAGCTTCGGCTGTGTGGCACGTAGCGTCGTCCTGTTGAAACCAAATGTTGCCAATATCCTCCTTCAATTTTTGTGAACAAAAATTCGTTCAATTGTTGAGAACGACGGTGAATTGATGTTGATGGCGCTTCACGCACACTTTCTGCCACAGCAGCAATATTCTCGGGTGTACGCACTGTTTTTGGCTTTTCACGCTTTGGTTTATCGATGAGGATGCCAGTTTCTTTCACTTTTTTCACAAGATAACGAACATACGGTGCTTCTCTTCTTCCAAAATCCGTACGCAATCTTCGCACACATTCTGCAACATTGCCATGATTTTCAAAGTAATGTGGGCAATATTTTCCAGCGTTGTTCAAGCGTATACACAAGCATATTCGTTCAGCGGAAGGATAAAACTAATTATCTGTCAAATCAGACATGAACTAAGTGTTACCATTCACGAAATAAGCACTAGTTGAAAAAAAAAACGTTAGATGGCGAACCCGATATTTGATGCCGGGATCTGCGGAAGTCGGCAGAGAGGACGACCTAGTTTGCGTTGGAAGGACCAAATCGAAGAAGCCCTGTCATCGATTGACATTGGCGTAGCCGACAGGCCGAAATCCGTTAAACGGGTTGTTAATGGCCAATTAAGTAAGTAGTCATATGTTTCTTTACAAACTAACTAAAAAGCATTTCCGCAATAAATTATAATGCATTTAAAGTATAAATCAAATATACTTAATACTAATTATAAAAGGTGATTTTTTAGCTATTATCTTTTTGGCAACACTGGTTTAAACAGCTCACGCACGTTTCGTGTTTTGTTTCACTGTCAAACATCTTCAGTTTGGTCTATAATTTAACCATGAATCGTCTTACAAACGAACAACGCTTGCAAATCATTGAATTTGGACCGTACTTCTTCAAAGATGCTGCGAATCGTAACGTAACTGTGAGTGGTGAGCGCTACCGTGAAATGATATCCAACTTTTTTTTGTCCAAAATGCAAGAGCTTGACTTGCATGACATGTTGTTTCAACAAGACGGTGCTACATGTCACACAGCACGCGTAACAATGGACTTATTGAGAGGCGAGTTCGGTGAACATTTTATTTCACGTTCGGGACCGGTCAATTGGCCGCCTAGATCGTGCGATTTAACGACTTTAGACTATTTTTTGTGGGGCTATGTTAAAGCTCATGTCTATACAGACAAGCCCGCTTCAATTGACGCATTGGAAGACAACATTCGTGAGATATGGAAAGAGTATGCCAAAATTAGACTAAGCGGATGGACCATTTGAGGCGCAGTCGCAGTCAACATTTGCATGAAATAATCTTCAAATATTAAATTATATGGACCGTACAATCGATTCAAATAAAGATTTCATGCATTTTTCTGAATTTTATGTGTTTTTTTTTTGAAAAATTTTTTCCTATAGCTCTTAAAAAATCACCCCTTATAAATTAAAAAGTTTATACGCATTTGTACGATTGATTTTAACTGGCTGTGACTGTAAATTCCAAAAAAAGAAAAATAAATTCTTTTCAAAAACAAATTGACAAAAACAAAAAACAAAAAACGCGTTTCTTTTTATAAAAATAATCAGTATGTAGTATAGAATTAAACATTTGTACACTTCCAATTTATTTGATTTTATTTGCTAAATTTGTTGTTGTTTTGTTTAATTTTAATTTATATGATTTCATTGTCGTTGTTGTATTTTAAGAATGTGTTATAAAAAGCAGAAAGTAATTTATTTTGGAACGACAACATTTTTAATTGTAATCAAATACAAGCGTAATTATTTGAATATGGTCTGAGGTTTCTTGCTCAAATGCATTTATTTAAGCAATCATTAATTAATCTAATTAATGCACAATACATAATGAAATCTTTATATAATTTACTTTTGAAATATATATATATATATATATGTACATGACTTAAAAGTTTTAATCACTCTAGTTTGGACTGTTATGGCAAGTGGTAATTAGACAAATTGATTAAAAAATGAGTTATAAAAGCGTGTAATGAATGAGTGACATATAAAATCTATTGTTTGTTTTACTAAATATAAACAATTAAGGTATAAAAATTGTAACACTATTTACTAAAAATTAGATTAAATTATATGCCTTAACTACAGAGAAATATCTTTTAAGTGGACTCAGGAGCAGGTCAAACTTAAATACAATGCGTATACTCTGTGTGTATAACAATTTCACAGACAAATTATTAAATTTTTGGAGGGTGACATAATGAAAACAATACATATTGCGCGTTGGCAAATTTTAGTCGCTCTTTCTTGACATTGACACCAGAGATCAGCAACGAGTATTCAAAACGATGAGTAGATTCGAGTCATACTTATTATTTCTGAGACTTATACGCATTCATACTTATTTTAATATGATACTCATACTACTCATACTCAAAGTTGGAAGTACTCGTCGTATTCATACTTAACAATACGCATGATGTTATTGACTTCGACTCGTGTCTACTTAACATTTACACGAAGCACAAAATAAGTATGATTTGCGTACGAACACTACTATACTCACAAGAAGATTGTGTGTATGCTTTGCTTGTTGTCTTTGTCTTTCCTTTCTTCTTTGTTTGTATATGCAACAATAACAAAGGCTGTAAATTTTGATGAATGATTCGAGCCACTCGAATCACTTATAAGTATTATAAGTATTTTTCTAAATTTATAAATCAGAATGAGTAGGCGTATGAATCAAACACATTTCGAATGTTGTGAATTTGATGTCAACGTTGTACTCATACTCATTGTAACCTATACTTATAAATCAATGCTGTAGCGAGTACGAATGAATCAGAGTAGTTGAATTTCAATTCTGTTGATTCACTCATATGAGTAGCGGAAAAACGATTCATTGCTGATCTCTGATTGACACCGTTGTTTAAATATTGAATCGAGAACTAAACGATTCGTCTAGTTGTAGCAGGATAATGGATAAGTCTCTACCAAGCACACCATATTTTCATCGTCTTTTCCTCATGGCACAAAAGGTCAACACTACTACTATCAACAGACCACTGTCAGTTGAAACCACTCTGAATTTGAAAAACTATGTCATTTGAATTGTTTTTACGGGCTTTAATTATAGACCGCTATCATTGAAGGGAAATGTTTAATTACCATGAATTAGTCCCGAATGACCATTTCTTGTTTCTAAACCTGATGTAATGGCTTAGAGATTTGATTCCAGCAATGAAATCATCTCACAAACAAATCTATTTTGATAATCTCGACAAATCGTATTTTTAGGAACGAACAAAAAAATATTTAAGAAAGGTTGGACAAAGTGTATGAAGCTTAATGGAGGCCATGTTTATAAATAAAAAGATTTTTTTATGCAAAAAGTCATAGAATTTTATCGAATATAGATCTATTCGGATGGATGGATCTAAATCAATGGTTAGAAAAGGGCAAAGGGCACCTTCAGGCGAATATACAGAAGAATTTATAGGGTTATAACGATTGTACGGCAGCACAGGTGTATTCACTCATTAGGTCTACAGTTTTAAAATCCTTGGACGGAGTCTACACGACATCAATCCTCACTAAGAAATGTTCACCATCGCTAAACGAGAATGGCATCCTGTTTTGATTTCTGCCTGGGTGTGAAGGGAAACCTGCAGGTATTGCACGCATAGCTTCCAGATTTGACGATTTTGTGCTCCAAAAATGTATTGACGATTTGACGATTTATGCCCTTATTTTGACGATTTTTAGAAATTAAAAATTTACGTAATTTTTTTTACTTTTGTACATTAAAGCCACTTCAAGCTTTGTATTTCCTTTGAAATTTTTACTTTTGCAAATTTAGTTTAGTTATAACAAGAAGTAAAGTATTATATTTTTAAATTATTTACCAACAAAAAATGCTAAATAACATAAATAAAAGCGCCAATAAGTAAGGAAATTTAAAAAAAAAATGGTCAGGTATTTAAAGAAAAATGGTAAGTTCTGCAAATATCTTCAAATACCCTAACATTACCCAGCATATAATAGGCAATACTAAGAAATAAGGCTGACACTCGTAGTTGAGTATAATTTACCATTTGCAGTTGCAGACTATTTGGAAAGTTTCGAATATATGTAGATTCTAATATCACTCTAGGAAAACCAAAGTCAAGTGCCATTACCAACAAAAATTTTTCGACCAACAGCGAATAGCCGCTACTTATGCAGTACATTGCGTTGAAACTAGGAAAATATGTTATGGGGAGGAGGAAAGAGATTTGAAACCTTTTGTGACACGAGTGATAGGAAAGACCTCTGCAAGAAGGGAGAACGAAAGAAGAACAAATTTTGTCTGTAACGCATAGTGCAATCCACTAGCCAATCGACCACAAACGGAGATGCTCGCCGAGAAAACGAGTGTTATATGATTCTCGGGAACAAGTTCCCTCGAGCAAAATCTGTTGTAGTGCCAATAGAACAGTGAAACACAAGCCACATTACAACGATGCTCTAATAAATCAATGATACCAAACCCTCTCCAGTATGCGATCGAGAAATCTCAAAATAGACGTTGAGGCACCGGCCCATATATGAGAGTTGTTATCTATTCTTGTAAATAATAAGAAGATCAGATGAAGTGAAATATTTCCTGCACCGCCTTAAGAAGACAAGGCACTAAAAAATGTATCGGTTCCAGCGAACATCACACAGAATTTTTTTAAAAACATTTTAATTTATTTACTTTTTTTTTTTTTTTTGACGATTTCAATGAACGTCTTTGACGATTTTTTTTTTCTAATATACGACGATTTGGTGCTTTATCTATCTGGCAGCTATGATTGCACGTCAAAATCAAATTGCCTGTTTTGAGCATTGAATTCCTGATTGATGTCCCCCTATAGCTGAGGTATAGTGTAAACTATAATCAATAATTGAGGCTAAGGAGTCTAGAAAAGCTCTTTTCGTTATGGCACAGGATTTTTCGGCCTCATTATGATTTCCACATCATCCTACAAATTGTTTTCTATGGATCTAACCTCAGCTATGGTCGGTTACAAGAAAATATAGAAAGTCTATTCAAATGAAAATGATGACGAGACGGTATTCGCTATAAGACATTCCACTGTATATACTACATAAATATTTTAGATTGTAACAAATACTTGCAAATAACAGCAATTAGAAATTTAATTTATTTATTTTCATATTGTATATGTGCATATACATATGTATGTATGTACATATGTATGAAGTGTTTATTATCTTTTGACTTTTATTAGCAAGTCTTGAATATTCTGACCCTTTATTGCTTTTTATATTATTTTTGTTTTGCAAACAGATTTATCTGTTATATATAAAGAATAAATATTATTTCTTATTTTTATATGGAGTACACACTTCAAGTGTTTGTTAGCAACAGTGCGCGACAAAAATCGGTAAACAGTATTAAAAAATCTTAATTTAGGTTTAATGTGTATACATTTGTTAAAGAACATTTGAAGTTTAACAAATCTTATTACATTTTTTCTTACATTTCAGATGGGCAATAACCTCCTACCTTGACACTTCAATACTAATGACGCATTAGAAGGAGCATTTTGCTATTCAGCAACAGTATTAATAAAATGTTTTAAACAAGTACCTGGTATTCTAGTGGGTAGAGTGCTAGACTGTTAGCGTGAAGGTCGTGGACAGAGCATAGAGGCTTCATTACTCAACTCGTAATAATTATAATATTATTTGTAATTATATTCTAATTAATTAATAAATAAAGTTTTGAAATGCATAGTTTACGCAAAATTAAACTCATTTTCAACAATTGGCAAACTGAAGGAATCAAACTCTCTACAAGCAGCCAGCTTTAGGAAAAAAGGGGAATAGTGTTCCTAAAAGAGAACTAACAATGTCCCATAGTTTTATAGTTTATAATTTTTATTCCTTTAGCAGCCAACTTTCAAAATAGAATACAATCTGTGTTCTCTAAAAAGAACTCAAGACTGTTACTTATGTCGTATTACAAAATATAATTTTTAATAAATTTTTCTAGCTAAGCAGGTGATTATCCTACTGTAACAATGTGCCTAAAACGATAAGGTTGCCTATGAACAACGCCCTTTGTGATGTATTGGCATTGTATGTTAGGGGTGTAGTGGTGAAACACTGCCATTCAGTCCTACTAGGATTCGGGCTTCAGAATGCTTCTGGATAAATTATTCAAGCCTCTTAATATTTTTAAATTCAAAAGATTGGGTAAGAAAAATTGTTCATCTTCTGCTGTATTTGATCCCAAGATGCTAGGGTTTGTAATCAATCACTACAACAAGCCACATCATTATATCGATAGCGCGTTGTGGCAATTTCCGAGCGTTAGCGCGAAAGGATCTACGCTCTAAAATAAGTCTTTAGTCTTCTGGTCATTTAGAGTGAACGTTAAACAGTAGGTCTTACCTCTAAGAGTAGGTCTTACGGATAAGAGCAATGTGCGTAGTGGCCAACAATGAAGTCGTCTTAGTATAATAGGTAGTGTACATATTAGCTTATTAGACTCAAACTCGTGGTTTAAACTCCAACTCACAGATTTTAAACGAAACGAAAGTAATATATGTATGTTGTCGATGACTTCCTCTCAGCAGTCTTTTGGCAAAAACTCTGAGAGTAAATAAAATTTTCAGGCGTTTAAACATAATTTTCAGATGCCATGCTTTCCAAGAATGGCAATAAATAACAGCATCAATTGCTTATTCGATTAGCAAATTAAATGCAGCATCATTCCTTAGGAAAAATGATAGCAGTCTGTCTTAAGAATTCCAATGTTTGGCCACGAATTCTTTATGCATAAATAGAGATTGCAAAGCAGGTAAAAAAAATAAACTGTGTTTACAATTCCGCCATTTGTTGTTAGTAGAAAGGAATATTAAACATTTGTTTACATATTGCAATATAGTTTTGTTTTTGTTATTACAATAATTAATTAGTAACACTCGCCCGCACTCTGAATTAATTAACAATAACATACTTAGCGCTGATAAAAAAATATTTATTATGGCTGCTAGTGCCTCAGCTGTTACTGACTTGACTGACTGATAAATTTCTGATTTTAATTCTTATCAAGGCGCTCAGCAAGTGAACTGTGTATTAATTAGGTTGGGTGTAGTAGAGAGATATGATTGTGAAATAATAGTACAATGCAAATTAAATGATAAAAATATAATATAGTGTTAATAAAAATAGCATTTTATCTTTAGTTTAAGATATTTCTAATTTGCTGTAAATGAATTTCACAAGATCATAAAATTTCCTTAAAGCTAATGTCACGTATGCATCATCTCTCCAAGCCTTAGACAATTTGAAAAATTGAAATTCATTTCAACATTCAATATTTTGCTGGATAAATGCGTTCCTTCACCGGCAACAACAACGATTTATTGTTAATAATAATATTTCAGCCGGTATTTTTTTACGTATGTATGAGTGTGCTATTTTAATTATTTTTAATTTTTTTTTTTTTTTTTGTTTATTTCAAAAGAGAATGACTTGACGTGTTGTTTTTGTATTATTTTTTTGCAATTGCGTATAATAAAACAAAATTCAATAGAATACAATATATTAAGTACAGTGCAAGGCAAAAAGGTGTAAATGTTGATAAATATACACAAAGAAAATCGTAAATAAATTGCAAAATCTGTTTTTTTTAATTAATTGTTAGAGAAATATTTAATAACACAAATCCTGAGCTGTAAGTTTAATGCTTCAAATGAATTGAATCAAAAACGTGTCATCAAAAATATGTGTGACCTAGCTAGCATTATGATGTGGAACACAATAACTTTTCTGTTGACCAGGTCAATTCTGTTAATGCCTGTTTTCCTTAAACAGTTCGAATTGTGAGCAGTAATTTTAGAATAGATTGTGTTGCCAATTTGTAGCAACTCATAATGAATAATTTTGCCTGTCTTCAGCATGTTCTTGTCTGCTGTCAATTTATATTTAAATCTTCGATTGTACTTGCTCGCTGGCTTTAAAAATGATTCGATTTCTCTGTATTTTAAGGCTGATAACTCATTTGGCAGCCAGCCTTTTAAACATAAAACTTGCCCGTTTGTAATTACAGTATTCCCTCGATTTACGTCGTAGAATGTTCCGGAAAAAGGCGACGTAAATCGAATTTCATATTGCTCATACTACAAAGTAGTATGTTTTTAACAAGGAACTTAAAAAAGTTACAGTAATCTTTCGATTTACGTCACAGTTGGTTCCAAAAAAAGGCGAAGTAAATCGAATGACAGCGCAAATCGAAATTGAAGGGAACAAAATTTTTGACGACGTTAATCGAAACAACGTAAATCGAGGGAATACTGTAATTTTCATTCCATTTTTAGTACCTAACCAACGCAAGTGAAAACATTATCGGTATATTTTGTTTTCTATTAAACAAAAGATAAGAATGCTTTGCTGGCTACTAAAAAAAAATATGCTTTAACTAGAAAAACATTAGTGAAATGCTTTAAACGTTTTCTATCTGATAATTTAATGTAAACTACACACCCCGTTTATAGTTGACCATTTGCTAAAAATGTCATTAAAATAATGGAAAAATTGAAACACCAATAGATAACCAGTGTGTACGATGCTAGGCATTCACCACATTAACAGTTATCAACCATTTGAAGAAAGCTAACACAAAAGTATGTTTGGATGTCATTTGCGAAATCGAATCATATCTGAAGCGAATAATTACGCGCGGTGAAAAGTGCATAACGTTCCACAAAAATACGTGAAAAATATTGTGAACTTAGCAAGATGAAGCTTTGTTGACGCTATCAAAAAACAGGAATGGTAATGCTGATGGTGATTACAAGCAATTTGTTTATTATAAGCTTTTATAACCAGGTCAAATGATTGATTCTGCCAACAATTAATGAAATGGAAAAGTATGGTGCATCCACCAGACCCTGTATCTTCAGATTATCATTTGTTTTAACCTCTTCAGAACTCATTTAACTAGCGTATATTGAAACTGTATAGAGGCCTGGGTAACTGTTTTAATGGTGTAATTTTAAATTTCGCAGAGGTCTACCAAACGCAATTGGATCAGTTATTTACCAAGAAATCACTGAAGTTCTACACACGTGGTAGGTTTTCATTGTTGATTTTTTTCTATCTAAAAACCTAGTCAAATACTCCTCAACTATTACCAGTTAATAAAAAGTTCTATACACGTGACAAAATGACATCAAAGGGTAAATATTTAATAAAACTCGTTTCAACTGTCATGAGATTTTGAGGTTTTCATTGTTGATTTTTGTTTTTCTTTCTAAAAACCTTGTCAAATACTGCTCAACAATTTCCAGTCAATGTTAAAATCAGAGTCAAACAAAAAAATATAAAGAATGTAGAAATATGTGTACATTACAAAACTATCGAAAAAAAAAAAAAAAAAAAAAAAAAAAAAAAAAAAAGGCAAAATTTTAAACCATGCTTTTTAACGCTGTACATACAATAAATATGCAACAGTATGAAGAAAAAAAAACCAAAATCAAACACTAAAATGTTGAATGTTAAGTTTTTATGTTCACTAGGCAGTAACAACAGCAAACAGCAGCAGAGAAACGTGAGTGGCAAGTTTGAATAACGCAATATTTAGTGCAAAATATTAAGTGAATTGGCAACAAAAAACAATTTAAAAGTCTGGTTTAAAATGTATTGCGTATTAGAAAACTTAACTGTGATCGGCAGTTAAACATTCATGAGCCACAAAAAGAGTTACAAAGAATTACAAATAAATCAGGGGTTACCAAAAATTTTTGGTTGTGTATTAGTGAGTGAGAGACAAAATAATTTGAGAGCTTACAGTCATAGAAAAATGTTAGTAAAATATCCTATTTAGATTTTTATTTCATCAACATACATAAAGTTATACATCTTTGATTTAATAATTAGATAATGTTTTTTAGATATTTGCTGGATATTCATTTTGGTTCATAAATTTCCTCTCCTGCTAATAACGAATCTTTTAATTTTTCCAAAATATTGCTTTATGTCTATAAAAAAGTTGTTCTCTTTCCATATCATCTAAATTATTTACTTGACTATTAAAACAATCAAAATGTGTTTTAAGAACATATAAGGCTTTGAATTTAAAAAAAAAGGATTTATTAACATAAAATATTTTTTGAGTGTAAACCTAAAAAAAAATAATATAGCATCCTCTGACATGTGTACTCGTCGCAGTCTGATCGACGACTAAATAAAAGAGCACAAGCAATGTGTGTGAATTCTCTCTGCACAATTGTGCTATGAAATGGTAATCCCTGAAATAAATACAATATAAAAATGGAAGAAAAAAAAAGCAATAATAAAACGACAAAAGCTAAAAAAACAACAACAATTATATGCAACTCTATAGCCTTCATAACAAGCAATGAAGTGTAGCATGGTTTTTCTCTTGTTTTTTTTTTCATATTTTTCTTTAACAGACAAAGTCAATAAACCTTTGAGTCGTTCGTTGGTTATTATACAATAGTGCAACAACAATGAGAAGGAAACCTGATTTAAGTTGGCACAAATTAAAAGCGCTAAAACAGAATGCACAAATAATGGACAGAAAGCAGAAAAATCAAGTTTAGAACGTTGCAAATTGAAGATTTTAAAGAAAGACTTACAATTTTGTCGAAAGACGGACAAGTTTAATTGTCTTCCTGTTTTGGTTCATGGAATTTTCAAAATTATACCAGCTACCCTACTAACAGAGTTCTAAAGAAGACCCACCTGACCACACTATTCGTATATGATTGGATAAATGTAACACGTCCAATTTCTTCAAAATAAACATTTTATTTTAAATAAAATTTATTTAAATTTAAACGTCTAAGACTTCAGCCAATTCTAGATAATAAAAACATCATTCCGGAATATCAGTTTGGCTTTCATCATCAGCATGGTACGCCCGAACAATGCAATGCGATGGCATGTTAATGTTCTTCAAAATGCCTTAGAGAGGAAACAATATTGTTCTGCAGTCTTTTTGGAAGTAAAGCAAGCATTCGACAGAGTGTGGTATCCTGGTCTTATTTTCAAACTAAAATTACTTCTACCTGCACCTTTTTATTTACTTCTTAAATCATACTTAAGTGACCGTTATTTTTATGTTAAAATCAACAATTCTGTTTCGGATATATGTGAAATAAAAGCTGGAATCTCACAAGGCAGTGTACTTGGCCCTGTTCTTTACACTATATATACATCAGATATGCCTTTTATGGAAGATGTTACAGTTGCCACATAAGCCGACGATACAGCATTAATTGCAAATAATGATTGTCCAACAGAAGCATCGAATGTAATTCAAAACTATTTAGATAGCATAGCAATATGGCTTAAAAAATGGAATATTTGTGTTAATCCTGATAAATCGGTGCACATTACTTTTGCATTAAGAAAAGGCGATTGTCCTTCAATTTTACTAAATGGCGAACAAATACCAAACTCTAACTGTGTGAAATATCTTGGAAGGCATCTTGATAGAAGATTAACTTGAAAAGACCATATAAAAAGCAAAAAAGAACAGCTTAATATAAAAACAAAACGCATGTATTGGTTACTTGGCAAAAAATCTGAGCTAAGTTTGCAAAATAAACTGTTGCTCTACAAAACTATCTTCAAACCCATATGGACATATGGAATACAGTTGTGGGGAACTGCGAGCAATTCGAATATTGAAATTCTGCAGCGTTATCAGTCTAAAACTCTAAGAATGATATTAGATGCTCCTTGGTTTATTACTAACGAGAATATTCATAAAGATTTAGGAATATCTAAAGTTAAAAATGAGATCAACAAATTTAGTAGGAAATATATTGACAGACTTAGTAACCACAGTAACACTCTAGCGTTTACTTTACTAGATGAAAGTGAGGAAATTGTATGGCTTAAAAGGTTTCATGTTTTAGATCTGCCATTTAGAAAATAAAAAATGTAAATATGTAAATGTTATTTAAGAAAATTAATGTATTTTAATATCTTTCTTTTTTTAGTCTCATTGGAGATTAATACTAATGTCATTCTTTTTTTAATATTGTTACTCAATTTGCTTATTATTATATATAAATAGATTGCAAATAAATATATGGAAAAAAAATTTAAACGTTCTACATTTTTTGGCACTAGAATTTCTGAAAGACTTCAATTTCCTAATTGATTGCAAAAATGACTGAAAGACAATTAATTGAACGACTTTCACTGCAACTGAACATTATTTTTGTAAACATCATAACGTAAATTTTAAGCCTTACAAAATTCACAGAGCACAGGAGCTAAACACAAATAACTTTCAGCACCATCAACAAGTCATTAATTTAATTAAAGGCCATTTGTACCTGTTAACAAAAATAGAATTTCTTTGACCATTTTAATACGTACGTAAACAATACAATAATGGAAAATGCATAAAGGAAAATTTACTTTCCTTTGATGTTAAGATTTGATTAAAATTGTCGTGTGACTTTGACATTGGAATATATTTCTATGAAAATTGCGGTCATTTCTAGCCGTGTGTGGAGAGTGCCTTTGTGATTTCAATAACCCCTTCGGCATTAGTGTGTCCTGATAAACAATTCCATGAAATTTTCATGGGCACTTTGTGCCGAGTTTTCAGGCATGCCTACCAAAAGGACAGTCACCCGTAAGAATCGCTATTGTGCAATGGATGGCTATGGTGTCTCCAAATTAACCGACGCAATGGGAATTCCTATGCCCTGTAACATGTCGGAGATTGCCAGCTCTGTACCGGCATGGAAAACTCATCAGCAGTGCAATTTTTAACGATAACCCTAAGTCCCGGAACTTATAAAAGAGTTACCTTTCTCTGAGAAATCCTCGGCATTCATTGGACAAGGACTGACATTGAAAATACGTTAGTTAGGGACTTAGTTGCAGGCCACTCAACAAGCTTTGTGCCGCTTTCAAAATTGCAGTAACCTCTGCTTGAAAAACTTTACAGTGATCAGACACTCTATAAGAAAGTTTAATGTTATGATCCTTAATAAAGAAACTTAATAAAGATATCCTATGCAGCGTTGCCATTTTTTTATTTTAAAAAACTTTATTTCTGGAGAAAAAAAAAACATTTTTTTTTACAAAAAAAACTTGTTTTCTACAAAAGTCCCAACATTTTTAAAGGAAACTCCAGGGCCCGATGCCCTCTGTCTGTGTTTCCTTGCTTCTTTTGCCCGGGGCTAATAAAATACACAATATTTTATTAAAAAATGTAAATATTTCGTGTTATTATTATTGAATTTATTACAAAAAATTTTAAATTTAATTTTGTCGAAAAAACTTGTTTTGTTAGAAAACAAATTTAATGAAAACTTTTTCGCATCTCAAAAAACTTGGAAAAAAAAGCGAAAACTTGGCAAATGGCAACGCTGATCCTATGACTCATCTTTGAGCCATCAGTGTAAATTTCAAGGGTTTACACCAACCAGAACTCCCTAGTTGGCATTATGAAATCGAATATTCTATTCAGAAAATTATAAGGAAATATATAATCGACCTTAATGTTTCAATTGGTCAATTCACACAAGCCGATGTATCGTTGTATTGAGTGTATTGTTGGACGATTATCAACAGCGTATGCTTGTTGTTGATAATTTTCATGTAAAAATCCGATACACTTATACACAAATTTTTCATATGTTTTTAAAAGTTGTATTGGTTTCGTGCTGTCAAATTGTGTGAATGAAATAAATGTGTATATGTTTCATATGTTTTTCAAAAGTTCGGTTGGTTTCGTGCTATCAAATTGTTTGAATGCCAAAAAAATACATTTGGAATACGAAATACACAATACAGCATGACATTGAGCATTCACAAACAACCAAGTGTATTCAATACAACATACACGATACAAAGTCGTGTGAATTGCCCACATGTCTTCCAGGATTTGCATTTGAAAAGATTCTCTACTTTACTAAAACATTTTATTAAGTAGTCAGTTAAAATTAAAAGATTTCAGTTTATTAAAAGTAAATTAAAATTATTTTAAAATCCAATTGATAACTTGACGTGACTTTAAGTAACCGACCAAATGTAATTACACTACAGACGTTTTGTATATATTTAAATAAATAACAAAAACAAATGTTTATAATAAAATATTTTCACAACAATTAACAATATAATGTGTTACAACAATGATGTGTGCCAAATAGAAAACACACCCCTTTAATTGAAATACATAGTTTTTCAAAAGGTGGAAAATTAACTTCAATTATTAAATAATATTGTAAGAAATATATTTTTTTTTTAATTATATTTTCTTAAAAAAAAAACTAAATTGTTATAAATAAGCAATTATAAAATAAGGTATATATTTAACGATTTGAAATGCAATTAAAAATTTAAAGGATAAGAACAAATAAATTTTATGCCTCATTAATGGCTGGCTAAATAATTAGGTTTTTAAAGATATGTTTGTTTTGTGTAAATTGGAAAACAAATGTACATATAATTACATATTTGCTGTTTAATTTAAAACAAAGGAAACCTTGTGAACAAAAAATAAATGTAATATGCAGCTTATAATTGTTATAATTTTAACACACAAAAGATGATTTATTTTCCATTAATTAAAGCCTTGTATTATATTTACAATTTTAATTAAAAAAAAAAAAAAAAAATTAAAAAAGGAAATAAAAATTAATCATCAGGTACTAACTACTTTATATAGTATGTACATATCGTTGGTCTCATGTAGAAAGGCCCTAACTCACACTTTTTTCGAAATTGATTTTTTTGTGATTCCAATGCATTTATAACAAATACACCTCCTCACAAAAATTTAAGGCGATTTTATCAAAATGCGAGTTAGGGCCTTTCTACATGAGACCAACGATATGTAAGTAAGATTCTGAATCATCCATCTATCACTTTTTAAATATCATTGAGTAGCCAAATATTGTAATGTTAACTCTTCCCACTTTTTAGAAATTAGTAACGATATTAGTATGTACTTGGATTTTGCTAAGGGAGCGGTGTGGTGGTACGTTCACTAGTAAATAAGAATTTTATGAACATTAAAATGTTAATAGCTTTTAAGTACAAATCCCACCCGAGAAATAGTTACAAATAATTTTTTTATGGCGATCGTTTTCAATAATTTTATCAATAAACACAGTGACTCACAGTGAAAAAGGCACACCTATTGGTTACTTATAGAAATGGAGTGATTTTTATTTTCTTTTTTAACTCACTAAGGATACTTTTGTCATTTTGAAAAGAAAAGACGTTCTAGCACCGTAATTTTATTATCGAGCATCACAATACAATAGAAAATACTCCTTTAAGATGATTATCGGATTACTAGTATCTAAATTACAATGGTTTCAATTCAAATTATTGATGATAAATATTTGACAATAAATTATGATTAGCACTAACCTAAACACCAAAATAGCATATAATAAACGATTAAATACCAACAGATTAATTTATATAAAGTATGCCAGGAAAATGTAACCATAACCATACTTCTACCCAGAGGTCTCCTCAGGCGATTCCGCTATTTGACCAACTCTGTAGTCTTATATTTTCCTTAAACCTATTCCCTTTAACTCGTAATCCTTCCTACACTATAGCAGATGAAAAAAAAAACTAAGCTGATCTGCAAAAAATGTCAGGACACAGAAGCCCTTGACATTACAGCATTATTGGCTGGATATTTATAAATTTTCCAAGTGAAGAAACAAACATTTGAGTGCTTTGAATTAAAAAAACTTTTAAAGCATAATTTCATCTAATCTGCTACTAATCACAACATTTAGTACGTATGTCCAAAAATGTATAGCCTTTGGCGTCATATTCTATATAAAGGCATCTCTATTGAGTACACGATGAAAGTCTTCATTTAATGACAGAAAGGCTTCCAAATCTATTGACTCATTAGACCATTTCCATTGTGTGGCCTGGTTTCATTGTTTTATCGATACTACAATGTAAAAGTGCTTTACCAAAATACATAAATGTGCCTAGAGAAGGAAAGCGTTAGGGATATTTCTAGAAACCTTTAAAAGCAAAATCGAACTATTTTCTATGAGTCCCTCTCAGATCCTGAACACCATGTTTAGATGACTCTTCTCTCAATAATAATTAACACAAAATATATCAGATCGTAAAGAAGAGTGGAACTGCTAAGATTTGTTATATACATAATTGGTCATTACAACCCTTCAGTCAGGATTTTGACCTAGCTTCTCACACCACTTATGTTGTGTGCGTTAATTTTATACATGAGTGGCGGGACCTACAGTTTAAAGTCGACTCCGAACGACAGATTTTTGAGAAGCTTTTCATGGCAATTTTATTTACTCTCAGAGTTTTTGCCAGAAATCTGCTGAGAGGAAGTCGCCGAAGAAATATTTTCATATTTTCGTTTTGATGTCTGACCTGGGATTTGAACTCGGGCCTTCAGTCTAATAAGCCAACACACTACCTACTAGACTACGGCGACTTACTAAGATTTGTTAATTTCACAAATTAAAACAAATCCAAAGCAATAGCGTCCAACAGCTATAAGGAATCATCACGGACTTATTATTAAATATAATTACAGAGAATAATTTAATAAAATGTTAGCATTTTAGATCTTGACAATCATTATTATGGTTTTATGAATGCTGAACAACAACAAGGAAGCTCTTTATATTGTGCGAAAATGGAAAAAATTTGTCATTTGAAAAGTGTATCAATTTCACAAATTGAAATAAAACCAGGAAAGCATTTACGTCTAAAAATTAGAAAGAAGGCTGAATTGAAATTTTTGTAGTGGCTTGCTCGTTCCGAAAATCAATATTTAAATAATTACAATGAACAATTTGAATTAAATATTTGCATGAACGTTTATATTTCAATATAGAAATATTTGCATGACTTACTTTACATACATACTGTACATGCATACATAATTACAATCCTTCAATAAGCCCACATACTACCTACTAGACTGGGGTGACTTCATGACTTACTTTACTGGACTAAATTTATTTTAAATATTGTAATTTATTTTTACAAGATGTGCTTAAATGATATTTAATTAAAAATTTTACATATTAAAACTTTAGAAGTTTATTATTTTAATTATTTAATAATACTTCAACTTGTTAAAACAACTTTAAATCAATTAAATCCTTTTATAACTTTCAAATAAACAATGCACAATTAAAAGTAATTGTTTATGTAATTAACTTAATTGTAAATTTATTTATTTATAGCTTGAGAAATAAAATTCTATGCGAATGAATCACATTTTAAAAACAAATTTTAATGAAATTGTATTAAAAAAATATTAATTAGAATGCAAGTTTAACTAAATAAGAAAATAATTAGTATCTCTCTAAAAGGAATTATGTTTAGAAGAGATTTTTAATTAAAAAAAAAAAACAGTTCTAAAAAATGTTTCCCAATTTGTAAGTTCAGCATACAATAAAACAACAACCTGTTTAGCTAGAAATAACTTCGTTCATGGTACCGAAATAAAGAAAGGAAAAAATTAAAACCAAATGAAGAGGAAGATTTGTGACAGGATTAAAAAAATTCCAGAGCATTAATCTCTTCGAAAAACAGGCGGCCTTCCTTTAATATTTAACACGTTCCCTGCCAAGCTGTTTATGAGAAGGTGTCATTTCTAGGCCACGTGTACCATTTTCGGTGCACGATAACTATTTTTATAAATTTATATAAATATATGCTTTTCTTTTGTTTTTGGGAAAATGTAATTTATTTTACAAATTATTAATATTAAGACGGCAAAATGCATATAGTAACAATAAAAAATTAAATTTAGTTCACATAGAAAATTGATATCAGAGTGAAGTACAAAAGAGAATATATACTTTACTTAAGTTCGATTATAATAGTTTTTAACACTTTCTGCATAGCCTGATTCGCAGTGGTTCCTTTTTGCTGGTCTGCCATTACCTTTTTGTAATTTATGGCGTTTTCTAGAAGGTGGTACATGGCCATCTCCTTCAGAAAATATATATGAAATCAGTAGCTTTCTATATTGCAACAGCGAAATTGAGCTGTTGCTTTTTTTTGTATTATACAAATTCGATGCATTTACAACTGCAATATTCAAAAAAGTTCAAAAGTGCTTTGATAACTAATTACCACGCCACATGTACCATTATGAGTACACGACTCAAAAATTGCTCTAAACATCATTACGTTACCTAAAACAGTGCTATCAATAATTAAATTTTGGATATAACTATTTCAAATTCAAATATTCAGCTTGGCGTAGAAATGAGGTTTAGTGTGCACCGAAAACGGTACACATGCAGGGAACGTGTTAATCATTAAAAACTTTAAAGAATATTTTCGTAAACTTAATAGTGTTAATTGTGCTGTTGTCATTCACTTTTAAAAACACACTGTATAGGTATGTATGTAGTACATGTATGTGAATTTTTTTCTCTTAAATTATTAAGCGATCAATCACATTTTAAATCAAAACAATAACTTTAAATTCTAAATGAATTTTCAACATAAAAAACTTGTTTAAAAATTGTGTTAAACAATACTGCTAAAGAAATATTTATATTAGGATACAGGTATGTAAACTTCAATGGAATTGTTTCTATAAACCTTCAATAACACAAAAATATTTTTATGAATTGAGAAAAAACGAAATATAAGAAAATATTTCAGGTAAAAAACAAAAGCAAGAAATGAAAGTTACAAAAAATAAACTGAAACCCATTAGAAATAATAGAACAGAAAAATAATGGAATAACAAAACAATTGTAAAACGTAAGACATGTAAGTTTAGACTTCTCCAACAAAATGAAATATGAAAAATATTTCTTCGGTGATTTCCTTTCTCAGAGAGTAAATGTGAAATTCTCTGAAATCTGTTGTTCGGAGTCAACTTTAAACTGTAGGTTCCGCCACTCATTTATAAAACTAACACACACAACATTAGTGGTGTGAGATGCTAGGTCGTAATCCTGACTCAAGGGTTGTATAGTTGTCAATTATGTATTTATTATGTAAGACATAAGTTATCTTATAACATAAAATGCATAATTTTGTAGATGTTGTTATTAGGTAGGCAATTGGGTTTGTTTTAATAATAATTATAAGCATTAGTGCACCAATCTTTCATTGTTAAATGGTATTATGTTTTCACTATTACGCGTCAGGAGCTGTTAATTTCATATTTGTTAGTTTTCATAATATTTCTTTAATTCTGCTCAACATTACAACAATTTTAAGTAAATTTAAACATCCTGTGTATGACCCCTTTGTATGACCATAAACATACTGTGTTTTGTTGTTGTTTGCAAATTGTTCTTTTGGATATTTAATGAAAGTTTTAATTAAAATAAATAAATATTGTAACAACCTAATCCTTACAAATTTGAAAGAAAAACACTTTGTCTTTAGATTTTAAAAAGCATACATAAATTCATTTAATTTGATACCATTTGTGGATTTCTTAGTGAAATCTAGGTTTCACCTAGATCAGGTTTACCTAGATGTTTTACAGTATGGATAAGGTTTTTCGATTTAAGCCTTTGTGTTGGTTCACACAACACTCTTTTCCGATTTTTGCAATTTTTTAGTTCATATTTTGACTCGTCTGTCCAAATAATTTTGTTCCAAAGGCTTAAATCGAAAAACCTTATCCATACTGTAAAACATGGTAGAGGCAGCCTCATGGTGTGGGGATGTTTTTCCTCTTCAGGAGTTGGTAGACTCGTTAAATTGATTCCAAAATGACTGGAGAGCACTATGTAAATATTTTGGAAGAAAATCTTTACAACAGTGCGGAGGAAATGGGCTTGGGGGAGTTTATCTTTCAACAAGACAACGACCCCAAGCACACGAGTAAGGTCGCTAAAAAATATTTTGAAGAAAATAATGTTGAAAAATTAGAATGGCCTGCTCAAAGCCCAGATTTAAACCCCATAGAGCATCTTTGGGCTATCTTAGATGACAAAATCCCGATGGAGTCCAGAACAAATATTTAAACATTTTAGGAAAAAATGCAAACTGAATGGAGGGCAATTCCTCTACAAGTACTTTGAAGAACCTTGCGCTAAGTATGCCCAAAAGATTAAGAGAAGTCATAAATAACAAAGGAGGAGCAACTTCGTACTAAATTTTGAACTTATTTAATTATTTATAATATTTTCTAGTGAAGTGTTACTTTATTTTGTCACTTGAAATTCCTTATGTGCCATATAGTTTCTATTATAAATAGAAAATATAATGAAAGAATTCAATATTAAGGTCCCTATTAGATAAAATATTAACCGAATTAAAAATTAAACTATAATTTATAAACATTTGAAAACAATAAACATATGCTTTAATCAAAAAACAAAAAATATTTAAAACCGCACTTTATTTTGTCCTGCAGTGTATATGGACATAATTTTAAAAAAGAATTGAAAGAATATAAAATTGAACTTTAAGGGCCAGTTTTTGAATGCAAGTTTAAACTCGAGTTTTAGTTAATCTCCAGTTAACCTTCGTTTTCAGTTTTTGAATTTACTTAATCTTAAGTTTAACCTTACGGTTAATCAGTTAATCTTAAGTTTAAACCACCAACGTTGCTGGTTTAAACTTATGATTAACTATGAAAAGTAGTTGACAAATTTTATCAAAAAAAAAGCTTTTAAGTGAGAGAAAGCCGAATAAGACACATTTTTAAGTGATTATGAATTAGATAAAACACAAATTGACAATATACAGTCTTAATTTATTTATTATTTTTCAAAAATTATTTTTTTACTTAAAGATCAATAGTATTCAGCTTTTGTTTGTTTTTATTTGTCTTTGTTTGTTTGTTTTTCTTCTATACAAAAGCAAATTGTTGTGAAACACTTTGAAATTTTTGCATATAATTGTGGCAGCCCTACAAAGATTAAATAAACTACCATTCAAAAACTGAAAATTAAGTTAACGAAAGATTAACTTTAGCTGGAGATTAACTTAATCTCGAGTTTAAACTTGCATTCAAAAACTGGCCCTAAAAGTTCAAACAAAATACGGTATCTAAAATGTATTGTGTTATTTATTTACGCCATTATTTAATAATTTTCAACACATACATATGTATTGAAAGAAATAAAAAATCTTGCAATCACAAGAGACTGATATAAAATTTATACATATAATGATCTTCATTACATAAAGTTGACTTGAAAATTAACATCGAAATGTCATCTTGGAAATTAAGACATGCATGCCCTCTAGTTTGCTACTAACTTCGTAAAAATCTGAAGGATCTATAAGTCCAATCGCCTATTCACCGTGAAGTTATATTAATTACTACTGAAAACGATACAAGTGGCTGATTTATAACAATTATTTCCAATTGCCTTAAAAATTGTTTTAAAGGATACTGTTAGGTTAGAGGACGTGTACTTGTCAACTGTGACAAGTACAGTACCCGGAGGTCGAACTGACCCATTGTACGAAGGATACTGTTTACTGTCGCCAAAGTTAATAATTTTACTAATATTACATACTGTTAACTTGTGGATCAAGGAAAAAAATTGTAAAAATCCTAAACAAATCAAGTGCTAAACTAATCTACTAAATAACGAAATCAAGCTATCTGTTCCCTATTGTTAATGGATGTCAAAAAATGTATTACTTTCCAACAATATGGAAAATTGCAAATACTCTCCAGTGTTTTAATTAAATTTATTAACAGCTGGAGGAAAAATATTGAAGAAAATAATATAGAAAAGAAAAAAAACGAATTAATTTCATAAATTCAAATTACATTCTTCCACTGCAATCAAATTAAATTTAGAAGTAAACATATTATCACTCAAACACTAATAAATATAAAGAAATTAGTTAAAAACAATTTTTCAAATGGCAGACACACAGGAATGATTTTAAAAACTGTTTTTAAAGAACTTAACTTTACAACTAAGGTCATTAAAATAGGAAAAAAGTTTTTTATATGAAAGACAGATTAGAGGATTAGAATACGCCTAGTACATCTAGTCCTCAAAAACTACATACATATTATTAATGCTCATCAGTGATGAACGTGTGGTATTATTCAAAGTATTTCTTGCTGATATTCTACAATTCTCGACATCATGCTCAATTGACATCACCACGAGCCTGCGATCAGCGCTAAGAATGCACAAAAAACCTAAGCAATATATTTCACAAGGAAACATATTCCTTAAACCCATTATTCATTTATAAAATACAGTATTCTATGGGAAAAAATGAAAAATTTTTTGAAGATATATTGATTTTTAATGCCAATGTAACACATATTTGGTAGATGCAACCATTGAACTGATCAGAATAATGAACCCACTAATAAACAGAAAATCAGAATTAAACATCAACAATGGCCTATTTTACACCATAACGTTTAAATTATGTTCTGGTATCGTCTACATATATCAGCAAAATGTCATATTACAAAACTGCAGATGGCTTACAATAAAAGACTTAACGGATAACATTTGGACAATTAGGGTAAACAACTTTGATCTCCTAAATAAAATTTAAAAAGAGGTGCCAATTTGCAAGTGCAGTTAATTTTCTTTTATTAAAATAAAATAATAAACTAATGAATCTCTTATAGGATTGAAAATGCATTTGGAAGGATAACTGCAATTATGTTTCACTAGGCCCCATACAACGCAATAAATCTTATCAGTACATATGAACAAATTAATTTTTTGAGTACAAATTTTAATTGATGTCAATGTATCGTGCAGCTAACAAAAGTTTTTTATTTTTTTGTATAAAGAATCTAGAGATATGTAACTAAACAAATGAATAAACAATTGTTTGATAACTAAAATTCGAAAATAAACATGATTAGCATTAAATTTAACAATTTTTTTAGATAGTAAATGAGTTCAACAAAGTTGAATTTATTTACGAATATAATTAAGAAGCAGTTGTTTGGAAACGTGAGCATAAATTTAATGCATTAGACTTAGAATTTCTACCTATATAGTGCAATTAAGATTGAAGTCACAATGATTAATCAAATCAGCTTAGCAGTTTATACAAATATTTTGTATTAGGCAGCTACACAGTTTCTTAGGAAACTATAGTTCCTTAGGAATTTTAGTAGTACCATTACTTGAACACAAGTGGGGAGACTACATAGTTTCTTAGGAAACTATACTACCTTAGGAATTATAGTAGGACCATTACTTGAACACAAGTGGGGAGACTACATAGTTTCATAGGAAACTATACTACTGAATACTGAAGTCACAATGATTAGTCAGCTTAGCAGTTTATACAAATATTTTGTATTAGGCAGCTACACAGTTTCTTAGGAAACTATACTACCTTAGGAATTATAGTAAGACCATTACTTGAACACAAGTGGGGATACTGGGATTACTACGATTCATTTATGCTATATGTGTAGGTACATCGCACCAAGTCGAATTTTTGATTTGCAAAAAGCAACTCAAACTTAAAAGACACTGTTTAATGCCTTAATACTCTTAACACAACAGAACGTTTTTGTTTTCTTTAATTGAAAAAGCACCAAAGTATGCATTTTAAATAACAAAATATTTAAATATTTAGCATGTATAAGTGCAAAACAATAAATTATTAATATTTGTATAAACAAATATTGTTTCAGCACAACACCCAAGAGTGTAAGTCCAATGAGCATAAAGATAATGAGTGTTATCACACAAATATAATATGAAATGGCAACCAACTTCTTTAGCTTTTACGGGGCTATACAAATGAAATAAAAATCGAGCCAATTTATGATCTTTAATGCTGTGTCATGAAACCACATACATATGTACGTCAGTCAGCCAGCAGAGAAAAATTCTAGAAAGCATTATTAGAAAATACTATAAAATCCTCAGGCAATAAATAACTCCCTTTCGGGCAATTAAGTGAGATCACATTTACATGAGAGTACTAAGGTTATTAAATATTTACTTCTTAGTATTTTTTTTTTTGTTTCATTATTCCTATTGCCCTTTTGTATTGTTTTAATAACAATAAAATTATGGCTCAATTATAGTATAGTTGTGGACACAATGGCCACACAAAACGGTTGTTTGGATCTCACGGGCCCTACTCAGGCAGTGGTGTCATGTTTAAGGCCACTTTATCGCTGGCAATTATTTAACTTTAGATTATTATCGTTTTGTTGTCACACAAATGGAAATGGAAATTTTTTAAATAATTTTACTTTACATTATTATTTATAATATAAAATGTACGTAATAATACTGTACAGTAAGTTAAATAAATATGTAATAAAATAAAATAACTGTTTCTGTTGTTTTACTTACGGTCAAATTCTTTTTGTAATCGTTGAGTTGATTTGTTGCACTGTCACGAGACATTTTTATAGTTGTTTTAAAATATTTCTTTTTCTATTAAAAAAAGTACAAATAAGAGAAATTATTAATTAAAATTTTTACCACAAAAACTGGAAAATTATTAAAATCTTTAGCACTTTAACACTTGTTGTTGCTTTTTAGTTTTTTTTTTTGTTATTCTTTTGTCTCTTTGGACTACGAACCCGGTCAAATAGATGCACAGAAATGAAAAACGTTCATTTTGCATTTTCATGCCGCTTTTATACATTTTGTTATGTTCATTTTCCATGCTAAAGATGGCACTTTGTTCAAAAATCAGTCTTATAGTTATCGTTATCGAATAATAGCAAGTAACAGCCAGTGTTGCCGGATTTGGTTATTTAGAACGAAAAAAATTACTACTTTTGCAGATTTTTACTGGTTAAATCAATCAATCCCTTTGTTGTCGAAGTATTTATTTTATATTATTTTATAAACTAAACATAATAATTTAATTTTAAGAAAATAGGAAAAACTGTGATTTTAAATTTTTGGTATTTTTTTCCGATTTCGATAACTATAATTTTTTCCTTTCCCTTGGCAACTCTGGTGTTGAAAAATGCGTATTTTGTTCATTCAAATTTGAATTAAAATAATTCTCACATTCTTTTTCCGAATACGATTTATATAAATGAAATTTAAGCCCCCACTCCGTTTATAGAGAAAAATGCGTGATGCGGTGGTGTGTGAGTGAATATAATAGAGTGCGTCATAAGGGAAGTATGTTGTGTATATACATATATAGTTTCGTTCGGGTTGCTGTGTGCGTGTGTTTAGTAAATAATAAAAAAATGTCAAATTTGATAGACGGAAGAAGGGTGGTGGGGTGACGGACGGCTCCAAAATAGTTTTTGTGATGAATTTTTGGGAAATGTGGTGAATTTATTTGGTGTGGTGAGTTTCTAGTGTGGTGAATTTTTGCAAAGTGTGGTGAATTTGTCAGGTGTGTTGAATAAAATTGAAATTCACCAAAGTGTCGTTGCTCGAAATGGTACTGTATTACCACAAATCAATGTACTGTACGTGTCAAGTTGACTGGTTTCTGTCTAAGATAAGTAATTTTCACCTCTTTCAGCGGAGACATTGGGTTAGAACAAACCCACCATACATACTAAATTGGGGTGCGAAACAGGGATGTCAATAAAATTACTGAATAAAAAAGTGTTGCCGTTGAGGTATCACACAATGTATTTAAAAAAAATTAAAATTATGGATCAAGAATTGACAAATTAATTGACAAGCAAGCCAAAATGCCAGAAAAAGTATACCAGAATTAATGAACATCACTCACTCACTCTACTGATGGAACCTACTGGTTGGTGCAACCAACGAGAGGAACTTTTTCTGATAATTCTTTTTCTGAAGATTTGAGATATTTTGGACAGACAGCCTGCAACTCATCTCGATTTGACCTCTACCAAGCATTCAAGAGGATTCAAGCTATTTTTTGTGTTCTGCTTGACCGAGACAGTCAAAAACGGTGCTGGCTCAATTAAAAATATTCTACAATACCATAAAAATTACCGAAATTGAAACGTCGATAGCTAAAATTGATTGACGATAGATAGATAAGTTTTCACCGCATCAGAAAAACTGTAAATTTTTTCTAGCTTATCTAGTATCGTCGTAGAGGGCCAAACAAATATAAATTTTTGAAACGTTATCGATTCAAATTAAAATACCTGACCCTGGTTGGCTAGTATTTTTAGTTAGTAATGAATGAAATAGAAAATAATCATTATTTTTAGCTGGATAATTTTCTCTAATTTTGCGACCAACATCAACTGAAGCTCCATTTTGCAAAATTTTAAATCAAAATTGCACTTTGTTTTTAATGTATGAAGTTAATTAATAATAACTATAATTATAACTATATATTTGTATTTATATATTTATAATTACTATTACTATTTTTATAATTTATATAATACATATATATTTATTTGAATTTTTTTAATAAAAATTTTTGGATCAAATTCTTCATTTTTAAACTAATTTAATTATTCAGTGTAATATTTTGAGAAATACAACTCTGTTTCTTTACACATATATTCACCACACCAAAATAACTCTGTTGTATTTAATATAAACAGTGTTGTATTAAAAATTCTTATTAGAATTTCAAATACTGGGTTAAAATCAGTAAATTCTAATTGAACACCAAAAATATATACAAATTATTTGTAAATAAATAGCCTACATAAGATTTAACACATTTGATTGCATTAATTTTTATGTTTTTTAATGAAAAACTATTTTGTTTTGCTGAAACTAAAAAAGGTACTAAAAACAGTTTATGGCAACCCTTATTAAGCACCTATGCCGATTTTTTCATTCATTTTCTACACGTCGTAGAGACGTCTCGTTACTTTTTTACGTGCGTGTGTGTGAAAAAAATGTAGAAAAAGATTATTTTTTTTTGAGACTGTAGACAAGAGAAAAAACCAGAAATTTTTTAAAAATATTTTATAGTGATACATTTTTATAAAATTAACATAGTTTTGATAAAATCTAGTAGCTAAACAACAATTTAGTGAGCAAAAGTTGTGATTTGTAATAAGAAAAATGGAAATTTTCTATTAAAGTAGGCCAAATCAAAAAATCAACACAAGGAGAACAAGAAATTAAGAAGTATAAAAAAAAACCAACCAACGAAATATCAAAGCAGAGAAGCAGAGCAACAGCACAAGTTATAATAAAAAAAAAATAGAAGAAATTAAATAAATAAGAATAAGAAGTTTAATGAAGTGAAAAAAGTAGATTAAAAAAAGAAAAAAATAAAAGTATGAAGAAATCGTTTTAAAATATTCTTCTTTTTGTGTATAATTTTAAAACACTTAAACACACACACACACATAATCAACCATACCACTACAATAGCACCAGTCTCCTCTCAATGTCGTAAAAAAGTGTGTTGTAATAATAAATAATTAAGAAAAATTAGCGAAAAGCAAAATATGAAATAAGCGTGAAAAGCAAAAATAATAAGAAATCTTAGCAAATATAAGGAAATATTTAATGAAATTAAATATTTAAAAAAATATGTTAGTGATAAAGTAAAAAGTGAATAAAAAATAAAAAGATATAACTGAATTGAAATAATTAAATTGAAAATTAAATTAAAAATACAACAAATGTCGTCTTTCTTTGTTCTCTGCTCTGCTCACGGACGTTAACGTCAGTTTTAACTTTGACGTTTACGTAGGATTCCTTGCCTTTATTTCTGAGTATGTTGGATAAAGAAGAAGAAGAAGCAACAACAATAATAATATTAACCAACAAACAAAAAAATTTAACGGGCCGAGACGTCAAAATATTTAGTCTGCCTCTTCTTTTGGTCTTTATAAGATGTTGTGTGCTGGTTTTTTCTATAAGTGATTTTGTTCGTTTAAGCGATTTTTTCCACTGATTTTTCACGGTTTCTTTTAAATATTTTTCTACAACATAATTTGTGTTTTTTTTTTTTGCTAAATCATGCAAAAGATGTATGTGCAGATGTGCAAATCAATATGATATAAAAAAGTGCAAGCAGTATAAATAAATAATGTTAACGGAATAAAGAAAACGGAATATTAAAAGCAAAATGTGTTTTAAAAATCCTTTTAAATTAATCATAAAAAACGATTTGAATTTTACCAATAAAAATTATTACAAATACTCGTATTATAAAACTTCTATAAAAATCTATAATAATATAAATGTTTAAAGTGAAAACCTCTTAATAAGAAATAAAAAAATAATAATAAGCAAGAAAAGTTTACATATAAAAAAAAAAGAAATAAAATTTCTCATACTCTTAAGAAAAAAAAAGAAAAAAAACGCCAGCATAAAGAAAAAAAATTCAACTCAAGTGAAAGAAGAAAATACTGGTTTCCTTTTTGTTTCATATACATCATTGTTAAATGTAGTAGTTGTTGTTATTGTTTTTAAAGCAACACACAACAAACCAATCAACTAACTAAACAAAAACAACTTCTATACAAACGTACAAAACAAGTTAACGATGAGAGATATTGAGAGAGGCAAAAAGAAAAAAAGCAAAGTAAAACAACAACAACAACAACCAACACCTTTACTTAAAACACACACTTACTCATCCAAACTCAAATAAGAAAATTAACTACGATTATTTTTCTACTTTTAATGCTATTGCTACACAACAATAGCTATATAAATGTTTATGTGTATATATGTATATGCAAAGCAAAAAAAAAAATTAATAATAAAAAACCCCGCTAAAAACAACCTAAAAAACGGTTAAAAGAAAGTGGTGAAACTTCTTTTTAAAACTTGCGACGTCAAACACATACACAAACAACACTCGCTACTCTGCTTAAATATTGCATACACTTCCCAGAGAGTGTTGTTGTTGGCAAAGTAAAACAGCGATATATTACAATTAGAAACAATTTCTATGCATTTTAAAAGGGATTTACTTGAAAATATTTAATAAAGGTAAGTTTAATCACCATATTTTTTATTATTTAATAATCTAAAATAATACATTTAATTATAGCCACTTACAATAAAAGTTTTATCGCTCTCCTACTCAGTCTCTGCTTCGGTCTCGGCCTCTGCCGGCGTTCAAGTTGACATTGTTTTATTTTATTTTTTGCTCTCTATTAAATTACTTCACGATTTGTTATTGTAGTTTTACTTTGTTTTTTTTTTTCATATACTAAAATTATCTCCATCTCTCTCGCTCTCTTTGTTATAGTTTTGTTTTTGTTTGCTTACATTGACACATGTTTTTTTCTTTTCATTGTTTTCAAGTGTTTTTTTTTTCACTTTTTATAGTTTTTTTACATTTGTTTATTTCTTGTATAAATTACCAATCAATTATTACATACATATCTTTATTTCCCTTTACCGAATTTAAAGGTCTTTTCAACAGATATCAATAAAACGTAATAGCAGTATTGTTTATAAAGTTATTTAATAATTTTTTTTAATAATGATTTCATAGGATTTTGAGGCTAAAAGTAATTAAAGTGAAAAATAGTGCCAATTATTTACAGTGCTGCCAACAAATAAATAAAGGAACTCTATAAATTGCGTAAAAAAATCAATTCTATCGTATAAAAGCAACAAATCTTCAAATGTTTTTAAAATTTGGAAAAATTTAGTTGTTAGTGCGAAATTAAAAAAAAGAACGACGACAAATAATGACATTAAGTTGCTCAAAAGAAAGTGGAGTACTCTTAAAACAAAAAACAAGGAATAAAACCAGGCCTTGAGTTCATACTTTTATACCTAGCTGCTCTTCAGCAGACTGTAAGCCATGGAATACTGGCCAAAGTGCTGAATTTTTAACAGATTTGCATATAATGAATGGTGGTGATTCTGAGACTGAGTAATATATGTAGATACATGAATGAAAATAAAGGACTAGGAACTTGAGTTACGTAATTGTCCCCCTCATTTGATTGCATCTCACTTTAAGGAGGTCATTGTTGCTGTTTTAAGGTATATTGAGGACGTAGATGGTCCTGCCTCTTCAAATGCAGAATCTTCGTTGCAGGCTGTCTAAGAGCTTATGGTCTTCTACAGACAATATAAGAGCAGGTTTGCGGCTGAGTTAAAAAGAGGTAGAATTCTGACAAGGATCTCTAATCAATTCCTGATGAATTATTACAAGATAAGCTGCGATGAGAAGGAGTTGGGCACCGCAAAACATCACTTCCACTTAGTAGAATGAGATTAAGGACTCTGGGATAGGGATTTCTTTGATAGATTCAATTCTGTTGAGAGAGGCAATATTTGCCTCTCCTACGGTTTGTATTGGGGCGATTAGTATGGGTCAAAAGATCCCTTTTATCTACCTATCTTAAGAATGTCTTTTCTAATGAATTCGATTACGATAATAGTGTTCTTTAAACCGAGGAACGAATAAGCGTAGCGTTGCAGAAATTCATTCAGACAGTTTTCTAAGGAATTTATACGGCCTTCGGGTGTTTCTATATAAAATGGCAAGACTTGCGAGAATTGAATTTACGCAGGCTAGATAGTTTATACGATTCATGATTGTACATACAGGATAAATTCTGAAATAAATTACTGTGCTTGTGTCCTAAGTGCGATATTAACCTGGTAGGTCTTAAAATTCTTAGATCCACCCGAATCCAAGAAAAGAACAAGTGCTCACTTCCAAATATGACGAAGAGAATTCAATAGGAGCCCTTTAACTTTAAAGGGAAAGAACGATATTTTGCAGAAACTGCTAGTTTTCTTACATTGTACATTTGATTCTTTCGCGACACTGTTGAATTACTAAGTTTTATACATTATTAATGAATATGAATATATATTATCACTTTTTAATTTAAACGTCAAATTTTTAACGTTACCCTTATCGCCTTAATAATATATTAATAATTGTTTTATTTCTGCCTCTTTATTTTTATTTCAACTCTATTCAATGATAAAAAAGTTTTTATTATGTTTTATTTTTAATTGTTTTTAGATAATAAATATACATATGTATGTATGTCGTAGTGTTTTAATGACTAAGCAGTTTTTCTCTCAAGTTCAATATTTAATTCTACTTTCTTTAAAAACTATACAGACACACAGGGGATGCTAATTCTAGGTTGATTAGGAGCATCATACCAGATCTAAATAAAGATTTCAATTAATATAACGTTGGCAAAATAACTAAACATAGGGCGGGGGAGAACTCCTACGCCAATATTTACAAATAGAGACCAGGGTATGTGAAACAAAACCCTTCTAGTTATATATTTATATAGGTATCTGAAATAATTTCGTTATTCGAACAATTTGAGTTTATAAAAAAGCTCTTTGGCAAAATGTTGATTTTTTTTCAGGAGAGGTAATTAATTTCTCATTCATAATAAAAGGACACACTATATTCAAATGGTAGTCCAATAAGGCTATTGCGAGACATTGTTAGTAGGCTTGTTTTAATCCTATCAGGATTTCGTATTACTTCAGTGTGATTTTCGAGCACCTGTCATATATTTTTTGCATTAATTTGTGTCCAGACTCTGCTGCAATCAAATTGGGTTTTTCATTTCATTCAACTGTGCGTGGTCCAATTAGAATATTCTGTTTCTGCAGCACTTGGACAATCGGAAAAATTTGAAAAATGTGAATTTGGTATTGTCAATAATGCCCTGACAATATACCGCCTTGCCTTTTACCATACTATGCAGATACATGCGGTTATACACATAATCTGAGAGTAAGTAACTGCTTTAGGAAACGCTTCCTCTTTCTTTAGTCTTACTTTTTATTCATCTTTCGCGTTGTTGTTCCAACACGTTTGCCACTTTTAAATCATAGCCTTAATGGAGCTATCTGGAATACGAGAATGCCCAGCAAGGTAATGGTGCCATTAATTCATCGGCCTTTAATGATGAATTAAATGGGGTACCCGCCAGGTCTCCCCCTTTCTGTGGTTTAGAGCTTCGGGCAAAAAAGCTTTAAAACGCCAGACATTGAATGCCCACCAAGTACAGGCGACCATAGCCGGCATATTTCCATTAGCTAACGCTTTGCCATTTGGCTCTTTGGTGTCCTTGGTTTTTCATTCATATTTTCTGTCTCTCCATTGTATAGAGATTTCTTGAGATAATTTCTGCTTAACAGATAGCTGTCGCTGCTTAATCTGTCTGATATGTCGTTGTTGTACTTAATGCTTGTTGTCCTTTTGATTTTGCTCTCCTAGATTTTGCACTCCCAGAGAAGCATACTATAATTGCCACTATGCAGGAATGATACATGAAATTGGTAATCGGTTTTTTCACAGGACACTATGGACCCTAATTCACTAATTCAGACGGCCGAGCTTAACATGTAAATTCTGTGATGATAAAGACATACCATCAGAACACGTTCGTAGAATCTGTGGGGCCCTAACGCATCCCAGAAGGATAAGGCTTATGTGCATGCCTAGTACTTGAGGCAGGGAAATGTCATTGTTGACACCGAACAGCATCCTGAAATTTTTGAGGGCAACAATATAATATGCAGCCGTTTAGTAATGCAGGTTAAACATATTTCGGTTTCTTGTTAAAACAAAATAATAAAAGATTAAGAAGGCATATATAATTCAATCCTAATATATATTATAAATCTTTCTGTAAGTCTGTTTTTTGTTTGTTTGTTAGCCAATCACGCCTAAACGCCTGAACCGATTCGAGCTTTTGTCGGTGCAGGTTATAGGCAATAAATATTTTCAAAATTTTGACCCAAAGGGGAAAAAAGTGGGACAAAGGGAGAAAAAATGGGCAAAAATTAGTACTTTATGCATAAATGCTGTATTTTATCTGTTTTAAAGGTATTTTTTTACGATTTAGCTTGGTTAAGTTTCCCAAATAGCTATTGGAGATGTTCCGTTTATAAAGTTGGACCAAAAGGGGTCCAAAAAGGGGGAAAGGGGCGAAAAATGGGCAAATTTAGTGCATTTATATTTAGGACTTAGAGTATTCAAAAAACTGGGTTGTTTGTTAAACCGGTTTCCGAATAATTTGAAAAGTTGCATTTTTAAGAAACCGGTTTCGAAACCGGTTTTTTATTTATTGTTATTTTTAATGCAAAAATGACCCAATAATAATTTTTTTTAATTTTTTAAACTAATCCAAACTACATAACCCGCGCAACGCCGGGTACAATCTGCTAGTATTATTATTATAAGCTATTTCATACAATCATTGTTCATTTACATATTAACGTGAGTGAATAGGAGGAGCACTAGGATCCTTGTGCTATATTTATATTTTTATTACAAAATTATACAAATAGTATGAAATGTTTACAATTATACTACTTCATAATAAAGAAAGTTGTTAATTAGAGTAGTCGGTAGGTGTAGTTAAGCTGTCATACGTTCTATCTCCGATTATCTAAAAGGGAATCCCCCACCATCATGTTATTCGTTACATTTTATCATATTAATAATATTAATTATAACGATTATTTTAAATAATTTCAATCGTAAGAAATACTAACAACGACAACAGCATTTTAAATACACATATTGTTTTATACAAATAAATAAATTAATAGATTAGAATAGAATAGAACGCAGAGAGATGTCTGACAGCGGAATCACCAGTTTTTAGTGCGAGTTAATTATAGAATTTTTCTGTTGCTTTTTGGAATTGGGACAAATAAACTCGAAACCAGATTTATTTTTTAAATGCTTGCTGCTGGCTGTTATCGCATATATTTGTTTTGAAAAGAAAGTTGTTTATAAGTATACATACGTTTAAAAAATTGTTGTTTAATAATATTGAACTGCAAAGAAATATAATTTAAGCAAAACTTGTTTAACCACCCGCACTTACGGGTTTTCTACGGCTCTTGTAGCAGAGCATTGTGTTGAAGTAAAGCGAATAGGTTAGGCTATAAGGGGACATTAGATTTGAATCTGTTTACATGCTATGTGACCAAGAGAAAAAGTATGTGAGGATAAGTGTTCCTTTAAAGCAAAGTGTAGCTAAAGAATGATGTGGTATTTATCGAAGACTTTGTACTAAATGAAAAAACGTACTGTCGGGAAATTGTTTTGCGTTGGAAGCTGTCCTGGAGCCAAATATACTCAGTCAAATAAGGAGGACTTCCATTGCTCTCTATACATATTGTGAATAGTTGGGAAGAAACCCCAATATGACTATCTGGGCCTGCCCAGCAAAGATGACTGACCCTCGTGATCTATTCGCGAATGCAAAATTACTATTCCGAATAGGAGGAATAGTAGTTGGAGACATTTTTTCAATATCGGCGGGTGTAGCTCACTCGATAAAGCTAGGACCGTATTGCAGGCAGAAGAATAGACCATACAAGCTACTGTGGCTCTAGGTTCTCACATGATGACTGTCAACAATTTTAAATTGCGGCAGGCCTCCTAACGGCAAAGTGCACAGCACATGAACTATCAGGGCATGGCACAACTACGAAATTTACAGTCTACAGTCAGTGGTCTGTGATCGTATACTGTTTACTCTCATGCGACGAATGGGACTTGATCATCTAGTCAATATCTTCTGAGAAAGTTGCAGGGCAGAAGGGAGAAAGAGAATTTTATTTACCTATCAGGTACATGCCCAAAGAGGCATATGGACTTCCACCATGAATATGATCTCTGTAACCTTTACAGATAGTCTGCATCATACATGGTCCATTTAATTAGTTATAAATCTTACAAAGCTATTGTGGAAAATATGTCTTATACGACAACCAGCGGTTTAAACAAAATAAAATGTAATTATACTTTAAAAAAAATTTAATTTTAAATGTTTTACATACCTTGGAGCACTTGCGCCTTTACCTAGACCATACAACACCACAAAAGTTGTTTCATGAGCCACTGAAATAGTTCATCATCAGCTCAGCTGAGTTCTTCTGCACCTTGTTTTTATGGAAACGAACACGTTTTTTTTCTTTCCATTGTTTTTTTTTTTGTAATATTTTCACATTTTCCTTCCATCACCGTAAATAAACATTTACCAGCTGTGGGTTTTACAAACTTTAATAATTTCATGTTTTTATATCGTATTCATAGCAAATTTTCTACGTATTTGCAATCAGTCTTGTTTTAATGTTTTAAAAACGTTTTATTTTTTATCTTTAACTCAAAGAATTGTGAAGAAATACTTTAAACTAGCAGCCGCACAGCTGATTTTAAAATTTTCTCACGTTCTCTTTTCTTTTTTTTTTCTACAAGCTGTAGCACCAGGGCTACCATTTACCTGGAACCGTTAGTAATTTTTTCACATTTTTTGGCACACTGTTGGCGGTGAATGGTCTTTTACGAAATGGCAACACTGATAACTGTATTTTCACATGAGTGTTGTCTAATTAATGTTAAGGAAGGAATTATAAGAGTTGAAAAAAATTATTTGTATTAATTTGTTTGTAAATTTTTCTTGGTTTTGTTTTAATTGTTAAAATAAATATTGTAATCGAGTTGATAATGTGATACTCGTCTATGTACATATGTAAAGAATTTAATTGTTAATACAATATAATTTTATTATAAAAAATATTTGTTGGAATTTTCTCTCTGTTCTGCTTATTATGCTGATGGCAGATTAAACGACTAGAAAAAGAAACACATACAATTACATAGATTCGTACATAAGTGGAATCATGCACCCCATGAACATTTTCTTTCAAAAGCTTTAGGTTCCAATTAACCTTCCTATATGAATCATGTGTACTCGTTACCAGTTTGTCTGATCGATGTTTTGCAGAGCCTGAAAAACTGTTTGGTGCTATTCTGTGGAGAAGTTACTGTGTAGTAATATTTTCGATCCTAGAATGATTCTAGGATAAGCGTTATCGTCAATTATGAGAGCTATGGCCGTAAGTTAACCAATAACTGGACGTGGTTTGTGGTTCGAAAAAGACGATGCCACAAGCCACACAACATGATCGATATTGTCTACATTGCATGACAACTTTCCTGAGAGTTATTTTACATTTTGACGACTTCAATTGGCCATTAATGTCATGCGATTTGATGCCTTTAGCCTCTTCTAGTGGAGCCACATTAAAGACCGTATGTATGCGGCTAATTTTAAAACTACCATTCGTTAAGTTCTTACCACTCCAATGCTGTTCACTTAAATGATATGATATTTCGTGTATAAAGGCACGATTATTCCAAGTGAAAGTTTGATGGGAATCATGTCTTTATGTGTGTGTGTTATGTAATCTTGCTTTTGTAACCCGAAAGAATAGAGAACTTGTTGTGGAACATTTGTTGTTGTTGTTGTTGTGACATTTTAAATTAATTTAAATTATTTTTTTTTGTAAAATATTACCTGATTTCTTTTATTTTTATTCGAATTCTGCCTTTCTAAAGAATTTCTAAATGCTTTCCTAAGAAAAGTGTTTGTTGGGTAATTTTTTCTCTTCTTTTTTTTATACGCCACAGCCGCAGTTGTGTTTTTCTTTTTATTGTAATAAAATGCCAGTGTTGTGAATGTGTAATAAGGAAAGAAAAAAACGTCATGCATAAAGAACAACTGCTTTCTATGTCACTTGTATGAGCAAAAGTAATTTATGACCTAAATAGAATATTTATTTGTTGTTTTTGTTGTTATTTTGATTGTTTCTCTTTCTCATTCTACTTTTCTTTCTATACAATAAATATAAAAAAGAGGATTCTCCTATAACATTACGATAAAGTGAAAAAATACATAAATATTATACATAGTAGTATAACAACAACAACAAATACAATTTATATACAAAAATAAAAAATAAAATTACAAACCCGCACTCTCATGCTATTATCAACCTATGAACACTCACATGAAAAAGTAGAAAAAAAAAAAACAAATAAAATGAAATAAAATAAAATGAAAACACACACAAAAAATTAAAAAAATAAAGTAAAATAAAACAAAACCAAATGAGGTCAGGGCAAGGCAATTAAGGCCAAAACACAAATACAACAAAAGCAACATCAACAAAATCTATCTATAATGAAACACTTGAAAACTAAATATTCATATGAGAAAGCAAAAAATTCTTTAAAAAAAAGGAGTCGTAGGAGTTAGAGGAAAGAAAAAAAGAGAAAGAGAGTGGGAGTGGGAGTTAAGAGATGTTTTTTTAAAACTTTTGTATTTCCTTTACTTAAAGTTTTCTTTTTTCTCTCTTTGTAATCAAATCAAAGAAACTACGTATGAATGTGTATTTGTATTAAGGGAGCACAAAAAATAAGCACACACACACAAGAATTCAGCATTAAAAATTCCAAACTCGTGTAACGGTATTTTGGAGAAGAATAACATACATAATTAATGTTAAGGCTACACTCTTTTTTTCTGTTCATTGTGTAGTGAAGATGTGTGTGAGAGATTAATTCAAACACTGAAAGAAATAGTAGTCTTTAACTGATTAACAGAACACTACTCACGTTATGGCGACATATCAAATTAAAAGTACTCAAAAAAAAAAATGCTGTTTATAATACGTACTTTTTGGCAAAACGACAATTGTTCCAGCGAACTGTTTCACAGCGACATTGTAAAGGACAATCTTACAGAAGCCAATCGGAATTGTCACAGAATGGAATCTGCAAGGAAACAGAAGGCATGAACCCACGTAGAGAAGACAAGTTTAAACCAAAGCAAACTGCAGCAGAAAAAGTTAGACGGACTTTGGAAATGGAGGATAAGTGGCCCTCTGTTCTTTACAAGATGACAAACAGAAAGTGTGTTTAGCCCATACGATATGAAAATCAAAACTTTACAGAAGGTTATTAGAAAAATCTTTTAGAAGCTTTAAGTTCCTCCACAGAAGTACTCACATGGGCTGTAATGTATAAATTAAACTAAATATTCAATTGATTTAAACTCAGCAATAAAGATAAATTAAGTTTGTTAAACGTATGTAAAATGTAAAATTCATTTTTAAAACTGTCAAAATTTTATTATCATTTTGATTTATTATAGGCTTAATACATACATACATTTTTTATAGTGTATTCAGAAGAAAACAAAAAAACCAGCACTGACTGCTTTGTGTCATTGAGAAGACATCAATAACAACAACAAAACACAAAAAATCTGTATACAATATGAGATATAAAATTGAGTAAAAATAACAATAAAAATATATATAACACTACACTAACAACAATCATAAAGAAACCAAAGTGAAAGTCAGTCAATTTGCTGCTGGTGTTTTCATTTTATTGAAAAAGAAATAAAAAAAAAACACGAAACCAAAAACAATAACAACAAGAACCATTGGTACAAACACTTGAAAGTATGTAACTACTAAAAGTGGATTGATTGATAAAAACACAACGTGTAAAACACACAAACAAACAAGACAATACATGTCGTATAAGAAAAGTAAGAAACCAACATGCAAGCATGCATACTTATGTAAATACATATACATGCATATATAAATGTATGTGCATTCATTCCAATACCATGCATACACACATTAATAAATGATCACAAAAAAAAAAGTAAGTAGAGAGAGAGCGAAAAAATCATCACATGTGGTGTTAATAAATAGAAGAGAAGCAAAAAAATCGGTCGTATGTTCGAAGAAAATTGAAAATTTTAAATAAATTCGCTAATAAATCTTAAAATAAAGTTATTAAATAATAAAAAACGCCATCATAATCATCGTTGTGTTAGCCTGGAGTAATTTATTAAAGATCTCCTTCAATTTATTTTATTTCATTCGGTTTTGTGGAAATTTATTATTTTAGTGAAATAAAACTTTGGCAGCCATTAATAAAATTTGCTGCTGCTGTTTTTTGTTTTTGCAGTTAACATTGTTGCTGTTGTTGTTATCGTTGATTAACCTTGAACTCATAAAATAAAAATATTTTGGAGAAGAAGCAGAAAACAGCAGCAGAATTTGCTTTTGTTATTTTTTTTTTCGTGCAAATACCTACCTATCTTGAAATAAAACAAACGTTTTGTGCACAATGAAATTAGAAAATATTTAAAAAAGAATAAAATGTTTAAACAAAAACAAAACAAAGAAATAATACAAAAAAAAATAAATGATTAAAGCCAATGCTCTATCGGTGAAATAAAAAATATTTTGTAAAAAATATTGTTTGCTAAAAAGAGATGAAAGATGATCATAAATATTTAAATAAACCATTTGAAGAGAGAGAAAAGAAAGAGGAGATATGGGAAATATTGCATATAGCATGCCAAGTCATATTATAAGAGGGGTAAGTTTAACATTTTTAAAATGTTTAATTAAACTTTTAGCAATTTATATGGGATATACATAGGTATATCCCAAGATATGACCAAGATATTTCATATTTAAAGCTGAATATGCTTATGGATACTGATTTTATTTCATTGTCCCTTTAAGTAGCATATGGCTTCCACAAACTATCTCCATCTTACTAGGTTTACTATTGTTATTGTCGAATCTTTTTATGTAAAATTGCACTGTCCTCCTTCTCAGAGTAGCGTACTTCAGGTGATTTTTAGTCGACTACGGTTTTCCACTAAAGCGCCGTCCTCATTGTACTAAGGGGTGATTTTTTCTCTTAGTATCTCAAATTGCCCCATTTTGTTTGCATAATTGTGGGTTCTTCGTTGGTAAAGTACCAGATATATGTAGATATTGCTGGTGTTATTTGGATAGAATGTCCTGCATATAATTCTGATGTACTGAGTTTCTCCATAAAGATATTGTAGTCAACCATATCCTGCTCTCGCGTAATTAAGGCTGTTAAGTTCGTTCCTGTACCTCCCCATTCGTTGTCACTACATAGACAACGGCAGCTATCTGCACATTTGCTGGTTTGCATTGCAGCGTGATATTATCGGCGCTAACGTTATTAATTATCATGGCTTTGGTTTTCTTGATCTTATATCTCATATTCAACATTGCTCGCTAATCTCTCTAAGTTTTCTAGTTTCGGTTGAGTCATAGTTCGGTTGAGTCATAGTCTATGATTCATAGATATCTCGTAAGAGAGTAAGCAAATCCTCAAGTTGGTATAAAGAACTCCATGTAATTCCTCTTCTCTCTAAACAGATTTCGCTCGTCATACCATCCAGCACTATTAAGAATAGCTGGAGTGATAGCGGGCATCTTTGTTTTACTCCAGCGTTTGCGTAAAATAATTGACTGAGATCTCTGTTTTCAAGAACAGAGAGCTCTGCATTCCGTACATATGTATGTATGTATGTAGCTCTGATTTTTAAGTCCTATGTACATATCGCTCCTTTATTGCAACATAGTCATATCTCAAAAAAACTTGAACTTGGCAAAATGCGATTTAAGTTTTCAAGACATAAGTCCTATGATCTAATTGCCGCAAACACTTTTTGCTATAACTTCGGTTCAGCTTGGGATATAAAACTGATTTTTTTTTCAACATGTACAGAAGGTCTAAAAGAGCAGTTTTGCTTAAGTAACTACAAATTTTTAATTTTTTGAGATATGACTATGTTGCAATAAAGCAGCGATATGGTATGTCTCATTGCTTAATAAAGTTCAGAAACTAGTCTGTCTTGCCATTACGGAAATGCTAAATCTACCTCAAGGCCAATTCGTAATACCGTTAAATCAAGATGTAATGCAGTTATCTCTAGCGCTACTTATCTAAAACCATATTCCTAGATTTCAAGATAAAAAAGTACGTTTGAATTTTTCGAGGGGATATTGCAAATGCATAAAAACAAAAGTAAACATTTTGAATGAAGAAAAAATATTTAACAAAAAAAAAAAAAATTTAAAAAAGTGTAAACAGATTGTATATACATATTATAAATAAAAACAACACAACACCTCACATTATTAATAAAGGGTCCGCCAAATAATATTTTTTTTTTTGAAAATGCTTTAAAAAAAACTACTGAATATTTTCTCAAATTTTTTTTTTATTTGAAAGTACAATCCTTCCGGTTAATAATGGAAAATAATTTCATTCAAATGGCTGCCTCGGCTGGCCATGCAGTAGAATACACGATCGGTCCAATTTTTAAGCACATTATCGATTGTGTGTATTTCACCAATGGCTTCACGAATATTGTCCTTTAAAGCGTCAATTGTCTCTGGCTTGTCGGCGTAACACTTATCTTTGACAGCACCCCACAAATAATAGTCCAACGGTGTCAAATCGCAGCTCCGAGGTGGCCAAACGACACCAGCTCTGCGGCTGATAATGCGATCTTCAAAAAATGCGACAATTTTGCTTGTTTACACAACCATATTCGTTCAGCGGAAGGATAAAACTAATTATCTGTCAAATCAGACATGAGCTATGAAAAAAAAAACGTTAGATGGCGGACCCGATACATCTTTTTAAACAAAAGAAAAACGCACGGGGCATGTGTTTATTAAATGCAGGGGATTTTTTTTTTTAATAATTTAAAAATCCAGATGACTAAATCAGTCAATAACATACAAAATTAATGATTTTTTTAATTAGTTAACTAACAATCTATAAAATTTAAAGTTATAACACTAAATTTATTTCATTTTTTAAAAAAGTAGTAATTTCATAAATTCTGGATTTTTAATAAATTAAATGGCAAATAAGCGGCTTCTTAAACGAATTTTAATTTATTTTCATATGACCATGATAAAATTCTACGAATTAATTTAAATATTTTTGTATTCCTCTTTCTTTTTTTTCATATTGCAAGTGTATATTAAGTAGAAATGCACTGTGGGGTATAGAAACATGAACAAAATAATAAAAAAAACTTCTGGTAAATGTTTATTAAACGTTTTCAATTAACGCTGAAATTGCCACACTAACTATTATTTCACTCCCACTCTCTCTTTAATGTCATCTCACATGTTTTACATTTTTTTACAAGCTTTCAAACTTGTGGATAACGGTAAAAATGCGTTGCTTACAGTGTTACCATGACAGTAAAATAATCCAATTAATTTCGAAATAGTCTGAATTTTCCTAAAAAATAATATTCCAAATTTTCCTCGCTTTTGAATTAAGATAAATCATTTTTTACAGTTATTATATTGCGTTTTTATTAGAATTCTCTTTATCTTTTATTATTCAAGAGCTTAAAAGTTTAGTTTTTATTATCACAGCGTTTTTATTTTATTCCCAACAATAATATTTGTTCGTTTTTTTTTTTATTAATATGTATTAAAATTCTGTAGATTTCATACATTGTAAGTTTAAAAGACTCAATGAGTGACGAATATTTCCCATGACCACAATAACAGAAACAGAGCACAAACTTTTAAATAAAATTAATGGAATTTTTTCTATAAAAATGGAATTAGGCTGTGTAAACAAACAGACTTTCTTTCATTTTTCTTTTCTCAGAGAATGCTTATTTCGAATAAAACAAAAAAAAAAATATATATAGATATATTGAAAACAATAAAATTAAAAATAAGGCGATATTTTACAACAACAACAAAAATGACAACTTGTAATAAAATTTGTAACTACATATTGTTTAGTTTATACCATTTTTAAAATTTATATTTACTGTGGATTGGATAATAAGGGGTGATTTTTTAGGAGCTATAGGAAAATTTTTCCAAAAAAAAAACACATAAAATTCAGAAAAATGCATGAAATCTTTATTTGAGTCGATAGTACGGTCCATATAATTTAATGTTTGAAGATTATTTCATGCAAATGCTGACCGCGACTGCGCCTCTTTCTACTCTTTCCAACATTTCGGCCGGTATCTCAGAAATAAATGCTTCAATGTTGTTTTGCCCAAAATGCAAGAGCTTGACTTGCATGACATGTGGTTTCAGTAAGACGGTGCCACATGCCATACAGCACGCGTAACAATGGACTTATTGGGAGGCGAGTTCGGTGAACATTTTATTTCACCTTCGGGACCGGTCAAGTGGATGCCTAGATCGTGCGATTTAACGCCTTTAGACTATTTTTTGTGGGGCTATGTTAAAGCTCATGTCTATACAGACAAGCCCGCTTCAATTGACGCATTGGAAGACAACATTGAAGCATTTATTCGTGAGATACCGGCCGAAATGTTGGAAAGAGTATGCCAAAATTGGACTAACCGGATGGACCATTTGAGGCGCAGTCGCGGTCAACATTTGCATGAAATAATCTTCAAACATTAAATTATATGGACCGTACTATTTATTAGATAAAGATTTCATGCATTTTTCTGATTTTGTGGTTTTTTTTTGAAAAATTTTCCTATAGCTCTTAAAAAATCACCCTATACTTAATTTATTTTCAATCTGGCAACATCCAGAAATTACTCTTGTTCTTTTTTTACGTTTCCAAAATAAACACCCTGGACCTAAACACCTTCACGCTCTGTGTTCGCGACAATATTTGTATGTTTTCAGCTATAATATCAGATATTTATTTAGCAAGAACAGATGAAAGCCATTTTCGATTTCAATCAGTCATGTATGCGGTTGACAGGTCGTATTCTTACTGACTAAAACCACCTCTAGCGCCAGCTCCACACTCCAATAGGATGTTACTCTCTCTGTCTCCTTTGCTGTTCTTCCATTAGTCACATTTTCTTAAGTATTCTTAAAGATACTCTTTCAAAAATTCTATGTTAAATAGAAGTGATAATAGGGCATTTGGTTGGTTATCGCACATGTGTAACCATTTTCATCAATATACTCATTGTATTACCACGTTTAATTCTGCCAGTGGTCTTCTGACAGTTTATGATAAAATTTATAATACACTCCAATGCACTGCACAGTGATTCAGCTTATCGAACGCTTTTTCTCGAAGTCAATAAAGTTAATATGGTTCACAGTGAGTTTCTGGAATTTTTATTCTGATGCTGTGGTTACAATTGCCGTAATTAAGTACCATAATTCGACTCATGCACATTATTCACATTTGCAACCAGTTGGTTTGCATTCTGCCATTATCAGCACGCGTTTAGTGCGTACTGAAGAGTAACCACAAAACAGCTAAAATAAAGGTAAAAAGTGTGTCATTTCTTTACAATCCGGGATGTAGGTGATTAGATACATAATTGGTCATTACAACCCTTCAGTCAGGATTACGACCTAGCTTCTCACACCACTTATGTTGTGTGTGTTAATTTTTATACATGAGCGGGACCTACAGTTTAAAGTCAACTCCGAACGACAGTTTTTGAGAAGCTTTTCATGGCAATTTTATTTACTCTCAGAGTTTTTGCCAGAAATCTGCTGAGGGGAAGTTGCCGAAGAAATATTTTCATATTTTCGTTTTGATGTCTGACCTGGGGTTCGAACTCGGGCCTTCAGTCTAATAAGCCAACACACTACCTACTAGACTACGGTGACTTCTGGTGGTCGCTCAAACGTGAAATTGACACATTTTGTGATAAACAATCAAGATCCATCAAAAATTCTGAAAATTTTTGAACTAAAAGTTCATTTGATGAGATGACATATATAAAAAATATAACACGACTGTTATACTATTTATATAATAACTACGGTAATTTTTGTCCGATTTGATCAAACTAAGTGCCAATCTCTTCACAAGGTAATGCACTTTCAGAATGTCATCACTTATTTCATATTTTTTAAGTAAAGTTTGCTACTATGGACGGACAAACTTGAAAAATATGAAAAAATTCGCATTCTCCAAGTTTATAATAAATAATAGATATATGTATACCGTTCTAAAGGTCCATCTTTCCCCTTTCGGGTCAGAAATGTTTGAGTAATTCAGAAATTTGTGCGTAAAGTCTAAAAAAACAGTTTTTATCAAATAAAAAAAGTTTGGAGGGTTCGAGAAATATAAAAAAAAATATTTTTGAGATCTACTCAACAAAACTCACAACCTACAATATGTCATTAGCTGGGTGTATGTAACTATTTTTAAATTAAATTCCCCAGAAATTACAAAATTTATTACACAATTGCGATTGGCTCTAAATTTAAAATTAAAAATAAAAACCATTCATTTACCATATAAAAATTAAAAAAAGCCAACAAAATAAATGATATTTCCAATTTTAATTGAAAATTTCCAGGAAATAAGCAAACTAAACAATACTCCACGTTATTCTTGGAATTATTATGTGGAATCCCACACAAATTTTGGGGTTGGTAACCCTAACTTTCGCAGCGCAAATCAAATTAATATTTAACATTGGCAATCATTTTAAGCAAACATAGCCTCTACAGCAACTACAAACACACCAACAACAAGTGCCAGCAAGGCAAACAAACAAAAAAAATGTGTCATTTCTAGTTGGTGTTGTTGTGATAATTATTGATATATCATCATTCATGCTCTTTAAATTGTTATTGTAAGAATAAGTAGTGTTGTTTAGGAGAGTAAGAAAGGGTGGGTGTGTATTGTTTTGGTTTGTTGTTGTTTCCTTTTTGATTTTTTTTTATTCTTCTTTCAAGTTTTTGTCGTTTTTTGTGTCTTTTGACAAATGTGTAGGCGTTTTATATGAAATAACTTTGCACAATAAGTGACAGCAGCACCAACAGCATTGTTTTGAAGAACAAATCAATTTTGATTTTTTTTTTTTTTTTTGTTCAATTCATTGTGACTATTTTTAGAAGATTATTATTTAAATGTTTTTTTCCTTGTTGTTGCTTCCCCTCTATTATTATTATTATTATCTTTAGTTTGTTTATTTTTGATTTAAATTTTACATACATACATATGTATTTATTTGTTTATTTATGTTTGGTTTTCTATTGATTTAGGATTTATTTTCATTTATAAATAATTTTTTCTACAAGTTTATTTTTAATTTAAGCGTTTTTTAAATAGTTTTTCCTCTAAATTTGTACGTTGTGTATTTAATTTATTTTTTCATTGTTGATCATTAAAATTGGTAGACTGTTAAATTTTTTTTGTGGGCATTAATTGTTTATTTTATTATGATTATTGTTTTTTTTTATCTCGTTGATATTTTATTAATGAAACATCGGGAATATTAATTATTAGATGTAGCAAAAAGAAATCCTTTATGTTTATGAAGAAATTAGTCATTATTTAGTATAATTAGAATGATACAATTTGTTCAGGGTAAATAGGTTCGAAGCGATCTGCGCACTAAATCTAGAATATTCACCCAATGTTTACAATCTACTCTATTGTGTGAAAGCGAAACCAGTCTTAGATAAAATGCAATCCGTCATTTGTCATTTACATATCGTTGGTCTCATGTAGAAAGGCTCTAACTCGCATTTTGATAAAATCGCCTTCAATTTTGTGAGGAGGTGTATTTATGTTAAATGCATTGGAATCACAAAAAAAAATCAATTTCGAAAAAAGTATGAGTTAGGGCCTTTCTACATGAGACCAACGATATATTCCTTCGGTCATAGACCAAGCCCTGCTGAGGCCGAAAAAAAGTTGACAATAATCAGAATCAGGAAGTGAGAAGTTTTTAAAGCTCTAGGCATTATTACACAATGCGATATTTACCGGAACCAGCACATTTTCCAAGTGTCCAAATAAGCATTTAAGTTATGTTAGGTTAGGTGAAATGGCAGTACTCCCTTAAAGAAAGAAGTCCCACTTAGGTCAGCATTTAAGCCCATTGTGATACCTCACATCAATATTTAACACTGTAATCAAACATTCCATAGAGGAAACCAACCTGAGTCCAAAATAAATCTTTTATTACAGCAATTTTATATTAGAAAGCCTTATGACAAGAACAGTCTTTTCCTCCTCCTCATTTCATTTCATTGCCAGTGGCCCGCATGAATCACTACTATTGTGCAATGAATGGCCATGCGATTTATAAACAGAAGAGAGTCGTTCAAGAAGCATTCAAGTGCCTCGCTTGTGATCGATTGGCTATTGGATAGCTCAGTACATTAAAGTGAGAATTCCTACTTGAGTTGTACTATCTATCTACATGTGGAACTCACTTCCTATCACAATATTCTAATCTAATTACCATGACGACTTTTGCCCCTTTCCTCTCTCCGTAGCTTCAACACAATCCGCTGGATAATTAGCGACCATCCCCTGTGGTTGCATTAAATAGATAAAAAAAAGATCATTAACAAAAGTCTCAGAGTCAGCAAAATGAGTTTATGTTACTTAAACAACAAGGAAACCATACTTAACACCATTAGGAGTAAGTTGATATGATAAGGATATTTTCAAGTTCTAAGAAGTTTTGATCGATTAAAGAACACTTGGAGACGCAAGATATTCCAAAGAGCTAGGGAAACACGATCTTACTTGGGGAAGCGAAAACGACGACGAAGAATGTGAGTCCAATACATATTGAAAAATGCGTGTCAAACATTGCTCCCTCCACTTGATTTCGATAGTCAGCAGGACTGATATCTCGGTCAAGTTGACCATTGCGCGGAAATTCTTTCGGGACGCCAACCTATCCTGGGTCAATGAGGAGTCTTGCTCCACCGCTAAGCTCACCTGGCCCTTGATGGATAAAAGGCGTACCAACCAATTACTTGGTCTTGGTCGTGACGTCATCTCGTCTACAGTGGCCGTGCTTACGGGTCATTGCGTCATGGGTAGACACGCGGAAAGAATGAGGCTCCCTTTTAACGACTTCTGCCGTTGGCGCAGGTCCTCTGAAGAAGAGGAGACTGTTATTCACTTTATTTGTCAGTACCCGTCTCTTGCTAGGTGTAGATATAGGTTATTTGGCTCCCCATTCCTTGTTAGCTTAACGGAGCTATCATCCATTGATATCAAGGATATAGCTTCGTTTATCAAACTTTCTGGCTGGTTTTCCAGTGCGGGGTAGTCGTGCTTCCGTTGTGCAGCCCTTGCGATGACCAACTTCTTCCTTTTCCCTGATTGTGGTGGTACTTGGTCAGTACAGGGACTGCGTTCATCCGTGGCATCACAACGGGCCGCTATGCGTGCTCAAGTGAGCTTTGTGACATCAGAGCTACCACTCCGACCTAACCTAACCTAGGACTGATATGGAGGTTCCGATACTCATGGATAGAGATTGATACACAATATGAGTGGTATAAATATGTAAGTACGTAGACCTTGAGACTATTCAAAAATTACATTTTCTGATTTCTTTTTCAATTTTGCTCCATTGTACTTGATGTGATGATATCTTTTTTGACATCTGTCAACATTGCATGTTGTATATGTATGTAGATAGCACTGTCCTAAAGTAAAAAGGTGTTAATAGCAAACAAAAAAAGAAAAGTTTCAAAAATATGACAGTCATTTAAAAGTTATTGCCGTTGTAAAGTTTATTACCGTTAATAATTGCAAAATTGTTTAATTTTATCAAAACAACATAAATTTTCATTTTCTTTTACTCGTGACAAACACTCTCTTACTCTCTTACACAATATGGTTTAAAACAACAACAACAATTATAATTCCAGCTGATTATATATCCACATTGTTTTTGTAAATTATGCATTTTTTGTTGTTACCTAATACAACAACTAAAAGTAGTTGTTTTTCACTTTGTTTTTTCTATTTAATTTTATTTTTTTAAAGGTCATGGCAGCATTTATTGACATTGGAAAAAAAACAACAACAACAACAATAATAAAATAAAACTGTATAGTTGCAGCCGCAGTGGCGTCAGCTACAACGGCCGCAAAAACGCAAATGATTTAATAATACAATTGAATAAACTCATACCCACAAATATGTATCCATACATACATAATACGCCACCATTACTCACATTTATACAATAACAAAATACATTTACAATCGTAGCAACAATTGTTTTTGTTTTTTTTTTTTATTTTATTATTTATTTATAATACAATACCAACAACGTGGAAAAATATTTTTATAAAAAAATGTTTTTAATAATAGAAATAAATAAGACAGAAATAAGAGAAAAAAAATAGACTGAAAACTAAAAACGTAACAATTACAAAAACGTTGGCAGGCGGTAGTGATTAATTATGTTTTGCAAGTTTTTTTTTCTTTGTTTTGCATGTTTGTTGTTGTTGCTGTTCATCAACGGAAGAGACACAAGTTTCAAGATGTCGTTACAGCAACAATGGGGAGAGGCAAAACCGTTAAATGAAGAGTACTTGTAATTTAAATGTTGTCATTAAATTCTAAACTAAAAAAAGCGGTTAATTTGTTACCAAAATAAAATCGCTAGAATTTATGATAGTTCAAAACTCTAGTCTAATTAACACGTTCCCTGCCAAGCTGTTTATGAGAAGGTGTCATTTCTAGGCCACGTGTACCATTTTCGGTACACGATAACTATTTTTATAAATTTATATAAATTTGGCTTGTCGGCGTAACACTTATCTTTGACGGCACCCCACAAATAGTCCAACTGTGTCAAATCGCAGCTCCGAGGTGGCCAAACGACATCAGCTTTGCGGCTGATAATGCGATCTTCAAAAACAGGGCGCAAAACATCGAGTATAGCTTCGTCTGTGTGGCACGTAGCGCCGTCCTGTTGAAACCAAATGTTGCCAATATCCTCCTCTTTAATTTTTGTGAACAAAAATTCGTTCAACATGGCCCGATAACGATCGCCATTGACTGTAACGGCCTCTCCTTGCTCATTTTCGAAGAAAAATTTCCCAATTATGCCTCTGGACCAAAATCCGCACCAAACAGTGACTCGTTTTGGGTGCGTCGGCTTTTCAATGTATGCGTGCGGGTTTTCTGTGCCCCAAATGCGACAATTTTGCTTGTTTACATACCCGCCAAGATCAAAATGAGCTTCATCTGAAAAGATGATTTTTTTTTTGCCAAAATCGGCATCTTCTGTAAGTCGATCGCAGGCCCACTTAGCGTTGTTGTTCAAGCATATACACAACCATATTCGTTCAGCGGAAGTATAAAACTAATTATCTGTCAAATCAGACATGAGCTAAGTGTTACCATTCACGAAATAAGCACTAGTTGCAAAAAAAACGTTAGATGGCGGACCCGATACAAGCGTGGCATGACCTACAGTTTAAAGTGACGCCGAACGTTAGATTTTTGAGCAACTTAAACGCCAAAGTACACGAAAAACGCAAATTTAATACATTTCTTTTACAATAGCCATTAGTTTTAATGTTGACGATAATGTAATCTACATCAATTTCTCTCTCTCTCTCTCTCTCTGTTTCTCTCTTTGTCTATTTAAGGCTTTTCTCTTTGATTTATGCTTCATTAATTAAACAACAAATACAAGTAATTTAATAAATTAAGTGAAACTTTTTTCTAACGAAAAATAATAAAAGAGAACAAACAAACTAAAAGAAAATGAAAACTTTAATCTTTGCAACAACAACGATATCATAAACAACAAGAAAATGAAGATAGAAATTTATAAACACTGATAACTAACCTGCAAACGGAAGAAAGCATTCAAAAGAAATTTTGTTTATAAATTTTGCTTCTCTTTTAATTTCATTTTAATTGCTCATACAAAATGCAAATTATAAAATTAATGTTGTGTTGTGTATTAACAATTAAGATTGTCTTAAATTCGAAAGAAGAAGAAGAAGATGGAAAATAGACATAAATTTAATTAAAATTTCAAAATACATATGTACGTATTTTGCAAATAAACAAAACATGATAATGATTTAATAATAAAAAAAAAATCAACATAGCATAGCATATACATATGCACACGCTCGTAATCGTGTCTCTGTGTGTGTACGCATAGAGGACAAGGTTGCCAACTTTAAAATATTAAAGTAAATTAGATGGGATTAAAAACCATTTAAGCGATGGGTTAAAACTTTTAATTTTGTTTTTGATAAAGCTTAACCAATATGTATATTATGGAACAATTTATTTGTAGGAAGGCAAAGGTGGGGGGTAGGAAATTTTCCTAATTATATCGGGTGATTTTTTAAAAGCTATAGGAAAATTTTTCAAAAAAAAACACATAAAATTCAGAAAAATGCATGAAATCTTTATTTGAATCGATAGTACGGTCCATATAATTCAATGTTTGAAGATTATTTCATGCAAATGTTGACCGCGACTGCGCCTCAAATGGTCCATCCGCTTAGTCCAATTTTGGCATACTCTTTCCAACATTTCGGCCGGTATCTCACGAATAAATGCTTCAATGTTGTCGTCCAATGCGTCAATTGAAGCGGGCTTGTCTGTATAGACATGAACTTTAACATAGCCCCACAAAAAATAGCCTAAAGGCGTTAAATCGCAGGATCTAGGCGGCCAATTGACCGGTCCCGAAAGTGAAATAAATTGTTCACCGAACTCGCCTCTCAATAAGTCCATTGTTACGCGTGCTGTGTGGCATGTGGCACCGTCTTGTTGAAACCACATGTCATGCAAGTCAAGCTCTTGCATTTTGGGCAAAAAAAACGTTGGATATCATCTCACGGTAGCGCTCACCATTCACATTTACGTTACGATTCGCAGCATTTTTGAAGAAGTACGGTCCAATGATGCCAAATTCAATGATTTGCAAGCGTTGTTCGTTTGTAAGACGATTCATGGTTAAATTATACACCAAACTGAAGATGTTTGATAGTGAAACAAAACACGAAACGTGCGTGAGCTGTTTAAACCAGTGTTGCCAAAAAGATAATAGCTAAAAAATCACCCTTTATATGTACTCAGGATCTTTAAAACTTGATTTGACGCAGTTATATTGAACCTATTAGGCCTATTGACAGAAAATTATCGATTTTTGCAATCGAATTACCTCTGTTACTTCAAACGTTTTTCAAAAGCAATTTGTAAAAACTTATTCTTCGTTTTATAATGGACTGTTTAATATCTGGTATAGAATATAAATATTTTGTTCTTCGTAATTTGTCAAATCGGTTGTTTCCGTAATCTGAAGAAATATTAATTCTTAAACTAGGGGTTTATTAATAATGCGTGTTAGGCGGATGCGTACAAATTTGATAGTTTTGATGTGAAAGTAGTCCGCTACGGTCAACTAATAACTAAAAGAGTAGACGAAATCAAGAAAAAAATATGATAAAAACCGGCATAAAAGCAACGTGGATGATGCTAGAGAACCAGGTACTTATTATCAACCATTTAAAGGAATGGATGGAATAATAAAAAAAATGTCGATTAACACGACAAATGATCGTCGTTTTAGATATAAGAAAAGGCGTTGATTTTAGGTAAAATTTTGTAACTGAACTAGAGAACCCAATGTGGTAGCTGTTACTAACCCTACATCTTTGATTTTTCATAAGTTTTTTTTTTAATTTTAAAAGCAATCACAGCAATCTTGATAGACAATCCAATATATAAAATTCTCGTGTCACGGTGTTAGTGGTTAAACTCCGCCGAAATGGATCGACTGATTTTCATGAAATTTTGTTTGCATATCGGGTAGGTCTGAGAATCGGACAACATTTATTTTTCATATCCCTAAATGTTAAGAGGGCGTGGCAAATCGTTAAAATTGAATATTTAGGTACATATTGATCGTAGACGAAAAAAAATTTGGTGGGTAAGTTCATAGAGTTGATATCGACAAACTCACCAAAAATGGGCGTGGCAACCCTCCCCCTTCAAGTGATACCTATAACTCTTAATCTACTGAACCGATTTTAACCATTCTTTTTTTGTTCGAAAGCTTATCAGGTTTAGATGGTTTAAAAAAATTCGATATAGCAAAAAGTAGGCGTGGCAAACCTATAAAATTTAATATTTAGGGACATAGTGATCGTAGACGAATGCAATTTGGTGGATAAGTTCGTAGAGTCGATATCGACAAACTCACCAAAAATGGGCGTGGCAAACCCTCATCCTTTAAAAGATACCTATAAGTCGACTAATTTGATAGTTTATAACTACATATGTACATATATAACATGTATGTCTGTTAGTTTTTGTTTTGGAGCGAGTACAACAACTACAACTTCGTCAGCGCTACCCATGATTCGGACCTCTTATTGTTATTCTTTGTATGCCTCACCTAAATAACGTACCGACTTCGATGAAATTTTGAACTAGATAGATAGATCCACACACTTGTAGTAAGTTAGTTATTTTTAGGCAGCGTATTACAATAAATATATAATGTGACCTGTTTTGGGCAATAAAAAAAATCAATTTTGGGCAGGACGAAGTTCGCCGGATCAGCTAGTTTATTTCTAAAAATTTACTTAATAGCAGAGTTCACTTATTTGTTTTTTTTTTTTTGAAATGGCAACCCCTATTTTCTTTCCTTTGTTTTTAACAAAAATTTATGAATCATTAATAGACGATTGATGTCCTTCATTTAATTAAATTAAGACATAAACAGTGTTTTCATTTTATGAATACAATTATTCTTGTTAAAGCAGCCATAAAGAAAAATAATTATAATTTGACAACACTGAATAAAATTTACATTTTAACTATGTAGTCTGAAACTTTGATTTTATTTCTAAAGTTTAGTTTATTCTCTTATGAGACAGGATCTCAAAACTAATTAAAGTTGATATCAAAGGAATAAATTAAATAAAATAAAAAAAAGGAGAAAAATAATTTTACACTAGCATCTGATGTCGTCTGTGCTACTTTTATGAACCCGCTATTTATTTGTAATTGTTTTTCGTTTAATTCCTCTGAGTGTACTCGTATGCCTCTATGTTTAGGTAGGTTTTGTTAACCTTAGGCAATGTTATCATCAATTATTCTCAAAGAAGGAAAAGACCAATAATGGCTCCACCTCACGTAGATTGGTATTGTCCTAAATTCGATCATTTTGTTTGTTCATGTACTCATTCATGCAGAAGTGGTTCTCATCGTAGAAGAAGATTTTTCGATTAAAAATAAGGGGCAGTTGCCAACTGTTGCAGAGCACATTCGGCGCTCATACGTCGTAATCTATGGTCGTTTACCTTCAATTTCTGGGCCAGTTGAATTTTGTACGGGTGCAGGCCCATACTACGACGCAAAACTCGCCAAGTTGTGGCCTGGGAAACTTTTTTCCGCTTGGAGATCTTGTGAGCGACCCGATATCTATTGCCTCGGATTATTCTTTCGTAGGCAGCGGTGATGTTTTGGGGAAATCTTGTGCTTTGTCGGTGTGTTGGTGTTAATAGTTCGTTTACTAACCAGTGGAATCGATTTGATCCACTCCATTGGGAATAGTCCTCTTTGTAGGACGAGAGTGACGCCCGGTAGAATAACCTATGCGTAACTTTAATAATTAAAAAATATAGTTTAGATTACCATAAAATAGAGCTTGATTTAATCTTACTTTTTTGGTTGAATTATTTTATGTCGAATTTGACGTCAAGGTTAGTTTGAAAACCACTTTTTACAAACGCAATCTTTAACAAACACTTAATATAACAGTAAAGGAACGCAGTTGGTAACGCAGTTACTAAGCTCTCATTTTATACAAACACGAAGAAAAGCGTCCGTTAGTCTATCCAACATTAAAATAAATTCTCTTTTTATGGTTTTGCTAATATTGCTGTTGTTGTTGTTTTTATGAATGTGTTATATATGTTGATGGCTACTATTGTTGATAACAACAACAACAAATCTAACAAAATAACATACTTGATTTAATTTTGTCTTCACCACCGTTGTTGGGTTGTTATTGCTTCTGTATGCTACACGTTCATACATAGTATATGTACATGTATTGTGTATATAATACGGGATATTTGTGTATGTATAACGTTATTTTCTCTTTATTAGTTCCCTTTGCTTTTATTTTATTTTTTTCTTTACTTAACTTGTTTGTTTGCTGTTACAAAACTCCGTTAAATGAGTGGGGAGAAGAACATCATGGGAACGAACAACAAGCAGAAGAATAATGTCTATTAATAAATTTGTTATGCCGTTGGTAACACAAAAATTCCAATACAGGCAAAAAAGGTAAATGTTTCCAAAGGACCTTGAGAAAAATTTCTTATTTATGCAGGATTTTCTTCTTTTTTTTTACGGAATACAGTTAAAGAGAGAGCAAGGAGAAGAATATTGTAATAAATTTTGTATGTACACAATGGCTTACAGTAAAATTAGTCCAGTTGGGGTAACCTTCTATTTAAAATGTTTAAAAATTTAAGCAAAGCAGAATAAAAAAAAAAAAAAACTGTAATTAATTGGATTTGGCGATTTACATAAAAGAAAATCCATTAAAATTATTAATTATTCTATAACTTATTATTTTTTAATTCAATAATACTTTGAAGGCTTAATAAAAAAGAAATTCGTAATTTCTATAGTAATGTATGATTTTTTTTAACCATTTCGGTTTTATAATCTTGGAAACAAAACAAAGCAAATTAAATATTTATTACTAACAATAAATTAATGCCTGCAATGGATAAATACAACCCTTTAGTCAGAATTGCAAGCCACCATATAGCTGCTCACACCTCCCATGTTGTGTGTCTTAATCTTATAACAGAGTAGCGGGACCTACAGTCGACTCCGAACGACAGATATGAGAAACTTTTCATGACGATTCTATGTATTTATTCTCAGAGTTTTTACCACTAGGTTGCTGAGTAGTACATAAGTGCAAAAAAAAATATTTTTTCATATTTGGTTTGCGTTTAATAAGTCAACACACCACACCGCTCAAGTCTGTTTTACTCAACGAAATCAAAGATATTCGATTCTGCTGTTAGGGATTAGAAATTGGTCTGACACTTGCCGGTACAATTATGACAATAAGTAGCAATAACCTCCACAATTTAATGGTTTAATGTGGTTCAGAGTTAATTAGCAAGAAAAAACGTTGTCAAATTAAAATAGAATTATTCTCACGATTATATAGGGTGATTTTTTTAGCTATTATCTTTTTGGCAACACTGGTTTAAACAGCTCACGCACGTTTCGTGTTTTGTTTCACTGTCAAACATCTTCAGTTTGGTCTATAATTTAACCATGAATCGTCTTACAAACGAACAACGCTTGCAAATCATTGAATTTTATTATCAAAATGGGCTATTGGAAAGTTGGCCGAAGATCCACTTCTTTATCGAAAAATTGTGTTCAGCGACGAATAAGCAGAATTGTCGATTTTGGAGTGAAGATCAGCCAGAAGCATTGCAAAAGCTACCAATGCATCCAGAAAAAGTCACAGTTTGGTGCGGTTTATGGTCTGGTGGCATCGTTGGACCGTACTTCTTCAAAGATGCTGCGAATCGTAACGCGTTTAGACTATTTTTTGTGGGGCTATGTTAAAGCTCATGTCTATACAGACAAGCCCGCTTCAATTGACGCATTGGAAGACAACATTGAAGCATTTATTCGTGAGATACCGGCCGAAATGTTGGAAAGAGTATGCCAAAATTGGACTAAGCGGATGGAGCATTTGAGGCGCAGTCGCGGTCAACATTTGCATGAAATAATCTTCAAACATTAAATTATATGGACCGTACTATCGATTCAAATAAAGATTTCATGCATTTTTCTGAATTGAAACCTCTTATGAAAAAATCGTGTCGCACACTGTAGAAGTGCTTTCTTTATTTTTTAACTACACATGTCACCATACCGTTAGTTTCTGTATACAAACGGTTTTCATCACTCACTTTAAAAATGTTCTCTTTGCAACACTGTTTACTTTTTGTTTTATACCATTTTTAATGTGGTCGGTCATATTTACACACACGCATTAATTTACGACAATAATAAAACGGTAACTGAAAATATAGTAACTATGAAAACAAAATGCCCTTTCCGTTATTTTTTTCCCCATCATTGTACAATTTGTATAGTTAAGGAAAAAAGTTTACATATGTACATCTACTTATTACAATTTTTTTTTATAAAACAATAGAGTGAGTCCTAACCTAATATTAACACTAAACCTACCGATATATTATATATACCTATTTCTACCAATGGCGGTCAAATGACCGCTTTTGAAATAAACATTATAGTCTTTTTCACTTGATTGTAATTAATACAGAATTTATCATAAACAATAAACACAAAATAATTATCATATAATAATTAAATAGCATTTATTTTTCGGGCTTTAGGAGTACATTTTTAGAAAGAAGGATTATATGTTACTTCAGTAATTTACATACATGTCCTTATTCAAACTAATTATTACCCTATAAATGGTTCAGTGAGTATGAAAATAACAAATTCAATAAGTGGTATTACTTTCAACGTCCGATACCAAACAGAACTTGTTTCCGAACTTATCGGGCTTATTGTGCAAATCGGCATCTTGATTTTGTCGTAAATATTTGTTCATCAACAGTTATATTTGCGCCTGGTTTGTAACAGTTTTGACTATTTTCTATAAATGCATGCTATACCTTGGAGATGGGAGTAAATTTGTCAGTCTGCTGGCTCCGTTCGCTTCTATCGAAACGAATAAATCGCATAATTTCTGTGAATCGATTTCTGTTCATTGTTCGTGAAAAAATGCAGGACCCCATTTCTTATTCCATAAATATGAAACGTTCAATTTTCTTGTTTCCTATGCACCACGTGCATATAAAATTGCAATGATTCATAATTTCCATGGTCAAGTATCAACGAAAATGCACTCCTTACTTTGCCCTTCATAATGTTAGGTTTTGCAGATCCCGTTGGCCCTGATATTTCTCTGAAAATTGTATGAAGCGGAGATCTTCCAGATCCAGAATCTTGATGAATTTTTTGCCAGACAGTTCCATCAACTGAAGTTTCAATATTCTGATCGGTTTCTTCACATTCATCTTCGGAACTGGGGAGCAATCTCATTATTTTTCGTCCCCTACGCGTGTTCACAATGTTCTCTTCTTCATTATCGCTATTTTACCTCACCTCTTGAGTTACCAGCAGGTGCTCTGTACCTGCAACATAACATGGCGTTTTCCTAGAACCTAATCGGATGACATTATCTTGGAAAACTACTGTTTTTGTGAGAGAGTGAGATTTTGAGATTTCAATGCAGATAACTTCATAAAATTTTATATATATTCTAGCGGTCAAAAGACCGCTCACGGTAGACAACGGTAGAGTACATATTATTATCAGGAAAAACGAAAGAAGAAGAGAAATATATATTAAAAAATTAAACATCTATATTGTATAGAAAAAGTCGTGCAGTAAGTTCAAGAAAAATCTAAACCTGGAATTTAACAATTTTGATTAGTCTCAAAAGCGGTCATTTGACCGCTCTGGTAGGTTTAGTGTTAATCAGCAGTCGCCTAACTTATTTGGGTCCTATAAGGTCCTGTTGTAACACCAGCGCTTCTGGTTGACATCTCTTAGCTATCCCGCTAGTGTGTAAATGATGTGAATTCTTTTCTAATCACTTTAGACTAGACAAGTTATAAATTCTAAATTCTGGATGTACACAACATCAAACAGCATATTTTCTCTTGCTACACTCACTACTCATTGCTTCATTCTATTCCGGAGCTATGTAAGTATGTAATTTTGCTGTCACATTTTTTGCAGACTTTTTCCCGCTGTTTATTTATACGTATTTGTCGAAAATAATTTCTCTTAACCACGAAAATTTTAATCATTTTATGGTTTTGGTGTAGTTTGTTAAAAGAAACACGGTCCTAAGTATTGATTTTTATTACTGTATGTGTGTACTCTTTTTAACTTAACTGTATGTACATACATATACATTCGTTGTTATTTATGCTGCCATTATATTAACTGTTATTTTTATTAATGATTTGCTATTGAAAATAAAGTATGTAAATGGAGAGAAACAAAAAATAAAATGTCTTCATTATTTACATAATTATTTACCATACCATCACCACATGGTGAAATTGAAATGCGTGTAATTTGTTTTAAATATTTAACAAAAATTTACTTTGTAGTTCATTCACATAAAAAAAAGCCCATCTGCATTTGTTATATTTGCTGTTGTTGTTTTCTTTTTATCACTTAAAATGACCTGTGCTTGCTACAGCAACAGCAACAACAACAACAACATCAACAAATATAAAAAACAAAACAACGACGCCACGCCAGGTCTATTTTTATAAATTGAAAAATATTTTATTTTGTGCTTTCGTATTTAATGTGTATGTATGAGGATGTATGGATGTACATATGTATGAAAGTAATTGTACAAGCAAAGTTTATTTTATTTTGTATTTACACACAATACATACCACCAACAACAACAACAATAATAATAATATAAAAATAAATTTATTTTTTTTTTTTTTTTTTTTTTGTTAAAACAAGAAATATAAAAGCATTTCATAAGAATTTTTATGTGGTTTGAAAAAAAAAGAGGAGGAAAAATAAAAACGAGAATATAAAATAAAATGGTTGGTTTGGTTGGCTGAATTTTGATTGTCGATTGTTGTTGGCTGTTATTGTTGGTTGATTGGCCGGTTGAATACGGTTGAACGGTCGTTCTGGTTTTATTTTCATAATTACAATAACAACATTACGAAAACACACTGAGATGTAAACTAAAATCAACAAACAAGAACAAGAACTATAAATACAGACACTAATTTACAAAACATACTACAGACATACATACATACATAATAATTATGATGATGTCGTAGACCATCATTTAAAATAAGAGCAGAGAGTAGTGAAAGAGAACAAGAGATTGGGAAAAAAGTTTTCATTTAATTGTATGTACAAAAACAACAACAACAACATCAAATTACATGTGCTGTTTTTACAGTTCTTTGCACCCACATCACATCATTCATTATTCGTCATGCTGTGTGTGTGTGTGTTTTATTCATTTCTCATATTTTCTCCCGACTACAATATACTCCCGTTACACTGACCCCAAAAAGAGAAAATGAGTAGTAGAGAGTGAAATAAAACGAAATAAAAAAATAAACAAACAAAAAAAATCAAGAAAAATAACATTGTTGATGATGTTACACTTTTTCTTGTGAGTATGTATGTATATATGTATGTATGTGTGTGTAATGAAACAGGCTAAAAAAATTTAATGAGTTAGAATTCCATGATTTTTGTTTGTTTGTTGTTTCTGTTATTTGTGTAAAATTACTCTACACATGCAACAGCATGTTACATACAAATGGTAGAGTGTTAAACACTTATAATGTACATAATAGGGCTCATGTAAAAATTCGATAACAAAGTCTAATTAATACCTATCCGATGTAATTTTATTTTTTTACTTTCACTTGAGCTCTTAAAAGAAACTTTAACAGCTGCTCTGTAAATTAAGATGGCTTCCCAGGGTGTTGTTTGATATTTTTTGTGGTACCTTGTCGCTTTATGTGTCCCAGTGCATTGTAGATTTTGGAGCTGGCACATTTAGTAAGTATGTAGTACCAAGTACCTCTGGCCATTTCTAATCAACTATAAAATGGAATAAAATATGCATTATTTAACCTCTAAACAGTCACTTAAAAACCACGTACATATTTCTAAAATCTTTTAAATTTGTTAATCAGATTCATTAAACATAAACGTTTTTACAATAATATGAACATAATAGCACCAAAATGTAAAAACAACAACAACAAAATAACGGTAAATTTTTCAACATTGTAAAAAATTACATGTAGCGTTGTTAATTCGTGGCCAACACTGTATTTGCTGGTGGTAGTGCACTCATAAAGTCGTACTTGACACATCATTTTATTTCTAACATTTGCTTTTGATTTCTTTCGTTTTTTTTCTTTCTTTCTTATAATAATTTTTTTCTGCTTACCTCCCAATAAACAATCAAACAAATGAAGAAATTGTTGTTGTGAAATTAATATTCTATAACGGCTTGGCAAACTTCTCTTCCTTTACACGCAGCGTTGCCAGATTAAAAAAAAAAAAAAAAAAACTATTTCTGGGAAAAAAACTTTTTTTTTACAAAATAAAACTTGTTTTCTACAAAAGTACCAACATTTTTAAAGGAAATTCCGGAGCCCGGTGCCCTCTGTTGGTGTTTTTTTCGTTTTTTTGTCCGGGACTAATAAAATACACAATATTTTATTTAAAAATGTAAATATTTCCTGTTTTAATACTGAATTTATTGAAAAAAATTTTAAATTTAATTTTGTCGAAAAAACTTGTTTTGTTAGAAAAGAAATTTAATGAAAACTTTTTCGCATCTCCAAAAACTTGAAAAAAAGGGAAAACTTGACAAATGGCAACGCTGTTTACACGTTAAATACGAGTACTATGCTGCTGCTTTGTCTTTTGTGTACTCTCTTAAGCTCTTTATCTTCCCTTTTACAATGTGCATACGTATGTATATTGTATGTATGTATTGGTGTTTTATTGTGTGTGATAATAATTGTTTATTTTATTGATATTGTTGTTCTTGTTTTTTCGGGTAAAACTTTTCATTTTGTTTTAATTAGAACGTGAAATATGGTGATGAACGTCGTTTTTTTTTTGTTGTTTTGTTCTGTCGGCCTTGCTTAAGTTCAAATACCCCACTGTGTATAATTTTTTGTTGTTTCTGTTTTTTATTATTATTTATTTATTTTGTTTTCTTCTTTCTCTTGTGTAATTTTTATATTTTTTTGTAAACGCGCGCATGTATAATTTTTGTTATTATTTTTCTTTTTGTTTGGTTAAGCCAAACAAAATTATACTCTACATGCCTCTCTCAATGCTTTTTTAATGTTGTTTGTTATTGTTGTTAACACTGACTGATATTGTTTAATAGTGCTTAAGCTGCTGTCTCGAATATTGTTGTTGCTGTTGTTTCAAAGAAGAAAAAAATTCAAATTCATTTGACACAATGAAATTGTGTCTGCTGTTTTCTTCTTTCTTTTTTTCCTTTAATATTATATTAAAGCTGTCTCGACTGTATTCGACGTCAATCGTCAGTAGCAGCGACGTGGCTTTTGCAGCAGTGTTACCAACAAATTTTTTTTTATTCCGACATTTATTTATTGTTATTGTTTGAGGTGGCAGAGAGTTGTGTGCGTGTAAGTCATACATGCATGCATGCTTGTGCAAAATGTTGTTTTGTTTTACTTTTTTTTTTTTAATTATTCTCTCTTCGTCTGATGAGGTTATATTTTGTGCTGTCCTTTTTTCTCTTTGTTTGTAATCGTTTTTTATTTAATTTTTCTGTTGGTGTTTTGCTGTGTGGTGTCGTTAAATTGTTTTTCACATTTTCGGTTGAGTTGAATTTTTATGTTTTTTTTTTGTTAAAAGGGGTAGGTCAGGGCAGCAGCTTTAGGCCACGTTATTGTATATTTTATTATATTCTCTCAGACAGAGGGTACGTGTACGACAAAGGCAAAAAGAACAACAGAGACTGATGATAGACAGACACAGAAAGCAGCCAGCCAGTCAGTCAGTGTTCTTCTGCCTATGAAATGTCATTGTACACACACACACACACAATTTTATGATCTCTCTCTCTCCCTGTTTTTATACTGTTTTTTCTGTTGATTATTCTTAATTTTGTTTGGTTATAATTTTTGTTTGATTTTTTTTTCTTTAATTTATTTAAATAAATTAAAAATATGCAAACAAGTTCAAAAACCTTTTTCGGTTTATTGATACGTATTACATATTTATACAAGTTTTCTGATTGTGGAACTTTAAATTGAAATCAATTTAAAATTTGTTGCTGTTTTCATTGTTAAATAATGGAATATGGCTGGGGTGTGGTTTCATTTCGGATATTGTCAAGGTCGAGTACAAATTGACAAGGTAGGTTAGAATGTAAACAAAAGTTTTTAATTGAAGAAAGCGTTGTATTTCCAATAACCGACTCTCTAAGAGGGAAAATATAAAATAGTATTCGTATCAATAAGCGAATACTAATTTATCTTCTGTAGACAGTCCCATATTATCTTCAATTTAACCTCACACGAGCCAAGTGTTCGAATGGTGGCTTGACCTTCATATACTATTGCTATGTATGTCCAGTATTTTTTGCTTTCTGTTCACAGTTCTGAAAGCACATCTTTCGATGGCGTAGACTTCTGTTTGGAAGATATTCCATGGCCGGAATATTTCATTATGGGAGCAAATAATCCATTTTTGACACATAATCTTGACAACATTATATGTAGGTATAGCTTCCAGATTCAAACTTAGTATGTCCCATCAATTGAACAAATGTTTCCTGAATTTTCAAGGCTCGGTGAAAAGACCGTTAACGATTATCAGACTTTTTCTGGATAGCCTGATGCATGACTCACTTGTGGCACTTATTACCTGAAGAGATTTCTATCTGTCCATTAATATGGTAGCGTTTAATATTTTCTAGGTTACAACAAACAAATCCAAACCAATCCAAAATAAAAACAATACATTGCTGATAAATATACATATGTATGTAGCAATAATCGGATAATTTTTTGTTTTTTTATTATAAACATTTTAAATTTTTTTTCGTATTTTTAACTTTAGAAAAATGTTTTTCCCCGAATTTTAATTTCAGTTCCGTATTCTCTTTCCTTTTCAGAGTCTCTTTTGCCCCTTCAACAATAAAAAAAAATATGGATCCAAGCAGACATCACGATTTCATAGCCAATAATGATGATCGTACCAACAGAAATTCATATTATGGTCGTGAAATACCCGAAATAGCATCACATCACTATTATGGACCGACGACAACAACCCGAACGGTTACTAGTAATACAACACGTAAACCCTGTGGTTGTACAACTACAGGTAGTGGTACAACGGCCGGTGGTATAACGTGCAATGGCTGTCGTCTGAATTCAACCGATGAAGGCGGTTGGTCAACGATGGCAAATCCCAATCAAATGGAACATCATCCACAACAGCAACGAGGTGCAATTGGTGCCATCGGAGATTACCATCATCGTATGGCGTCAGAAACGACAGCGACGGTGCGCACGGGCATGCGACAAAGCCCAATGTACATGCAACAGCAACATCATCATCAACAACAACCGCCACCAACAGCGCAAAATGCTACACACATGTCTCAACCTCCAAGTTTAGTGCAACACACAACACAACAACATCCTGCACATGTGGGGAATATGCCCGGTAGCAGAATAACGAGTTATTGGCCTCAAAGTAGTTCGACAAGTAGTAGCAGCACAACCATGGGTCAACCATACCCTGGTGAAGAACACATAAGAGCTCTACCCACGCAACCCACACATTCAGATAGTATAAGTGTTACGAGACGAAACGCACCCGCTACCATCGAATATGGACAATACAAGTCATCAACAACGATGCCGCCAAATGTTACACATCCCGCCCACACACATAGTAGCAGTAGTGGAATTGGTGGTGGTAGTGGTAGTAGAAGTAATATAATTAGCGGTAGTAGCTACCCATTACCTTCCACATCTTCCCCGATGCCTGTACACCAAAGGGTCTCAACCATAGCAGCGGCTGGTTTGGGTGGCGGTGGTGTAAGTACAGCTGGATCAGTTCCCACCAATGCAACATCTCCCTATATGTCTAAGGAACGCATTTATGAACAACACAAATACTCTCCCTATTCGTCTACGGCAGCGGGAGCGACGGCGAAAATACCCTACAATACCACACCCTCATCCGCCATCTATGATAGTCACCATTACCTAAATAATCAAGCCATTAGCAAAGCTGTACCCGTCGATCATCACGTTATTAATCCCAGCAATTTGCCCGCATCAAAGGATCAACATCCTAGTCCAAATTATGCCCGTAAATGTCCGCAAATGTACACACCCGAAGAACAAAATACCGCTCACCAGCATTTATATATGTCAACGCCACAATTTAGTTCAGACAAGTTTACCCGAGCCTCGCCACAACAGCCACCTCCGGCAGATTTTACCAAATTACGTGAAAGCCCCAGTGGGAGTGCTGCTTATATGGTGGCGCCGCATAGCGAAAAATATAGCCCTCACTTGCATTCGTCGTCTCATTTAAGGGAATCGCCACAATTTGTCACGCATACGACCTCTCCAGCTCAAAATCCAAGCTCGTATTATAACACAAATCAAACTCCCTCCAAAATACTCCCACCGGAAATGTCGCCAATAATAATGAAACAAAGTCATCATTCACATTATCAGTATTCCAAGAGTCCACTACCACCTCCATTACCACCGTCCCATCTGCAGCAGCAGCAGCATCAGCATCAAACAATCCCTCCCACTTCACAAATGGCAGCTAAAACTCAAACGGCAGCATCGTTAGGAGCTCCACCATCATCTTCCACCACAGCCTTGATAGCGAGTAGTGCACAACGCGGTGGCTATATAATGGATAATGTAAAAAGAGAAGATCTCGAAATTTACGAAAGTTCACATCAGACACCAACACGTCCCACCGCCGGCAGTGGTGGTGTTGGTGGTGGTATCTATATAAATCCGTTTAATACTCCTCCACCAACGGGCGACAATTGTTGCAAAGAGGTAGCTTTATCGAACTCTTCCTCGCCGTACACAACAGGTTCGGCTACACCCAATTACCGCGTAGAATCTCCACAATTTTATCCAACCAAATATGGCAAATTGGCCATGACAGAGAATTTAAATTCCAGCAAACACTCGCTAATCAATCAAAATACTCCTCCGCCCAGTCGGGCACCCAGTCAGAGAGGTCAGCATCAAGCCAATTACTATTACGAAGGTAACTCGCATAGTGCGCCCTCGCCGGCAGCAGCTACAGCTGCATCACCTTCACCTTCGGCCATACTGACGACGACATCACAAACTCCCATACATCATACAGACTATATAACGCCCGGCATTGGTCCACCGCCAGCTCCAATGACAGGACATTCAACAGTTCCAAATATGCCACAAACGTACACAACACAACCTCCCTCAACTGCCCAATCACATCATTACCATCATCACCACCAGCCTGCGTCAGCGGCAATGAGAAATAATGATTTAATGATAACTGCAGTACAGCCAAGTTCAACACATCCTTATGAACGTGCAATACAACATAGTCAAGCACATGCACCGTCGGCACCGGCTCCTGTACCTGCGGCGCCACCAATGTCACAACATTTAGCAACCAAACATGTATTACCTCATCCATCCTCGAATGCTCCCGCCATTTCAACATTTCAAATGTCTCCGAGCAATACGAATCCAAACAAAACAGCATCGAAGCATCAGAAACCCAACTATAGGGAACTGATCAACCAGAAACTGGCCATGCGTAATGCCACCTCCGAAGAGGAGCTTAATTTACAAATCATCAAAAAGACTCTTAATGTGGATACACAAAACATAAGGGTACCACCAGCAGGTACCAATAGCAGCCAACTTCCTTTATCGACGGGCAGTCGTACAAGCATGCCCGCCCTGCCAACTCCAGCCATAAGAGGTTTAGGACCAGCAGGAGATTCGTTATCGACAACGAAACATACGGCTTCTGTATTGGTTACACACAATACAGCGCAACCTATGCCATCCACAGCTCGCATAGTTGAAGTAACAGAGGCTATACCCCAACGCATATGTATTAAGCAAGAAGACGATAAACCCTCTTCATCAACTGGTAGCAGCACTACGTCCTCTTCACCGCTTGATCTCTCTATGCGTACGGTAAAAACCAAGGCTGATTCGACAGAGTATAAATACCAGCAAAAACCGCGTTTGTTACCAGCCACAGCAAGCTCAACAACACCGTCAGAAGGAGGACGCTATACCTTACCAAGAGTAGATTCTACGCCTATATTTTCGGTGCATGCATTTGAGCCGGGTGCCGCCAATGCAGTAACAGCTCCACAACCCAGCCGGCAGTCAACAACACCTGTAACAAATTCAAGACATAATTCCCTAGATAGACGTAACTATACGCCGCCAACTCAAGCTCAAATTCAATTGGGCGGCGGTAGTTCATATCCTCCCTCTAACACACAATACATTCCTGCAGCCTCTCCCTCTTATCAATATGGTGGTAATAGCACACCATCAAGGAAAAGAGATGATTTAACCAATAATACACCACAACAATCCCCACATGCGATGATGGGATGTTATGAAAATTCGTTGGTAATAAAATCGGCACCTAAACTGAAAAACCTTAACAATGATCTGGTGGTGAGGCCTCCAGCAGCATCTACTGGCCAAAACTGTAGGCCAAGTGTTCTTGAAACTAATCCTTATGCTACGGTAATCAAAACCGAAACCAAGCGTTTACATGATACACCACCAGCCTCACCCCATCATACTTTGGCAGCCGTTGAAAGACTGCCACCCGATACTAGCATAATGGCATTGCCAGCTAGGAATCCTTATGGCGTTGTTAGATCAGCCATACAAAGTAATCATAATGCTAATATTTCCACAACCGAACGTACACCTCCTGCACCGTCCAATTATACTTTGGCTTGTGAAAAGAATCCAAATTTTTTGGGCCGCAAAAGACACTTACAAGAGTACTCTAATCAAATGGCTCTAAATGAACCACTAGCCAAACAAAATCGCTTCACAGTGGACTCACCGCCACAAACTGCACAGCTACCGAATCCTAAACCTCAACTTGCAATGCGGCCCGCTGATATATCGGTTATTGCAGTTAATGACGTTCAACAACTTGAGAACTTTGAAAGAAAATCTAAAGTGGTCGTTCCAAACAAACCAACCACCGTAACTGCTGCCACCACCACAATCAGTCCAAGACCAGCAGATAAGGTCAGTATGGTAAACAGTACTGGGGTTATAGCTTCCACCGTAGGCATGAATAGTTCAAAAGTTATTGTAAATAATGTGAATGTAAATTTGAATAGTCATTCAACATCTCCTTCATTGGTGGTGTGTAAACAGGAACCTTTAACCCCTACGGGAGATAAGCCGCCAGCATTAACTAGTAAACCGGCCGATTTACCAATAAATGCTTCAACGGCTCGTATAAGAACTAAAGCAGAGTTAAAGGGTTTCACCTTTAATCCACCACCACCTTTGCCTATACAAACGGCAGAAATTAATAATTCACCTCCCTCAACACCGCCTAAAGAAGACAAGATAAAACAGGAAGAGGACACGGAAATGATTTCCGAAGACACTGGATTAAAAATCAAAGAAGAAATAGAGGCTAAAGTTGAAATGCCCACAATACCTGGTTTGAATGATGAGTTTGAAGGGAATAATCTTTTAGATTTTGGTTGGAATAGTACCTGCAACAATCTAATGGAACAATTGCTTACAAGGCCACCCGTGAGCAGCAACAATCGAAAGAAATCGTCAGTGGTGTCGTCGCCAACCTTGAAAAAATTACTCAAAGATCCCGATATGATGGTGACATGTAGCGAAGCTGTTCTAGCAACAAAATATATTTTTGAAAACAATCACTTCTCCACAATTGCTTCTGAGGATAATACTACACGCAGTTCGTTTAATAGACTAGACGGCGGTATAGAGTCATCTAGTATTAACTACAACAACCTTAATCAAGACTCGATTAATTCGCAACAGTCGGGAGTAATTTACAAAAAACTAACGAAAACAGAAAGAGAAAAGAAACGCTTCCAACAGGAGCAACGTTTAGCGGAGCGACTCAAAGCTAAGGAATCTTCTTCAGAAACCGAAGACGAGTTGGATAAACGTAAGACTGAAAGACTAAAAAAGCCTCTTATGAAGACAAAACATAAAATAAAGTCGCCCAAATCAAATACGAATAGTTCCTCTAGTTCCAATAGTTTAACGGATAAAAATCGTTTCTCTGACTGTGGCTCTGATTCAACCAGCAGCACGGATAGGGAAAGTGATACCCTGAAGACTAAACGAAAAACATCACCCATTAAAATAGAAATTAAACAAGAAAAACTGGATGACCAAGACGAACCAATGAAGGAGGAGGAAAAGAAAGATACGGTGGAGAAAGATAATGAGGAAAAGCTTAAGATTAAAGAATTTGAAAGACTTTGTGTTGCTACCATTAAGAAAGAACCTGAAGAAAAACCCAAAAAACAGCAGGAGGACCAACAACAACAAATTATAATAAAGAAATCAACGTCTAACAACAACAATAACAGTAACAAAACAAAAGAAATTCGAATTTCTTTAAAAAAGGACAAGTCTATCGACGCCAGAGAACATAAACATCAGCAGCAGTCAAGCAAAAAATTCCAACAAGTTAGCAGTGACGATGAAGAGGACGAACAAGAAGTGGAACAAGAGCAAGCACACGAGGAAGAGGAATGTGATGACAACGACTGCAGTAACAAGACGAACTCCTCCCCGTCTGCCAAAGAAAAATGTTCCCTGAACACTATGACCAGATCGAAACGTAAAAAAGAACTGGAACAACAATTGGCGAATAGCAAAGTTCTACGTAATGATAAAATCATACGTAATTCGTCGTCTTCCACTTCGACCTCTTCAAATAAAATAAAACGTAAGTACAATCGTAAATATAATACGATCAACAGCATACTCGAAACGGGTGGTTTGAGTAGAGAATCGGGCATAATGAAATCAACACGTTTAAAAGCTAAACTCGAAAGAAATGCCAGCAAGTTGAATCTACTTAAGAACAACAACAAAAACATTAAGACTAACAATAAATTGACGGCCAACAATCAAGTAAGTAAAGAAAGTGGCCTTAATAAGGTAAAGAATGACAAACCGGAAAATGTACACGAACGAAATGTCATCGATTTGTATCGTTTCAAACGGGCTCTTAAAGTACCACCCAGTTTGATAAGCATTAAACATCCAGGAGCTCATAAAATTGCTGCTTCTTTGCCGGACCTAGAAAGACATGCCGAAGCTTTAGAGGCCTATGCCAAGAAACAGAACAAACCTAGTGGAAAAAATAAATCAAAATCGAACGCAGCGAAAGCCAAAAGCTTAGACACAAAAAACCAATTGAATTTAAAGGCTGACAGTGAAGAACCCAAATCCATTATAGATCTTCTACACTCACGTGTTACCAAGGCCTCGGCTATGAATGTACGTAGTAAAACTACAACAACTACGGCCGTTTATAGAACGACAAAACCGTGCTGCACCACCACCTCGAATAATTCGAAATTATCTGTCAACAATAATAACAACAACAACAATTGTGGCATGTTTAGTGAAACATCGCAAACGACCGAATCGAGCGAATTGCAAATGTTGCCTGAACTCAAAAAGGATTCGGATGATGACGACGACAACATCGACGTCGATAATGATACAGCAAATGGTGGTAAAAAGCGTCATTTCAGTATATTTGAAACTAAAGTTTTACCCACCAAAACTAGAACTGAATCCAAATTACAACAAAAAAAGGAAAATATACGAGAAATATTTGTAGGCGACGATCGGCCAGCTTCGGCACCACCCGAAATAACTCAATCCCTGGACTGTTCAACGGAAAAAATGACGTATGAGCAAAAGTATGAACAATTTCTACAACAAATGAATATTGTCATAAGCGCTGACAAATTAGGACGCTTGAATCGTTCGTCGTCTAGTAAAAAGTTGCCAATGTCTGCTCTTAATGGTGGCAATCAAGATACAATGCACAACAGTCTCAAACAAGAAGAAGGCGACACTGAGTCGACCAGTGTCATAGATGCCGATGAGCTTAAGGAAGATCAAAAGTCTTCGGCAATAAACAATCATTTGCGCAAGCGACGTAACAAATATTTAAGACGCAAAGGCAGCTCCGGTTTCGATTATATACGTAAAAAGAAAAAACCCACACCAAATTCAGCGGCGAATAACATGAATGTAAATAATAATGGCAATGGTGGTCCACTTTCTAATTTGCAACAGTTTTCATCTTTAAAGGCGGAAAAATTCGAAATTGATGAGTATGAAAACAAAGTGAAAACCGAAGATGATGTCAGTCGTGAAATTCAGAAATGGGTACTCAACAAAGGCGTTGGACAAAGTTCAATGCATAAGGCTGCCCGCTTGGGTTATATTGATGTTATTGTATACTGTTTGGATCGCATTGGCATGAATCCCGATCAAAAAGATAATGCCGGCTATACACCTTTACATGAGGCCTGTACAAATGGTTGGTTAAGTATTGCCCGGGTGTTATTGCAATACGGTGCAAATCATTCGGAAGCCGCCCATTCGGGCATACGGCCATTACATGAGGCTAGTGAAAATGATCATGAGGAGATTGTACGTTTGTTATTATCTTATGGTGCTGATCCGTTATTGGCTACCTATTCAGGTGAGTATTTTTTAATTGTATTACGTTTTACTTAATAATTACTCTTTCGTATTTTTTTTTTTTTTTGTAGGTCAAACCCCCTTAATGTTAGCTTCAAGCAAAACAATGCGTGATATTTTAAGTAATCATTTAGTAGATGTACAAAGTATTGGACCTGAAAAGCGTAAGCCATGGAGATTTAATGGCCCATGGGAAATATATGGTGAGTATATATTGATTAATATAATAAAATAAATAAAAGTGAATAATGATTGCTGTAAAGCCTTAAAAGTAAGATAGAATTGCTTTAAGGTAGAAGACGAGCTTATAAAGGATTTCTGAAGTCGAATATTTTTATGAAATTTAACTACATATTTGACGTCGTCTTAACTTGTCATAAGCCGTAACATACAAGGCTATTTATCGGGTACGCCATCTAAGGTTTTTTTTTTCAACTAGTGCTTATTTCGTGAATGGTAACACTTAGCTCATGTCTGATTTGACAGATAATTAGTTTTATCCTTCCGATGAACGAATATGGTTGTGTATACGCTTGAACAACGCTGGGAAATATTGCGACATTACTTTGAAAATCATGGTAATGTTGCAGAATGTGCGCGAAAATTGCGTACGAATTTTGGAAGAAGAGAAGCACCGTCAGCTCCGTTTGTTCGTTATCTTGTGAAAAAAGTGAAAGAAGAAGTCAAAGATAAGTGTTACGCCGACAATATTCGTGAAGCCATTGGTGAAATACAGCTGCACACAATCGATAATGTGCTTAAAAATTGGACCGATCGTGTAGGCTACTACATGGCCAGCCGAAGCAGCCATTTGAATGAAATTATTTTTCATTATTAAACGGAAGGATTGTACTTTCAAATAAAAAAAAGAAATTTGAGAAAATATTCAGTAGTTTTTTTTTAAAGCATTTTCAAAAAAAAGTTATTTGGCGGACCCTATAAATCCGCAGAAGGCAACTGACTCTCCAGGCAATTTTTATTTTCACGTCCTCATCCTCACTACCACATTACAACCTGTAAGACAATTCTCATTTCCCAAAAAGTCTTCCTAAAATTTTAAATTTTAGACAAAGTTTCACAGATCATAACAATTTCATTGCGAGTAATACCGACTATTGATATCTGCTTCCGCATTCGATAATGCAATAGGAGTCTGCTATTTATAGTGTTTGTAAGCGGTCTAAGGTATTTTGAGTTTACGAATAGAATATGCTAGTTGCTGATAGACTAGCAAAGGTGACATTATTTAACAGAAGTCTAGGTCTTCTTTACTCGGTAGCCTATTAAATTCTGTCTTTATGTTGCATAATTCAAATATGACCTCATCAATGACAACTGTAAACATATGTAAGTGAGAATAGAAATCATTTTTGTTTCACGTCAGCATTAGTTGTAAATTAATTCATACTTTGTACATGCTCTTGATGATTGTATTATCTTGTCTCTAGTACTCCTTCCTTACCTAGGTTTTAGGTTAGGTTTGAGGACGTGTACTTGAGCATGTTTAATACCCAGAGGTCAAAATTGCCCATTGTAAATTCGCCCTAGAAGAGAGAGAGATAGAGGATAGCGAAGGAGATAGGGAAATTGGAAAAGGAGGAAAGGGAGGTGTTTTGCCAATTACCTTAGCTACAAACGGCATGTTTTCCCTCTTCCTTCCATCATTTAATTCTTCCTTGACATGTGAAGAAAGTATTTCCGGTGACGTGTCTAGTATGAAATGTTTCATTTGCTAATCGAGAATTATACAAGAATTTAGGAAAAGGAAGAAAAATTTCGATATTAAGAATTTTGTTTGAAAATGTATAAAGTTTTCTACCTACATACATATATTGTATGGTTGATATTATAATATAATTTAATTTAATCTTTAATTATCTTTCATTATAGATCCTTCGGAATGTGGTTATAATGTGTTTGAGGGTGCACCGATTACAGTATGTGATATGAGCCGAGCTCTTTTACGTAAAGGTTCTTTAACCAATAGTCAAATGTATCATAATATAAATAATAATAAAAATAATAAAAAATTGCAAATACCCAATACAACAGCAAATACTACAGTGTCAATAACATCAACAATAACAACATCAACCACAACATCAACAAATGCAACAACTTCAACTTTAATAAATGTGCAATCTTTAACAAACAATAATAATACTACTACGTTTACAACAAATACAACTACTACAAACCCACATAGCATCATTACAACTACCACTAATGGCGGCAATAGTGCAATATCGATTAATAATAGTAATAATAACAATAACAATAATGCATTAAATAACAGTGGTAGTAGTGTTAGTGTTACTACAACTAACGGCAATAGTAGAAATTCTAATAGTAATTGTAGTAGTAGTAGTAGTGCAACAGTACAACCGCAGCAGCAAGGAGTTGTTGAGCAACAGCAAGAATTAAAAGGAAGTAGTGGATGTGTAGGAGAGACAACTACCAAGACTGTTATGGAAAAATGTGCCGTTGTACTCGACAATATAGATCGTTTTAATTCTGTACGTTTACATAACGATAACAAACCGGAAATTTTAGTTGAAAATTCCGATAGTGATGGTGAAATGTTTGAATTTGAAGAGGCTGATGTTTTACTACCACCACTATACCTATTAAAAGATGAGGGTACTCAAGATAAGTGGGTACTATTAAATGATTTGTGCAATTTACTTAAAGTTAAATCCAAGGATACTCTATTAAATAAGGTAAGCAGTATGAAATACTCATATGTACATACATACATACATATATACATACATACATATATACATTCATACATACATATATGATCTTTTTGTTTTTCATTTCATTTAAAAAACATTAAAGAATACATGTAACAAATGAATATTTATTAATTTTTATAAAAGATAGATGATAACACGTACTTAAGTGCTTTTCTAAATAAAATTCGGCAGCATTACGGCATAATTGCGCTTTATTTTAGTGCGAGCAGAATTTTATTTTTAAAATTGCTCTACAGAAAATAATTCACTGTCGTTAATTGTATTATAATTTGATGAATTTATCTCTCTTTTCTTGAATTCATTGAATTCAATTCATTCTCCTGTGATACGTATTTCATATCGAAGTCTTCAGACTGTAAGAAAACCAATAAACATGCATACATATTTGGTCATTACAACCCTTCCAGTCAGGATTACGACCTAGTTTCTCACAAACAAATACATAAACACAATCTTCAAATTATATATATTATTTTGACCTGTTCCCTTGATAATCCAATCAATAAAATATTCTAGCTCGAGGTCAATTTCTTAATTATCAATTTTCTTTATTATAGTGCAATATTAGATGTGATAGCGAGCAGTGATAATGTTTATATTTTAGATATTACTACTCTCTTTTTTGAATCCTGAAGATGATATCCGATGGATATCGAAATATTGATATATAATAAAGAAAATTGATAATTAAGAAATTGACCTCGAGCTAGAATATTTTATTGATTGGATCATAAACACAATCTTTAATCCTAAGTCCATTCTTAAGGCAATAAAGCTCGTGGTTAGGTTAGGTTTGAGAACGAGTATTTGTCAATGGGATAAGTACAATACCCAGAGATCAAAATGTAAATTCGTCCTAGAAGAGACAGAATAGTGATGGAGCAGAGGGAAATTGGAAAAGGAGAAGAGGTAGGTAGACCTCATGGCTATAATATGTATTGCTTTTTGGGGGTCATTTTCTTATTTTTTGTTGAGTTATGAAATCGTACAACAGGCGGCCATTACAAAAGCAGTTTATTTTGTTAAAATACTTAAAAATCCTTAGAAATTTTATGTTACCTTTTGTCGAAGAAAGTATCCCATATGGGTTTCCCCAAATATACTGAAAATTTTACTGTAGTTTAGTATGTTGACTTATTAGACACGACCGCGTGGTTCAATCCCTAGCTCAGACATCTACAACAAAATGAAATATAAAAAAATATTTCTTCGGCTACGTCCTCTCAGCAATCTTCTGGCAAAAACTCTGAGAGTAAAATTAAAATTGCCATCAAAAGTTTCTAAAAAATTCTGTCAGTCCTCTGCCACTTAGAGATAAAATTTGTACAATTCGACCTCCGGGTACTGTACTACTTGTCTCTGTCGACAAGTGCACGTATTCTAACTAAAGGGTTGTAATGACTAATTGTGTATGTAATACTGAAAAATTCACTAAGAAATGTTTCGTAGATATCCAATTCAAAATCTGATTCCTCATTTGGATTACTTTTTGGTAGCTTTCACAATGATTTTATAATTTGGTGAAGGATTACAGGGACTCTGTCTGTACGGAATCTGTTTTTTTTTACTAAATCAACATCTTGGCAGTGGGTTTAAGAAGTTTTGTATATGCTAGTCGATTGAAAATGAATCAACAATACATGGCAAAAGAAAAATTTGTAAAAACATAAAGGTTCTCAGCCAATAATTCACGCTGAATTCGTTTTTAACCAAAAAAAATAAGTATTTCGTTTCCCATATATTAGAAAGATAGGCAAATGAGGTCTTCGTTTCCTTATATTGTTAGAAAGATGGACAAATGTCTTTCTGTCAACGATGGCTAATGTTTTGGGGAGAAATTATGCAATCGATTCAATTCATCACACTTAGATATCCAGGTTCATTGCAATATCACGACATCACAATTATACAGAATCTCCAGACAAACTTGAAAAAGCTTTTGTGTTTTTTTTTTTTTTTTTATAAAATTAAACCACATTTTAAAATTAATTTTATTTGTTTGTTTTTTTTTTTTTGCCCATTTAGATTTATCCCTCAACAACGTCTTCATCATCTGCTTCCGTAGCATCCGCTCAAAAAAGTCTTATGCGTGAATTAAAAATGTCGGATTTCTTGGAGAAGGCGACATGTTTACAACTTTTGTGCGCTGGTGAAAAATTAAATATCTGCGCATCAAAAGTTGTTTTAATAAAATACAACGAGAATGTTAGAAACTTATTAGGGGTAAAAACAATATTAATGAAATTTTAATATACAATTAAGAATTAATAATAATAATAATAAATAATTTATACAAAATTTAAAGAAAGGAAAATAATTCACACACACACCCAAAAACAAAATAACTCTTTATAAGAATAAGAGGAAAAAAAATGTTATAAGAGAAATTATATTTAATTACAAATAAAAAGCAAATAAATTATATACAATATATTAAAAATATTTAATATACATATAATAGTGATTAAGCTTTAAAAACTTACATCACTACAACACACATTCACACCCACAATTACAACCATTTACATATATACACATATTTATGTATATATAAATAACAACAACAACAAAAAACACTAAAAGAAACACTTAAAATTAGTTTTTAATTTTTATGTAGTCTTTAAGAAAACATAAATTAATTACAAAAAAAAAAAAAGGAAAATAATTCATAAATTATATACAATACAATTCAATTATTATATTTTTTAAAAATTAAATTATAAAACAAAAAACAACAACATCAACAACATTGAAAAGATTAAAATAAAGTGTTTTACTAAGTGTTACATACAAAAAAAGCAAAAAACGAAACTCTTAAATACACTCTAAATAAAAAAAGAGAAATAAATTACAAATTATAATTAAAAAAAAAACATTTATAAAAAAAACAAAACAAGAAATAAAAAACAAACATGTGCATATATTATTTTTAAACAATTCATTATATAATAATATAAATATATTTTCTTTTTATATACATAAATATGAAAACTTCTTTATTATTAAAACTTAACCTACGCGCGTTTAAACTACAATATTTTATTTATTTTTTAAGCTATTATTATTATTTTTGTTTTTAATTTAATTTAATCAATGTCTTTTATTTAATGTTTTACATGTTTGTTGTTTTAACTAAACTCAAAATTTATATTTATTTTTATATTTTTAAATTTATTTTGCGTACACCTATTTATTTATTTATTTGTTAAGTCGTCTCTATTGATTAATTATAATTATCGTTTATAGAAAACAAAGCACATAACATTACATTGATGGTATTTAAAAATGCAATCGGATCCTTATTGTCGAAAAGTATAGTTCTTTAAGTGTACAAGACAAAAAGTTGTAATAAATAGTTGGTTAGGAAAATATACATTAATCAGGGGGGGTTGTAAATGACAGTTTTAATAGGCACCTGTGTCCCAAGACATAGCCTTATGATTTTAACTAGAACTGAACTGTTCTTCTTTTTGTTCATGTCCATAATGATTTTATGGTTATGCTTAACCAATCGGAGGTCACTTTATTTTTTATTTTTTTTTTTTGTTAAGTAAATTTGCCATTTAGGGCCATAGTTTTTTTATTCTATGTAAATAGCTTGTGTTCCTAATGGAATATAGTTTCATTATAAAGTTTGAAATTCTTTCTTTAATTCTAATATTTTCTCAAAAATCCCTGATTAGTTTCTGAAGCCTGCACTTATTTGGACGTTCAATAATGGAAAATTTAGTAAATACCTTTTTTTTGCCCTTATTTTAAATCATAAATAGGTCCGTATCGGATGTCTCTGTCTAAATAGTTGCGAAAATGCATTCAATAATGGAAAATTTAGTAAATTCCTTTTTTTTGGCCCTTATTTTAAATCATAAATAGGTCCGTATCGGATCTCTATGTCTAAATAGTTGCTAAAATGTTCGATTGTTTTTAAAGATGTTTATACCATTTCATTGGAGAGAATTCTGCTCTTGTTCATGAACACATTGACAGATTTTCCATAAAAATCATTTATTATTTTGTACATAGTCGTAGTCTAGTAGGTAGTGTATTGAACGTGAGGCCTCGTTCAAACCCCAGGTCAGACAAACATCAAAAAGAAAATATGAAAAAATATTTCTTCGGCGACTTCCACTCAGCAGATTTCTGAAATTGCCATGAAAAGCTTCTCAAAAATCTATCGTTCGGAATCGACTTTAAGCTGTAGGTACCGCCACTCATGTATAAAATTAAACATACACAACATTAGTGGTGTGAGAAGCTAGTTCGTAATCCGGACTAAAGGGTTGTAATGACCAATTGTGTATGTACATACATCGGCTGGTAGAGATCTTTTGAGATGAGACGGCGCTTCAAAGAGACCATATTGCTTAATTTTAGGCACATGGGAGATATGTTTGGTGATTGACTCGATCTTTACCCGAGGAATGGAATTTAAGGAAATTGAATTTTATCCGATTTTCGTACGCCTACAGTATCTTGTTAATAGTTAGCAGTGCTCTGCGCTTCCACTCCGTTAACCTAGGTTTCAAACAGCTTCCTATAGCCTGATATCGACACTATGGATGTGAGAACTCCAGAATTTAGCTTCCGGATGCTCAGGTTGTGATTTATGTGTAGACATATGGACTTTGCTTTTTTTTCCTACTACCAGGCTAATAAAAAAAGCAGATCAGAAAGCAACCAATGCACTCATTCTCTATTTATTCCCTTCAAAAACAAGACAAACAAACTTGGCGTCTTTATGCTTTGATCGACAAATAGTTTATGCTCAGTTTAGATGCTTTCTCATGGATGACCATGATAATATTAACTTACAAAAATCATTTGTTATATATTTGTTCGATCTTTTCGTTCGTTTAGTTTCTCTTTTTTTGTTTTGAGTATAGTACAGCGTAATTCAGACACATTTCAAATACTTAAGGAGCTGATGTAATTTGCATTGTTTTCTTTAATCTGTAAATATAATTAATTTATCCGACTTAATAAATTAATAATAATATTAATTGAAATATAAAAAAATAATAATAAAAATAAAAGGAAAGTAAAAGTGATAATTAAGGTGCTATAAAATGAAACCAACAGCAAAAATAAAACGAAAAGTAATGATTGAAGAATTAAAAAAAAAAAGAAGAAGGCGTGATGATGAACAACTTGTGTTATTGTTTACAATAAACAAACAATCAAATTTAGTGAATAAACAAAACAAAATAAAAAAAAAAAGATTTTAAACAATTTTAGTTAAATCCTATATTTAAAAAAAATGTGTATAATGTAATGAGAATATGTGCAAGTGAGAAGAATAAAAAGAATAGGCATATTAGTTTATTTGATATTTATGTTTTGCCTTAGTTCTGTTTTAAAAAATTTAAATAACGATACTAAAACTATGTACATATATAGTATAACTCCTATTAAAACAAACTAAATTTTAAATTAATTTACAACAACTTAAAAATAAAATTAAGAATTAATTTAAGCAACCTTCATTAAAGTTTTAAACTAAACAAAACAAATCTAAAAGAAAAGAAAAAACAAAACAAAATAAATCTAAATCTAAATAAAAACCAAACAATTTAAAATTGCTTTGATTTATTGATTTGTGTATAAGGATAATAAATAAATAGTTTTAATTTTGTAATTATTTTTTATACTTAATGTATATTATGTATGTCCAAACTTTAAATGAATTTTTAATTTCTTTTTTAATGCAATATCTAGATTTTATTTTTAATATATTATTTAATTTAGTGTAAGTGTAAAATATAAAGAAAAGAGAATAAAAGATCAAAATTTATAATAAAAAAAAAATTAATTTAAAAAAATAAAGAAAGAAATGTTTTATATATAAATAAAAGTAATAATTAATAATAATTTAATTAAATGAAAAAAAAAAAATGTGAAAATAAATATTATATGTTTCTGACCAAGGTTTAAAAACAAATACAAATACAAAAAAAAAACTCATTCAGTTAATATTAAAAAAAATAAACAAAAAAAAAAAAAAGAAACAAACAAACGCAACCCAGAACAAAATAACAAATACAATAAAACTTATTTTCATAATGTAAAAAAAAAAAAACAAAATAAAAATGGTTTTCTTTTATAACAAACAGTTTAAAAAGTGTAATGTTCAAAGGCCTAAACTAATTTGAATTCAAAAACAAATAAATTTTAAGAAGAACTTTCTAATCAAAACTTTAAAGCCACAAAATCTAATTCATGTCCTCTTAGTGATAGTGCTTTATGTGATCCTTTGACTAATAGGCAAAAGAAAAATGCTATGAAAAATATTCGTTTTAAGCCCCAAAGTTGCACTAGAACACATACCATTATATAATCGATAAAAAAAATGAAGTTCAGACGTTTTTGCGATGATGCTCCAATGACTCAATAACCAATCTGAAGCCAATATGTATTTATACAACACATTTTTGCATTCGAAGTGCACATCATTTAAGCATACCATTGTATTCTCAATGAAGAAAAGAAAGTGAAAGAAGGAAAAGCGAAAATAATAGAGTGACATAATATCCCATAGATAAATTATCCTTGTAAAGAGTCTAATTACGTTTATGAGCCCTAGCAGATCCTCAAACTTGCAGTCTTTTAGATTCATTAGTTCCTCCACAGATCGAATATCTTGCCATCTCAGCCTAAGTGCCTTCATTGTTTCCTCTGCTCTTCTTCACATACTCTACAAAAATCAGACATTCATACAAATCTCTATTCCATATAAGCCTGTGGTTATAGAATGTAACCTAGAGGTACTAATGAATTTAATTAAAGCTTGTCTGATTAAACGTCAACCAGGCATTCGAAAAACTGAATTATATTTGTGGTCCTGATACTGTGAAAGTGAGTAACTTGCAATTTTGTTTTTAATTTTTAATCTTACAAACGAAGTGGAATGTAGAGGTTAATGAACTAGCAATGTTACCAAGGCATCTCTCCAACTGTAAACTCTTAATTCAAACTTATTCCAACAGCATTTAAGCTGTATGAAGGTCTACGGCCTTTGGCTATTGGCATTAAAATGTCTTTAAAACAGACACTAATCAAGGGATGTCTCAGTCGAATTGTTTTTGTTTACTATCAGCAGTTGCATTAACAGAAGAACATTAATTTCCTTTAGTTTTTTAATTATTTATTTATACTAATAATGATGTAATCTTTGTGCGGTATGCATCATAGACAATGAAGATTGAGGTCCAGCTGTAACTGATGGTGGTGGCAAAGTTACAGCATGAGGTGGTGGCGGACCCATAATGTGAGCCATAGTCATGCCACCGGCGGGATTTGTTTGCAAACTAGCTGTATTCAAACCTAAATGATGCGCCTGACTGTGTAAGCCATCGTGATGAGTATGTGGCCCTAAGGCCCCAGTTGCGTGATGATGATAGTGATGTGGTGGCGGTACTGTATGGGTTGGTGGCGGAGGATGTGGTGTGATCATTTGTGAAGGTCCAGCCAAAGGTAAATTTAAGAGATTATTCGTACCGTGAGTACGAAAATGCACTGATAAGCTACCAGCCGATTCGAATTCTTTATCACAATCGGGACATTTAAAAGCATCACTGACCACAGTATCAACAATTTCATCTTCATCGTCTTCACTGCGTTCGTTTAAATTAGCTAATTGATGCAATTTTCGCTTGTGAGCCAACATATCACGGTTGCGACTAAAGGCCTTGCCGCAAACATCACAATGATGATTTTTAATGCCTGTATGTGTAATCATATGCTTGGACAGGTCACCAGCTGTGTAAAATGATTTCTGACAAACGGGACAATGTTGATCACGTATGCCGCTGTGTATTTTTAAATGAGCCTGAAAATTTCCCAAGGCGGAAAATTGTTTGGAACAGATTTCACACTGAAAAGGCTTATCACCTGTATGGGTGCGTTCGTGTATATGTAGATTGTATTTTTGGGCAAAACGTCGCGGACAGTAGCGGCAAGGAAATGGTTTTTCTCCTGTATGCGTGCGTATGTGCTGCTGCAATTGGGCAGCACACTTAAACGTTTTATTGCACTCGTAGCAAGTTTGTGGTAATTTCGGTAAAGGTTTAGGCCCTCGTTTCTTATGTTCCTCGGGAGGTTTACGCTGGTAACGAGTTCGACGTTTGCTACAATAAATGTGTTTAATACCAAGAAAACTTTTACTTTATATTAATCATTAACCTATGCATACCTTTTCTTCTTCCTGGCCCTATGTTCCTCTTCCTCATCTTCTGCTGTGTCCGATGAATTACAGGTGGCACTGTGGTAATTGTGTCCTTTATTTAATAAATTTATAAATAAATTATCTTCGGTATTTGTTTCTGCATCACATATCCTTAAAGAAAATCTCTTATTTACACTTTCTATTTAAAACAGAACAATCATTAAGACATACCCATAGCCTCTATCGGATAGACCCAAATACTGTCTCAGTCTTATGTCGGAATTCTCGCATTCCTGTTTGAAATGATATGCTACTCCCAGTCTATAGATACAATTGTTACATATTACTTCAGGAAGGCCATCTTTTTTATACACACGTATCTTGGCACATAGCATTAGCATGGTGGATGGCATCATGCTAAACTCTGTGCTATAAATGGAAGTTAGGGCTCCTTCTTTAAGGCATACCCTACAAATTTTGTGCAAATTGTAGTCCATCTCCATGGATTTACAAAAATATTGTGATGTTTTAAAAAACTGACAGCATTCGATGTTTTCAGGGGTAAAATTGTTTACAAACAACAGCTGTTTTAAAATGGGGGGGGGTGCCAGATGGAGAATGTTACATTATTCCCAAAATAATATAAATTAATATCAGTATTTATTTTTCGTATAGCCAGCAGCCATAGTTCTTCATATAACTACAAGCAATTGTTGTAAGATCCTTATTGCTATTAGGCTTTATGTCTTGATATTACTTAACTGTGCAAAATCGATCGGTCTTAATTGCCTTTTAAAATTAACAATCCGTTCAGATTGGCATCTCCAATAATTCTTTGTGTTCCATTCCACATTGTTTCCATATACATTTAACAACACAGTTGCAATTACGAATTTACAAAATAAAGAGTGTAACAAGGGAAAACTGTGAAAAATTCTTACGACTTTCCTTTAAATAATAAAATTAAGTGAATTATTTTGAAAGATTTTCAATAAAAAGTAACTTCAATCATTAAAGAAAATGATAAATTATTAGTGCGTTATAAATTCCATATAAAAAGACAATAATTTTTGAAAGAAAAAAAGGCAAAGAAAAAAATCATCAATTCTTTTTTTTTACATATACAACAGCAAGACGCAGTCTACCACCAACAAATTTTCGTGTGTGAGCGACACACAGTTCAGAATATTGACAAGTATTCTTCGCCCACAACAACAAAAGAGCCCCCCTTTTGGCTATAAATGTTGTATTAAATAAATATCTACAATAATATAAAACAAAACAAAAAAAAAAAAAAAAAAGAAAACCAAGTGATAATAAATAATTATTTTTGACAGAAAATTTAAAGTAATTTATTACACAAAATAGCCTTAAAAACAAAAGAAAAAATTGTAAATTGAAATTGAACGTATCCTAACAAAGCCATGAGCAGTAGCGCTGATGGATCTTCTATACGCTTTAGCGACCATACACTGGACAAGGCCACCAAGGCCAAGGTAACATTAGAAAATTACTACAGTAATTTAGTTACTCAATATGGTGAACGAAAACAACGTCTGGCCAAACTGGAGGCCCAGCTAAAAGACGAGAGTCTTACAGACTCTCAGCGTCAGGAAAAACGTCTGCAGCATGCCCAAAAAGAAACAGAATTTTTACGTTTGAAACGTTTACGTTTGGGTGTAGAGGATTTTGAAGCACTTAAGGTAATTGGCCGTGGTGCCTTCGGCGAGGTGCGCTTGGTACAGAAAAAGGATACCGGCCATGTGTATGCAATGAAGGTCTTGCGTAAGGCCGACATGTTGGAGAAAGAGCAAGTTGCTCATGTCAGAGCAGAACGTGATGTTCTGGTGGAGGCCGACCATCAGTGGGTCGTCAAAATGTACTATAGTTTTCAGGTAAATATATATATTTTCTTCATATTATACCTATGTAATTTGATATTATTTGGCGGAAGTACACTTTTGCGTTGCTATTTATTATTTATAAACACTTGATTTCAATTTAGCATTATTAGATGAAGATAAAGAGGAAACAGATGTTGTAAAACCACTTTAAGTGCCTTAACACTTAAGTTTCCGAAAGACTTTATTAATTACAAAAACTACTACAAAAAAAAAAAAAATGTGAAGGGACTTACATGTCCAATTAGATTATAACATAAGGTGTAGCAATAGAAATTTATTATTTATAGATGCTTTATATTTTGACTCTGAGTTGAAAAGCTTTAGTCTTGTGGAAAAATAAGTTCTATTTTCATTTTTACATCCGTAACATCAGCCTACATTCATTTTATGACAAATTTTAAAAGTGTCGATCATTAAATACTGATAAACAGGCCCTTGGAAAGAAACTATTGATCCTATGTTTGTGTCGATCACTAAATGTTTATGTCAGCGAGATGTATTGTCCTGTATGAATCCCGAAGTATGAAACTAAATGCAAATATTTAACAGATGCAACTAGTGAGACACCTTATATAGGTAACTGGTTTGAATGCTAAATTCTTCAACTTTTACAAAAAAGAAATGTCTGATTGGAACGAGCAGCTTGAAAACAAAGGCATATTTTCAAATTTGTTATATTTAATCAGCTCGGATTTAAGATAAAGGGAACATCGGGTTGTAGACACTCGAACCCAACATCAGGAGTTCCAGGTCTTTGACAAATTTTATGAAACGCACATATATGTAAATGCTTTTGCTTGGTGACTGTATTGAAAACTGTCCGGAGTAACAGGTTAAAATTGAAACGCATCCAAAGAGTCTATAAATATGTACGCTGTTTATGGTCTAGATGCTAAAACAGCCAATCAATCGCATCATTATATCTGAAGACACCGTTCCTTATTTCCTTAATTGACCATTACAACCCTTTAGTCAGGAGTACGACCTAACTTCTCATAATAACTACTTGATCTATGAGTGGAGGTACTTACAGTTTAAATTCGAACCTGAACGACAAATTTAACAAGTTTTTCATAGCAGTTATTTACTCTCAAAGCTTTAGCCAGAAAACTTCTGAGAGGAGGTCGGCGAAAGAAATATTTTTGTTTATATTTTCATTTTCATGAGTTTGAACTCATAAACTGTGGTCTAGTAAGCCAACACACTACCTACTAGACTGCGATGACTTCACTATGGTGACTTCTTAGTTCTTACACCGTTTCAGTAATTTTAATGGCAATCATGTCATTTTCAATTGTCCTGAGTCTAAAGCAATAGAATGCTGTTGAATGCAAAATTTGTAGAATGCTAATCGCTGTATATTAATTGCCGAAGTATTTTAGAACACGATAGTTAATAGTGAGCTGGCAACTGAAAAACTTAAATATCCTTTTGAACTCATCCAATCTTATCCAACAAAATGAAAAAATGTCTACTGGATGCAACCATTTAGGATGTTTTATCATTCTTAAAGGTATTTGGAAAATATCAATAGCATTCGTTTGACCATGAAGGAAGACTTGCAAAGTGTTTATAACCTAAAGAAAAATGTTTAAAGTTTCTCTACAATAACAATTCTGATTTAACACTGCAATTGAAAACGATTTATAGAGTTGGCCGGCATATTTCCAATGCTTAACAATGTCTGTCTAGGTCTGTGCGCTTGTTAAGGGATTTGCCTTTAAAAATTCTGGGGTTATATTGCCGCAATCAGGATTTTCCTTTGTTCTTCAGGTTTTTTTTTTGTAACTAAAGTGGTTGTCTTGCTATCTACGTATATATATCTGTGTTGTGGGTGATACTTTCGAGTTTTTACCTCATTTATAACTTTGTTGATTTCTCTTTTTTTTGTTTTTTTGTTATTTACTTTGAATATTGACCTAAAATTTATCTCATTTGAATTTTATTGACTCATTTGTGTTTTTACCATTACTTTTACCGCTGAAGTATGTATATGTATGGATGTGCGAATGTGTGTCTGATAACAAGACCCTACTGGTAAACAATTGTTACATATTTGTTCATTTTTTCTTTTACTCTCTCTTGTTGCCTCTTCTTTTACTCTAATGCAAACAGTATGTACTGTATGTATATACATATGTATATAAGCATATATGTATGTAGGTACTTAAAATCACACCAATCTTTCTTTTTGTTTTTTCTTTCTTTATTACCATAATAATATTTTTCCATTCCATTGAAAACACAAAACCTAATAAGAAATTTCAAATTTATTATGATGAATCATTTTCATTCATATTTGTTTCTGTAACGGCAGTATTTATGTTTATCGAACTTTGCTTAAATTATGATAATGATGCTGACGATATTGTCTGTCTTGGGCTGCAATAATGAAATAATACGTGCAGAATTAAGAAATCATATAAAAACGGTTCTTCCTTGGTTCTTTTATATTTTTTTTTAATGATTTTTTGCAATTATTATGTTTTTTTTTTTGTTTTTGATTGTGTGGTTCTTACTTTGTGCTCTGATATTGAGGAGCTCAGGCTCTTCATTCAGTTTCAGTTTAATTGTTTCTTTTTTTGTTTGTTATGTTCTTGTTGTTGTTTTATCATTTGCTTTGTAATTGAATTTTTGTTTTTCACTGTTTCCCTCGTTACTGTTTTACGAGTACATATTTTTAAATATCAAGATAACGTGCATAATTAATTGACATGACGTTGTTGTAGCCGTTGACAATGCTTATTGTATTACAAGATGAAAGTAAAATAACAATAACATCACGAAACAATATAAATTGTTGGCCTTTACTCTGAAAATTGTTTTTTTTTTTGTGCAGAAATTGATTTTGATTTCAATGTTTTTTTTAAATACAATATAAGGTCCATAGATAATTATTCCAATAAAGGCCGACAAGTAACGATATACAGTGCTTGACAAAACAATGGAAACTTTTTCAAAATTGCACTAAAAATTAAAAAAAATTCTTAAGAAATTCGCAAAATGTTTGTGCTGTTTATTAATAAAAAAACGATTTCAATGCTAAATTTCAGCAAAAAAAAAAAAAAAAACAATATGTGATAAATATGGACTTAACAAATCAGAACTTTCAAAAATGATTAAAGAAATTTTTGAGTCAAGAACTGTAAACACTCATCATTTTGGAGAAGGCTTCAACACTTCAATAATATAGCTTTTTTATATTTTTATGCATACTAATGAACTGCAATTTCCAATTTTTTTCTTTCCAATTTTGTCTAATTAGAACATATAAATAAATTTTTGAAAAAGTTTCCATTGTTTTGTCACGCACTGTACATAGACTGAAAATAAATTTCGTTTTTTGACAGTGATCGTTGCAGTTGAAAGATAATTTGAAAAGATTTTTTTATTTTTATTTAAAATACTACTTAGCTAAAGGTTGTAACAAAATTTAACCCACATATAGGAGAAGTTATAGGCGAATAGACAAATACCAGCGTCATATTCTAGATCTTTAAGTCACGCGTGTGATGCCCCATCTAGTGTGTATTGCTTGCTGTATAACTCAGCCCTATTGCGAATATCAGCCCTATGGCGAATAACAGCTCTAATAATATACATACGTCCCTGTTTTAGTTCTAGGGGAGCAATCTTTAGAATATTTTAATGGACTTAATTAGTTAGTCGGGCATTTCCTGGTATCTTCTCTGTAATTCGATATAAATCCATACTCCTGTAAGTACATATGTACATGCATACATAGTAGGTCATTATAATCCTTCAATCAGGATTACGACCTAGCTTCTCACACTACTTATGTTGTGTATGTTAATTTTTATACATGAGTAGCGGGACCTACAGTTTAAAGTCGACTCCGAACAACAGATTTTTAAGAAACTTTTCATTGCAGTTTTATTAACTCTCAGAGTTTATGCCGGTAATCAGCTGAGAAGAAGACGCCGAAGAAGTATTTTTTTCATATTTCGTTTTGTTAGAGATGTCTGGGGTTTGAACCGTAAACTCACGTCTAATAGCGCAACATACTACCTATTAGACTAGGACGGCTACAGAGTATCTGCAGCAAATTGTGGTATCTACATCAAATTGTGTTTTAGAAACCAATTAATGTACATATATGTTAAGAGCCATTTATGACGCCGAACACTCTATTTAATCTGGCGGTCTATATTGGTTTACTGGTCATGCAGACTAGATTTTTTGGTCGTATTCTGTGCAAAGTTTACAGCAGCTCTCACGGTATTGGTATGTACATATTTTATTGCATAGGCCCTGAAAGAAATGATTATATCTGTTAAACACTCTGAACGTTGGTGTTAACCTTGTTGGTTTTTAAACCATCCTAATACTCTATATTTCGAATCGTATCTTTGATTTAAAAGGGCAAGTTGTAAACTGTTGGGGATAGTTTGGATTCTATTCCTTTTCGCATGTATAATTTTCAAATTTGAGTTAAGTTTAGTATCTACACTCATAAATTTTTAGTACTTTCAATTATAAATTTTCCAACTTTTTAGACTGTCCTAAGACTCAGCTAAATTTGACGTTTTTAAAAATTAAAAACTCACGCTTTAGAAAAGTTTTTGTCTTTTATTTTTTGGTTTGGAAGTTCTATAAAAATTAAGTTTCAACCAAGAATTAATTCTCACAATCTTCATTACTACACCTTAATTTTGAAGTCTTATTTGTAATACGTGCAATAAAATGTTTGCGGTTTTATCATAATAAAAACACAATTTAGATTGATACACAGTGTGGCAAAAAATAATGGGAACAATATAATTTTTCTCATTAAAATGTCACTGTAAATTTCTTTCTAATGAAATAGCATTTCATGTTTTGTGTTTAAAAAAAGGATAAAGACATTTTATTGTGAATAAGCCAACCTCCCAATGAACTAATCTAAAAAGAAAAAATCTATAAATTAATAGGCTGTCAAGCGTCAGGAGTAACCATACTCTCACGACTAACTAAGCTTCGTAGTAAAAGTAATTTCCTTAAAGTAATAATATGACTTATTAAATGCTTTATTTATCAGCTTCAAACTTTAATGTTGCTTCTGTATTTTATTTTCCAGGATCCTTCAAATTTATATTTAATTATGGAATTCTTGCCCGGTGGTGATATGATGACATTATTAATGAAGAAAGATACACTATCAGAGGAATGTACACAATTTTATATAGCAGAAACAGCATTAGCTATAGACTCAATACATAAATTAGGTTTCATACATAGAGATATAAAACCCGATAATTTATTATTGGATGCACGTGGTCATCTCAAGGTAAAGTTTCATCAATTTCGTTATATTTGTTGTCGTTATAACAATTCTTCTCTGTTTTTTGTGTAGCTCTCTGATTTTGGTTTATGTACCGGCTTAAAAAAATCACATCGTACAGATTTTTATAGAGATCTATCACAAGCAAAACCATCTGATTTTATAGGAACATGTGCAAGGTAACATAATCAATCGTATTTTATATTGTATAAGAAATTATTTTTTTGAAATTTTTTTTAGTCCCATGGACTCTAAGAGACGTGCCGAATCGTGGAAACGTAATCGAAGAGCCTTAGCCTATAGTACAGTTGGTACACCCGACTATATTGCCCCCGAAGTATTTTTACAAACGGGCTATGGCCCAGCCTGTGACTGGTGGTCATTAGGCGTTATTATGTATGAAATGTTAATGGGTTATCCTCCTTTCTGTTCCGATAATCCACAAGATACGTATCGAAAAGTAATGAATTGGCGTGAAACACTAATATTCCCTCCCGAAATACCCATATCAGAAGAAGCTAAAGAAACTATTATTAAATTCTGCTGTGAAGCTGACCGTCGATTAGGCTCACAAAGAGGTTTAGAGGATTTAAAATCAGTACCCTTCTTCCGTGGTGTCGATTGGGAGCACATACGTGAGAGACCAGCAGCTATACCCGTTGAAGTACGTTCAATTGATGATACGTCCAATTTTGATGAATTCCCTGATGTTTCATTAGAAATACGTAAGTACTGCTTTAATATTTATTTATAATTATTTTAAATCCTACTGAACGAAATTATGAATATTAAATCAGTTTTACCTCAAATCGCCAAAATGTGTGCATAGTGTCAATGAAATTGTCACGTTAAAAAAAGAAATTTTAAATATCGTTGTTTTAGGTTTAATGTAACTTTAAAATGTCAGATGATCCTGTGAAACTTTTTTTAATGCCAAGGTCACTTTTTATGTTAGATTGTGTTTTAAATTAATTTAGTTTAATGTCATTCAATTATTCGAAAAATTGTTGCCATCTTGAACGTAGTGTTATTATGTCTGTCCTGTCAACATACATATGTGCTTATGTAGTTGTTATGTCCTGGTACTTGCTTCTTTTACAACAAATTTGTATGCAAAGAATTATTTGCAAGAATAAAAGGTTCAGGCAATTCGTTATCGATGTATATGACTTTGATAAATTTCAATTCTTCCCCTAATGGCTGGCCCTTGGCGATTTTTTTATTCTTACGTTCAAATTGTGAAGAGAATAGGGCTGAATTAAGAGCATTTTTACACTTCACATTGTCAGTATATCAAACTCAGAACACCAGAACCACCTGATCGTTAATTTGTTATAGGGGAACGTTTGCAACTGCTCACCACTGTTTAAGTATAAGCCTTTTAGCTAGACATTATAGTAAATCACTCAGAAATGGTTCGATTTTGTAGCAATCCAATAGTGATTCGCATATAGAAGTTTTGCATTGGGCTTTTACATTGAATTTTTCTATTTTTTGGTCAACTATCCTAACTCAAGTAGCTCCCAATAGTGTTTTGTTTAATGTTTAGCTGCTGTGCAAACGTATTTTTGATTATAGAACTCGACTAGGTTTTTTTTCGGTTTTGTACACATATTCCTGAACATTTGGCTCCAGAATTACCGCAACGGAAGTTAAACGAATAGTACTTGCAGCCGCCTATTATGAACATGTTGGATTTCTTTTTGAAATTCCTTATATGTTGACCTTAAATTATCTTTTGAAAGAGAACAGACATAAGCCTTGGAACAATGTTAGAGAAGAACTTGCAGTTTATCAGTTTCGTAAATATATATACAAAGTTATAAAAGATCTGACGGAATAACTTGTGTTAAATTCATGTTTGTGCAGTTAGTTAGAAACTTAAACCGGTTTTGGATCACAGCCTGCTGACATTTGGCTTTTTAATTCTATGGATGGACTATTTGCACCAAAACAAAAATATAATCAAATTGGAAAACATATATATTCTCTTTACAGCTTCTGCTCCTATGCCTCAAGGCAGCGAAATAGCTAAAGATTGGGTCTTCATCAATTACACCTTCAAACGTTTCGAAGTGCGAAATTTAGAGTGAGGACGACGAGTTATAATTCGTTTTTAAATCTAATTATCATTATTGTTTGCATATTAATTCTTTATACGTATAAAAAAAACATTTCTTTTCATTTTGTTTTTGCTAAGTTGAACTTAAGGCCGTAACAAAACGAAATAAAACTAGACAACCAACATATTCTCATGCCACATGGTATATGAATAATTACAAATACAAACGCTAAATAAACTCTAAATAAAATAATAAACAAATTCTAGCAGCAAAGAAAGAAACAAAAAAAAATAATAAATATTTAAGCAAAATTATTGAATTGATAAAAACAAATAATAATGAACTGAATGAAAACTTTCAATTTGTTTATTAAAAAATACAAAAAAACCAACATTAAAAATACTATGAGAAAACATTTCAAATATACCACTGGTAATACAACAAACAAAAGCAAAAACACAAAAAAGAAAACGACTTTCAACTAAAAGCTTAAAAACAATAATTTTTATTGTATTGTATCTAAGATAGATTTATTTTTGTTTTGTTATTTAAAAAAAAAAAAAATTAAAAAAGAAAAATTAAAAGAAATTAACAATTTAAAAATTAAATTAGGTAACTTTTATGGCAATTTTTTTGAAATTAGTATAAAAAAAAACAAGTAATAAAACAACAACACAAACGAAAAATATTAAAACAAAACAATCAAAATTGCTTATTTATACATGCATATAGTAATATATATAGTTATTATTATGGATTATAATTATTTGTCTGTTCTTGTTTAAGCCGCAATCTTCTTTCAAATTATAATACATAAATATGTATGTGTATTTAATATATTTTTTAATTAAATTTAAAATTATTATACAGATAGTAGTTCAAATAAAATGAAATTTTTTTTCCTAACAATTGTGATTAATCAAACCCCCATAAAAGAAAACAAACACTTTTAAACGACAACTAAAGCACTCTATTTTTTCTTTTTCTTCTTCTTTTTTTCTAAGCTTTACTTTTAGTTATAATAAAAAAAAAATATTTAAATGTACTTCTTATTTACAAACAACATTTATTTTCTTAAAGAAAAAAAAATATATATCATACAACACATACAAAAGAAAGAAAAAATATGAAACCAATGTTTTATACACCCTTTGAAACGAATATATATCACTCTAATGTCAAATACTCACCCATACACCACTACCTACTCAGCGTTTCTCGCTCTCTCTCTCTCTCTCACTCACTCTCTGACCCTAACCCTAGCTCTAATTCTATATTCTAAATATATATCCTCACTTAAACTCTCTAACACACACAGATCAGATCGCTTGATATTTTGTCTCAAAATCAAACAAAACAAAATTTATTCAATTCAAAACTATCAACATTTCTGAGATATATAACGAAAACCCATTTATATAAATAACATTATAAATAAAATTTTAAATAAACAAAAAATAAGTAAATATTTGATATACACTTAAAACAAATTGTGTTTAATATAAAATATAAAACTAAATAATAATAAATAATAAGTATACAGTATGTTTGGTTATGACTTTACACACATCTATTTATTACATATGTATGTACATATAAATTTTAAATTAAGTATTACTACAGATTTCATATTTTAACATTGATTTGAAACAAATGCAAATCTGTTCCACATAAAATTTAATAAAAAAAATCTTCTTTTCTACGTCATAAAGAAAAACTGTTCAAAACAGATTAGTCAATATCTTTTACATATGATTTATGTTTTTAATAACTTATATTGCATTTCGAAGGGGTAAACAATTGTCATTTATTCTCAATTATTGAGTAAATAATATAAACAATAACAGTTTTTTTTTGTGCTTCGCATATCTTAAAGTTTTGCCTTAAATTATAAAATGTGCTTGCTTACCTAACCTTGCAATCAAACAATTTCAAGACAAAAACTTCCAGACCAGCAAAAAAACAAAACTACAAAGGCAATAAATTGAAGGCTTTACTGCATGAGGATTGTTGTTTAACTTTAGAAGAATCATTGCAGAATCATTAGAAGCCAATTAAGCAGAAATTTTGAAATATTCTCAAGCAAAACGATTCATTCATTTACTGCATACCTAACCGACAAAACTACAAAGACAATGAATTGAAGGTTTTACTACATGAGGATTGTTGTTTAACTTTAAAAGAATCGTTGCAGAATCATTTGAAGCCAATTAAGCAGCAATTTTGAAGCATTCTCAAGCAACAAGATTCATTCAAAAGCAAAGAAATGGAATTCCACACGTGTTGAAATCGAGTTGACAGGCTGCTTGTCATAAAAGGAAGTGATTTTACAATGAAATATTAATCGGATACGACAGCCCCAAGTGCTTCTTGGGGACGATTGCTGTAGACTGTCTAATGGTGAAGGTATAGCACTGGCCATTTTATAGTCACCTAGCAGCAACTCGTTTCCTTGCCGTTCGCATCTTGAGATGTCCACAAACACTACTCCCTCTCTTCCACCTTCCTATAACCCATTTTCCTAAAAATAATAATGCACTGCATGAGTAGGGGCCATCCCCTGAGTGCTGGTTTCATAAAAAAAAAAGAAAAAAAGTAATAATCATAAGGCATCACTGCTAGTGAGACCAGAAGAGTCCTGTCTATTACGTGCTATTGAAAGTGAACCCCTTGCAAATAACTAGATCATCGAATGTTGCTCTGTAAAAACAGAAGAAGGGTCTATTATGAATTTTTGAGACCAGGCCTGATGATTACAGAATATATGAATCAAAGACAATTAATTCGTTTTAGGTCAGGGTTAAAAAAAAAATACTAATGCCACCAACGCTTAGTTTTATTTTGTAAGAATAACTAAAAACTTTCTAGAAAATAGTAACAGAGAAATATTGTCTAACACGCTTTATTGTTCGGACCTTAACCCGTTCTTTCTACTGTTTATTTCGTTCGCTGCAAAAATGTTCTCACTGGAACATATTTCATTTTTAAAAATAACATGTTCTTGGCTTTAAAATCTGGTGTGAAATCCTTTCAGAAGAATAAAACAAATTTGGTCTCAGAACGAGTATTCCATACACCAAAAAGCTGCTTGTAAATTTCAAGTGAACTGCTGTCTTATGTCTTCCACATACTTCAGAGAAAAGAGTAGAATAAATTGTGAATATCTTAATTAAACTATCAAAGACTATAGGATATCTAATCTACAACTGTTCAGCCCCTAATAGTAGATAGGGTTGGATAGGGAAATCTTTAGAGATAAGACATTTTAGCTTTCCTGAGGTTTGTAATGGGATTGGACAGGCTAAGGGGTACCCATTCATTTTCGCATAGTTGAACCGAACTCTCTTAGTGGTTTTTGTGTCATCTTTTTATTCTTTTTTTTTCGATTCCATCTCTTCCTTTCATCTTTTCTGCCTTGAGGACGAATACAATGGGTCAAATGACCTTTGGGTGAAATTTGTATGTGTCCTCATGATAGTAATTGTCCTGAAATCTACCAACCTACCAAACAAAGAAATTATGGCTTATCAAAATAAATTTTGATTTCTGTCACAGTAACTGCTGTTTACTTGTCATATTGATTGCCAAGATCCTAGATTTTGTGATTCCCAATATTTTCTTCTGAAATCTAAGACAACATTTTTTTATTTATTGCACAATATGTAAGTGCTCTTATACATTAGAAAAGAAGATTTGATAATTTCGAAAATATAAAATTTCTATTCCGCTGGTAAAGTCAATCTAAACATATTGTATATATTTCAAAAATAATAATAACAAAACATTATCCAAAAAAAAAAAAAAAAACTTGTTCTTATTTGAAGACAACAACACATGCATTTGTTTATTTTATTTTATTTTTTTTTTTTCAAATAATATTTAAAATTATATTGTATTTGTTTTTCGTTTAAATGTCTACTTTTATCTCAATTACTTAAACCGTGTTATTCTTTTGAATTGTATTAAAGCTTTTTTTATTTGTCTTTAAATAAAACAAGTTTGTGTATTACAATTATATTAAATTAAATTATAATTATAAAATGAAAAAAGCAACAGCAACAACAACAACAAAAATAAGAATACAAAAAGAAAAAAATAACAATTTTAAAGAGAAGAAAGATAAAATCATATTTTTGGTAATCAATAGGAATACTAAAAAAAAAAAAACAAGAATTAACAATAAATTTTAAGCATAAAAAATTATAAAAACAACAAAAACAAAAACGAAAAATAATAATAAAAAAAAATATAAAACCGCAATAAATGGAAGTGTGCATAAAAAAATGTAATTATACTACACATGTTTGTCTTATTTGCAGCCAAAATGTAAAATTGAATATTTTCTTCATTTAAAAAATCTTTTTTTTTTTTTTATTAAATCTTTATTACTAGTAATGAACAAACGATCAGCCTTAAAGGGTTAAGAGAATCGTAAATGAATTTCGAGACTTTGCTAATACCATAAATTAATGATAACACAAACACTTTTTAATCGTATTATTAAACTGTTTAATTTCGTCGTCTAAGTCGCCCTAGTCTAGTAGGTTGTGTGTTGCCTTATTAGATGTGAGGCCACGATTCAAATCCCAGGTCAGACATCTGCAACAAAACGAAATATGTAACAATATTTCTTCGATGACTTCCTCTCAGCAGATATCTGGCAAAAACTCAGAGTAAATAAAGTTGTCATTAAAAAGTTTCTCAAAAATCTGTCGTTCGGAGTCGACTTTAAACTATAGGTCCCACCACCCATGCATTCAAATTAACACACACAAAAGCCAAGTCGTAATCCTGGCTGAAGGGTTGTAATAACCATTTACATATCGACGCCTCCGTTCTATAACATTCTAAGACGAAAAAGTGTGTTTTGAGTTATGAGCTCTCAAAGTTTTCACGCGGCATACGACTATATGTGTATTCTAACTAGATTTTTCCCTATAACTTTGGAACGGATCGGCGCATCTTAACCAAATTTTGACAGTATTTAAGTTAGAGAACCAAGAACATTAAAAACGTTCTAAGTACACTTAGAACGTTATAGAATGGAGGCGTCGATATGTAGTATATCCGTATGTAATTTCGTCTATGATTCCACAATATTAGTTTACAGATTGAAGAACTTTCAGGCCCACTATTGGCTATTCATATAGGTTTATTTGTGGCTTATTAACCATCCAATTTTATATGATTCCACATAAATAAACAATTTTTAAAATGGAAATTTATTTTTAATATTTCTGAATGATTCTTCATGTAAAAATGAATTTCTAAAACGGGTTAGTCAAAGTTTCTCACCCCCTATCTTCCAAATAGGAGTTCATAAATGTTTTTGAAATCTGTCGATGAGTGTTATCATAAACGGTTTCACAAATGATTGTATATTTCGGTCGTTTCCAATAAATCAATTGCGTTCGTTGCAAGTCATAGCAATTTGGAGTTTTCAAAATTCTTCCAAACGCAGAGAAAAATACATTGCCCTCATGGCTATTAGGCTTTAGTGTTGCGTGTGTTTAACTTTATAAAGTTTTAAGTTCATTACACAGAAAGGTATGTTTCCTAAGGATGTTTCCTGATGAAAGATTGTGGCTTATTGACTGAAGCTAGTTGCTTATGGACGTTTGCTTCCACGTGGTCTAATTATAAAAAAGGTATGTTTCCTAAGGTTTGTAAGAATGTTTTTTGATCCATTTGCACGAAAGATTGTTGCTTGTTGGCCAAAGCTAGTATTTAAAACTTTGCATGTAAATCCTTTTGACCGCCAGTTCTAATTTGGCTTCATTTTAAATGGTTTATCGCTTTTCAAGCTCTTTTCATTACCACTCATCCTTGTCTTCAGAAATGAGTAGATTTCGTTGCAAATCAGCATCGATTGTTCTTTTTCTTGGACAGAGGCAATGCTTACAATTGCTTCTTTTACGTTTTCATATTAAAAATTTCAAATTGTTCTTAAACGGCCAATTCCTTTGGTAGAGCATTAATGAAAAAGTTGTTGTCTTTGCTATGCTTCTTAAATGCTGCTGTTTCAAGAGTACTTTCAAATATCGTGTTCAAAACTTATTAATTAGAACGCAGCAGTTTTTTTTATGTTTAATGAGCTGCAGTAATGGTTTTTCGTTAGATTATTAAGTTTGAGAGGAATTTGAATACTAATACTTTCCAAATCTTATAGTGATTCAGTTTATCGAAGTCTATGAAGTACGTAACACATATTGTCTTACGATAACACGTGGACTGCCCAAGTGGTCTATAATGGCGTATGAATACAGTTTGTTATTAACTACAAGCTAGTTTCACCTATCCAGGGATTCTATTGGCAACCTTATGGCAGTTCGATAAATCATTCATACACTGTACACTGTACACCTAGGTCCGTTGTTAGAGTTTCTGGGTTCGCCCTTTTTAAGTCATTTATTTACTATAACGTCCTTACCCGTACTGCACTTGGATAATTATCATTCTATCTTTAGAATTGCTGTCAATTAATTATTAGAAAATTATTACATATATCTGATGACTACACTATACTCCAAATTTTCCAAATATTCCAAATTTTCTCTTTCTCTATTTTGTTATTTCATACCACAACTGTTTGTGGACAAGTGTGGCATTTTACTGTAGGGGAATAAGAATGGAATTTCCAAAGAATTCATTTCCCTTTCAATTCCAATTGTTTATTCATACTTACTTGGTGTTAAGCAAACACATACAATTCGAACATTATCGTTTTGTTTTGAATTAAAATACAAAAATCGTTTTTTACCCAATTAACACACTAAAAAATTGTATGTATTTTTCTTTTTTGTTTCTTTTTTTTTTTTTGTTTTTAATATTTCCGAAACCATTACAGACATTAAGAAAAATAAAAAGATTTCAAGCATTTTTTCTATGAACAATGACAATGGCAAAGGAGTTGAAACTTATATAGCAGTATGTACGCAGATAAAAAGCAAATCAAAGTGCTCTCAACAAGCGGAAATGCGTGTAAAGGAATATTTTTAATATAAATAAGAACGCTGATTAGAAGAAAACGACTGTTTAATATTAAAAAATCATCAAATTAATATAATAAACAATATTCCTTCTCTAAATAACAAATATAACGATCGCTTAATGTTGAATTTCAATTACTTTCGTTTAACATATTACAAATTAAATAATACAAAATCACGAGACAATTATAAATGGCACTCAAATTTAAGTGATGAATTGTTAAAACAAAAAGTATTATGAATAGTAGTAATTGACAAACAAAATTTTCTAATTTTGCTTTTCTAAACAATTTGTGTCAGTCGCCACATATTATCGGTTAAACAAATGTCGGTAAAGCAAACAGGACAACACAACTCGTACGACATGACAAGTTTTTATATAGAATCTCAATATGCAGTGTGAAATCGTACGACATTGAGCGGAAATACGAAGATCTCTCCTCGTTCTTTGAAATTTCAAAAAAAAAATCACACTGCATTACATCAGGTATTCGTTTACTTTATTATGTACTTTGTTTTGAAACTAATGGTGTAAATGCAAAGTGAGAGTAAGATTTAACCCTCTGTTCTAGTCTAGTAGGTAGTGTATTGGCTTATGAGGCTTCGGTTCAAAACCCCAGGTCTGACATCTCCAACAAAACGACTTCCTCTCAGCAGATTTCTGGCGAAAACTTTGAGAATAAATAAAATTACCATGAAAATTTTCTCAAAAATCTGTCGTTCAGAATCGAATATAAACTGTAGGTCCCGCCACTCATATATAAAACTAACATCCACAACATAAGTGGGTTAAAAAGCTAGTTTGTAAGCCTTACTAAAGGTTTGTAATGACCATTTCTGAAAGTAATACCGAAAAGTTCAATAAGAAATGTTTCGAAGATTACAATATCAATATTTCAGACTGGCAGGCACTGTCTCCAGTTCCAAATCTGATTATTATTTTGGATTTTGTTTGACAGCTTTCACGATAATTTTATAATTTGCTTAAAGATTGTATTGGCCAATTTTCATAATTATCCTTTATTATCGTTTTATGACACTAAGTAGAAATATTCTAAAAATATACTCGCTTTTTCTCGTCAGTGCAAGTGAGATATTGGGCATTTAAACAAATGAATCTATTATGAACAGCCACTGAACATCAGAGTTACGTTGCCAGCTGGCAGTTAAAAATTTACGGATTATAAGTTGCAGTCTGTAATAAAATTTTAAGCAGCTCTCTCAATGCAACCAAAGTTCAGTTGTTAATCAAATGGAGTCAATAATTTTGTGTTCTTTTTTTTTTAAGTAGGTATTCTATTACAATTTATCGGCTTTTAAAAACTACCAAATTATAAGGCAAAAAGAATAGAACGAATAAAAAAAACAACATTTTTCTTTTCTATGAAAAGAAATTTGCAAATTTTAATTTTAATCTTAATAATGTGGAAAAAGGAACATTTTTATAGAGTTTTCAAACAAATTACAATACTTTTGTCAAAATGATCTCTCTCTCTCTCTCTCTATTAGGATTTCCTTTGCTTGTTATTGGATTTGTAAATGTTTTACGACATTTAAATACAACATAATGTTGTAATTTGTTTTTCATTGAAATTTCATTTCATTATGTAAGTTTCGTTTTCCCCGTAACTGTATAAATGTACAATTTGAAATCTTTATTAATTCTGGCAAAATGTTGTAACGGTTTTTCTTTATCGTTATCGTTAACGTTAACGTTATCATTTTCATCATATCAATATTACATAATTAATATTATAATTTTTTGTTGAATTTTTTTTTTTTTTTTCGTTTTTATTAATATTATCCATAAAATAATAAAATGTTAAAAGTTTAACTATGTGCTTAAATTCTAATGAAAAAAAGATGTATACATAGTGAATATGTATGTATGTAAATTTTATGCAGGGCTGTTCTTTTTTTTTTTTTTGTTTTTGTTGTCAGTTTCTGTTTTTTTTTTGTTTTTTTTTTAAGTTTCAAATTTTGAATATTTTTTTTATTTATAATTTACGGTCTGGTCTTCTTTATATGATGGTTGACAATGATGCTGGTTGGTTGGTTGGTTGGTAATTGTTTTCTTTTTGTTTTTTTAGTATTTTATTTAACTTTTACGTTGTAGAGTAAGATGGTTGGTTGTGGTTTTGTTTATTTATTTATTTATTTAATTTTGTTTGGTTGTATGGTGTTTTTTGTTTGTTGAGTTTTATTGCCTGTTCCTGTATAAATTTTGAATATGTTGTGTAGGGCCATTCTTACTTTTCTTTTTGTTGAAAAAAAAAAGCATAGAATAGGCAGACAGAAGATGAGTTTATTTAAGTTTAAAAAGTTTGCTTTTCTTTGCTGCTATGGTTGGTTTTTTTTTTGTTTTTGTTTTTTTGTTTTATAATTGTTTTTTTTGTTTTTGTTTTTAAGAATTATACGATTAATGCTAATTGTTGATTTTTGTTTTACTCAAACGTATAAAGTTATTTAAAATTTAATTTTTTTTTTGTTTTACTTGTATGGTTTTTAAATTGTTTATCGGTTGTTGTTGTGTTTTTTTTTTTTTTTTTTGTTATGTACATTTTTTTTTAATTCATTTAGGATTGCTCATCTACCAAGAGCATAATTTGTTGGGTTGCAGTTGGTGCTGGATTTCTTGTACATTCAACTTGATGGGCATTCCAATCTTTTCGTTGACAAAATTCGGAACAATAGGGAGTCTTTCGGCATAACGAGCATTCAGCTAAAGCTTCACGATTACAATTGGCGCACTGAAATAGAAATCACGGTAAAAGTTAATTGAAAAAGGTTTTATCTTTTTTTAAGGGAGAGTCAAATATACAAATTAAACATATAAAATTAGGTGTTAAAAAATTGAAAACGTATATTACTGATAAGGCTGTAAATGAATGAATATCTAGTGGAGCACAAACCTTTTTAATTTTTTCTATTTATACGATTCACACATGTATAAATTATTACTCTAGTAAGATTTGTTTCTCGTAAAGCAATTTTTAAATTAATTAACTTATAAAAAAGATTAAAATTTAACACTTACTTCACATTTTTATTGTATATTTATAGTACAGTAGAGAGAAAAAAATATACGATAATTTCATTAAGTACGGCACTGTATTTTGATTTGATTGATATCACGAGAGATATTAAAGCAGACAACGTGTTTCATTTAAAAACTAAGTCTCTTCTAGCTTCAAGCGTTAGCATCTGATTCTACATACCGAGAGATATTCGATTGTGCAGTATAATGTCAGTCATGCCAAATCATTTAGAATTTCTATCGTCGTCAGATGATATTGGATTGTTTCGTTCATCAAGAAAGATTCTACACAATACTGTTTCTATATTCTTCGTTAAAGCAAGACAATGCAAAGGAATTGAGCAAGAGTTTCAGTATCTTCCAAGTCATTGTAGCTTTTGCAAAATTTATTCCGTTCTTTTTGCCGGACTAACATGCCTAAAATCTCTAATGATCATAATGGTGCCCCAAGCAGGCTATGTTAGTAACCATACATTAGTAACCGTACATTAATAAATTACCACGTTGACTACCAACTACAAGATAACTTGTAGATTGCGTTCCCTTCTAGGGTGCCAACTACGAGTTATCTCGTACTCACTAAACCTAAACTAAATCAAATGGTTATTTTTGCCCAGTTTTCTGAAAATTGTCGTGGCTGTCAACGTGTTAAAAATCAAACTGTGAGTTGTATTTGTATTTACAAAAGAAACTTTACTCTGAAATTCGTTTTCCCATACATTTTTGAACATATTTGTTCATAGTTAAAAGTAATGAAGGATATATTTATGACTCACTTAACTTAATTGAATTATTATAATAGTAAAAATACAATGAATGTGATATGAAATGGAAATGAGCAGAATAACTTACTTTTTTAGCTGATATAACTTCGTTGCCATGTAACGCACCCGCTATATTCGGATCATCAATGTCTGAATGTACTTGTACACGCATCGCTGCCACAGCAGCATCACGTTCCTTTTGTAATATTTCGATTTTACGATCGTACGTATTCTTTAAATCGGTTAGAATACGTTTAAAATCATTAGTGGCTTTGACCATTGTGCAATAAACGTTTTCCAGTGTTTTCATTGTCTGACTGTTGTCTAACAACGCTATTGAACCGGGATCATTAATATTCACTACAAATGTATCTCTATCGTATGCATTACATATTTGTGTTTGATCTACTAGCTCGGTTGATGTGTCGAGGCTGTCGTTAAGTGTTGGCCACGGTTCATCCTTGCAGGTAATGTTATCTTCCGTTAAAAACATATTATTATCATCTACCACCGTTGTGGTATGTTGTGGTGGTTCAGTATTATTGATAATGTTGTTATTATTATTGTTGTTACTACTATTATTATTATTATTTGTATTACGTTTACGTTTTGGACCACCTGTTTCACCATCATTATCTGTTTGATTTCGCTTTCTACGTTTATAGGGTGTAAATAAACGTACGGGTCCCGATGCTAATTTTTGTTTTTTAAGAAAAATGCAAATAAAAAAGAAAAAGGACAATAAGATTAGATATTGTTTTATAAATTATAAATAGCTATTTTCTTCTTATTATAAATGTGTATATAACATAGATTTTAATGCATCCAATGCAATGCCTACAACATACATACATATTTGTTTGCAAACATTAAAAAAAAAACTGTCAATAGTTTATTCACAATATACCACACAATATCTCCTCTATCTGTGCTCGATGTGGACTTTGGCTTGTGTAAACAATTTTCAACAATACAAGCTGCATAAGTACATATGTATATACTATGTACCTACGTTCATTTACGTTTCATACGTTGCTTTTAGGATTGGAATCTAAGTAACTGGAAAAACTTCTGTGGGTAGAGTGTTCCATATACGAATAGAATTTTCCCTGAAATGCATAGTGCATTCTATTGGCCAATCGACCACTAATGTGTATGCTCTATGAGAAAGACGAGTAAGTACTACATAGGAATAATTGATATTCGCTAGAGCAGAATTCGTCGTTCTAGCGATAGAATTGTGAAGTACAAATCACATTACAACGGTGCTCCAATAAATGAATAAAGTTGGATACCCTAACGTCACCGAGCAGCTTCGCCCTTTTCCTTTTAAAGCGATCGAGAAACTTCGCGACACCGCCCCTTACATACAAGTTACATTAGATTTTCGAATATCATTAATCTAAACGCAACAGTTTTCGAAAAATAAAAACCAGAATTCAATTTATATCGCGCCAAAATATATTTCAATACGATTTATATGAATACTTGTATTCATCTGAACAAATAGTTTGCCTAGCAGTTCATGTTAACGTTAATAAATCATTTTTTTAATCGTAATATTTTTTAATTAATTTATTTATTTTATTATTTGCAACAGAATTACAAAGTATATTAACGTTCTTGTTAATGCAAAAGATCAGTCTCTGGTTTGAATTGAACATACAACTCTCAAATTGATATACTAGCACACTACCAACCATCTACATACCTGCACTCACAATTTTTAATAAAAAAAACCTAATAATACCTCGTTTTTAATTGTCAACACTATGAGCACCGAGCTGTATGCAAACAATTTATAAATTTTCCAAATTATTACAATTCAAATGTTTAGGTAAGTTGACAGCTGTGTAAATGCTTACATCTATTCATTCATTATGTATTTATTTCATTTAGATAACATTTACTTTGTATTACAAAATAAAGAAAAGAAAAAATTAAACTGCCAAGTTAACATAAACGGTAAGTAATTATACAACTTAAAAAAACTAAAAAATTATGATTAATTTTTAAAAAATATACAATATTCAGTCAATTTTATTTTATAATACTAATATTAATTATAAGTATAATATACTTCTATATACATACGAAAAATGTTTAAAAAGCTAGAAGGCGAACAAAAAAAAAACAATCTAATTAGTACAACTCCCGAGATATTTAAACAGACTAAACCGAAATGCAAAAAAATGGATAAATATTTAATGTGTAAACTGCTCTTCATCTTACGAACGACAATGTCCTCTTTTGGTTATCAAAACTTTAAGAATTAGAAGAATGATGTATCAAAATATTAAACAGGAAATGGAATATGAATATAAGCACTTAAAGGTAATTATTAAATCTATTTTATTAAACTTTAACCTTTCAATAAAATCACTTCGATATAAAATAATATAAACTTCGATGCGAGATAGCTAAAATATCCTCAGCTGCCGCATCAACCCTATGCAATGTAATCATTAAAAAAAAATTGATTTTTGGCAATTTCCAGTTTATTGTTAAATCTTTAAAAATAATATAGATTTGAAGCAACTCAAAAGTAATAGGATAAGCTTTTGTCAATTATTGCATATGTTTTCCTGCAATATACATATACTTCTACAAACGAATATATCTAAATTCTCTAAATCTAAATCTAAAATCTCTTATAATATTATGAAAGAATTATTCAATTAATTTTAGAAATTTTTAAATTCGTATTTTTAGATTGTAATACTGCTGCTGTGTTTTTGTATATAAAAATTGTTTTGTACATGGTATTTATTATTTTAGAGCCGATAGCTTTGGCAAACAAATTTGTTTCAATAATTTTTGTTTTTTTAGTACCGCATAACTTCTAGCATCTTATAATTTAATTATAAATCTACAATAATAATAATATTTAGGACTCAAAAAGGACACAAAGGCCGAAAAAACTTCTTGGTAGTAAAATTAGCCTAACGTGAGATTGGTAACTTGGTTCCTGAGAATTTATGATGTCAGGTCGCTGGCAGGAAGCTAGAATAGATCTGAGATCTGATTTCTGCACGATATGTACAATTAAAAAGGAGTTATCGGGAATTAATATTCAGATTCTACCGAGATTTTGTAGGAGATTTTGTAGATTCTTTTGAGATTTATTAAGAATTTACGCGTTTCGATTGTACTTTTACTTATCCTATTCTATTTCTTTACTTCCTTTCTTGCCCTCTTCAAGATGACTCATGACTTTCTGGTGTTTTTGTATTCGCTATAATGGCTGTATATTTAGGTGCTCAAACCCATCATACCATGCGTTTCAATCATTCAATTATAGGTTTTTCCTTATGATCAAAGTTTCCTTTAAAAATTAAAAAGTCTACTACACCTTGGCAAATCTGTCTTAAAAATATTTTTTTCGACATGCGTCGACCTAAATTACCATAAAGCACAAAATAATTATTCTAATAATATACGAGATATGCTATTTTATTATTAATTCCTTAATCCAAACAGTGATCATAAATATTTCTAAGGAGTTACTACTCCTTCATCAGCCATCTGATGAAATCAATCGTTTACAAGCGACCTTCCTGATTTAAACTTTCTCCATGACTTAATATAATCCTTATTCTTTAAAGCTGTAAGCTTGCTATCATAATGCTATTTCATAAGTCAAACTGATGGCTTTCAACTCTTGAATATTAAAATAACTCCTGAACTTTCTATATGTTGTATAGCCACGGATTGGCATTTGATAACACTGCAATTAAAATGACCAGCATTAAACGTTTTTAACATAAAAGCAATTCCTTTTTCATACTTGGTTTCCAATTTTTGGAACTTGTTCGCTTTATCGACAATACTTAGTTGCAATAGAAACAATAATACTAGAAAGCTCAGCTACAAACCTACCATACCAGGCACCACATCGAACATCTTTGAAATTTTTAGAAGTTGACTGGTTTCTAAACTAGAATCGTTTCAATTTTATCAGAATCAGTCCTTATACCCTTTATAATAGTATAACCCATATACATACATAACTAACATGTACGACATAAAACTTTGATTTCGAGATATTTTGAGGAAGATTTGCTTCTCTAAATAAAACAATAAATAAGTAAATAAATGTTTTAACTGAATTTACATTGTATGCGAAAACCTACATTTCTCGTACCTAAAGATCAGTGCCAGTTTTTTGTTTTGTGAACGAACTCTGTGATTAACATTCTCCACCTGCGGAATGGTCAAATACGTATGTCTTAAAGAACAGCAGAAAAAAGCTATATTGATGAAGAGAAAGGGGGCTATATATGTATCTACGCAATTGTCTAGCTATAAAAAAAAACTCATACGTAAATATTAGAATATTTTTTGTATGAATTATTTGCTACAGTTTCTACGCCAAACATAATTCACGAACATACTAAGAGAGATTACTCATAAACACTTCTCCATGGGTAGACCCAGTGTCTCTAATAGTCATCATTGAACTCGCTTATGGCGAATATTTTAATCAAATAGAGTTGTGTGTGAAAACGCAAATTGCCTAACTTTTGTTAATTAATTAAAAATCTTCAATTGTCTAAAATTTACAATTACGATACAATGTTCTTACTACATACATATGTAATTAACCTTAGCAAACTAAAAAGAATTATTTCATTGCTTACCCGCTTCATCGTCACAACAAACGGTACAGCTGCAATTGGTAGCATGTGGTGTTAATGTGCCTTCATCAATTAGTGACTGCAGCGATTTACCGCCATATTTTATAGAACGTTTCCAATCTTTACTGGAACCACGGCCACATGTATGCTCGAATTCACTTGGCGTCAGCCATTTATCTTTGTACTTAACACAGCGACCCCGGCCACCTGAACCCAACTTACTGCGATATAGTTCCGCACTTGTGGTCTTACAGCGTATGGGAAACACTTCCATCTGTGACGTTTCAGTCCAACTGACACCCGACGCTGAACCGCAACCCGAACCGGGGCCATGCATCATTTGATCACCGGTAACAGTACTGTCATGACTATTATTGCTGCCGGAGCCATCGTGATTCATGCCTCCACCTGAATCACTCTGTTGCTGTTGTTGTATGACAATTGTTTTAAGATCTCCACCAACATTACCAACTACTGTACCACTAGATATATAGCCATTGTTGTCGACGCACAGCATCTGTTTGAAATGTGGTAAATGGTCGGGTGAGATGACATTGAATGCAGTTCCTGCAATCATGGAACCAATTGGCAGGGATACGGGTACGGAAACAACATTGCCACCGCTGCCGCCGCTATTTTCATTTGAGGATGTTACCATATGCACTTTGGTTTCCAGCTGAACGAGGAGTTGTGTTATTGGCCAGGAAAAAAGGTAAATAATTCAATAAATTGCAACAATTCAGCAGCACGCAGCACACACCACACGAAACAATATCAATTTGCACACATCGAACACCAAAATGAAAAAGTTTGTATTGTTTAATAGTTTTTTTTTAATATTTTTTTGCGAATCGCCGTCAAATGTGTTGAGGGATATGGAATGAAATGAAAGAAAACATACATACATATACATACTATGTATAGGAAAAATAACAACAAATAAGAGAAATTACAAAATCAAAACAAAAGCAATTAGAAGTAGGCAAAAAAGCACAAAAATATTAATTAATAGAGAAATTTTGGAAATATATGGACAAAAATAAATAAAAAAAATGCAAGAAAAACACAATATACAAAAAAATATGTACACAATATTTTGTGTACAACACACTTGCACGCACAATTGGACGGAAGATCACTGAGGGCACTATGCAATTGCCCAGAGCCTCCTCCATTCAATAGCAATACTCGGGCATGTTGTTTTTCTTTAGCGAATCTTTAAATGGATGACAATTTATTAGTGGCGCACTTTCATAGCACCCACTTGTAATGCAATTCAATTTATTTACCGCTTTAATTATTGTTATTATTATTGTTACTTTATGTATTTGTTTTTTCTGTTTTTCTTTACTATTTTATGTAAACGACCAATGAATGGTGCTGTAGCACTTATTTTGCCTGTCCAACAAGATATTTTGCTTTGTATTTGACTTTTGTGTTATTTATTTATTTATATTGTTATTCTACTGTTACGCACCTGATGGCCGGAACTTTCAAGTATGACTTCTTCCTTAACAACGTCACGCGCCTCATCGTTTAGAACAGCCAATTCCTTAACATCACGTATTCTACTCAGATGCATTTCAGTGGAGTCCTGTTCCATAGCTTATTTTGGAGTTTTGACACTGTCTGCTTTGCTCTGCTTTTTCTTTGCTTTGCAAGTGCTTTACACACACACAAAATCACAATTTTTCTAATTTGCCGTGTTACAATAAAACAATTTTAGGCGGTTTTCAATCTAAGTTTTCTCTAAACAATTCTAATTCAGCACTTAATAACTAATTTGCAAATTGTGTTTCTTTAAAGTTTAATTCTCAAATATTTTTAAAACAAATAAATCACATTTTGCTTATAAATAATTTTTTTTTTTGTAGAAAAAAATATTAACTGGAGATGTATGACATTTGTGATAACAACTTTCAATTAACACATTAAAAATCCTGTTCGTTTTGTATGAAATGTCAAAAAATAAGACAGTCGAAGAGCTTTTTTCCAATTGAAGACAAACAGAGTTGTAGTTTTCTAAAAGGGAATCAATGCAACGTGAATGCCAGACTTGAAGTAAAAACAGAGCTGTTATAGCACATATGTTTGTGTTTTGTAGAGTAAAGTGGACAAGTGAAAAAAAGGAAAACAAAATAAAATACCCGTAGGAACAGAGAACAAATTTATAACTTTTCTTAAAATTAATTTTTTAACGTACAATTCAACAAATTTACTATGCTGGCAGATGTAGATGTCTTTATAACCAATTATACCATAGTAGATCCAGAAATCTATCAATTATGGATTGAAGGATTTTCTTGTAAGTTGCAAACCCTTAAACAAAACTGAAAAATGTGTCCTAAAATATTTTTTTCTATTCATTTCTATTTTTTTTTTAATTTTAAAGCCACCGAGGCTGTTTGTTATTTAAAACAAAAAGGCTTTGGCCATTCTATGGGTGTTCATTTGGATTTAATTACTTCAGACGTGTTGGATCATTATCGTACTTACTCGCTAATCGAGCGTCTTTTGCATGCCCCTATTAAACTGATTGAACAATGCTGCTTTCAATTGGAACCCGAAACTAGGGATCTTATTATAGAAAAGTAAGAGTATTTACCTTATATGTGTATATACATTTATATACCAGTGCTAATAATTTCTAGATATTACTCGATCGATGATGCAGTCGCCAGAGAAATTCTGGGTAAAAAATTATCATCACGTTACAGGAAAGATTTGGATGAGGTAGCTGAAAAAACCGGTGTAAAATTGAAATCTTGCAGGTAAGATTATAATTTTCAAAAAAATGAATGGAAAGTTCTTATAAAGGCTTTAACGTTAATGACGAGTCAAACGCTATCAGTATTTCTAAATTTAAATGCAACTTTAGTTATAAAAGTGAGTTTGTGAGGAATGTGAGGAAAACGACCATTTATGCGCAGTGAAATAAGCTGTTAACCTGACTAAATCGCTGCAGTGATCAAAAATGTATGTAGTTAGGCGCAAACTTTGGCAGAATGCAGTCTTAAATAAGAAGAAGGGTATGCAACGTTAGGTGCTCGGACTACACAGTTCTCCTATCCGTTCCAAACCAGTAGGAATTAAAGGGGCACATAAAAACATTGACAACGGAACTGCTACTCTACGTAGGTGAGTTCCTGGGGTTTTATGTAGGACTGACTTTGAGTGAAACTTCGGATATAAATGCTTCCAGAACCTGGAATGTATTGCAAAACTGACTTTAGTTTACTTTACCAGTTACTTCAGAAGTAATGGTTCCTTCATTTTTGATTGGGAACTGTATGCTTGAGAAGAATGTTCATATTACTTCGGATGATGATAAGGCTACTTAATAACATATTTTCTTTATATCATTACAGGCGCCAGTTTGATAATGTTAAACGCATTTTTAAAGCCGTTGAAGAATTACCTGGTAATATAACACACAATATTAGGCAACTATTTAATATATCAGAGGAATTAGCCAAGTAAATAAAAATTCTGATTTTTGTAATTTATTGTAAATCTAATCATTATTCTGTTATCTAGGAAATATGCATCCATCGTCTTTTTGGCCTGCTTGCGCTTTGAAACATCAAAGAAAAAATTGCAATATTTAACCTTTAACGATTTATTTGGCTGTTCTCAAGCTGTAATGATCTACTGGACGTATACGTATCAGCACTCTGGTCCCGAGTACTATGATACTGAAATGGATAAAGAGTTTTTATTAGATTTGCGAGAATTAAGATGCCTGTTGGATAAAGAAAAGGAAATTAAACAGTACGTATGCATTTGGTAAAAAATAATTGTTTTCGGAGTTAGCGAGAGATACAACTTATCAACTTATTCTACAACCTTTAGCGGCGTTTGTTGCTTTACACATGAGGTACTTCTAAATTCAGATTTTTTTTTAAACCTTTAAATCTGTTTTGAAATTTGTTATCTCTTCGCACTTGGCTGGAAATGGGTTTGATAGTTGGAACAGAAGCGCTGGGAGGATAGATTAGGTTTTAACGTAGCTAGTAGCCTTTAGCCATAAAGTTACGATGGTAGAACTAGCACGCTGCTGCTAGAGGTTAATAAGCCTAAAATAAAATTTGTTAACTGGACTCTTTAAAGGACATTGAGATGCCTGGTCGCTCACTGGGATCTGCGGTAGACCTGAACTGAATTTTTACAGGGTGTGCGGATATAATGAAGTGTTGGAGACGATAGTGCACCTTCTTTATGACTGTCCGGCTCTTGATAGAAGAAGGTTAAACGCCTGGAGGAAGTCTGTGTCTGGAGCCGATATGGTTTTACTGAGATTTATAATCGGATTACGCCAGCTGAGAGATACACATTCATTTTTGCTTAACAGATTCCTCTGTTTGCTTTCTGTTTCGTTAGTTTTACTTTCTCTATCACGATACTTTTACTGTCTTCCTGGCTCCGAAGACCTTTGACTATTTTTGTATTTGCCACTGGGGCCGCATACATCATCAAACCTACCTCACTATCTAGTAAGTGGAAAACCTATGCGTAAGGATATCGGAAGTTATATTGCATTTCTAAAGTACAACAAGGTGATGTCATTAGAAACGATTCTGTACCCATTATCAGGTCACCTTGTTCTGAACTTCCTGCATAAATATTTTGTATTACTTGTTGACGGATCTAAAAGCTTTGAAATGCTTAACGTTTCGAAAAGCGCTCCTGATTTAAAATTGAAAGCATTCTGTACTCATTCTCAAGTTGCCTTGTTCCGTATATGCCAGAAAAGTGGAGATTGCCTTGTATGAACTCCTTTTGCTAAAGGCGTTGAAATTTTTAAAGTTTCGAAAACCGTTGCTGATTTAAAACAGAAGACGTTCGGTTTCTGTTCTAGTTTCTGTCAATCGTTTCGGTTCCTAGTTCTAGTTTCTGTAATCGATTTAGTTGAATTAGCATAGGCCAGTGATTGATCGATAAAATATGATTCTAGTATTATGATTGTGGATTGGAGCTTACAAGTACGTTTTATTATTCACAACGTCGTAGAGGTACAGACTCTCAAGTTGCAAACGCTGAATTAGCTATGGTTAGGTTAGGCAGTAAGTGTTATTCATTCTGTGTTTAACGTATTATAAAGCACTTATTCGCTATAAGAAGATTAAACATTTTGAATAGTTATTAAAATTTTGTCCCTTCGTTAAAAGCATTAATCTATATACAATGTGTATGTACATATATAATTTTTTTATTATTTCTTTTTTTGTCATTTCAGTTTAGTTTGTTTGCGTCTGAAACCAGTATTGTTAGAAAGATCATTTCATGAATTGGACAACAATTTTCGGTACTAAAAAAGTTCATTATTTATTAAAAAAGAAATTCCAATTACAAGAATATTAAATAATATCTGTATACATCTATTCACAGCTCTTATTGGCGTTCTTTAATTAGTATTGCTTGCAATTTACATCGCACACGAGAATTACGTGATTTATTTGTTGACCTTTGTGAGAAATTGATAGAACCGTGGCGTCAAAACGTTTGGGCACGTGATCATGTTAATAAATTCTTGGCTGCCATTACACAAAGTGTTTTAGATTTGGAAATATCAAGGTAGGTAGAAAGTAACCTAAAAATAGAAATAGGACATAGAAAAAGACATTTTAAACATCATTACCTCTACCACTACTACGAGTTATTAATGAATTATGATTTCATTTAAAAACTATACACATAAGGAACGCCAAAGTTATTTGTTTGACTATTAAGTGATTATGTACTTTACGGGGTTTAAAATAATTGTTTTCTTATGAAGTTTTACATATTTGACGTTATATTTTATTATTTTAAATTCAATTTCTTTACAGAGACCAAGAAACTCGCTGCTTATGGGATCGTTATATGCAAGTTATTAGCATATGTTTGGATAAGATGTATCATATTTAAAAAGAACAATCATCAATGTAAACTTTATCATGCCAATTTATTTATTTCTAATTTACTTTTTATTACATAAGTATAACTACTTCTGTGGGAAAGTGTTTTGTTCACCTTTAAATAATTTATCGGTTTAGTAACAATCGTAATATGCCACAGTCTTTTATTAATAAACTTCCAAATAATTTTCTTAATCAAAAACGCATTGTTGTTATGCTATTCTCGTTCTTGTTTTATGATTGATTTTCGTGAAGACATAATGTCTCTCTACTAGATGATTCGTTCAAGGCATTCGTATCACTTCCCAAATGCATTTTGTTTTTTGAATTATTCGGTTTGTCAGAAATTAATATCATTTGAAGCTTGTCTAGTTGTAATCAATGTTCTTAGAATTTGAGTGTTCAATCTTTTTTATACATATTTTTAAATTCTGGTTTCCCATTTCCATTATAAAGTATTTCATAGTATAGATCCAGAAAGTCTGGTATTAAATCTGATAATCATTATCAGTCATCTTTGTTGCCACACTTTGTGGTAACAGTAGATCTAAATGGTCATGGATGGCACGCTCTATTGTAGAAACTGTAGTCTTACCAGCTACTGAATGCCGAGAGATGATTATGTAGAAGAAATAGGTTTCTTGATTTATATTTGACATCCAGTTTAGTTAGAGCATCTTTAAATTCCAACGAAAGAAGACAATTTTCGAATCCGGAATAATACATTCAGAATTTTAATGGAAGAAGCTAACCGTAATCGATGAAATAATTATCTCCCTTTAACAAGTAAGTTGGAAAAGGGTACTGAAATATTTTGAAAACTTATATTATATATTATATTATTATATATTATTAACTATCCTTTAAGCGTTCATGATACGACAATTAATATCCAACCCGAGGACTGAATATTTCATAAAGGAAACCAATTCGATTCAAAATATATCCTGCTATTGCACCTATCTTCATATTGATCATTTCAATCAAGAATAACAGAAAATGTGATGTTAAGAACTTTCGCAGCTTTATGGGAAGAGCAGGGCACTGATACTTGAGGTAAAAGATGGTCTCTTCCCCATACTCTGACACACATTTTGTACAGAAGTTATTCAAGGAAATGCCAAGTATGGATTCCAGTAAGGAACAGAAGTAGATTAGTCTCTAGCAATATTGCATGAATCTTTCGGGGCCACTTAAAAAGTCTTCTTGTAAAACGAAAGGAGAATATCTGGTTTAGCTGAGGCTTTCGGAGCATCTATGCCCTGTAACATATTGGTCCTGACCAGTTCGTCAGCTAAGTAATTTTCGACGATATTCCTACATCATGGATCCAATATAATAGTTACCTTTGAATGATACGAAATTCCGCTGAGAAATAATCGACATTCCTGGACAAGGGCGAATGTCTAGATGAAGTAATGGCGCCATGGCTGTCCGAGTAAATCAAGTGATTTCCAGAAAATGATCTCTAGTATCAGAAATCTTAATATATCTACCACAGCCCACTCTGTCCAGCTTCAATCGCTATCCATCTCAAGTGTATCACTGGCAACGTCCGGTTCTTTAGACTAGAAATTCCCAGTTGGAATCCTAACCTCATGGCCAAATCATTGCCATTATGTAAGAATAACACTGTTTGGAAAACAGTGCAATGAACAACTTTACGACAGTACGATATCAGAACCCTTATTGGGATCTTCTGATTAAAAGTTCCTAGATAAAGTCCTAAAATCATATGTTCAACGACGAGATTAACCCTGTGCAACATTTTGCAATTTTCCATCTCTGTTTCAAATCAAATTTATGCTGAGCTTTCGATTACCTACTACATATGCAATTACAAGTAATCCCACATAAACGCAATATAAACAAAACAGAAATAACAAAAACAAAAACACAAATAAGTTCAAAGCTTTTCTTGAGAGAAAACAAACAAATCAAATTGAAAACAAAATAGTAAAATAACTGTCAATTGCAGTTGCAAAATACGAATAGGAGGGAATAAAGAAAATTAAAAGAAAAATGAAGTCAAGCAAGCAACCACTTGTCAGAAGTTTAATTTTCCAAAAAGTGCATTAAAATTATTCGTAAAAATTAGCATAAATAAAAAATAAATGAAATTTCACAAAATAATTTATTAGAAACGTAAAAAATTAAGTGAAAAGTGTAAGCATAACTAATAATACGTAGTAAATACAATAAATTGATCAAGTAACCAATTACACCGTTATGTCTATGGAATTTTGGTAAGTTTTGTCTTGTGGAAAGGACTACCACCACCTAATGGTTGTGTTTGTTTGATTGATTGAATATAGATGCTGTAATAGAAATGGGGGCGATTTTGCATTTTCTATTTTCCTTTATTAATGTGGAAAAATTTAAATGTTCAATAAATCTGTCTGTTCAGTCAAACAATCAAGCACACAAACTTTTTTTTGTGAATCAAAACGCCATTAAAGTTAACGGCATATGGTTATGCACAGTAGAGTTTAACTGTTCTCCATCATAAAATTATAATTGATTTAAATTGATTAATAAAAAAAATAAATATTCATATAATAAATTTATTTTAATTGGCATCATGTATCTGTTTCATTCATCTAGTGAAACATTGGAAGAATTGGATGATGAAACTTACGATGAAGAAAAATTGGCCAGGACCTCGGATGAAAATCGAAAGTAAGTACAAAAAAACTTTTTCCATTTGTTTATGTACATATATTGCCTATGAAGCTGTTACATATTGCTTGCATATAAATTCACAAAAATTTATTAATTAAATCCAAATTGCATCCATTCTATGTTACTAAAATCCATATGGAAAAGTTATACACTCACTTTCAATTAAAATCATTTGTTATTTTTACATTATAACCACCTATTTATAGATATGGAACATATGATTTTAAAACCAATTAACTTTATTATAAATTATTTATAAATAGGACACTTTCTCAAGTTCTTTATATTTATACATCGTTTAAATTATTCATTTATTATTTAAATTCAATTAATTGATTTTTATTTTATATCTGTACACTATAAAAATAGGATTAGATACATACTTACATATAAGTATATGCACATACATATACATATATACATATACAAACCTACATACACATTCATACACTTAACAATTCAATTATTTTTATTTGATTTTGGTTTCAAAGCGATTTTATTTGTCATCTGCATGATAAGTAGTAAAGTTTCGTAAAGATATACTCGATTGTTGCCATTCCTGCAACAGATTATAGAAACAGATTGATTTATATCCACTGTAGAATACTTTTCTTATGACAAAATCGAGAGAGAATTGTGGTAACAGTACCGCCAGTCTGGATTGATAATCAGGAAGGTTTTACTGTGTATTTGAAGAAATTGTTTTGTTCTCCTGCAGACAAATTCTTAATACGGATCTAACCATTGGATCGTTTACTGTGTTAGCACTGACAGCAATTGCATCGTTTAGTGTAAATAATATCACACAATCGATTCACTCTATATCTATTGTTTTGCATTTGTTTACCAAACGTAGAATTGTCACAATATGTCTTCTAAATTTTTTCATTTAAAGGACCTGTTTCCGTTGTATGGCTTCGTTACATTATTATATGCATATACATAGTTAACCCAGTATAATGCGAAGTTTCGGTTCCAGGAAAATTCTGCATTATTTGATTCGCGTTATAGAAGACACAGCTTTCATATAAATTTAAAGGTTATTTTTTAATAATCAGTATTCGATGTGTCGCTTCGTTATATTATTATAATATACGGTATAATGCGGAGGTTAGGTTCCAAGAAAATTCTGCGTTATTTGATTCGCGTTATAGAAGACACCGCTTTCATATACATAAATTTGAAGGTTATGTTTCAATAAGTTTTTCCAAAATAATATGTAAATTACATACATTTCAACCTCATGTTTAAACTCACTTTATTCCAAAAATTGATATAAATATTGTTCAATAACAAAACTTCATAATTGTTCATTCGTTATTTTGTGCCATTGTCTTCGAACATCAAATTTCCTTCGTTGGATAATAAACAAATTGTTGGCTTTAGCAGTTATTCTACTAGGTTTACCATTATGAAGTCAGTTATGGGCCTTTGTTTGCTTTCTTTTTGAAGCTCTTTTTAAATTTCACAATAATGGGCTAGATATCTATCTAGATATCTATATTGGCTTAGGAGATCATTTTATGTACAGAAAGACTTAATTCTTTCAGTTAAATTTAAGCCCTCTCGTATTTGGCTTAGTGTGAAATCTCGAATTGATTCATGGAAATCTTTCAATGTCTTGACGATCTCATTTTCATGTACGATTTTCAGAAATTCAGTTTTTATAGAATCAATCCTACCTCATACAAAACAACAGTTGTCATGGATTATTTCCTAAAGATCATCGTAAGCCACATCATCAAAGCCTTCTCCATTAAAACAATGGTTTATATTTAATATACAGCTTTATTTCAATTTCATATCATTTAAAACACTCGCCCGCCATGTGGAGCTCTTTAGCGTGGATTGTTTTAATTATTTAAACGGCGATACTACCATTTCAATACACTTAAAAATAGAAAAAGATTTCAACAATTCTGTAACGGTCATGCTAGCATTTAGAAAACATTTTATCAAGAATAAATTGGAATGTTTACTGATTATACTACATGTTATACTTGTCAAGTTTTTAAATCGTGTTTTATTGAAATCTTACTTACCTAATTGGCCATTACAGATTACGATTTTTATTGAAAATTGAAAAACTTAGACAAAAAAATTTATTTCTTTAACTAATGCCTGGGAAGTATGATCGATATAGTGAAAAATTGAAACTTGCTACAGGTATTCCTCAAATATCAAAAATAATTTTGAAACTTTTGGATTTGCTGAACGTATCCCACTATATATCCATAGTATCAACGATTCCAAAACAGGTTTCTTTTCTGTCGGGCGACGCTTGGAACCGGAGATATAGGCGAAGCTAATTTTTATGACAAAAAAAGTGCTAATGAACTTAAAAATTTTAATAATTCTCATTGAGTTAATATGTACTTATATGTATATATATAAGACAAAATATCGTATTTTTCGCAAGTTGTATTTCTTTGGTAGATGACTTGCATTTTTTGATTGATGACTGGCATGTTTTCAGTTGATGACTTGCATTTTGTAGTTGATGACTTGCATTTTTTGGCTGATGACTTGCATTTTTTTGGGCGATGACTTGCATTTTTTATGTCGTTGACTTGCATTTTTTGGATGATGACGTGAATTTTTTTGGACGAAGATTTGCATTTTTTAGGTTGATGACTTGCATTTTTTAGGTCGATGACTTGTATTTTTTGGATGATTATTGCATTTTTTGGACGATGACTTGTATTTTTTGGATGATAACGTGCACTTTTTGGACGATGGCTTGCAGTTTTTGGTCGATGCATATTTTTGGACGATGGCTGGCAGTTTTTGGTCAATGACTGGCGTTTTTTCGCCAATGACTTACATTTTTTGGCCGATGACTAGCGTTTTTTGGTCGATGATTTGTTTTTTTATTTTTGTCGATGAGAAAGATATTAGCTTCGTCACCTGAATTAGTTTCGACGCCTATATCTCCGATCCAAAGTAGCGTCCGATCGTAACGAAAACTGTTTCGGAATCCTTGATACCATGGCTATCCAATCCACTAGGCCAATTTCTCCCTCATGTCCATTTTTATCCGATTTATATGGAGCACTTTTTATTGCTCATTTGAAGAAAACAATAAGCATCATTGCCTATATCTCCGGTTCCAAGTCACGTCCGACCGTAGGGAAACCTATTTGTGAATCCTTGATATCATGGCTATCCAATGCACTAGGTCCGTTGCCCCAACAAGCCCACTTTTTATCCGATTTTGCCCCTTTTATACAGAGCACATTTTTTTTGCTCATTTGAAGAAATGGCTTATTAGACGTAAAAGCCAGGGTTCGAGTCCCAGGCCAGACATCAAAAAATAAAAAAATAAAAAAAAAATACAAAAAGTATTTTTTCGGCGATTTCTTCTCAGTTTCTCAAAAAATCTGTCGTTCGGAGTCGACTTTAAACTGTAGGTCCCGCCACTTATGTATAAAATTAACACACACAACATAAGTGGTGTGAGAAACTGCGGGCTTCTTGGGGACGATTGCCTGTAGACTGTCTAATGGTGAAGGTATAGCACTGGCCATTTTATAGTCACCTAGCAGCAACTCGTTTCCTTGCCGTTCGCATCTTCCCCCTTTCCATCTTTCCTAAAAAACCTGCACAATGCACTGCATGAGTAGGGGCCATCCCCTGAGTGCTGGTTTCATAAAAAAAAAAAAAAAAAAAATTAGCTTCGACGCCTATATCTCCGGTTCCAAGTCACGTCCGACCGTAGGGAAACCTATTTGTGAATCCTTGATATCATGGCTATCCAATGCACTAGGTCCGTTGCCCCCACAAGCCCACTTTTTATCCGATTTTGCCCCTTTTATAAAGAGCACATTTTTTTTGCTCATTTGAAGAAATCAATTAGCTTCGACGCCTATATCTCCGGTCCCAAGTAACGCCCGACTGTAAAGAAACCTGTTTTGGAATCCTTGATGACATGGCATAGATATTCTATTCACGGATAGCTTCCATGACCGTGTTAACTTTAATATTTGCTCGGTTAAAATATTTGGTTTTTGTCTTTGCTAGTTAAATACGAATTTATTTTCACTTGCATTAATTTTTTGATTTAATATCGTCTACTTTATTGATTTGCTTCCTTTTTGTTAAATATGATTTAAATTATTTTGATTATATTCTCCCGATGCCGTTACATTTGCAGATTATTTTTTTATTTTATTAGCTATCTCCATCTACTTCCATCTATTTATTTAATATTTAACCGCTTTTTTATATGCAAATTTGCTTTTCGATTCTGATTAGTACTTCGATAACATTTTTTAGGTTGCAAATATTGCTCCATATGTTCCTTTACCATATTTATTATTATTAATACCAGTAGATATATTGCACGAAATTGGATGTTTATTACACGTTTATTATCGTCACCTATACCTAACATATTACTTTAAAGTTACTTAATTAACTGATCGGCTATTTTATAATTTCATTTACAAACTATTTGGTTAAAAGTTTAATTTTCATTTGCATTTTGACTTATTTTTTTTTTAAATTACGTTTTTCATGTCTCCTTGTAAAGTCATTATCATGAAACAAACAATTCATTTGCAATTTATACCGAAATCACCAGCCATTATTATTTCATTTACTTTGCTTTACTAAATTTGCTTCTGTTTTATTGCACCTTGTATGCTTAAATATTATTTTCATAATTCACTGTTCTCTGTATCGCATTACAAATCGTATGGAATGTTCTTTAACATGAGAGTTTGATATAAAAATTCCTAAAATTTTTTCAGACAAAATCACAGTGAAATCGAAAAACGACGACGAGATAAAATGAACACGTACATTAATGAGTTGTCCTCGATGATACCTATGTGTTATGCAATGCATCGTAAATTGGATAAATTAACTGTTTTGCGTATGGCAGTGCAACATCTGCGCAGTATACGTGGTGCAGTACACGCTTACAGCGGTGGAGACTGTAAGCCTACATTTCTCTCAGATCAGGAATTAAAAATGTTAATACTACAGGCAGCCGAGGGATTTCTGTTTGTAGTGGGTTGTGATCGTGGTCGTATATTGTATGTTTCTGAATCGGTATCAAACGTTTTGAACTATACACAAACGGATCTATTGGGACAAAGTTGGTTCGATGTTCTACATCCAAAGGATGTAGCCAAAGTTAAGGAACAGCTATCATCGTTGGATCCTTGTCCCAGAGAAAGGTTAATAGATGCAAAGAGTACGTAAATGGTTATCTTAGAAGTTCCTCTTATAATGTTTTAAATAATACTACCGACGTTTAGCTATGCTGCCTGTTAAGACGGATATACCACAAAGTCTATGTCGTTTATGTCCAGGTGCTAGAAGATCATTTTTCTGTCGCATGAAACTAAAGGCGTCCAGTAGCAGTCAAATTAAAGAGGAATCGGACACTTCCTCTAGTTCACGCAGTTCTACGAAACGTAAATCTAAACTAAGTATGGATGAAAAATATCGAGTTATACAGTGTACCGGCTATTTAAAATCGTGGACACCCATAAAAGAAGAAAATCAAGACGCTGACAGTGATGATCAAATAACAAATCTTTCCTGCTTAGTAGCTATAGGTCGTATACCCTCTAATGTTATGGAAGATCAAACCTCTTCACCGTTGGATAATCATCCTAATATAAGGCATGTAAATTTTCTATCACGGCACTCGGTAGATGGTAAATTTCTCTTTATCGATCAGAGGTTAGTTACGGCTTATTGTGGAATATTAAAAACGACATTTAAACTGCTACGTACTTCTTTTTTTTTTAATGATATTGTAGGGCCACACTGGCTGTAGGCTTTTTACCTCAAGAAATTCTAGGCAGTAGTTTTTACGAATATTTTCACCCTGAAGATATACCCGCTTTAGCTGAATCTCATAAATTGGTATTACAGGTGGCGGAAAAAGTCACAACACAAGTTTATCGATTTCGTTGCAAAGACAATAGTTTCATACATCTGCAAAGTGAATGGCGTGCGTTTAAAAATCCCTGGACAACAGAAATTGAATATATAATGGCTAAGAATTCGGTGTTTTTATAAGTAATGATTTTGATTTAAATACAATTTTTTTTTATCGTAAACCAAATAAATTTTATTCGTAAATGTAAAATCCCGAAAACTGAAAATTTTATTTAAATCACTCGCATTATCATTTCGAGGACCGCTTACCGGGAAAAATATTCATAATACATCATCCAATTATTCCAATAACCACCACAAATAACAATCACTTCAAGTATTGCATGCCTTAAAAAGTCGAAGCAAACTCGTGTAAACAGCAACGCTTCGGAACGCTTCTGGAACGTGACGGAACGTTTGAAGATCTGGGCGGCATAGTGGCGTACGTGCCATAACGGAACTGGCCAGTTTCATCCGAAGCTCGGGGTGGTTCAAACCCACCACTAAGGTGGGTGGGCAGTACCTCATACTGCGTAACACAGTAGGCCATACGGCCACCGTGTGAACTTGCCTGTGAACGGCAAGCTACCCGGTAACCTAACTTAACGCTTCGGAAAATCAAGGTAGACGTTTGCTGCAATTCAATATGCAAAGGGGAGATGAGAGCCTGACCTACTGCGGCGCTGGAGGGTCTGCACATGGTGGCAAAGATCAAATCTTAAAGAGTCTATGGTTAGATTGGTGGGAGACAACTCGGAATCTAACGAATCAATTGGCTGACAGCTAGCTCTCTCCTCAACTGGACAGAACCAGTAGACTCTCTGATTTTGAGAAATGCTTTGCAACGAGATTTAGTAACAGAAATGAATGGATTAATCTGGAAACTGCATACTTTTTTAAAATAATGACTCTTTTGTGGTCTACGGATCTTAGAACAGGAGCATGATCGCGGTGCTCAATTCAAAAAGACAGGACATAGCAATTCTTTTTGGCAGTCAGGCCGTCATTCGATTACTCGTCTAATATGAGGTTAAATCAAAGATAGCATAGGACTGGAGAAGCTGAATCAACTGGGTAGATAAGACAAGGTTACCGTCTGCTGGGTACCAGGTCAGGAGGGAATCCTTAACGAATCCTTGTGAGCAGGGAAGCTTCCGCGTCATTGATGAATGTAGAAACCTTCTTTGGAGTGGGAGTGGATGTTAATAATTATGATAATAAATACAGGGTTTTTAAAATAAAATGCTATCTGACTAATGCATCAGACTATCAAGGAGTAACATGAGGTAGAGGGCACTGTAGACTCAGAGTACATATATTCCGTATGGGGATTGTCTCTGATTCAATATGTTATTTCTGTGACGATGAGAATGAGCCATCGGAACACATTCTTTTAACCTGAGGCGCAGTAATGCATCCCAATAAAAAACATCTCCGTGAATAGCAAGTGCTAGGCAAATGCTATCCTGAAATTTGTTAGAACAGCAGGCTTGAAGGAGATATTATAAGGATACCTAGTAACGTTTTAGGGGAGTACAATAGATCGTATGGTTGCAGTACGATACAATAATAATAAAGGTATTGCCGATAAATATTATGCTTTTACGACCGTAGGTATTAAAATCCTTTTAACATAATGACAGCACATGGGACATTTATCCTCCCAGATTATTTTCGATACGTTATTACTTGTGTAACGCTAGAAAGATGTCAATTCTACACACACGGTGCCATTAATATAATAAAATAGTAGCGGGACCCACAGTTTAAAGTCGACTCCGAACGACAGATTTTTGGGAGACTTTTCATGGCAATTTTATTAACTCTCAGAGTTTTTGCCAGAAATCTGCTGAGAGGAAGTCGCCAAAGACTTTTTATATTTCGTTTTGCTGGAGATATCTGATCTGGAGTTTGAACCGTGGCCTCACGTCTATTAAGCCAATACACTACCTAATAAACTACTGCGACTTCCGGTGAAAACTATTGCGTTTAAAAAAGAAAATTTTGCTAAAGGATGCGGAAAGCTAGCAAATGGAATCAAGAACTGATTAGATGGGCTGGCTATTAAAATATTAAAAAGTAAAACTTAGGGTTAGGCGTACAGAAATAGCAAAAACGAGTTTTTTTTTTTATCACAAACGATATTTTGTTAATATTTTTATTGTAATTATTTATTTTGTTTATTTTCTAAAACATAAAGATATTATTTTCAATGTGTGTGGATAGTTTTTATTTTCATCAAGTGTTTATATTGTATGTAATACTTTTCTAACTATGTATGTATATCTACTACGAAGGTATGTAAATCCGTTTTTTTTAAATGTTTTAGGTGCATGCCTCATATGCTGGTGTAAAGAATATTAATTCCTTTACTGTCTCTTAATGAATTTAATTTTGTAGGGTTTCGGTGATAATGTAATGCCTGGCAATAGTATAGTGCTGGGTTGATCTTCTTCCTTATCGCTTAAGGCCAATTCAAAAGTTTGACAAATTCTCGTTAAACCTGAGAAAATACAAGCTCTAGCCATGGCATCGCCTAAACAACGTCTGCGACCCTGACCAAAAGGCATAAAATATTCATCTTTAAACGTTTTACCCTCTGCATCAATAAAACGTTCGGGTCTAAAGTTTTCGGGATCTTGCCAGTGTTCTGCATCCATTAAGACCGAGTGCAGGCCAATAAGTATGGTGGTGTTTTTCGGTATATCATAGCCAGCCAATTTTGTATCCCATAAAGCTCTGCGCGGTCCAGTTATGGGCACAATATGATAAAATCTTTGCACTTCCATTATGAAAGCTTCCATAAATGGATAAAATGCCTTGGAGCTTATATGTGGAAATTCGGTATTTTGCTCGTTCGAAATAATTTCCTCATACACTAACTTCTGTAGTTCAGGGCGCATAGCCAATGTCATTAAAGCCAAATCCATAGTGTTGCTGGTTGTTTGGGAACCAGCTATAAAGAAGTCCAATATAGTCATAGTAAGCTGAGTTTCATTGAACGTGGAGTTTTCGTTGTCCTTATTTGTTGCCTGTTGCATTTCTCTTATATAAGCATAGATAAGATCACTATCGGCATTCTGCTCCGTTAAGCTTTTCTTATGTTCAGTAATGGTTTCCATAAAGAAATTGTACAATTCATTATTTAATTGGCGTATCAAATTGTAACCGATTTTATTGGGCGCCACAAATCTCAGCCATGGGAATTGGGTTAAAACCCCACCTGACATATCGAATACCTTTGAGCGACGATTCATTAAATCCAACAATTTAACTAAACGTTTATCGTCACGCTTAAAACGCTTGCCTGCTGTCATGGACCACAAAACATTAATGACACTTTGCGCCAAAAAAGAAGCTGGCCAAACAGATTCACCCTTAAACTCATCAATGAAACTTAATAAGCTTTCGATTTCTTTTTCAATATGCTGTTCCATTTGGGTACGGCCATAGCCAACATGACGCATTTGTTTCATGGCAAAGTTACGATGTTCGTACCACAACTGTCCATCGGTACAAGTAATGCCTTTGCGTGTACCCATGGTACGTAGCCTTAGGAAAAATGTATCGGGTCTACCTTCAAATACTTCCTGCAGATGGACTTCTTTGACAAGTGGATAGGATTCAACTACTACCACCAACTCACGTCCCAATTTAAGGCCCAATATCTTTGAATTGTAACGCTTACACCAATTTTCAAACGCCTTGTGTTGACCACCCAAAGCCACAGCCTCTTTGCGTAATTGTATGGTATTGCCAACCCATGGTATAAAATCAGGCCCTGTAAAATAGTAATTGGAAATTGATGATTAGAAATGATAAAGACTATCACAGACTATCATAGAAAAGTTTGAAATCAATATGTTTGTAAAGAAAGTACAAATTATTGCTAACAAACCATTTTTTATACAGTGAAGGTCAGTGAAAATCGTACATATAAGTATAAATCAAGCATATGAATACATCACAATTTATTTCTTTACTCTTGGTTTAAATATTTCTTTTCATAGTTTAATAATAAAGTGGTGTGAGAAGCTAGGTCGTAATCCTGACTGACGGGGGGTGTAATGATCAATTATGTATGTATGTACAATGCTGTTGCTATAGAGCAATAAAAAATTTAGCAGAAGGCAGGTTACAGTTGTAGCTTTGATACTAAAGCTCACTTGAGCAGCAATAGCGGCCCTATACAGATCGAATTCCACCAAACTAGCCAAGAAGTTGGTCAGCGCAAGGGCTGCACATTAAAAGTGCGACTACCCTACGCTGGAAACCGGCCTGAAAGTTTAATAAATGATGCTATATGTTTGACATCAATGGATGATAATTCCGTTAAGCTGATAAGGGATGGTAAGCCTTCTATTCATCGTGCGCCAAGTGAATCTAGCAGTGGAGCAGGATTCCTAATTGTACCAGGAGTAATTTTTGCCTAATAGCCAATTTAGTCGAGTTAATACCTAATTCGGAAATTGACAAGGTTTCCGGAAGGTGTGCACCTACTCTGCCGAGCTCATTTGCCATATAGTTGCCTGAAATATTCCTGTCCCCAGGGACTCAGACAATTGAGACACTGAAAAGCTCCGAGAGAACGCCGAAGCAACGGTTTGAGAAGCTTTTCATGGCAATTGTATTTACTCTAAGAGTTTTTGCCAGAAGACTGCTGAGAGGAAGCGGCCGAAGAGATATTTTTTTCATATTTAGTTTTGTTCAAAATGCCTGGAGCCAAGGGTTGATAATAAGCCAACACACTACCAGCTAGATGCTACTAATAATTAATATCGGGAAAAAAGAAACTAGTGTGTATCAATCAATTCGCTGTTTGGTAAACGAACTAAATATGTGAAGGAGTTCTGCTATTTGGAAACAGCTGAAGAGGACATAAAGCGTGCGATATTATCTTATGCACTACAAAGTTGTCAGCTTTACGTCCGTCCTCTCGTTTAGTTGCAGCTAAACTTCCAGACTTTTGTTAATTATTTGTTTAAGACAAACAAGTATTATATGGCAATTATGGGCAATTATTTCAGTTGGCGAGCTTCAAAGCAGCAAGTGCTGCCATAGAATGGAATCCGTAAGGCTACAGAAGGCCAGGCCACGTTACGTTACGTAACGTACATAATCATCCGACAATTTACAATGACTTTTTCTGGCAATTTTCTTATAATCGTATTACAATTTTTATTGTATTTCCATTACCATTGTAGGATCTTGAAATTGACTGCTCAGAGCTTAAGGACTTTCGCGTCTTCAGGCCGGCCATTGGTTGATAAAATAGCTAAGAATTGTTCTGTTGTTCAATGGCTATTAGTTATGTGTACCAGTTTACCAGTTTGTTATGTGTTCTACTTTCAATTTAAGATATATGTCAGACATATATGACTGACATGGCTCATGCAGAACTTCTTAGCGTCAGACACATATGACTGACATGGCGATGAACGTGTTAAAATGTGTTAAAATGTACTTACTTACTTAATTGGCCATTAACAACCCGATTAACGGATTTCGGCCTGCTGTAACACTTTCATCCAGGCGCCTCTGCTTCTTGCGCGCCTACGCCAGTTGGTCACACCAATCGATGACAGGGCTTCCTCGATTTGGTCCTTCCAACGCAAACAAGGTCGTCCTCTTCGCCGACTTCCGCTGATCCCCGCATTAAATATCCGTTCCGCCGGGGTATCCTCCTCCATTCGAACGACATAGACGAGCCAGCGCAGCTGCTGGATGTTAATACGCACAACGTCTATGTCGTTGAGGAGCTCATTGTTGGATCGGATGCGGAAATCATCGCCAACTCGCACTGGACCGAAGATCTTACGTAGGTCTTTTCTCTCGAATACCCCTCAAGATGAGCGTCTTGTAGGGTATTAGTTTTGTCGTACGAGAGAGGTCTCTGCTACTCCTAATTGCCTATTGAGACCATAGTAGCACCTGTTGGCAAGAATGATCCTGCGCTTGAAATCCAGACTGACATCATTTTTGGTGGTAATGGCTAAGCCAAGATAAATGAATTCCTTGACTATATCGAAAGTATAGTTATCGGCCGTTATCTGAGATCCAATACGCCGCACGTCTCTACTTGTTGATAATATATACTTTGTTTTGCCCTCATTTACTGCCAGGCACATCTTAGTAGACTCCCGTTCAATAGCACTAAAGACAGCAGTAACATCTCGCTTGGTACGCCCTATGATGTCAATGTCATCAGCGTACGCAAGCAACTGGACGCTTTTTTGAAAAATAGTGCCATTGTGGTGCACTCCCGCCTTTCGCAGAACACTCTCCATGACGAAGTTGAAGAGTTCGCATGATAAGGGGTCGCCTTGTCTGAAAACTCGCTCGGTATCAAAAGGTTCGGAGAGGTCCATTCCCACCTTGACGGAGCTGCAGGAATTGCTCAACGTCATTCTGCTTAGCCTTATCAGCTTTGCAGATATACCGAGCTCAGACGTTGCGGCAAAAACACGATCTCTTATGGGGCTATTGAAGGCTGCCTTATATGTAGTCGACAAAAAGATGGTGTGTGTCGACTTGTTTTTCGTGGGTCTTTTCCAGAATTTGACGTAGTGTGAAAATTTGGCCGATGGTGGACTTGCCAGGTCTGAAGCCGCACTGATAAGGTCCAATCAGTGTTTTGACGAGTGGCTTCAGTCGTTCACACAATACGCCTTTAACCCTTTGACGACCAAACATTTTTGGCTGAAGCGATTTAACATTCTGTTTTATTTTAATAATCTGTGGCCTAATAGTAGTGACGAAAAAAAAATTGCCCTCCTGGGTATCCTCTAAGTCCCCCATTTCGCTTGGCAAATATAGTTGCCTATGGGTTGAAGGTAATCTTTTTATCCCAAATTATTAATTTTTCGACATGATTTAAAAACAGTTTTTTTTTTTTATTAAAAATATAAAGTAAAATACAATAAATCTTAAAAATTTATAATTAGTGTTGTTCGTGATAGTTTCCAAAGCAATCACGGGATGTAGTGAAACAAAGAAACACATTGCATTGAACGCAAAAAACATTTGTGCGACTATATTTTTTTATAGGAAGCACAATGACAGCAGTGTTTCCAACATTCACTCTTTTCCATTTTATGAAGAGATTTGGGCTTACTTATAAAATGATTTCCAAATTTGGTTGACGCTGAAAAAAGGCACGTTTTCTTGAATTGAAGTAACTTATCAGTCCATTGGCTAAAGCTGCTCGAAATTCAATTGAAGTCACATTGATTGAGGAACTGTTATATAACTATTATGAACACATAGCTCAAATAGGTCGAAGAACAATCGTAAAAAAACCCCACTTCTGCGATCGTACTCATAATAAACTTTCTTTTGGTCCATTAGATCAACGTCTCCCATTCCTTTGTTGTAGAGCTGTATAATCAGAGGGCAATCAATATCTATTTTATTAGCTTGTCCAGCAACAAGTCGCTTGACCTTGATTACCTTTGTTGGGTCAATAAAATTTAAGGCGAGGTAGACACCACGATTGTCCATCCATTTGACGACAGAAATGCTTTCTGTCATGAAGTAACTTATGTCCCCTCTCTTCATTTCTTTAACCGCCGGAAAATTCTTCGGTATGTGCTTTCTACTACATCGAATAGTTCCATATGCCATTATTTTATTTTGCTGGAGAATGTGCATGAAGTTTAGACTTGTAAAGAAATTATCAAAGTAAACTTCAACCCCTTTTTTGCCAGTGGCTTCCATAACTGCAGGACGACAGCTTTGCCAAGACCGTGTTCAATAAATGGTTTTTTTCCTGTGTAAATGTCAATATTATACAAGTATCCAGTTTCTGACTCACATAAACACCATAGTTTGAATCCCCATGAAATAGGTTTGTCCTTCATATACTGTTTCATGGCATTATGTCCCTTAAACTTTACCATATGTTCATCAATTGAGAGTTTTTTGGAAAATGTATATACGTCAGAGGCATAGCCTTGTTATTGTGCTATATAATTGGACGGATTTTGTAGCCACGGTCAGTAACATCAGCCTTACTGTTGTCGCAAAAGTGAAGATTGGCTGTAATTTCCTTAATTTTTGACAATTTAATGACAATATAGAGGTTTTAATTCTAGAGTTTTTAGGAATGATAATTTTCACTTCAACCCATAGGCAAACATAATTGCCATACATAAAGTGACTATTTTTAGGCAGTTTGGAGTTTATCCAAAATTGTTCATTATATTTTTTTGATAGACAAAGGCTAAATCTAAAACATAATTGACTCCCATCCCGTTGTGCCCTATCTTTACCCTGTAGTAGCCCTCGGTGTAAAGACCATTATTTGGCCAAATTTGGAGCCTCGTAGAGTACAAGTGGAACCAGATAGGGTTTTGCACCAATCTTCTTCCATAAAACATTCTCCGACATATTTGCTCTACCTGTAACCTGGACAAATATATAAGCCAAAAACCCCCGGGCAAGCATACTTGCCTATGGTCGTCAAAGGGTTAAGAACCTTATATGCTATAGGGAGAAGGCTTATACCCCTGTAGTTGGCGCATATCGTAGGGTCTCCTTACATCGTATTGAATTGTATTAAAATGTGTTAAAATGTATAACTAACTATTGCCTAGATAGGTGTGTATGTTTCTTAGGTTTATTTTGATACAATCTATTGAGCGGTATCTAATAATAAACGATGATAATAATTTTTTGATTTTTTTTTTTCAGATTTCTATTAACTATTATTGTATGTTTTCAATTAATTTAATTTATGTTAACCACTACTTTACGTTGTTATCATTTAACAGTAGTCGATTAACTATTTAAGATTATATTTGCCACTAAAGTGATAAAATTACTTTCACTTTTCTATAATTAAGTGAATTCTTAGGCTCTCTCTACACGCATGTTTTTGATAAGCTACAAAGAAATTGACGGCATTTCATTTGATATACTATTGGTAACATGCATACATACATAATTGGACATTAGAACTCTGCAGTCAGGATTATGACCTAGCTTCTCAATTGTTAACTTCTGTTAATTTTATACATGAGACCTACAGTTTAAAGTCGACACAACAGATATACATACATACATAATTGGACATTACAACCCTTCAGTCAGGATTACGACCTAGCTTCTCAATTGTTAATTGTTAACTTGTGTTGATTTTAATCATGAATGGCGTAACCTACAGTTTAAAGTTAACTCTGAACGACAGATTTTTGAGAAACTTTTCATGGCAATTTTATTTATTATTTACTCTCAGAGATTTTGCCAAAGAAATATTTTTTCATATTTCGTTTTGTTGGAGATGTCTGGCCTGGGTTTTGAACTGTAGCCTCGCGTCTAATAAGCCATCACACGACCTACTAGACTACGGCAAAATGATTAAAGCGTCCCTTAATAAGACAAGTATGAGGTAAAGTGTTTCCGCTAACCTTATTTATTCATTCCAAGTCAATTCAAAGATAAGTTAAGTGATCCCACTTTTCTCTGCTGTAGATTTCTCGCAAAATTCCCTACGGACATTCTTTTTTGAGTTAGAAGCGAATTCTATTGGTAGTCTTTAGCATATTCGATAGCACCTCAGGTAGGAGGTTTCATACTGACGTTGATAAAGCCAAACTGGTGGCTTAGCTGGCACCCTTAGCTCCAGTCTAGGAAAGATATGGGCCTGTTCGTAAATGCAACATTGCGCTGCAAATATGATTATTTTGCGCTAACGTTGCCAATCACATGTTGCAGATGCTTCTTTTTGCTGATTTATTTGTTTGCATTTACGAACGAACAAACACCGCAGAAATGGAAAAATTATTAATAAATTTGATTTTTGAACTGGACGATAAAACAAATGACAAAATGTTGTTAAATGCACAAAAAAGAAGACATTTAAGAAAGAAAAAAAGAAACTTTCTGTTAAAACTCTCATTCTCTCTCTCCCACTCATTCAATGCATCAGCCATTTTTATGATTAGTGTTTTGTGTTTATTTGCGCATAATATGATTTAATGTTGCATTTACGAACATGTGACAGCTGCAGTGCTGCCAAGGTTTGCATTTATGAACACGATGCATTTACGAACAGGCCCTATACCAGAATCATCTATTCTTTCTGAAGCTTAAACAATTATTGAAACCAGATGATCTATGTTCCACTGAGAAATTAGAGACTACATACATATGTATGTACATATAGTACATAAACTCAAGGCAACACTGAAATTTTTATTTATCAAAATAAGTCACGTATAGACTTAGCTAACAAAAGTTATAAAATTTTTGTAATATTTTTTTTATTTCTCAACATAATCTCCAACTGACTGAATATTATGTTGTGAAGTATTGAAAATTATGGATCCTTGTTCATAGCCTGAAGATATCAAGATAGGAGGTCAGTATCTTTCAAGATCTTTTGAGACCTCTTTGTAAATTTGTAAATTCTAGAATTGTGATAAAATTTTTGTAGCACTCTCCGGGATTTATATTTGGATTTCGTGAATTTGCATTTTAACCACTGCACCACAAAGCCTCTGACGATTATCTAGTGCGAGCAATTTCGGTACCTCAGTTAAACGAGGTATTGTCCGCTTTTTCTATAGGGAGGTTTAATTTCGTTGGCAGCAGAAGGGTACTTGCAATAACGTTAGAATCTGTTGGACCTGTTGGAATCTGACCTGGGGTTTGAACATACTACCAACTAGGCTACGCCGACTTGTATGTTTTACAAGGTTACCACTTTCAATGTATCAAGTCGTCTAATTTTGAGACTGCCCTCGTACATATGTTTATAAAAGGGATTTGCTAATGTTTTCTTTAAACAAATTTTATAACAATGTATACAATTTGATTGTACACATTTGTATGTATACATACATATCGATCATATACTTTAATAGTGGTATAAAATACTATATTTTGTTTGCTATGTACGTACATATGTACAGTGAGAAGCAAAACTGTCCAGATGTTTAGCATTAAGAAAGTAAGGTAATGAAAGTAATACAAATATAGGTGTATAATCAAATATACAGTGAATCACAGTGAAAATGTCCTTCATGGTGGGCCATTTGTAGTTGTTTTCCAGCAAGACGGGAATCCGAAGCACACTGCCAAAATAGTTAAAAGCTGGCTACAAAACCAAACTTTTGGGACGATGGACTGACCTGCACAAAGCCCAGACCTGAATCCTATAGAAAATTTATGGGCTATTGTTAAAAGAAATCTGATAGCATATGAAAACCCACCAAAAAATGTTGACGAGCTTTGGGAGAGAATACAACATGAATGGCGAGCTCTTGACCGTGATACCATCCAAAAGTTGGTGGAGAGTATGCCAAAACGTTTTGAAAGCGTAATTAAAAATAAAGGTCTTTGGACGAAATATTAAATTGGCAACGATTAATGATTTTCAACAAACCCCGCAAACAGTGCAAAAGTGTCCAAATAGTGAATTTTTGGTGTTTTGCTTTTTTTTATTTTTTTTAAGAAATTTATATAAGTTTTTGTTCTTTATAATTTAGAATAATGTTCAATAAAATAAAAAAATACATATATTTGATAATACACCTATATTTGTATTACTTTCATTACCTTACTTTCTTAATGCAAAACATCTGGACAGTTTTGCTTCCCACTGTATATATGAAGGTATGCAGAAATGTGATCAATAACTTGGTCGATATTGTGTTTAAAATTCTTTTTGATTTGTAGAAAGATCATGAGTTTGTATTACGATACTTCTGAGGTAAACAGTCGATATGTAGTTAAATAAGAGATATACATACATTGAATGCGTATACCGATGTATGTATGTATGTACGTAATAAGGTGGTGCTATTACCATAAACATAATTGCTAGTCATCATACTAATGAGCATTATAAAGCAATAAAAGGGTCTATTAAATTGTAGATATTATACCGATAAGTGTGTGTATGTAAATATAGCTATTCGAACATATGGAGCGTTGAGAATTTAACATTCATAACTGGTCATATAAAATAGCTGTCTGTCAATCAATCAAATAAAAAAAAAATATGTACGAAATTTGCATAAAAAAATTAAATTTAACAGATACACGACGTTGTTGAAATGTGACAGCTACTAATGTAGATAATTCAAATCTAGAGCAATATCCTTATAAGGAAACCATATTTTTTTTTAATAAAAATATTGGGTTTTTTTTTTCATTTAATAAATATGTAGTAAAAAATTTATTTTTGTTTTTTAAATAAAATTTTCAACTTACCGGGTGGATAGTTTAAGGGTCGTTTTGTGCACTTGATTAAATAATATAGAATATAACCCAGTATTGTAGAGATGCAGAATATTATTGGATGCATTTTATATTTATTTTTAATATTTTTCTTTTATTTTAATTTTTATTATTTATTTACAATCCAAAATTTAAAAAAAAAAAACAAAACATTAAAATCACACACGTGTACGTGTTTGTTAATTTTCTTTACGGGCGTTATTAACAGTCGTTAAGAGTGTTTTCCTTAAACTGAATCTGAAACTCAATTGTTGCCGTCAGCTATTGTAAGCGTTTAATTTATAATTTGCTGGTCGGTCGCCGTCTAATTTCAACAACGATAAGAGAGTATAAAAATATGTTCAATACTTTGTAATTTTATATGTATTTCTTGTTCTTCTCAACGTTTGAGTCTAATTGTTAGTGTAGTTTTGGTTTTTTTTTTTATATTCTTTCGTAAGTGTCAGGGCTCTTTTATACTCAGAAGAAGAATATACAATACAAGTACGTACTGCGACGGCTATCTTGACTAACATAAAATCAATTGAGTTTCTCTCCATCAATGTTATTTAAACGAAGCCCAAGCGTACTTCTTATCCAAAGGCAAGAGAACGCATTGTACACTGGCTTCAAGTCAATTAGTGATATAATTCCCTTGTTTTGTTATTCTATTGTTATGTTCTCTGGATTCTCTTTCATTGCTACTTACAGTGTGTGACTAAATTATGCAAACAAATAGTTTACTTCTGTAAATATAAACAAAATTAATCTGCTTTCATATTATTAATATTGCGTTCATTACGCTCTGCCACAAAAATTGTTAGAAAAACCAGCAAAATTGTAATAAAATTGTACTTGAAATGAAACTGGTATTTGAGCTCACAATCTGCTGAAAGAAAGCAATGGATCTAGATTTCCAGCCAGAAATCATTCTAATGAGTGATTTTTTAAGAGCAATAGAAAAATTTTTCAAAAAAAAAACACATAAAATTCAGAAAAATGCATGAAATCTTTATTTGAATCGATAGTACGGTCCATATAATTTAATGTTTGAAGATTATTTCATGCAAATGTTGACCGCGACTGCGCCTCAAATGCTCCATCCGCTTAGTCCAATTTTGGCATACTCTTTCCAACATTTCGGCCGGTATCTCACGAATAAATGTTTCAATGTTGTCTTCCAATGGGTCAATTGAAGCGGGCTTGTCTGTATAGACATGAGCTTTAACATAGCCCCATAAAAAAGAGTCTAAAGGCGTTAAATCTTACGATCTAGGCGGCCAATTGACCGGTCCCGAACGTGAAATAAAATGTTCACCGAACTCGCCTCTCAATAAGTCCATTGTTACGCGTGCTGTGTGGCATGTGGCACCGTCAATGCGTCAATTGAAGCGGGCTTGTCTGTATAGACATGAGCTTTAACATAGCCCCATAAAAAAATAGTCTAAAGGCGTTAAATCGCACGATTTAGGCGGCCAATTGACCGGTCCCGAACTTGAAATAAAATGTTCACCGAACTCGCCTCTCAATAAGTCCATTGTTACGCGTGCTGTGTGGCATGTGCCACCGTCTTGTTGAAACCACATGTCATGCAAGTCAAGCTCTTGCATTTTGGGCAAAAAAAAACGTTGGATATCATCTCACGGTAGCGCTCACCATTCACTGGCCGATACAGCTGCGATATTTTCTTCAGTTCGCACTCTACGTAAGCGTGTTGGTGGTTTAATGTCCAACAATGTATATTTGGTGCGAAATTTAGTCACAATAGCCCGAATAGCCGCTTCAGTGGGATTAAATTGACCATAAAATGGAAGAAGCGCACGATGAACTTTCTTAACGGAGCACGCATTTTGATAATAAAATTCAATGATTTGCAAGCGTTGTTCGTTTGTAAGACGATTCATGGTTAAATTATAGACCAAACTGAAGATGTTTGACAGTGAAACAAAACACGAAACGTGCGTGAGCTGTTTAAACCAGTGTTGCCAAAAAGATAATAGCTAAAAAATCCCCCCTTACTTTTGCCAATAATCCTGTCATAGCATAGTCAGCATAGTCGCAACGAATTATCGAATTAGTGAACAAAAAAGTGTTCACAGAGAGCATATATGGTAGGTTAGGTTAGGTTAGAGGACGTGTACTTGTCAACTGTGACAAGTACAGTACCCGGAGGACGAATTGACCCATTGTACAACGTCCTAGCTTCTCACACTTATATGGTAAATAATTAAATTATTTTGCCATACAACTTGATATACATATGTGTGGCCTTCCAACAAGGCTTTCGAACTTTGACTGTTGATAAGGTCAATCTTGCTGGTGATAAATTCTACAAATTAGTTTTCATTTTTTCAGTCTGTTTTGTCAAATCACCATAGGCGACCTTATACAAAGACAGGATAAGCTTTGCGAAAGAAACATCGTGATCGGATGGTTTAAGACGGAGATGCCATATGCCTTAATTGAACTTTAAATAAATTTACTGTCGTATCTTCCAATGGAGATTTCCGAACTTTGACAATTGCAAACGGCCATCTTGTTGAGGCTACAACTTTTAAATCTGTTGTCATTTATTCAGGCAGTTTTGCCAAATAACCATGGACGGAGATAGCATGCAAGAGTACGTCCAATTCAAACAAAGTACCACACGCTACGTCCATTTTACAATCGCTGTATTCGTCCTACCGAGAGAGCTATTCGCAATGTACTGGAAAAATTCCAAAGTTCAATAGGTTCCACAACTTGGTTGATTTTGAGGTGTTACTTGAGCCTATAAGCGTAGAAAATTCACCTGATCTCTAAGAAGACGCTGTTTGTTGTGGATTTTGGACTAACGGTCCATATTTCTTTGAAAACGACGTAGACCCTATCACTACTGCTTTTGGCCTGAATTGAATTATTAGGACACCAACGGAACGTGGTTTTAACAAGAGGGCGCTACGTGCCGCACAGTTCATGGCGGATTAGATACTCTGCACGAACGATTTGAAAGCTTTTGATCATCTCACTTAAAGTTGATGTGAGATCATGCGATTTGACTGCGTTAGACTTTTTCTTGTGTCGCATTTAATCGTAGGTGTGTCGTAGGTTGCAAACATAATTCATACATGCATAATTGGTTATTACAACTGTTAAGTCAGGATTACGACCTAGCTTCTCACACCACTTATGTTGTGTGCATTAATTTTATACATGAGCGGCGGGGGACCTACAGTTTAAAGTCGAATCAGAACGATAGATTTTTCAGAAACTTTTCATGGCAATTTTATTTACTCTCAGAGTTTTTAAGAGAAAAATCTACTGAGAGGAAGTCGCCGAAGAAATATTTTTTGATATTTTTTTTTTTTTTTTTGAGATGTCTGACCTGCGGTTTTAACCGTGGCCTCACATCTAATAAACCAATACACTATCTACGAGACTACTGCGACTTTATAACTCAAGCCAATGGTAAAATTTAGCCTGATTTAGCGTCAGAGTTATTGCAGATAACGGTATCATAGGTAGGGTTGCCAGATTCCGATTCGCAAAAAGCTGGACATTGGGTTTTAAAAGCTGGACAAAACAAAAAAAAGCTGGACATAAAAAATACTGAGAAATACTGCCTTCATATTTGATTATAATGTCTATTTGGCACAATTTACACTCTGCCGTGTAATTATCTTTTTTTCTTATCCAATTAGCATGTTTTCCATCTATCGTAGAAAGTTGTGAGTCGTCTTTTTGATGGACCAGCTTCTTCATCAATATCCATTTCAAGATTTTCTGCAAATAATTTTTATTATTTTCATGTAAAAAAAAATAAAAGCTGTATGTAAAGAAATTGACTATCGTTCTCAATAATATTTATTATGACATCAGCTGTTCAAGTGTTGAGACATGTTGTCAGTGGTGATAGAATAGGAAAATCATAACTTAGTTGTATAACAAATGGACAATCAATGTTGGCTAACATGATTTGACAAAGACAACATGAAAATTATTGTCCAAGTTATTGCAGTGTACTAAAAAAATTTCTATTTAGCTGGACAAATTAAATTTTAGCTTGAAACTGGACAAGTATCAAAAAAGCTGGACAATCCAGCCAAGTCCAGCCAGGCTGGCAACCCTAATCATAGGTCTTTCAAAAGAATACAAAATTTGCATGATATTTTACACACACTTTGCCTTTTTTAAATTTAAAGATAGGTAGCGCTTAATAAAATACCCGCTGTGTATAACATTTTAGCGAAGCACCGCAGGCTTTAGCTAGTATTGTTGGCTTAAAAATAATTATTTGTTTTTCCCCAAAACGTCATAAGGCTCTAGAATTGTTTAAATAAAACCGCAATGGTGTTGATATTATTTTTTTTCTTCTTTCTTATATATTTTTCATTTTCTTCTTTCTCTTTGTTTTGTTTTGTTTTTGTTTTCTTATATGAATCAAAATGTGTTTGTTGTAATTTTTGTTTTTAATAAATATATTAATAATATTATTACAAAATGTTTTTGAAACATTAGATTTGTTTAGATGAAAAAATAAAATTTTTTTTAAATAAAATAACATTTTTTTTATTAAATATTCTTATACGTTTTAAGTTTTTTTTTTAATTTTTTATTATTATTATTTTTTTTTTTAATTGTATATTTGTTTTTATTTCTTTTGTTTTAATAATAGATTTAATTTAATAACATACATACATAATTAATTAAATAACAACTTAAAAATTAAATTTATTTAAATAAAATAATTTTTTTTTTATTAATTTTTTATTTAATTTAAAATTAAAGAGTTTTACTTTTTTAAAGATAAAACCATAGATTTTCTTTTTAAGCTGGGTTTCCTTGTTTTAAATACTTTTTTTTATTTTTTTGTTTTTAATTATTAAATAATTTATACATTTTCTTTAATATTATATAGATTTAGTTTTTATAAATACTTTTTCTTTTTAAATTTAATTTTCATTCTAATTTCTTTCTAAACTCGTAAATTCTTATCACTTTACAAAAAATCACTTTTAATTTCATTCAACAGGTTACATTTTCTTGCTATTTTTTTAATTTTTTTTGTTTGTTTTTTTTTCTTAATTTTTTCATTAATTATCTAAAGAGTTAAATTATTTATTAAATATTATTTCTTTTTTTTTTAATTTAAACATATACAGTGGTTTTTTTTTTAATAAATCGTTTGAATGTACATTGTAAATATATTGTATATATATTTTCTTTTTTATTTATTTATTTATTTATTAATTAATATTTATATTTATGTATGTATATAGACTATATAAACGGTGTTCAACAATGTTTTCTTAATATATACGATTTTGTTAAGGGGAAGGCTTGGATAGGCTTAGGGATAGGAAAACTGTCCCGAAATAGAATTGCTTAATTTCGTTTTTCAATCTGCAACATTGTACTACTTAAACTTCAATTCAAAAGTTCTCTATTTTTTTTTTTTTTTTTTTTTTTTTTTTTTTTTTTTTTGAACAGTGGTCCTTCACTTTAACTAACGAAGAAGATTTCGTCCCCATAACGTTATTATGATTCCATCTATTGATTGAGCAATAGAAGAGGTACTTTTTGACTTTTCATTGAGCCTCAGTGAAAATCGTACAGCAAATATGATTTGCTTCAAATATAGCATATTTTTCCGTAACTTACTAATGTTTTAAATTCTGGTGTGTCCTTGGTATTACAATTAGTTCATCTTGCTCTTATAAAGAGCATAGAGCTGCGTTAATATTTTTCTGTTTTTATCTGAATACTATTATATACTATACTATTATATACTGAATACTATATAATATTCTAGAATTTTAAATCATCATTACATAACCGCACCGTCTTAATTTTCATATTGCATACGTTTATCTAGCGTACCATATACAGTGAGTATTTCTTATTTTATCTTCTCTAGTTTTCCTGACTACCTTGCTTAGGTATGTATTTATTTTCTGTGACCTATATTTGACTTTTACTTGATATAGTATGTGCTCAGAACTCACAGCAATAAGTAGGGATAGAAATACATACATATGTATGTGCTTATTGTGTACTGCCAATTTGATATAAATTCCAGATTATTTCTTATTATCGGGTCCGCCATCTAACGTTTTTTTTTTTTCAACTAGTGCTTATTTCGTGAATGGTAACACTTAGTTCATGTCTGATTTGACAGATAATTAGTTTTATCCTTCCGATGAACGAATATGGTTGTGTATACGCTTGAACAACGCTGGGAAATATTGCGACATTACTTTGAAAATCATGGTAATGTTGCAGAATGTATGCGAAAATTGCGTGTTCGTTATCTTGTGAAAAAAGTGAAAGAAACTGGCATCCTCATCAATAAACCAAAGCGTGAAAAGCCAAAAACAGTGCGTACACCCGAGAATATTGCTGCTGTGGCAGAAAGTCTCAATCAACATCAATTCACCGTCGTTCTCAACAATTGAACATTTCGAAGACATCATTGAGACGAATTTTGCATAAAGACCTTGGTATGACATCATACAAAGTCCAATTGGTTCAGCAGTTGAAGCCAATTGACCATTCAATGCGTTTTCGCTTCGCAAAGTGGACCTGCGATCGACTGTTTTTGAAGATCGCATTATCAGCCGCAGAGCTGATGTCGTTTGGCACACCTCGGAGCTGCGATTTGACACCGTTGGACTATTATTTGTGGGGTGCCGTCAAAGATAAGTGTTACGCCGACAAGCCAGAGACAATTGACGCTTTAAAGGACAATATTGGTGAAGCCATTGGTGAAATACAGCTGCACACAATCGATAATGTGCTTAAAAATTGGACCTATCGTGTAGGCTACTGCATGGCCAGCCGAGGCAGCCATTTGAATGAAATTATTTTCCATTATTAACCGGAAGGATTGTACTTTCAAATAAAAAAAAGAAATTTGAGAAAATATTCAGTAGTTTTTTTTTTAAAGCATTTTCAAAAAAAAAAAAAAAGTTATTTGGCGGACCCTGTATATTCCGACTATCCTGCATAGATGTTTTATTCCTGTAAATCGCTATTGCTTCATGTGGTTCCTAATTTTGTTTTATGATATGAGATTCTTGTTTAAAATGTAATAAAGTCTACTAGCCGCTGATATTTTAACATTCAGGTGCTTATCTTGTTCTTCAACTTCACTTTTTAAAGCCTCAGAATATATTTCGTAGTATACTTTATGACAATTTAATTAACTCTCACAGTTTTGCCAGAAATCTATTGAGAGGAAAACGCCTAAGAAATATTCAAATTTCGTTTAGTTGAAGATGCCTGACCTGGGGTTCGAACCGAGGCCCGACGTCTAATAAGCCAACACACTACCTACTAGACCACGGCGACTCATCGTCAATATGATATCTTTGCCAAAATGACGATAAATCATCATGACCTCTGTTTTCTTAATTTTAATTCTCAACCTTTTCATTTACTATTTAGATTATGTTATAGATTTTCTTTCGAATCTGTGAGAAAAATGATATCATATCAAGACAACATTGATATTTTTGTGGCCACCTGCTTATTTAGATCTTTTGACTATGTAATAAATAGGAGGCGTAGGATGACTAACAGCTTAATACATCTTAGGTTCTTGTGTGGAATTTGCAGTTTAATATCGATTCCGAACGTCAAATTTTTGAGAAACTTTATGGCAATTTTATTTACTCTCAGAGTTTTGCCAGAAATCTGTTGAGAGGAAGTCGCCGAAGAAATATTTTTTCATTTACCGTTTTGTTGGAGACCTGGTCTGTCCTGGGGTTTGAACCGCAAAAATCTAAGTGTACGTTTTTCACTGACTTGATGGCTCAATTAAATTTTATATTTGTATCTGAAATATTTTATATTTTCTTAACGAATGAATTAAGGAACATTTTTGCAATAAAATATCATGCAAAAGGTTGGTAACACTGTTGTGGAATCAAGTAATCAAGCAACTCTATTTCATTACAGTTTTGAAATTGTGTGGAGAGTAGCATTAGGTTTCTCTTCTATTTTTAATTTCAGCAGGTATTTTTGTAGATTTTTTTTTCCATATTTTTCTTTAAGTTTAAGAATTTTTTTTTTTGTAAATATTTCTTCTTTTTTTTATAACGTTTTCATTTTTAATTATTGTGTTGTTGTTTTGGTTTTTTGTTTTCCTTTTTAATTCTAAATATTTTCTCTTTTTTTTTATTAATTTTGAATTAAAATATTTAAATATTGATTTCGATTTTCTATAAAGACTAAAGAATTTACAATAATTTTTATTTTACAAACATTTACAAGTTGCTTTTGCATAATTTTTGTTTTTATTTTTTTTTTTTTTTCTTAAAAATATAATTTTTTTTTTAAAGTGAACACAAAAATAAATGATTTACTTTCTCTTTTTTGTTGTTTTTTGATAGATTTTTGAAAATTTGTTTTTTGGGGGGGAGGTGTTTTTGTAACAGTTTCGTTTTGTTTATATACCATTTAATACATTATATGTATGTATATTGTTTATTCTTTATAAATAAATTATTAATTTGTATGTGATACATTTAACATTTATACAACATTTTATGTATTTATTTTGAATGATGCGCTCCTGAAATGGTTTCATGATTTGATTTGTAATTTTAATTCTCTTTTTTTTTTTAGCTTTTAGCTTAAAAGGCTTTAGCGTTTTAATATAATCATAATGGAATTTTAATTTGAAAACACTTAAAAGTCACAGATAAAATAAGTAAAGAATGTAAATAATATGCTGTAAACAATATAGAAGCTCAAATATTTACTGCTTCAATTTTGTTTCTGATCCTTAGTAGGCTTTAAGTTAAACTGTATCGAGCGTTGTATGCCTTTCAATAACACCTTACTTACTTACTTAATTGGTCATTACAGTTCTTTAGTCAGGATAACAACCTAACTTCTCACACCACCTAAATTATATGTATGTGTTAATTTTATCCATGAGTGCCGTGATCTATATTTTAATGTCAAATCCGATCTACAGCTTTAAGAAACTCTTCATTTTATTTACCCTCAGAAAGAAATATTTTTTCTTATTTTGTATTATTTTTTGTTTAAGAAAGTTGAGCTGGGATCTGAAACATCGGCTCTCGTCTAACGAGTCAAATACTACCTACCAACTAGGCTTTGGTAACTTCAATAAAAAATTTACGCGAAACTCAAATATGTTCCAGCAAAAGCTCTACGATTTGCATTTAAAGCTATCGTAGACTCTACAAGAAGCCTCAAATTGAAAATATCTGCTGGAGTAGTTGGTATAATATATTTTTATTTATTTATGTGTTAAAGGAACTTCTTTACTCGGTTCCCAGACTAAATATTAATATATTAGAAAGCAATTTTACTTTTTAATTTACGCATAACATTCAGGGGATGGCCCCTATTTACATTGTGCATTATGTTGAGGTTAGAAAAATAGGTTTTGGTAAGGAGGAAAGTGAGAGTAGTGTTTGTGGACATTAGGTTAGGTTAGGTTTGAGGACGTGTACCTGTCATTGGGATACCCAGAGGTCAAAATGACCCAATACGTCCTAGAAAAGAGAGAGAGAGAGAATAGTGAAGGAGATAGGGAAATTGGAAAAGGAGAAGAGGTAGGAAAGGGAGGATATATTAGACGGAGAAAAAAGATAAACACACAAGAGTGCGCGGCTACAACCTTGATGCTCTGGCAATTCGCAACTTGATCAATCTGTTTATGAATCTATGAAGAGTCTTAATGTCGGTTCTCCAAAGCGAGTTTAAATCTTTAAAGAAGCCTCTTTCCAGGATTCTCAACCTTAAGGGGGCTGGACAGTTACAGAGGAGGTGTTCGATATTATGCAATAGTCTGGCCGGGATCTGTTCCAGATTCTTGTCAGTGGTCTAATCTCGCATTGCCCTTTAATAAAACCAATAACTGACCTTAGGCTGGCCATATCTAAGACCAGCAGTAAACCTAGACACATAACATCTCGATCCATCCCTCCCTTGCCTCTGCTCTTCCTCCCTGACACACCCAGTGATGAGGCCGTAGAAGTGGCAGATTGGTGGATCAGGACGACCCCAAATATCAAGTCGCCATCAGTAAGTGAACCTAATCTAGCGAGAGCCGAGTATACTGCTATGGCCCGGAACCCAGCTTAGATGAATTCGATCTGGTCCAAAGGTCCTTAAAGACTTTGCACTCACGAACAAGGTGTGATATACACCACACACGCGCAATGGCCTTGAGGCAAGCATGACTATATTGAATTGCTATATTTAAATTACTTTGAAATTTCAAAATGCTGCGAAAAGTTTGTCAACTGCTATAATTTCCTTTGTGAGTTAGTTAGAATAGGTGACTCCAGAATACTTCAACTAATGTTAACACAAAATTTTTTCAAATTTTTCTGAATTGTTGTACATTTTGAAATAACTAATTTCTCTTAATTGGTGACATGAAAATTATCAGAGGCTTTAGTTATCGTTGATGGTTTTCGATATTTTTTTTTGTAATAGATTTTATAGGCTAAAGGCAAAGATTTAAGATTAAAATAAAAAAATATTCCAGGTTACTGTATAACTAGACTGAACTTTTTCGTAATAAGAATGTTAACATTTTAACGCAGTGTTAAAAAAAATTAATTTAAAAAACCCTGGGGGGTTACTCCGTAACTCGATTCGAAAAGTAAAAGTATTCGAAAGATGTTTTCGATAAGTAAATAAAAGCGTACTCTGTAAATCGTTCGACAATTTTCATGGAAAAACCAAAAATAAACTTGGCAGCACTTGGTGATTACAAGTTTTAATTATAAAAAAATTTAATTTTAATTATAAAATTGTCACAAACAAACTAAAAGTTAAAATTTCAAAAATATGTGTTATAATGGATTGTGTGGCTTTTTGGTTTGATGATTCTGATCAGGTTATAGAGGAGAGAGTTAAAAGAAAGATGTATCTCTTATTATACATCTGATTTTGTGAATATTGATAATAAGAGGTAGGAAAAAAATTTGTTCTGAAAAATTCACAAATATTTCCATTTTTAGTTTTATTAAAAATTTTCATCTAAGCTAAGAAGCTTTTGTATATGTCTTAGAAAGTATTAAGGCGACCTTAAGCATCGAAAAAGATCTACCGCTTATGTCCATCCTTAAAGTTAGCCGTCGCCTTAAAATTCCTAGCACAAGATGGATATCAGCATCAAATAGGCCAAGACCGTTACCTAGGGCTCTCTCAGTAGTCAGTGTCTAGATATTTAACAGAAGTATGTGAAGTCAAAGTGTTTATTTTGGCTATCCATCCATTGTCAGTAAATCAGCCGTCTGTCTTTCTAGAGGTGTTAATGAGCAATACTTGCATGGTCCTCCACCAGTACCAGAGATGCTTAGTTTATTTCTACTACATTTGGCCTTGACCTGCGATAGACAGGCACTAAGTATTTAAATCTATCTAAGCTTACTTTTTTCCAACCTTTAACATCTCGCTGCGGTATATCAAGTGAATCCAAATCGGTTCTTAATTTTTGCCACATGTTATTAGATTTGTTTCTTGCATATGGCACTTTTAGATGTCCCTTGGCCAAATCCGGATGCGTCACCATAAAGACCACAATAGTTTCGTATTGTTTTTGATTGGTATATAAAATTCTTTTTCACTCACTCCTTTGAGATTGTTTAAAAAATATTATTTTATTTTTATTTTGCAATGTATTTTTGTTAATTTACTTGCATTTTAAATTTATTATTAGTTGTCACCAACACAACTGCTAACAAAGAATTTTCGAACATTTACTACGATTTTTATGCTCGTTTTCGTAATACAAAGTTAGTTGTTTTTTGTTCGTACAAAAAGAAAAAAAACATTGGTCGCACTTTCGAAAATTATCAGTACTTTCGTACTTTGTTCAAATACGTACATTTTAATTTTCGTATCGAGTTACAGGGTAACCCCCCTGATATTTCTATTTATAGGATTTAAAAAGCAAAGAGTAATATAATAAATAAATTAAAAAATCTTTTTAAAATTAATGCAAATTTAATCAAAAAAAATGTGTTTTTTGGAATGTTTTTTTCCAATATGGGTTAAACCGCTAAATCCTTTACAATTAAATTTATTTCTAATAAATACTCGTATATATATACATACAATATAAATTGCAACAATTTATTCTAGATTTTTTTTTATGATTTTGTTTTTGAAACAAAATTTTCTTTGTTCTTCTTTTTTTTCATATAAGGTACTCAATTTTCTATTATTTGTAAAGATTTTTTAAGTGTTATGAGAGTTTAAAAATTAAAACAAAAAGAGGTACAAAAACAAAATTATTTTAAATGAAAATTATGTAAAATGAAATCATTATACATATTATTGACACTATTAAGACAAAATCGTTATCAGTAAACCTAGGCTTACTATCATATCACAAGTAGTTCTGTTCTCTTTTCTGCAATAAGTTTCGCATCACTAAGCCAATATGCCAACGTAGTAAACGTCACTGAAAATTGTATGTGGTTTTTAATTTTGAATATTTTCCTAAAATTTTTGCTACAACTTGCAATTTGACAAATTTTGAAGATCATTAATCATCGGAGCAGAAGCCAATTCTTATTTTAAGATGGCAACACCACTGGACAGTACCGACATATAGTGGTGAAATACCGTTTTATGTGGAGAACATTTCAAGGAGAACTAAGCATACAATAATGATAAGCAGAAGTCTTGCATAAATCATGCGATTATAACACGAAAATACTGGATTGGATGCATACCATGAGGGTCAAGTTAATTGTGCTCTATTGGACCATTCTATGGGCAGATAGGACAAACTTGAAAACAACACAGATGGAGTTTAATGAGATTAGATAATCTGTCAAATTCGAAATAATGAAAAAACCTCTCTTTTGGCTTCCCTAGAGGCTCTAAGCGATTTAGGACTTTCGAATTTGGTATTAAAGATCAAATCCTTTGGATGAAAACAACGAATACGGAAATCATTTGTGGGATCCCCCTGTGGACAGAAGCCGTAAAGTCTACAACTTGGCAAATGCTGTTCAACGAGACTGAGTAATAAAATTGAATACTGACATCTACTTACTCTCCTAAGAGAGGAACCAATCTGTGGTACACAGATAGTTCAAGGGGTAGTAGTGGTGTTCGTGTCCACAATTGAAAATTTGAAACCCATGGGGAAGCTCAAGAGATGCACTCAATTCTATTCGGACAGAAGGTAGAGAGCCCGAAATATACCAATACAATTTGCTATCTGAGCACTTAGCTCTTATGAATTTTATTTGAAATTTTTTAGGTCGGTCTGGGTAGGGTAGGCACCTTCAAGGCAGGGAGAATAGTGTCAGCTTTCAGATACTAGGTCATCTTGAAACTCAGCATGCTGAGCGGTTTCTAACTTTCTAGGAAATAAACTTTTGTACCGCTGATAGGGCCAAGACTTTTCTATGAAAAGGATAGTCGACTTTAAAAGCGTGTATTTGGCGAAAGAGAAGATAGATAGAGGCGGAAACACCTGCCAGGTTTAATACAATCTAAACTTTTGCTTTCCAATTGCGTCACGTTGCGTTCAGGCAGGCACAGTAACCATGAATAACCTTTGTACAGAATATTAACCGCTTTAAGCCTAATATGTGGATTCTGTGATAAGGAGAACGAATCAATAAAAACTAAGAACCAGTGCGGTGTTAATGCATTCCAGAGGGAGCACACACCTGGGGGTTTGTCAGGTATTAGGAGGAGTTATCCTGACGTCAGTCAAGACAATAAAAGGGGGTAAGATAGGCAATCCTTACACCTGTACACGAAACTAATTATAAATCTTTTCAAGACATTAACAAACTTTTGGATTTTTTGACTTAACTATCAAAGAAGTTACGATATTCGTAGAATATGATTTTCAGTGGCACTGTGGGCTCAAACATCGTTAACAAGTAGAATTATTTCATGATGGTCTTGAGAATAATAATGTAAAATGAAAAGGAGAAAAAAGTAACCAAAAAAATAAAATAAAAATAATTCGTTGCTACAATTTAATGTGATTTTAAAAATTTTGTTTTCTTGTTTTTATTTTTAATTTATTTTTCTTTTAGTATAGTTTGTTTTTTTTGTTTGACAAAATTGTTTTATTGTAGTTTTTTTTTTGTTTTGTTTTTATACATTTAAATGAAAATTACAGACAAAAATAATTAAAAAAAAGAGAAATAATAATAATGTATTGATATATGTATATTAGATTAAAAGAGAAAAATAAGTATAAAGGAATTATAAAATAAAAATTATAATAATATTTATAAATCAAAATAACAAGTAAAACGTACAAAAAAGTGGGAAATAAAATAAAATATAGAAGCGTAAAATTACAAATAAAAAATAATAGTAAAAATTAATTATACAATATAATAATATATAAAGAAGAGAATTTAAAAACTAAAAACATTTCTTTCTTTTATATTTAAATTTAAAAAACTATGAAGGTAGTAGTTATTGTATTGTATTGTATATATTGAATTTATAATTAAATTTTTTTTTTTTTTATTATTAAACTAATTACATAAAAATTTAAATATAATGAAAATTTATATAACAAAAAAAAAAAAAAAAGAAATAAGAAGTGAAATCAATGATAATAATTAATAAATCAAAGAATAGTTTAACATTTAATATGATAAAAAAAAACCGTTTAAAAAAATAAACCACACTTATAGTTAAGAACAAAAAGAAAATTTATTTTTTTTTTTATCATTATATTATGTTAATTATATATATATATATATATATATATATATATATATTTATATAGTAATATTAATTAGTTTATATATTTAAAATATAGTTTAAGGTACATTCTTTTTTTTTATTTATTTAATATAATTTTTTTTTCTTGCTTTAATTTTTAATGCACTCCCTAAAAATGTAAAGTTTACTTTTTCATAAATTCACACTCTTATAGCAAGGATTTTAAAGCAAAATTTTTATTATAAATTTCTTTTTCTTATAATTTTATTATTATTACCAGAAATTAATCATAAAACTTATGAAATTATTTCAAATTAATTTAAATTTCAGATATTCAAAACCGTTTATTTAAAGGAGACCATTACACACAGCCAAAATGTGTCCAACGTAATGCCATGTATGTATACATTCACAACAAAATTCTTATAATTCACCAGGAGTCAAAAATAGCTTGTAAAACATACTAAAAAAATCGAATACTTCACAACAAAACAATAATTCAGTTTCATACACTGTTCATCTATACTACACAACTACAGCAACAAAAATCAAACATTTTCACCATAAAACAATATTCCAACTACATACATTCATTATCTGCCTACTTACATTTTTAAACAGGACTAAACAACTACGAAAGCAGAAATCAAATACTACTTCACCACAAATCAATAATTCAGCTTCATACACTGTTCATCTATACTACACAACTCCGACAACAAACATCAAATATTTTCACCATAAAACAATATTTCAACTACATTCACGGTCTGCCTTCATATACTTTTAAACAGCACTATACAACTACGACTTCACCATAAAACAATAATTCAACTTCATACTCTGTTCATCTTTACTACACAACTACGACAACAAACTTCAAATATTTTCACCACTAAACACTAATTCAACTGCATTCATAACCAGCCTTCATGCACTTTTGAACAGTGCTACACAACTACGACAACAAAAATCAAATACTTCACCACAAAACAATAATTCAGCTTCATTCTTAGCCTGCCTTCATATAATTTTCGCCTGTACTACACAACTACGACAACAAAAATCAAATACTTCACCACAAAACAATAATTCAACTGCATTCACAACCTGCCTTCATATAATTTTCATCTGTACTACACAATTATGAAAACGGAACCGGTAAGTCATTTGTAGCTTATTTTTAGGTTAAGTATTAATCACAGTTACAAATATTTTAATCCTAACTTCAAAATATGTAAGTTATTAAAACAAAAATTTTTATAACCAATCTAAGATAATCAAATATTACAAAAAATAATTGTTACGAAGATTCAACCTTAAAGTGGAAGAACCAATATTTATTTCATGTCGCATTAATTAATTAATTCAAAGCTCTATCGAATATCAAGAATTATTCTCCTTTAGCATTATTGATTGATGCCAGATCTTGAAATTATTAAAAATATGGCAAACTCGCATCAGATACTTTCCTTCCATGCGTTGTTTTGTCTCTCTAATAAAATGATAAACAATTTCAAAAGATTGAACATTTTTATGAAAACTATTTCGAAATTTAGAGAGTTTTCACTACTCCCTACCGAGTTGATTTTGAATTTGTGTTTAAACCATAATAAGAATTCAATGCATAAAGTCGTAAACAAATGCTCACAGAGCAAGCTTGGCTTGAGAAAACCTAAAATTCCAATATTTTATATGAGACTTAGTGGTGGCAATAAGTTCAAAATACAGGCATAAAGCAATATTTTCCAATTCGGAGTGCAATTTTCTTCAAGCATATCCGAAGAAGTGTGTTTGGCTGTCACATAAAAGATTTTTTTAATTATTTTGATATTTTATAATCATTATGAAAGATATTGAGCCTAATGAGGGTTATCGAATTTCATAATGGATTGAAAATAATTTTATATTTTGCTTTAATCTATTATAAAATTTTTCGAAATTCGAAAACCAACTTTTACTTACTTTTTTGGTATCACTTGGAAGTAGAATTTATTTTCTTTATGTGACATTTTTTGTTTTGCAAAATGTAATGCCTTTTTAATCGCTTTTTTTCTGAAAACCTACGTATTTGAAATCTTACTTTTACGTTTATTTTTTTTGGGAAAAGATACATGTCTTCTGATGACATACTTTCTTAAAAGCAGTTTATTAGAAATGTGCACAAAGACTGAATTAAGCTGTTCAAAATATATCCGTCCTTTGAATTACTCACTTAAATGGCCATTACAATCCTTTAGTCAAGCATTACAGCCTAGCTTCTCAAGCGAGAGAGTGGCGAAACCTACAATTTCACGTCGACTCTGACCGACAGTATCGGGAAAGTTTTCGTGGCCATTTTATTTACTCTCAGAGATTTTGGCAGATAACTGATGAGAGGAAGTAGTAGCCGAAAGAAAAATTGTTTTCATATTCCGTTTTGTCCGACATGTCTGAGCTAGGGATTTGATCACGGGCGCTTATCTGATTGGCCAACACACTACCCACAAGACTATGGCAACTACGTCCTTTAAACATTGTTTAAAAGAAGTTCTTAACACGCGTTCATTTACATACATATTTGAAAAGTGATATAAAAATCTTTATATATTTTAAAAAAATACTTTTCTAATTGCACAAGATCGAAAACTAAAATTTGAACAGTGTGTCTCGTACATAAAAAGCTATACAAGGCCCCAAGAAGATTTATTTTGTATTTGTAGTATATTTAAAGAAAATTGAAAGTATTTTGTAGCTGGAAAAATAGATTGTTGTAAGACTAAGGCTACATAAGTAAATAATTGCTAAAATGCAAATTTCTACTATAATCTAATGTGTGGCCTTAACCCGACAGGATATAAACAATTAGGCCAAGTTTGGCACATTGTAATTTGTAATCATTCGTAGTATCTTAGTATCAAGCGCAATATCAATTAATCACTAAAAAACAGGTACTAAGTCAATTGATTTAGTTATTTTTTGCTGCCCTTACTATCGTATCCTTTTGTACATGCTTGGAGAAGCATCAAAATAAGTTTCAGCAGGGGAATGCTTAAAACTAATTTGTACATTGTTTCGTAACGAATATCTAGAATTGAAATATTGAATTAGAATGGTAGAATTTTATTGAATTAAATTCTCTTTTAAAGATTTAAGAATAGTTTTTCTCTGATTTAAAAAGAAGTTTTTTTTTTTTTTTTTTAAATAGGATTTTTTTCATTTGCAATGTGCATAATAAAAATTTTGCTTAAAAATATTGTTTGCTTGCTATTTGAGCATTTTTTTATATTTTCGGTAAACTTATTATAATTAGTGTTACATTTTTGTTTGTTTTTATTTCTTTTAATATTAACGTTTAATTAAATTAAAAACAATAACATTATGAACAATTGCTGTTTGATTTGTTTGTTGTTGGGTTTTTTTTTTTTTTTTTTTTGTATTGTATTCCTTTTTTGTTTTATTTTTGTTTAGTGGTATCTGTGGTAAAATTTAAATTTTTTTTAAATAATTGTTTTTAACATTTAGATTTTTTGTTAAACATCAAGCAACAATTTTTATTTTTGTTTTTTTAATTAATAATATTTAAAATCTAAATACATTTATAACAATCTGTTTGATAGTTTTTAATTTTTACTTAATTGGTGATGTTTAATTATAGAAAAATTTGTTTTTTTTTTCTTTGTTTTACTGTATTTAAAGTAGTTTTGTTTTTTTGTTTAACTTAAGAAGACTTAATAATATTTACATAAAAATTACAATTAATATATTGTTTTATTTTTAATTTTTCACAAAATATCATTTACTTACTAAACGTAACAACAAAGTTTTAATAGATTTATATTTATTACATGTTTTTTCTTTCTTTCTTTTGTTTGTTTGTTTTTTTTATAAAGAGAATCCCCAAATTTGAAAATATATATATATATGTATGTATATGTATGTATACATATACTATATACTATGTATCATTTGTTGTTGTTGTTGTAATATTTATAAATAACCACAAAAACCATTTTTTAAAGTTAAAGTTAAATTAAAAAGTTTTTTAAATTATTTTTTTTGTTTCTCTATATTTTGTTTGTTGGTTTGTTTTAATGCCTGAAAGTATGCCTTAAAAAAGGTGTCTTTATAAAGCCTGAAAGTATGTTTTGTTTATTATTCTTACTTTGTGTTTTTCATTTTATTTTTTTCTTAAAGATTTCCTTTCTTTCTTTCTATTTATAATTGTCACAAAAATATAGTTTCTATTTATTATTCTTCTTGCTTTTAATGTATGTATGTATGTATGTATATAGACTTTAAACATTTATTTTCATTTTTTTTGTAAGCTTAGCTTTTATTAAATTTTTTCTGTGTTTTCTTAATCTGTGTCTAGTTTAAAACCATTTTTATTTTTTTATTATTATTTTGTTTTTTGAATTTGTTTGCTTCTTTGTTTTAATTTTATTAATTAAATTTTGTTTTCTTCTTTCTTTTTCTCTATCTTTAAATGATTTTTGTGTTTTGGTTTTTATGTGTATATATAATATGGTGTGGTATATACAATATATATATTCCATGATGATGTGTATGTAGGTAGGTGTGTATGTATGTGTGAGCGTGGTAACTTATATTTATTTATTACTTAAATTTTATATACCCACCCCTTACAAATGGGTTTCTAATCCATTATTTACTTTTATTTGTTGTTGTTTTTGTCATTACATTTTACACCTTCCGTTTTGCATGCAACATTTCCATGAGTAACGTTTGTGTGGGTGCACTTCCGGCGCAATGTTTTGAATATAAGTGCTCTTCACCACGTGCTGCCATTGCATGTATGTCTGGCAGTATACTTAACAGCCTCCTAAATTTATCCTGTAAAAAAAATAAAAACAAACAAACATTAATTTTATTTCCAACATACGAATATCAATTTAATCATTAATATGCACTTTGTAAATCATTAAAATCCTGCAAAGAAATTTCTGCAAAGCATTAAATCAATCATTGGACAATCACAAATCACAAATTAAGTGTGAAAGGTCTTGTTTTTGTTGAAAACATATACGTTTAAATATTATTCGAATAGTTGATGATAGTAGTGCAGGAATTATGGATTTGGGAATCTTATCGGCAGATACATACATATGTCCACTGTATAGATGAAGTATCTGTTTAGCAATTCTCTATTTAATCTGGTTACTTTGACCCCCAATAGGATCTATTAGCTCATTAGATATTCAAAACGGTTTGTGCTTTGCTATAATGCACCTGATAAGTGTAGGCACAGTGCACAGTGATACAATTCTTGTTATTAATATGATTTATTGTGGACCCCCTATGAGTTCATTGGACCTCGCATGGGTTTTTCAGTAAGTGTAACGCTGTAACGCTTTTCAATCAACTAATTCCCATGCTATTGGTATATCTGATGTTGGTGATATCAGACGAGCCTAGTCATATTTTCGTTGTTAAATTGTACGGAGTAAGCTGTTACGCTATATCGGATTCATACAGTTTTAGTGTACACTGGGAATATTACGTTCGATTGCACTTAACAAAATAGTGGTACTTAACGAATTTCATTATTTTATGGCCATTGATATTAACATTAACTGCTTGCGCTTCACTTGGGTAGCGCATTGTATCTTTTTTTTTAATCTGCGTCTACACCTTAATTCTTCATAACAAACAGACTTCTTCTAGTCTAACAAGCTTGTTCATCCTGTTCTTTTCCGCCGACCACGTCTTTAAGTCCTATGGGGATTCCACTCGAATGCCAATTTTGCAATATTGTATATCACATCCATTTTCGCTATTTAATATCTAGTACAGTCTGTGTTTGAAATTTAGTTGTGGCGCAACCACAATATGCACAAAATATTTCTAAGGCTTAAGGTTGCTTAAATCTTAGTAATATTGAAATTAAGGGAAGGCAATCCATATCCATAAACCACCATAATTAAGCCTGATGGTCTATTCTAGCACCAGGAGTAACATTTTTTTTCACATTTTCAGTCGTCTGGCTGGCGTTTTTGACTTTGTCAAAAAATTATGCCAATGTTTCTCTTTCGTTATTACATTTGTAGCAAGCTCGTTCCAATTGCAGAGAGAGTGTTCCACAGTCGTGCAAAATTGTCTACAAAAACTTAGACTCTCTAGGCGTGATGCAAGCGCTCCTTTACAATGCGAAGAATGCATTTCTTTTATTTTCACGCGAAGCCATTTCTTTCAATCAACTGAAATTAAACCCAAATTCTAACCCTGACTTCTTTAATTCAACATCCTAAGGTATGCTTTAAATTTAAACAATGTTTCTATTTGTTTTAAAACAGGCAAAGCTACTAAACTAAAAGTTGTAGTAGAAAGAAACAAATTGTAATTCACTATAAAAAGTTACAATTGTAATGTGAAGTATAAGAGAAGCATTTGTTGTCTTACCGTCACAGATGGGTAACACGTTAATGTATAATCTAATAACGCTGCTTGTACATTTTCATGACCCTGCAATACAGTTTTCTTATTGATAATACCTCGTACATCTGTAATTAAAAATTTGAAATTTATTTTCAATCGATGTTTGTGTTCTTTTTTAATTGTTATCATTAATTGGGCGACAGTACTTACCTGGATTTAATAAAATTAGAAATTTCATACACACATAATCGCCCATATCGAATTTCAAATCTTGTAATTTATTTTGCAATTCATTGAAATAATCAGCCAATTGCGGTACGCCCAATAGGCCTAAACTTAAGAGATTAAACACTTGTCCATTATTAAGTTGTGTTTCGTCAGGCAGGCCATTGTGTATGCGTTGATGTAAGTGATCCAATACCAACATATCGGACCATGAATGTTGCAGTAGCTTCATTTGATCGTCAACCTGAAATTCAAAGGAAAGATGAAACATTTTAATAGAATGGTCAAAATTAGTTTAAAATTAAAAATATCTTTAATATCTATAAATATCGACTTGACTTGCTTAATATCACTCTCAAATAATCACTTTAACTTGTGCAAATTTTCGTTTTATAAATGTAGGTTAAGAGTATAGCATCCCCCCCGTTTGCCAGCACAAACGTCTTAACGAAACATTTTTCTATCGAATGCATCTTCATGTTTATCGAAAGTCAATCCTTGGTAATGAAATGAAGGTCAAATATTTTCTCGCCGACCTATTTTCCAGATTTGGAAACAAGAAAATTACATTTTCTACTGTAATCACACTGTAGTCTGCTGTCAATACTTGGCAAACATAAACTAAAGGACCCAGTTAGTTCAAATTATCGCAGGAGTCATTTGACAGATGCTTGGTAATAGGATCGGTGTTGTCCCCTTTTATTTAAAAAATCGAGAAATTAAAAGTTAATCCACAAACTTTATAGTCTGTCTCATAAACTAAAACTGCTCTTCAATCTTTTTAAAACGCATTATCGTGGCCCACATTTTGCTCCCGCTCCCGTAGTCCATATCCTTCCGATTTGTTAATAATTCTCATAAGTTTGCCAGGATCAAACACAGAGTGTGACTTGGTAGGGAGGTGAAGGTGGCCGTCCAACCAAAGAATTTCAGATGGGCATACTTAGGTGCTGTAAGATGCATTGTAATACCACAGTGATCATCTAGTCCCGGAACCATTCGGACCTTCTGATGAAGTGACTTCGATCCTAATGTACACTATTGGCATCGGATCGCCTATATAATGGAAGTCATGATCTAGTAGATAGTGTGCTGCGTTATTAGATGCGTGCTCGTGCGCAGACATGTCAAAGAAAACGAAATATGCAAAAAAAAATTGTTTCGGCGACTCAGAGCACTCTTCTGGCAAAAATACTGAGAATAAATATTTCAATTATGGATTACGCTTTGGCCATTGATTCCAAAAGCGTTTCACCGCCAGTTCCATTCAGTCTGAAACTATTCGTGAGAATTTGAACAGAGTCGTTTACGACGAATTTTTTATGAATCTTTAATTTTAAATGAACCCAAAAATTGTACCCAAAAAATCCCATTTATGGGTTATATTTTCCGATAAAAGTGTGGTAACATTAACTGATAAGAAATAAAATAAGAGAGTAATTGAAACCATGGTATAAGAAATATAGAAGGTAGTTTCATTCTCTCTTTATTTTTTAAAATAAGGTTTTTTGAAGTTTTATTTTCTCACAAACTACATATATAGCGTTGCCACATTTATAATTTTGTTGTATATTCCCAATAAATTATTTCTAACAAATGTGTAATTTGGGCTAGTATTTAAAGAATTTCAATTAATTTTTAAAAAAATTGAGTTTAAATGTTCCAAAAGTTTCAAAAAATCGGTATTAGGCTTATGTAATCAAAATATTTTTCAATTGAATTGAATTTATTATTTTCATGTTACTTCAAAGAAAATGTGGGAAATTTAAAATTAATATGGTAGCATTATTTTAACGAAAACGTCATAATCCTTAAGCATGTCAGATAGTGAATTTTAAAAAATAAAGAGAGAATGAAACTACCTTCTATATTTCTTATACCATGATTGAAACTTGCTCTCTTTCTTTTTCTCTGTGTATGTATTGTTGGGTTGTTCGGAAAGTAATTACGTTTTTTTCCGACAGAGGATTTAATTGAATTTTTTTTGCACCCAACTTCACAGCCGTATAATTTTTATATGCTTTGAGAAGTTATATAGTACGGCTTGAGTGTGAAAAATTCCAATTAATTCTACGCAGTTGTTTTTGGTTGGTGCCCTTTTAAATATGGTGAGCGATAAGCAGCATTTTCGACATATCATCTTACTCTGTTTTACTACAGAAAGGGTAAAAATGCTGTTCAAGCCAGAAAGAAATTGACCGATGTGTATGGAGAAGCTGTGTTGACAGTACGCCAGATGTCGAAGATGCACCACTTTCGGGAAGGCCGGTTGAAGATGATAAAGACGCGATAATGGCATTATTTGATGCGAAATGGCGAATAACAACACGTGAGATCGGATTGGGATTAATTTTATCAAATTCAATATAATTTAATAAAGTATTTGTTTATTATACGAAAACTGTCTTTCATTTTCACAAAAAAAAAAAAACGAAATTACTTTCCGAACAACCCAATAATTGTGGTTTATTTTTGTTTCAGCAACTGTTTACAACTCATACAGTGTTGCTAAAATAAAACGCTTTAATAACTGTCGAATTAAAACGCGTACAAATTTCGTTTTTTTAAGTGCTAAATTATAAAAAAAAATTGTATACCTAGTTATGGACGTAAAAAGAAGTTTACGCGCTTTAAAAACTAAATCCTGCTAAATTGTCATCACTGATCGTTTACTTGAAATAAAAAAAAAAATGCAACGACGACGAAAGAAAATAAATTAACCAACAGTAACTGAGCACAATTTTAAAAGCAGAGCTACTACGGTTGCGTCACATTTATTCTGTGTTGTGTGTGTACGTTTTCGCTTTCGTTAAAACACCGCTGCTACTATAGTATGTGAGTGTGTGCGATGATTATTTCTCATACAACGTTAACATTGACGTCGCTAGCTACAATAACGGCGACGGCGTCTTTATCATTATTATTACAGTCAAACATTTTTATTCAAGTTTGTTTGTTTGTATACAGTGAGACGAGTGTATGTGTGTATAACATTGTTTATAAGCTAAGCTGTGGTTATACTTGTACTCTGTTGCTAACATATGGTTCAGCTTTGGTTGCTAACTAGGTCAAATATTATAAACAAAACAAAACAGACACACAAACACTGTAAAGAAAACGAAACGAAACGAAAGAACGACACAAAGCGGTGTTCGTTTTCGTTCAAATGAAATTGAAAACGAAAAATCCAAACAAAATAAAAACCAAGCACAAGAACAGCAGCAACAAACACTACAAAAAAAAAAAAAAAAAAAAAAAAACACGACAATAACAATAATAAACACACTGTAATTGCTACTTGGTTTAATAATTGTATGTAGGTATGTCTGTATGTATGTACGTAATAATAAAAAAAAACAAATAAATTAAACGTCAACAATAATTGATATTCTGCCGGCTTAAAAATAGAAAATAAATCTTGTCTTTCACAAAAGCCTTTAACAGTAGAAGAATGAAGAACGACAGACAGAAGTTAAACAAAAACAAAAAAAACGTAATGCTTGATAGCCAGCAACAACAATAAAAAAAGAAAAAAAAAGCGCAATTGCTAATGATAGTAAGAGAAGAGTGTGCGTTGTTGTTGTTGTTGTTGCTGCAATGACGATGACGCAGACAGCGTGCTAAATAAGTTTTACATAATTTTGCGTTTTTTTCTTCTTATTTTTTGTATTGCAATTGCTATTAATATTGTTGTTGTTGTTGTTGTCTTTATAATAAAGAAGTGATGTTGTTGGCAATGGTGTTGGTATACAAATATTATGAAAATAAAACAACAAATCATTCAACCGCAGTCGCAATAAACTACTACATACATACATACATAAACACACAAACATAATACATAATAATAATGACCAATCATTGTGCCATTTTTTACAAAAAAAAAAAAAAAAATTCTTTAGATTTTAAATAAAAGATTTGAGTTTAAGTGATGGTTAAAATTTAAATTTAATTGACAACACTTTCCCAAAAGTTATGGTGTTTTATGTGCGATATCTCTGAAAGTAAATCACAACAAATGCTGGTAAGGATTTCCTTTCGGTTTGTGTAAAACATTCAACAATGCTGACAACCACTGATGATGATCTATCTACATACATCCGACTCACAGTTCCTGCAGAAGTCACTCGATTTAATGAAATACAATTGTGCGATAGATAATCAAGTGATTTAAGGACAAAAGTGAAGCAGTCATATTCTCATCCATACAACTTAAGTGTAGAGTCTAACAATATTGGATGTTCCCTCCCGGCTGCTAACATATTTAAACCACTTGAGACAAGCGGAAAAGGTTAGGTTAGAGATCGTATACTTGTCTTTGGGGCAAGTACACTACCAAGAGAACAAAATGACCCGTTGTAAATTCGTTCTAAAAGAGAGAGAGGATAGTGAAGGAGATAGGCAAAGGAAAGGAAGAGATTAAGAGACGGAGGAAAAAAGGTGGACCAAAAACACACTTCAAAAAAAAAGCTGGGCAGTTGCAGAGGGGGTGTTCGATAGTTTCCAACTCCTCCTCATCGCAGTATAACCACAGTATAGCTCTATAAGACGACCATCAGCAAGATCTGGCCAGGAGCCAAGCTTGCTGCTCTTTCTGTGGACTAGATCAAAAAACGCCACAGGTCAAGAGCCGGAATCCCGACCGAACCGTCACTCCCTGTGTCCATTTTGGAGATCCTCAGGTTCAGCAACACTGACCTACCCACCGTTACCTGGAGGGTGGCCAGAATTACTGACCAATGGGGTGATCACCGTGAGGTGATCATCATCATCTTAAATTAGGCATCTCTAGCTAGCTAGCAAGCAGCTGGGTAGTTAGCTACCAATGCAGCTGGCTAGCAACGCAGCTGGGTAGCTAGCTACCAATGCAGCTGGTAGCTAGCTACCAATGCAGCTGGGTAGCTAGCTACCAATGCAGCTGCGTAGCTAGCTAGCTAGAAATGCTGCTGGGTAGCTAGCTAGCTAGAAATGCTGCTGGGTAGCTGGCTAGCAATGCTGCTGGGTAGCTAGCTACCAATGCAGCTGGGTAGCCAGCTACCAATGCAGCTGGGTAGCTAGCTACCAATGCAGCTGGGTAGCCAGCTACCAATGCAGCTGGGTAGCTAGCTACCAATGCAGCTGGGTAGCCAGCTACCAATGCAGCTGGGTAGCTAGCTAGCTAGCAATGCAGCTGGGTAGCCAGCTACCAATGCAGCTGGGTAGCTAGCTAGCTAGCAATGCAGCTGGGTAGCCAGCTACCAATGCAGCTGGGTAGCTAGCAATGCAGCTGGATAGCCAGCAACGCAGCTGGGTAGCTGGCTAGCAATGCAGCTGGGTAGCTAGCTACCAATGCAGCTGGGTAGCCAGCTACCAATGCAGCTAGGTAGCTGGCTAGAAACGCAGCTGGGTAGCTAGCTACCAATGCAGCTGGGTAGCTGGCTAGCAATGCAGCTGGGTAGCTAGCTACCAATGCAGCTGGGTAGCTAGCTACCAATGCAGCTGGGTAGCTAGCTAGCTAGCAATGCAGCTGGGTAGCCAGCAACGCAGCTGGGTAGCTGGCTAGCAATGCAGCTGGGTAGCTAGCTACCAATGCAGCTAGCCAGCAACCTAGCTGGGTAGCTAGCTACCAATGCAGCTGGGTAGCTGGCTAGCAATGCAGCTGGGTAGCTAGCCAGCAACGCAGCTGGGTAGCTAGCTAGCAATGCAGCTAGGTAGCTGGCTAGCAATGCAGCTGGGTAGCTAGCTAGCAATGCAGCTGGGTAGCTAGCTAGCAATGCAGCTAGGTAGCTGGCTAGCAATGCAGCTGGGTAGCCAGCAATGCAGCTGGGTAGCCAGCAACGCAGCTGGGTAGCTGGCTAGCAATGCAGCTGGGTACTAGCTAGCAATGCGGCTGGTTAGCCAGCAACGCAGCTGGGTAGCTGGCTAGCAATGCAGCTGGGTAGCTAGCTACCAATGCAGCTAGCCAGCAACCTAGCTAGGTAGCTAGCTACCAATGCAGCTGGGTAGCTGGCTAGCAATGCAGCTGGGTAGCTGGCTAGCAATGCAGCTGGGTAGCTAGCTACCAATGCAGCTAGCCAGCAACCTAGCTGGGTAGCTAGCTACCAATGCAGCTGGGTAGCTGGCTAGCAATGCAGCTAGGTAGCTGGCTAGCAATGCAGCTGGGTAGCTGGCTAGCAATGCAGCTAGGTAGCTAGCTAGCAATGCAGCTGGGTAGCTGGCTAGCAATGCAGCTGGGTAGCTAGCTAACAATGCAGCTGGGTAGCTAGCTAGCAATGCTGCTGGGTAGCTAGCTACCAATGCAGCTAGGTTGCTGGCTAGCTAGCAATGCAGCTGGGTAGCCAGCAACGCAGCTGGGTAGCTGGCTAGCAATGCAGCTGGGTAGCTAGCTACCAATGCAGCTAGCCAGCAACCTAGCTGGGTAGCTAGCTACCAATGCAGCTAGCCAGCAACCTAGCTGGGTAGCTAGCTACCAATGCAGCTGGGTAGCTGGCTAGCAATGCAGCTGGGTAGCTAGCCAGCAACGCAGCTGGGTAGCTAGCTAGCAATGCAGCTAGGTAGCTGGCTAGCAATGCAGCTGGGTAGCTAGCTAGCAATGCAGCTGGGTAGCTAGCTAGCAATGCGGCTGGGTAGCTAGCTACCAATGCAGCTAGGTAGCTAGCTACCAATGCAGCTAGGTAGCTGGCTAGAAACGCAGCTGGGTAGCTGGCTAGAAACGCAGCTGGGTAGCTGGCTAGAAACGCAGCTGGGTAGCTAGCTACCAATGCAGCTGGGTAGCTAGCCAGCAACGCAGCTGGGTAGCTGGCTAGCAATGCAGCTGGGTAGCTAGCTACCAATGCAGCTAGCCAGCAACCTAGCTGGGTAGCTAGCTACCAATGCAGCTAGCCAGCAACCTAGCTGGGTAGCTAGCTACCAATGCAGCTGGGTAGCTGGCTAGCAATGCAGCTGGGTAGCTAGCTACCAATGCAGCTAGCCAGCAACCTAGCTGGGTAGCTAGCTACCAATGCAGCTGGGTAGCTGGCTAGCAATGCAGCTGGGTAGCTGGCTAGCAATGCAGCTGGGTAGCTAGCTACCAATGCAGCTAGCCAGCAACCTAGCTGGGTAGCTAGCTACCAATGCAGCTGGGTAGCTGGCTAGCAATGCAGCTGGGTAGCTAGCTACCAATGCAGCTAGGTAGCTGGCTAGCAATGCAGCTGGGTAGCTGGCTAGCAATGCAGCTGGGTAGCTAGCTACCAATGCAGCTAGCCAGCAACCTAGCTGGGTAGCTAGCTACCAATGCAGCTGGGTAGCTGGCTAGCAATGCAGCTGGGTAGCTGGCTAGCAATGCAGCTGGGTAGCTAGCTACCAATGCAGCTAGGTAGCTGGCTAGCAATGCAGCTGGGTAGCTAGCTAGCAATGCAGCTGGGTAGCTAGCTAGCAATGCGGCTGGGTAGCCAGCAACGCAGCTGGGTAGCTGGCTAGCAATGCAGCTGGGTAGCTGGCTAGCAATGCAGCTGGGTAGCTAGCTACCAATGCAGCTGGGTAGCTAGCTACCAATGCAGCTGGGTAGCTAGCTACCAATGCAGCTGGGTAGCTGGCTAGCAATGCAGCTGGGTAGCTAGCTACCAATGCAGCTAGCCAGCAACCTAGCTGGGTAGCTAGCTACAAATGCAGCTGGGTAGCTGGCTAGCAATGCAGCTGGGTAGCTGGCTAGCAATGCAGCTGGGTAGCTAGCTACCAATGCAGCTAGGTAGCTGGCTAGCAATGCAGCTGGGTAGCTGGCTAGCAATGCAGCTGGGTAGCTAGCTACCAATGCAGCTAGCCAGCAACCTAGCTGGGTAGCTAGCTACCAATGCAGCTGGGTAGCTGGCTAGCAATGCAGCTGGGTAGCTAGCTACCAATGCAGCTGGGTAGCTGGCTAGCAATGCAGCTGGGTAGCTGGCTAGCAATGCAGCTGGGTAGCTGGCTAGCAATGCAGCTGGGTAGCTGGCTAGCAATGCAGCTGGGTAGCTAGCTACCAATGCAGCTAGGTAGCCGGCTAGCAATGCAGCTGGGTAGCTAGCTAGCAATGCAGCTGGGTAGCTAGCTAGCAATGCAGCTGGGTAGCTAGCTACCAATGCAGCTGGGTAGCTGGCTACCAATGCAGCTGGGTAGCTAGCTACCAATGCAGCTAGCCAGCAACCTAGCTGGGTAGCTAGCTACCAATGCAGCTGGGTAGCTGGCTAGCAATGCAGCTGGGTAGCTGGCTAGCAATGCAGCTGGGTAGCTAGCTACCAATGCAGCTAGGTAGCTGGCTAGCAATGCAGCTGGGTAGCTGGCTAGCAATGCAGCTGGGTAGCTAGCTACCAATGCAGCTAGCCACCAACCTAGCTGGGTAGCTAGCTACCAATGCAGCTAGGTAGCTAGCTAGCAATGCAGCTGGGTAGCTGGCTAGCAATGCAGCTGGGTAGCTAGCTAACAATGCAGCTGGGTAGCTAGCTAGCAATGCTGCTGGGTAGCTAGCTACCAATGCAGCTAGGTTGCTGGCTAGCTAGCAATGCAGCTGGGTAGCCAGCAACGCAGCTGGGTAGCTGGCTAGCAATGCAGCTGGGTAGCTAGCTACCAATGCAGCTAGCCAGCAACCTAGCTGGGTAGCTAGCTACCAATGCAGCTAGCCAGCAACCTAGCTGGGTAGCTAGCTACCAATGCAGCTGGGTAGCTGGCTAGCAATGCAGCTGGGTAGCTAGCCAGCAACGCAGCTGGGTAGCTAGCTAGCAATGCAGCTAGGTAGCTGGCTAGCAATGCAGCTGGGTAGCTAGCTAGCAATGCAGCTGGGTAGCTAGCTAGCAATGCGGCTGGGTAGCTAGCTACCAATGCAGCTAGGTAGCTAGCTACCAATGCAGCTAGGTAGCTGGCTAGAAACGCAGCTGGGTAGCTGGCTAGAAACGCAGCTGGGTAGCTGGCTAGAAACGCAGCTGGGTAGCTAGCTACCAATGCAGCTGGGTAGCTAGCCAGCAACGCAGCTGGGTAGCTGGCTAGCAATGCAGCTGGGTAGCTAGCTACCAATGCAGCTAGCCAGCAACCTAGCTGGGTAGCTAGCTACCAATGCAGCTGGGTAGCTGGCTAGCAATGCAGCTGGGTAGCTGGCTAGCAATGCAGCTGGGTAGCTGGCTAGCAATGCAGCTGGGTAGCTGGCTAGCAATGCAGCTGGGTAGCTAGCTACCAATGCAGCTAGGTAGCCGGCTAGCAATGCAGCTGGGTAGCTAGCTAGCAATGCAGCTGGGTAGCTAGCTAGCAATGCAGCTGGGTAGCTAGCTACCAATGCAGCTGGGTAGCTGGCTACCAATGCAGCTGGGTAGCTAGCTACCAATGCAGCTAGCCAGCAACCTAGCTGGGTAGCTAGCTACCAATGCAGCTGGGTAGCTGGCTAGCAATGCAGCTGGGTAGCTGGCTAGCAATGCAGCTGGGTAGCTAGCTACCAATGCAGCTAGGTAGCTGGCTAGCAATGCAGCTGGGTAGCTGGCTAGCAATGCAGCTGGGTAGCTAGCTACCAATGCAGCTAGCCACCAACCTAGCTGGGTAGCTAGCTACCAATGCAGCTGGGTAGCTGGCTAGCAATGCAGCTGGGTAGCTAGCTAGCAATGCAGCTGGGTAGCTAGCTACCAATGCAGCTGGGTAGCTGGCTAGCAATGCAGCTGGGTAGCTGGCTAGCAATGCAGCTGGGTGGTAGCTAGCTAGCAATGCAGCTGGGTAGCTAGCTACCAATGCAGCTGGGTAGCTAGCCAGCAAACTAGCTGGGTAGCTGGCTAGCAATGCAGCTAGGTAGCTGGCTAGCAATGCAGCTAGGTAGCTGGCTAGCAATGCAGCTAGGTAGCTAGCTACCAATGCAGCTAGCCAGCAACCTAGCTGGGTAGCTAGCTACCAATGCAGCTAGCCAGCAACCTAGCTGGGTAGCTAGCTACCAATGCAGCTGGGTAGCTGGCTAGCAATGCAGCTGGGTAGCTAGCCAGCAAACTAGCTGGCTAGCAATGCAGCTAGGTAGCTGGCTAGCAATGCAGCTGGGTAGCTGGCTAGCAATGCAGCTGGGTAGCTAGCTACCAATGCAGCTAGGTAGCCGGCTAGCAATGCAGCTAGGTAGCTGGCTAGCAATGCAGCTGGGTAGCTGGCTAGCAATGCAGCTGGGTAGCTGGCTAGCAATGCAGCTGGGTAGCTAGCTACCAATGCAGCTAGGTAGCCGGCTAGCAATGCAGCTGGGTAGCTGGCTAGCAATGCAGCTGGGTAGCTAGCTACCAATGCAGCTAGGTAGCCGGCTAGCAATGCAGCTAGGTAGCTGGCTAGCAATGCAGCTGGGTAGCTGGCTAGCAATGCAGCTGGGTAGCTGGCTAGCAATGCAGCTGGGTAGCTAGCTACCAATGCAGCTAGCCAACAACCTAGCTGGGTAGCTAGCTACCAATGCAGCTGGGTAGCTGGCTAGCAATGCAGCTGGGTAGCTGGCTACCAATGCAGCTAGCCAGCAACCTAGCTGGGTAGCTAGCTACCAATGCAGCTGGGTAGCTGGCTAGCAATGCAGCTGGGTAGCTGGCTAGCAATGCAGCTGGGTAGCTAGCTAGCAATGCAGCTGGGTAGCTACCTAGCAATGCAGCTGGGTAGCTGGCTAGCAATGCAGCTGGGTAGCTAGCTACCAATGCAGCTGGGTAGCCGGCTAGCCACGCAGCTGGGTAGCTGGCTAGCAACGCAGCTGGGTAGCTAGCTAGCAATGCAGCTGGGTAGCCAGCAACGCAGCTGGGTAGCTGGCTAGCAATGCAGCTAGGTAGCTGGCTAGCAATGCAGCTGGGTAGCTAGCTACCAATGCAGCTGGGTAGCCAGCAACGCAGCTGGGTAGCTGGCTAGCAATGCAGCTGGGTAGCTAGCTACCAATGCAGCTAGCCAGCAACCTAGCTGGGTAGCTGGCTAGCAATGCAGCTGGGTAGCTAGCCAGCAATGCAGCTGGGTAGCTGGCTAGCAATGCAGCTGGGTAGCTGGCTAGCAATGCAGCTGGGTAGCTGGCTAGCAATGCAGCTGGGTAGCTAGCTACCAATGCAGCTAGGTAGCCGGCTAGCAATGCAGCTGGGTAGCTGGCTAGCAATGCAGCTGGGTAGCTGGCTAGCAATGCAGCTGGGTAGCTGGCTAGCAATGCAGCTGGGTAGCTAGCTACCAATGCAGCTAGGTAGCCGGCTAGCAATGCAGCTGGGTAGCTAGCTAGCAATGCAGCTGGGTAGCTAGCCAGCAACCTAGCTGGGTAGCTAGCTACCAATGCAGCTGGGTAGCTGGCTAGCAATGCAGCTGGGTAGCTGGCTAGCAATGCAGCTGGGTAGCTGGCTAGCAATGCAGCTGGGTAGCTAGCTACCAATGCAGCTAGCCAGTAACCTAGCTGGGTAGCTAGCTACCAATGCAGCTGGGTAGCTGGCTAGCAATGCAGCTGGGTAGCTAGCTACCAATGCAGCTAGGTAGCTGGCTAGCAATGCAGCTGGGTAGCTGGCTAGCAATGCAGCTGGGTAGCTAGCTACCAATGCAGCTAGCCAGCAACCTAGCTGGGTAGCTAGCTACCAATGCAGCTGGGTAGCTGGCTAGCAATGCAGCTGGGTAGCTGGCTAGCAATGCAGCTGGGTAGCTAGCTACCAATGCAGCTAGGTAGCTGGCTAGCAATGCAGCTGGGTAGCTAGCTAGCAATGCAGCTGGGTAGCTAGCTAGCAATGCGGCTGGGTAGCCAGCAACGCAGCTGGGTAGCTGGCTAGCAATGCAGCTGGGTAGCTAGCTACCAATGCAGCTAGCCAGCAACCTAGCTGGGTAGCTAGCTACCAATGCAGCTGGGTAGCTGGCTAGCAATGCAGCTGGGTAGCTGGCTAGCAATGCAGCTGGGTAGCTAGCTACCAATGCAGCTCGGTAGCTGGCTAGCAATGCAGCTGGGTAGCTGGCTAGCAATGCAGCTGGGTAGCTAGCTACCAATGCAGCTAGCCAGCAACCTAGCTGGGTAGCTAGCTACCAATGCAGCTGGGTAGCTGGCTAGCAATGCAGCTGGGTAGCTAGCTACCAATGCAGCTAGCCAGCAACCTAGCTGGGTAGCTAGCTACCAATGCAGCTGGGTAGCTGGCTAGCAATGCAGCTGGGTAGCTGGCTAGCAATGCAGCTGGCTAGCAATGCAGCTGGGTAGCTGGCTAGCAATGCAGCTGGGTAGCTAGCTACCAATGCAGCTAGGTAGCCGGCTAGCAATGCAGCTGGGTAGCTAGCTAGCAATGCAGCTGGGTAGCTAGCTAGCAATGCAGCTGGGTAGCTAGCTAGCAATGCAGCTGGGTAGCTAGCTACCAATGCAGCTGGGTAGCTGGCTAGCAATGCAGCTGGGTAGCTGGCTAGCAATGCAGCTGGGTAGCTAGCTACCAATGCAGCTAGCCAGCAACCTAGCTGGGTAGCTAGCTACTAATGCAGCTGGGTAGCTGGCTAGCAATGCAGCTGGGTAGCTGGCTAGCAATGCAGCTGGGTAGCTGGCTAGCAATGCAGCTGGGTAGCTGGCTAGCAATGCAGCTGGGTAGCTGGCTAGCAATGCAGCTGGGTAGCTAGCTACCAATGCAGCTAGGTAGCCGGCTAGCAATGCAGCTGGGTAGCTAGCTAGGTTGCTGGTTGCTAGGTTGCTAGGTTGCTGGCTAGCTACCCAGCTGCATTGCTAGCTAGCTACCCAGCTGCATTGCTAGCCGGCTACCTAGCTGCATTGGTAGCTAGCTACCCAGCTAGGTTGCTGGCTAGCTGCATTGGTAGCTAGCTACCCAGCTGCATTGCTAGCCAGCTACCCAGCTGCATTGGTAGCTAGCTACCCAGCTAGGTTGCTGGCTAGCTGCATTGGTAGCTAGCTACCCAGCTGCATTGCTAGCCAGCTACCCAGCTGCATTGCTAGCCAGCTACCTAGCTGCATTGGTAGCTAGCTACCCAGCTGCATTGCTAGCCAGCTACCCAGCTGCATTGCTAGCCAGCTACCCAGCTGCATTGGTAGCTAGCTACCCAGCTAGGTTGCTGGCTAGCTGCATTGGTAGCTAGCTACCCAGCTGCATTGCTAGCCAGCTACCCAGCTGCATTGGTAGCTAGCTACCCAGCTGCATTGCTAGCCAGCTACCCAGCTGCGTTGCTGGCTACCCAGCCGCATTGCTAGCTAGCTACCCAGCTGCATTGGTAGCTAGCTACCCAGCTGCATTGCTAGCCAGCTACCCAGCTGCATTGCTAGCCAGCTACCTAGCTGCATTGGTAGCTAGCTACCCAGCTGCATTGCTAGCCAGCTACCCAGCTGCATTGGTAGCTAGCTACCCAGCTAGGTTGCTGGCTAGCTGCATTGGTAGCTAGCTACCCAGCTACCCAGCTGCATTGCTAGCCAGCTACCCAGCTGCATTGCTAGCCAGCTACCCAGCTGCATTGGTAGCTAGCTACCCAGCTAGGTTGCTGGCTAGCTACCCAGCTGCATTGCTAGCTAGCTACCCAGCTGCATTGCTAGCCAGCTACCCAGCTGCATTGCTAGCTAGCTACCCAGCTGCCTGGCTAGCCGGCTACCTAGCTGCATTTGTAGCTAGCTACCCAGCTGCGTGGCTAGCCGGCTACCCAGCTGCATTGGTAGCTGGCTACCCAGCTGCATTGATAGCTAGCTACCCAGCTATACCACAGAGCTACCAATGCAGCTGGGTAGCTGGCTAGCAATGCAGCTGGGTAGCTGGCTAGCAATGCAGCTGGGTAGCTGGCTAGCAATGCAGCTGGGTAGCTAGCTACCAATGCAGCTGGGTAGCTAGCTACCAATGCAGCTGGGTAGCTGGCTAGCAATGCAGCTAGCCAGCAACCTAGCTGGGTAGCTAGCTACCAATGCAGCTGGGTAGCTGGCTAGCAATGCAGCTGGGTAGCTGGCTAGCAATGCAGCTGGGTAGCTGGCTAGCAATGCAGCTGGGTAGCTAGCTAGCAATGCAGCTGGGTAGCTAGCTAGCAATGCAGCTGGGTAGCTAGCTAGCAATGCAGCTGGGTAGCTAGCTACCAATGCAGCTGGGTAGCTGGCTAGCAATGCAGCTGGGTAGCTAGCTACCAATGCAGCTAGCCAGCAACCTAGCTGGGTAGCTAGCTACCAATGCAGCTGGGTAGCTGGCTAGCAATGCAGCTGGGTAGCTGGCTAGCAATGCAGCTGGGTAGCTGGCTAGCAATGCAGCTGGGTAGCTGGCTAGCAATGCAGCTGGGTAGCTGGCTAGCAATGCAGCTGGGTAGCTAGCTACCAATGCAGCTAGGTAGCCGGCTAGCAATGCAGCTGGGTAGCTAGCTAGCAATGCAGCTGGGTAGCTAGCCAGCAACCTACCAGCCTAGCTGCATTGGTAGCTAGCTACCCAGCTAGGTTGCTAGCCAGCTACCCAGCTGCATTGGTAGCTAGCTACCCAGCTAGGTTGCTGGCTAGCTGCATTGGTAGCTAGCTACCCAGCTGCATTGCTAGCCAGCTACCCAGCTGCATTGGTAGCTAGCTACCCAGCTAGGTTGCTGGCTAGCTGCATTGGTAGCTAGCTACCCAGCTGCATTGCTAGCCAGCTACCCAGCTGCATTGCTAGCCAGCTACCTAGCTGCATTGGTAGCTAGCTACCCAGCTGCATTGCTAGCCAGCTACCCAGCTGCATTGCTAGCCAGCTACCCAGCTGCATTGGTAGCTAGCTACCCAGCTAGGTTGCTGGCTAGCTGCATTGGTAGCTAGCTACCCAGCTGCATTGCTAGCCAGCTACCCAGCTGCATTGGTAGCTAGCTACCCAGCTGCATTGCTAGCCAGCTACCCAGCTGCGTTGCTGGCTACCCAGCCGCATTGCTAGCTAGCTACCCAGCTGCATTGGTAGCTAGCTACCCAGCTGCATTGGTAGCTAGCTACCCAGCTGCATTGCTAGCCAGCTACCCAGCTGCATTGCTAGCCAGCTACCTAGCTGCATTGGTAGCTAGCTACCCAGCTGCATTGCTAGCCAGCTACCCAGCTGCATTGGTAGCTAGCTACCCAGCTACCCAGCTGCATTGCTAGCCAGCTACCCAGCTGCATTGCTAGCCAGCTACCCAGCTGCATTGGTAGCTAGCTACCCAGCTAGGTTGCTGGCTAGCTACCCAGCTGCATTGCTAGCTAGCTACCCAGCTGCATTGCTAGCCAGCTACCCAGCTGCATTGCTAGCTAGCTACCCAGCTGCGTGGCTAGCCGGCTACCTAGCTGCATTGGTAGCTAGCTACCCAGCTGCGTGGCTAGCCGGCTACCCAGCTGCATTGGTAGCTGGCTACCCAGCTGCATTGATAGCTAGCTACCCAGCTATACCACAGAGCTACCAATGCAGCTGGGTAGCTGGCTAGCAATGCAGCTGGGTAGCTGGCTAGCAATGCAGCTGGGTAGCTGGCTAGCAATGCAGCTGGGTAGCTAGCTACCAACGCAGCTAGGTAGCCGGCTAGCAATGCAGCTGGGTAGCTGGCTAGCAATGCAGCTGGGTAGCTGGCTAGCAATGCAGCTGGGTAGCTGGCTAGCAATGCAGCTGGGTAGCTGGCTAGCAATGCAGCTGGGTAGCTAGCTACCAATGCAGCTAGGTAGCCGGCTAGCAATGCAGCTGGGTAGCTAGCTAGCAATGCAGCTGGGTAGCTAGCCAGCAACCTAGCTGGGTAGCTAGCTACCAATGCAGCTGGGTAGCTGGCTAGCAATGCAGCTGGGTAGCTGGCTAGCAATGCAGCTGGGTAGCTGGCTAGCAATGCAGCTGGGTAGCTGGCTAGCAATGCAGCTGGGTAGCTAGCTACCAATGCAGCTAGCCAGCAACCTAGCTGGGTAGCTAGCTACCAATGCAGCTGGGTAGCTGGCTAGCAATGCAGCTGGGTAGCTAGCTACCAATGCAGCTAGGTAGCTGGCTAGCAATGCAGCTGGGTAGCTGGCTAGCAATGCAGCTGGGTAGCTAGCTACCAATGCAGCTAGCCAGCAACCTAGCTGGGTAGCTAGCTACCAATGCAGCTGGGTAGCTGGCTAGCAATGCAGCTGGGTAGCTGGCTAGCAATGCAGCTGGGTAGCTAGCTACCAATGCAGCTAGGTAGCTGGCTAGCAATGCAGCTGGGTAGCTAGCTAGCAATGCAGCTGGGTAGCTAGCTAGCAATGCGGCTGGGTAGCCAGCAACGCAGCTGGGTAGCTGGCTAGCAATGCAGCTGGGTAGCTGGCTAGCAATGCAGCTGGGTAGCTGGCTAGCAATGCAGCTGGGTAGCTGGCTAGCAATGCAGCTGGGTAGCTGGCTAGCAATGCAGCTGGGTAGCTAGCTACCAATGCAGCTAGGTAGCCGGCTAGCAATGCAGCTGGGTAGCTGGCTAGCAATGCAGCTGGGTAGCTGGCTAGCAATGCAGCTGGGTAGCTGGCTAGCAATGCAGCTGGGTAGCTAGCTACCAATGCAGCTAGGTAGCCGGCTAGCAATGCAGCTGGGTAGCTAGCTAGCAATGCAGCTGGGTAGCTAGCCAGCAACCTAGCTGGGTAGCTAGCTACCAATGCAGCTGGGTAGCTGGCTAGCAATGCAGCTGGGTAGCTGGCTAGCAATGCAGCTGGGTAGCTGGCTAGCAATGCAGCTGGGTAGCTAGCTACCAATGCAGCTAGCCAGTAACCTAGCTGGGTAGCTAGCTACCAATGCAGCTGGGTAGCTGGCTAGCAATGCAGCTGGGTAGCTAGCTACCAATGCAGCTAGGTAGCTGGCTAGCAATGCAGCTGGGTAGCTGGCTAGCAATGCAGCTGGGTAGCTAGCTACCAATGCAGCTAGCCAGCAACCTAGCTGGGTAGCTAGCTACCAATGCAGCTGGGTAGCTGGCTAGCAATGCAGCTGGGTAGCTGGCTAGCAATGCAGCTGGGTAGCTAGCTACCAATGCAGCTAGGTAGCTGGCTAGCAATGCAGCTGGGTAGCTAGCTAGCAATGCAGCTGGGTAGCTAGCTAGCAATGCGGCTGGGTAGCCAGCAACGCAGCTGGGTAGCTGGCTAGCAATGCAGCTGGGTAGCTAGCTACCAATGCAGCTAGCCAGCAACCTAGCTGGGTAGCTAGCTACCAATGCAGCTGGGTAGCTGGCTAGCAATGCAGCTGGGTAGCTGGCTAGCAATGCAGCTGGGTAGCTAGCTACCAATGCAGCTAGGTAGCTGGCTAGCAATGCAGCTGGGTAGCTGGCTAGCAATGCAGCTGGGTAGCTAGCTACCAATGCAGCTAGCCAGCAACCTAGCTGGGTAGCTAGCTACCAATGCAGCTGGGTAGCTGGCTAGCAATGCAGCTGGGTAGCTAGCTACCAATGCAGCTAGCCAGCAACCTAGCTGGGTAGCTAGCTACCAATGCAGCTGGGTAGCTGGCTAGCAATGCAGCTGGGTAGCTGGCTAGCAATGCAGCTGGCTAGCAATGCAGCTGGGTAGCTGGCTAGCAATGCAGCTGGGTAGCTAGCTACCAATGCAGCTAGGTAGCCGGCTAGCAATGCAGCTGGGTAGCTAGCTAGCAATGCAGCTGGGTAGCTAGCTAGCAATGCAGCTGGGTAGCTAGCTAGCAATGCAGCTGGGTAGCTAGCTACCAATGCAGCTGGGTAGCTGGCTAGCAATGCAGCTGGGTAGCTAGCTACCACTGCAGCTGGGTAGCTGGCTAGCAATGCAGCTGGGTAGCTGGCTAGCAATGCAGCTGGGTAGCTAGCTACCAATGCAGCTAGGTAGCTGGCTAGCAATGCAGCTGGGTAGCTGGCTAGCAATGCAGCTGGGTAGCTAGCTACCAATGCAGCTGGGTAGCTGGCTAGCAATGCAGCTGGGTAGCTGGCTAGCAATGCAGCTGGGTAGCTGGCTAGCAATGCAGCTGGGTAGCTGGCTAGCAATGCAGCTGGGTAGCTAGCTACCAATGCAGCTAGGTAGCCGGCTAGCAATGCAGCTGGGTAGCTAGCTAGGTTGCTGGTTGCTAGGTTGCTAGGTTGCTGGCTAGCTACCCAGCTGCATTGCTAGCTAGCTACCCAGCTGCATTGCTAGCCGGCTACCTAGCTGCATTGGTAGCTAGCTACCCAGCTAGGTTGCTGGCTAGCTGCATTGGTAGCTAGCTACCCAGCTGCATTGCTAGCCAGCTACCCAGCTGCATTGGTAGCTAGCTACCCAGCTAGGTTGCTGGCTAGCTGCATTGGTAGCTAGCTACCCAGCTGCATTGCTAGCCAGCTACCCAGCTGCATTGCTAGCCAGCTACCTAGCTGCATTGGTAGCTAGCTACCCAGCTGCATTGCTAGCCAGCTACCCAGCTGCATTGCTAGCCAGCTACCCAGCTGCATTGGTAGCTAGCTACCCAGCTAGGTTGCTGGCTAGCTGCATTGGTAGCTAGCTACCCAGCTGCATTGCTAGCCAGCTACCCAGCTGCATTGGTAGCTAGCTACCCAGCTGCATTGCTAGCCAGCTACCCAGCTGCGTTGCTGGCTACCCAGCCGCATTGCTAGCTAGCTACCCAGCTGCATTGGTAGCTAGCTACCCAGCTGCATTGCTAGCCAGCTACCCAGCTGCATTGCTAGCCAGCTACCTAGCTGCATTGGTAGCTAGCTACCCAGCTGCATTGCTAGCCAGCTACCCAGCTGCATTGGTAGCTAGCTACCCAGCTAGGTTGCTGGCTAGCTGCATTGGTAGCTAGCTACCCAGCTACCCAGCTGCATTGCTAGCCAGCTACCCAGCTGCATTGCTAGCCAGCTACCCAGCTGCATTGGTAGCTAGCTACCCAGCTAGGTTGCTGGCTAGCTACCCAGCTGCATTGCTAGCTAGCTACCCAGCTGCATTGCTAGCCAGCTACCCAGCTGCATTGCTAGCTAGCTACCCAGCTGCGTGGCTAGCCGGCTACCTAGCTGCATTTGTAGCTAGCTACCCAGCTGCGTGGCTAGCCGGCTACCCAGCTGCATTGGTAGCTGGCTACCCAGCTGCATTGATAGCTAGCTACCCAGCTATACCACAGAGCTACCAATGCAGCTGGGTAGCTGGCTAGCAATGCAGCTGGGTAGCTGGCTAGCAATGCAGCTGGGTAGCTGGCTAGCAATGCAGCTGGGTAGCTAGCTACCAATGCAGCTGGGTAGCTAGCTACCAATGCAGCTGGTAGCTAGCTACCCAGCTAGGTTGCTGGCTAGCAATGCAGCTGGGTAGCTGGCTAGCAATGCAGCTGGGTAGCTAGCTAGCAATGCAGCTGGGTAGCTAGCTAGCAATGCAGCTGGGTAGCTAGCTAGCAATGCAGCTGGGTAGCTAGCTACCAATGCAGCTGGGTAGCTGGCTAGCAATGCAGCTGGGTAGCTAGCTACCAATGCAGCTAGCCAGCAACCTAGCTGGGTAGCTAGCTACCAATGCAGCTGGGTAGCTGGCTAGCAATGCAGCTGGGTAGCTGGCTAGCAATGCAGCTGGGTAGCTGGCTAGCAATGCAGCTGGGTAGCTGGCTAGCAATGCAGCTGGGTAGCTGGCTAGCAATGCAGCTGGGTAGCTAGCTAGCAATGCAGCTAGGTAGCCGGCTAGCAATGCAGCTGGGTAGCTAGCTAGCAATGCAGCTGGGTAGCTAGCCAGCAACCTACCAGCCTAGCTGCATTGGTAGCTAGCTACCCAGCTAGGTTGCTAGCCAGCTACCCAGCTGCATTGGTAGCTAGCTACCCAGCTAGGTTGCTGGCTAGCTGCATTGGTAGCTAGCTACCCAGCTGCATTGCTAGCCAGCTACCCAGCTGCATTGGTAGCTAGCTACCCAGCTAGGTTGCTGGCTAGCTGCATTGGTAGCTAGCTACCCAGCTGCATTGCTAGCCAGCTACCCAGCTGCATTGCTAGCCAGCTACCAAGCTGCATTGGTAGCTAGCTACCCAGCTGCATTGCTAGCCAGCTACCCAGCTGCATTGCTAGCCAGCTACCCAGCTGCATTGGTAGCTAGCTACCCAGCTAGGTTGCTGGCTAGCTGCATTGGTAGCTAGCTACCCAGCTGCATTGCTAGCCAGCTACCCAGCTGCATTGGTAGCTAGCTACCCAGCTGCATTGCTAGCCAGCTACCCAGCTGCGTTGCTGGCTACCCAGCCGCATTGCTAGCTAGCTACCCAGCTGCATTGGTAGCTAGCTACCCAGCTGCATTGGTAGCTAGCTACCCAGCTGCATTGCTAGCCAGCTACCCAGCTGCATTGCTAGCCAGCTACCCAGCTGCATTGCTAGCCAGCTACCTAGCTGCATTGGTAGCTAGCTACCCAGCTGCATTGCTAGCCAGCTACCCAGCTGCATTGGTAGCTAGCTACCCAGCTACCCAGCTGCATTGCTAGCCAGCTACCCAGCTGCATTGCTAGCCAGCTACCCAGCTGCATTGGTAGCTAGCTACCCAGCTAGGTTGCTGGCTAGCTACCCAGCTGCATTGCTAGCTAGCTACCCAGCTGCATTGCTAGCCAGCTACCCAGCTGCATTGCTAGCTAGCTACCCAGCTGCGTGGCTAGCCGGCTACCTAGCTGCATTGGTAGCTAGCTACCCAGCTGCGTGGCTAGCCGGCTACCCAGCTGCATTGGTAGCTGGCTACCCAGCTGCATTGATAGCTAGCTACCCAGCTATACCACAGAGCTACCAATGCAGCTGGGTAGCAGGCTAGCAATGCAGCTGGGTAGCTGGCTAGCAATGCAGCTGGGTAGCTGGCTAGCAATGCAGCTGGGTAGCTAGCTACCAACGCAGCTAGGTAGCCGGCTAGCAATGCAGCTGGGTAGCTGGCTAGCAATGCAGCTGGGTAGCTGGCTAGCAATGCAGCTGGGTAGCTGGCTAGCAATGCAGCTGGGTAGCTGGCTAGCAATGCAGCTGGGTAGCTAGCTACCAATGCAGCTAGGTAGCCGGCTAGCAATGCAGCTGGGTAGCTAGCTAGCAATGCAGCTGGGTAGCTAGCCAGCAACCTAGCTGGGTAGCTAGCTACCAATGCAGCTGGGTAGCTGGCTAGCAATGCAGCTGGGTAGCTGGCTAGCAATGCAGCTGGGTAGCTGGCTAGCAATGCAGCTGGGTAGCTGGCTAGCAATGCAGCTGGGTAGCTAGCTACCAATGCAGCTAGCCAGCAACCTAGCTGGGTAGCTAGCTACCAATGCAGCTGGGTAGCTGGCTAGCAATGCAGCTGGGTAGCTAGCTACCAATGCAGCTAGGTAGCTGGCTAGCAATGCAGCTGGGTAGCTGGCTAGCAATGCAGCTGGGTAGCTAGCTACCAATGCAGCTAGCCAGCAACCTAGCTGGGTAGCTAGCTACCAATGCAGCTGGGTAGCTGGCTAGCAATGCAGCTGGGTAGCTGGCTAGCAATGCAGCTGGGTAGCTAGCTACCAATGCAGCTAGGTAGCTGGCTAGCAATGCAGCTGGGTAGCTAGCTAGCAATGCAGCTGGGTAGCTAGCTAGCAATGCGGCTGGGTAGCCAGCAACGCAGCTGGGTAGCTGGCTAGCAATGCAGCTGGGTAGCTGGCTAGCAATGCAGCTGGGTAGCTAGCTACCAATGCAGCTGGGTAGCTAGCTACCAATGCAGCTGGGTAGCTAGCTAGCAATGCGGCTGGGTTACCCAGCTGCGTTGCTAGCTACCAATGCAGCTAGCCAGCAACCTAGCTGGGTAGCTAGCTACCAATGCAGCTGGGTAGCTGGCTAGCAATGCAGCTGCTAGCCAGCAACCTAGCTGGGTAGCTAGCTAGCAATGCAGCTGGCTAGCTACCCAGCTGCATTGCTAGCCAGCTACCCAGCTGCATTGCTAGCCAGCTACCTAGCTGCATTGCTAGCCAGCTACCCAGCTGCATTGCTAGCCAGCTACCTAGCTGCATTGGTAGCTAGCTACCCAGCTGCGTGGCTAGCCGGCTACCCAGCTGCATTGGTAGCTGGCTACCCAGCTGCATTGATAGCTAGCTACCCAGCTATACCACAGAGCTACCAATGCAGCTGGGTAGCTGGCTAGCAATGCAGCTGGGTAGCTAGCTACCAATGCAGCTAGCCAGCAACCTAGCTGGGTAGCTAGCTACCAATGCAGCTGGGTAGCTGTCTAGCAATGCAGCTAGGTAGCTAGCTACCAATGCAGCTAGCCAGCAACCTAGCTGGGTAGCTAGCTACCAATGCAGCTGGGTAGCTGGCTAGCAATGCAGCTAGGTAGCTGGCTAGCAATGCAGCTGGGTAGCCAGCAACGCAGCTGGGTAGCTGGCTAGCAATGCAGCTGGGTAGCTGGCTAGCAATGCAGCTGGGTAGCTAGCTACCAATGCAGCTAGGTAGCCGGCTAGCCACGCAGCTGGGTAGCTGGCTAGCAACGCAGCTGGGTAGCTAGCTAGCAATGCAGCTGGGTAGCCAGCAACGCAGCTGGGTAGCTGGCTAGCAATGCAGCTGGGTAGCTAGCCAGCAACGCAGCTGGGTAGCTAGCTAGCAACGCAGCTGGGTAGCTAGCTAGCAACGCAGCTGGGTAGCTAGCTAGCAATGCAGCTGGGTAGCTAGCTAGCAATGCAGCTGGGTAGCTAGCCAGCAACCTAGCTGGGTAGCTAGCTAGCAACGCAGCTGGGTAGCTAGCTAGCCACGCAGCTGGGTAGCTGGCTAGCAACGCAGCTGGGTAGCTAGCTACCCAGCTCCATTGGGGAGCTGGCCCAGCTGCGTTGCTAGCCCGCTATCCAGCTGCATTGGTAGGTAGCTGCATTGCTAGCTAGCTACCCAGCTGCATTGCTAGCCAGCTACCTAGCTGCATTGCTAGCCAGCTACCCAGCTGCATTGCTAGCCAGCTACCTAGCTGCATTGGTAGCTAGCTACCCAGCTGCGTGGCTAGCCGGCTACCCAGCTGCATTGGTAGCTGGCTACCCAGCTGCATTGATAGCTAGCTACCCAGCTATACCACAGAGCTACCAATGCAGCTGGGTAGCTGGCTAGCAATGCAGCTGGGTAGCTAGCTACCAATGCAGCTAGCCAGCAACCTAGCTGGGTAGCTAGCTACCAATGCAGCTGGGTAGCTGTCTAGCAATGCAGCTAGGTAGCTAGCTACCAATGCAGCTAGCCAGCAACCTAGCTGGGTAGCTAGCTACCAATGCAGCTGGGTAGCTGGCTAGCAATGCAGCTAGGTAGCTGGCTAGCAATGCAGCTAGGTAGCTGGCTAGCAATGCAGCTGGGTAGCCAGCAACGCAGCTGGGTAGCTGGCTAGCAATGCAGCTGGGTAGCTGGCTAGCAATGCAGCTGGGTAGCTAGCTACCAATGCAGCTAGGTAGCCGGCTAGCCACGCAGCTGGGTAGCTGGCTAGCAACGCAGCTGGGTAGCTAGCTAGCAATGCAGCTGGGTAGCCAGCAACGCAGCTGGGTAGCTGGCTAGCAATGCAGCTGGGTAGCTAGCCAGCAACGCAGCTGGGTAGCTAGCTAGCAACGCAGCTGGGTAGCTAGCTAGCAACGCAGCTGGGTAGCTAGCTAGCAATGCAGCTGGGTAGCTAGCTAGCAATGCAGCTGGGTAGCTAGCCAGCAACCTAGCTGGGTAGCTAGCTAGCAACGCAGCTGGGTAGCTAGCTAGCCACGCAGCTGGGTAGCTGGCTAGCAACGCAGCTGGGTAGCTAGCTACCCAGCTCCATTGGGGAGCTGGCCCAGCTGCGTTGCTAGCCCGCTATCCAGCTGCATTGGTAGGTAGCTGCATTGCTAGCTAGCTACCCAGCTGCATTGCTAGCTAGCTACCCAGCTGCATTGCTAGCTAGCTACCCAGCTGCATTGCTAGCCAGCTACCCAGCTGCATTGCTAGCCAGCTACGTAGCTGCATTGCTGGCTAGCTACCCAGCTGCATTGATAGCTAGCTACCTAGCTGCATTGATAGCTAGCTACCCAGCTATACCACAGAGCTACTAATGCAGCTGGCTAGCTGGATACCAATGCTGCTGGGTAGCTAGCAATGCAGCTGGGTAGCTAGCAATGCAGCTGGGTAGCCAGCAACGCAGCTGGGTAGCCAACAACGCAGCTGGGTAGCCAGCAACGCAGCTGGGTAGCCAACAACGCACCTGGGTAGCCAGCAAAGTAGCTGGGTAGCTGGCTACCAATGCAGCTGGGTAGCTAGCTAGCAATGCAATTGTGTAGCCAGCAACGCAGCTGGGTAGCTGGCTAGCAATGCAGCTACGTAGCTGGCTAGCAATGCAGCTACGTAGCTGGCTAGCAATGCAGCTGGGTAGCTGGGTAGCTAGCTAGCAATGCAGCTGGGTAGCTAGCTAGCAATGCAGCTGGGTAGCTAGCTAGCAATGCAGCTACCTACCAATGCAGCTGGATAGCGGGCTAGCAACGCAGCTGGGCCAGCTCCCCAATGGAGCTATATATGAATTTAATAATTAATAAATAATTTATATAATTAATAACACGGTGCGACAGTGAAAATACACCCGAGCAACTACATAGTCTAAGTTATTCACTAGGTTGAGTAGAACTCAAAAATACCTTTTTTATATTTCTCGAACCCTCCAAACTTGTTTTATTTGACAAAAACGGTCTTTTTTAACTTTTTACACAAAATTACTGACTACCCAAATATGTTTGAACCTATTTTAAAAATCCAAAGTTTTTTAGAAAGGGGAGAGATAAGCCTTTAAAACGGTATACATAAACGTTTTATCCAAACTTATATGTTATGAGTTTTGATGGAGTAAACTTGGAAAATATAATTTTTTTCTTGTTTTTTTCAAGTTTAGCTATCCTTAATTGCAAAATTTAATTAAAAAATATAAAATAAGTGATGACATTCTGAAAGTACATTATCTTGTGAAGAGATTGACACTTCGTTTGATCAAATCGGACAAAAATTACCGAAGTTATAATTTAAATAGTATAACAGTCGTGTTATATTTTTATACATGTGATCTTATCAAATGAACTTTCAGTTCAAAAATTTTCAAAAGTTTTGATTGATTTTGATTGTTTATCATAAAATGTATCAATTTCACGTTTGCACGACTTCCAGAAGTCGGCTAATATTTGGGTTTTTTGCAAATATTATTATTTCTCTCTGCGCAATCATTGGGCGCTCAAACGTGAAATTGACACATTTTGTGATCCATCAAAAATTCAGAAAATTTTTGAACTAAAAGTTCATTTGATGAGATGACATATATAAAAAATATAATACGACTGTTATGCTATTTATATAATAACTCCGGTAATTTTTGTCCGATTTGATCAAACTAAGTGTCAATCTCTTCACAAGATAATGCACTTTCAGAATGTCATCACTTATTTCATATTTTTTAAGTAAAATTTGCTACTATGAAGGGACAAACTTGAAAAATTTGAAAAAATTCGAATTTTCCAAGTTTACCGCATCAAAACTCATAGCATATTAAGTCAAATAACAGATATATGTATACCGTTCTAAAGGTCCATCTTTCCCCTTTCCAACAAGATTTAAATTTTGGAAATCGGGTCAGAAATGTTTGAGTAATTCAGAAATTTGTGCGTAAAGTCTTAAAAAAACAGTTTTTGTCAAATAAAAAGTTTGGAGGGTTCGAGAAATATAAAAAAGGTATTTTTGAGATCTACTCAACAAAACTCACAACCTACACTATGTCATTAGCCGGGTGTATATAATTTTTTTCATTTTGTCGTATAGTGTAATTAATTCTATATGTGACAATAGTTATTTTTAATAATATATAATCATTTCTGTTGAATTGTTAGATTAATTATTATATATTAGTAATTTACTAATGAATATATACTTAATTGAATTTGAAATTGAATTTTTTAATATAAATTAATAGATATCTATTAATTAATTAAATATTTATATATTAATAGATATCTATTAATTTAACCTAGTATAGGAACAAAAATAAATTTTTTGACGGGTCAATATAAAATTTGATACCCCCTCTAAAAAATATACATATTAAAAATTATTATTATTTGTATATACATATATATATATATGCATATATATATATATAGATGTAGATTCTCCACCTAGAACGAACCTTCCGGTCAACAGAAGTAACTCTAACTGGGCCCTCCCTCTTCAGGGAAAAATTGCATCTCTGTCTGTCTCTGTCGATTATCTCCCTAAGGGATATTGTTTGGGAATATCCGAGCAGGGGCGACTGGATCTCTAACGAGATCATATCTCCGGAATCCTTGGATACATAACCGACGGCTCCAGGCTCAATGATAGGTTTGGTAGCTGTATCTCTTCAGGGAAAATCGACCTATACATTTCCCTTCGATTATCGAATCACACTTCAGCTTGATAAGTGTTGGCCATTCACCAAGCAGCTCATTGGATCCTCATCAACGGTGTTCCTTTCCTCTGTATCTCGATCTTTTCTGATAGCCAGTCCTTAATTAGATTCCTTTCCAGCTTTACGGTCAACTCCAAACTCTTCAGGGATTGCCGCCGTTGTCTCGACGTCCTCTCCGAGCGTTTCAGCATTTCGCTTATCTGGGTCCTCGGGCAAAGGAACATTAATGGCAACTGCAGGGCTGATGAGCTTACCAGGGTAGGTACACTCCTTCCAGAATCCTCGCTAATCGAATTGGGTATGCCCCACCTCGGTTAAATTGGCCATGCGGCAATAATTCTTTCGGGACGCAACCTATCCCGGACAAATGACGTTAGGTTAGGTCGAATAGATTTGATTACCAAAGCTCACTTGTCCATATGCATAACGGTCCGTTGTGACACGGACAGAGGTGCTGATGAGCTTACCAGAGTAGGTACATTCCTTCCAGAATCCTCGCCAATCGAATTGGGTATGCCCCACCTCGGTTAAATTGGCCATGAGGCAATAATTCTTTCGGGACGCTAACCTATCCCGGACAAATGACGTTAGGTTAGGTCGAATAGATTTGATTACCAAAGCTCACTTGTCCATATGCATAACAGTCCGTTGTGACACGGACAGAGGTGCTGATGAGCTTAGCAGAGTAGGTACATTCCTTCCAGAATCCTCGCCAATCGAATTGGGTATGCCCCACCTCGGTTAAATTGGCCATGAGGCAATAATTCTTTCGGGAGGTTAGGTTAGGTCGAAGTAGATTTGATTACCAAAGTTCACTTGTCCATATGCGTAACCGTCCGTTGTGACACGGACAGAGGTGCTGATGAGCTTACCAGAGTAGGTACATTCCTTCCAGAATCCTCGCCAATCGAATTGGGTATGCCCCACCTCGGTTAAATTGGCCATGCGGCAATAATTTTTTTCGGGACGCTAACCTATCCCGGACAAATGACGTTAGGTTAGGTCGAAGTAGATTTGATTACCAAAGTTCACTTGTCCATATGCATAACAGTCCGTTGTGACACGGACAGAGGTAAACGCAGTCTCTGTATTGACCGAGTTCCACCAAACTAGGAGAGAAACTGGCCAGCGCAAGGGCTGCACATTAAAAGCACGAAAGCAGCCTGAAAGTTTAATAAACGAAGCTATATCCTTGCACCAATGGATGATAACTCCGTTAAGATGCATTGCTTGGTTACTTTGCATATCTACATAGTTTATATACAGTAGTAGAACTGCATACAAACTTTGTATAGATACATTTTGGAAGGCAGCCAATCTAAATCTGCATCTTGCAAGAGATGAACATTGACAAATAGAGTGAATAACAGTTTCCTCTTCCTCAGCAGATCTACATCCACGGCAGAAGTGGTTAGGTGGGAGATGCATTCTTTCCACAACACAATAACCTGTAAGCATGGCCACTGTGATCAAGATGACGTTACGATCGAGTGTGGCTTTTATCCATCGAGGGCCAAGTGAGTCCGTTAGTGGAGCAGGATTAGACAAATGAGGAATCTTACTCAATTGCCAGGCTCACTTGGCCCATGATGGATAGGATACATGCCAACCATCCACTCAAACTCGATCGTAAAGTCATCTCCATCACAGAGGCCATGCACGTAGATCACTTCGTTATGGGAAGAACGACCACTGCCGAGGTTGTAGGTCTGCTGAAGAGGAGGAAACTGTTATCCACTTTCATTGCCAATGCCCATCTTTTGCGAGGCGCAGGTTTAGGTTATTTGGCTCTCCATTCCTTGTCAGCTGAACGGAGCTATCATCCATTGATGTCAAGGATATAGCTACGTTTATAAATCTTTCAAGCTAGTTTCCAGCTTAGGGGAGTCGTGCTTTTAGTGTGCAGCTCCCACGCTGACCAGTTTCTTCTATGAGTTTGCTGGAATTTGGGCAGTACTGCACTTACCCGTGGCATCACAACGGGCCGCTATGCATGCTCAACTGACCTTTCGGTATCAAAATTAAAGGAGTTTTCGAGAAAATAGATTTGCACATTTTTTAAGATGTTTTTTTTATCAATATGTAAAGATATTAAGAAGTCTAAGCAAGTTTACAACTAACATTTTATAGAATAAGGAAGATATTTTATAATTAAAATCAATAAGATTTCTTACTCACCTTTAGGTCTTTAAAGAACACAGTATTGCGTGCCCAATCAACTTGGGAGAATAAATTTTGATCTAAAACTTTGCACATTAATTCAAAGATATCCACTTCAACTTGATTGTACGTTTGTTTCTGTAGCAACGCAAATAATTGCGTCTGCCATTCCCTGTCATCTATTGACTGTACAAATTCCCTGATCATCGGTGAGACCCTGTAGTAAAAAGAAATCACGATAAAAAAAAAATTGAATTAAAATTGAAATTACAAATGAATTTGAATGAAAATTTAAGAGAGAGACTCACCTTAATGGTTCTATGGAATCGGCGGTACTAGAAGGATGTGTGCCCGAGTCGAAGCTTTAAATGAAAGTGGAAAAAAAAATTAAAGAAAAACAAACAGAAATTAAAGTTTTTATCAAAGGAAATTTCAATTCAATATACGATATAATAAATGGGGTTGAAGTGAACATAGTCTCTATAACATTTCTTCTTTATATGCGGAAAATATCTAAAGATACCACCACCATGTCCTTGTGCAAAACTGTTCTGTAGTACAGTCAAACGCGAGTCAAAAAGCATATAAAGTTCTAAAGTCCTAACAACTTCTTTGCATAAGCTTAGTTGTGTTTCTAAACCCATTGAGAATTGCTTGTAAAAAGTTCTAGAAGCCTATACTGACTATATGTATGTCTTATCCTGTTGGGCCCATCCAAACTATCACCTCTTCCCGAGACATTAGCCTCTCAAAGCTAGTCATTAAACTGATCGGTAAGCAGAACAAGATACCCCGTACACTGAACTTAATCCGAAGTGTTTTAAAGGCCACCTTTTCGTTTCTATTCTGACTGTCTTTAGATTCCGTAATAGTTCTGGGGCTCGTTGTAATGACTGAGATGACAATATTCTCGTAAAGCTAACACTACTTACTAGAACTGACCTATTTGTACAAGTTTACTAGGCTTCGCTACTTCAATGAGTAGTAGTTCGAAACTTTAAAATAAATTATTGGCAGACATTTATCACTTAAGTGAGTGCACTGATGCACTCACTTTATAGATCTCCACACCATACCATATTAGTAAATCTCAGTTCCTTCGTAAACTATAATTTAGGAGCTTATTAGTTCCATAGATCTAAATATGACTCTTGCCATTTATAGCCTTTTCAAAATTCATCAGTCGTGAGTCATGTCTCCTCTATATCCTACACACTTCAATAGAAGCTAACTTTCTCTAAAAGGCAAGAGAACAACTCATCCGTTGTAAGTTTTGACAATTTAATGGAAAAAGTCACTCTAAAGACCCTGATAGTAGCTAATCTGTAGTGAATCTTAACGCTCCTTACTGCAATTGAAATTAAGTTTCTATAAGAACTATGGGAACAACTTTTTGAGCGTGGCTCTTGTCATTTAAGTGAAACCCTAGTCTATTTAAAAACCAAAAGCACAATTAATTGCCCGTGTTCCCTCCTTTTGATTATGTCCTCTTCACTTTAATAGTGCCCGTGTAAGTCTCTTGGAACCCTAAGCAAGTCAATGTTAGTAATTGTCCACAATTCAGTCCACAGCTCTAGTTATTCGTAGAACCATAGGTTGAATAGCGAATAATAATAATAATAAAATTAAAAAAAAAAAAGAGAAAATATTTCCATCTACATACCACAGTTTTGAATCGCTGGCACTTTGCAATGATCCAGTGCCAGTTTCATGGCAATTACCACTGCCACCACCACTGCCACTGCCTACGCGGTTAATGCCATCATTTGTATTGCTGCTATTATTATTGCCGCTATTGTTGGTGCCACCACCGCCGCCGCCGCCACCGCCTCCGCCACCACCAGCGCCGCTGCTGCCATTCATAGGTGTTGTTATCACACCAGAACTGGCATTAACCTGACCTAAGGCAATAGCTATGGGGCTGGGCGATGAATCGGGTGATTGTGTTAGAGAGGATACCTATTAAGAGAAGAGAGAGAAAGAGAATTAATTTCTTTTCATTTAATTTCGTATAAACAGGTCAATGTCAAGGTCATTAATTTTATATCACAATGATTTTAAATGAGAGAAGAAGTAAGGTTGAGAAGAGGCGTTTTTATTTTTACCTGAGGTATTTGTATTTCTTGTTTTATATTCATATTCGTATAGGCCTGTTGATAGCCGGGCGATAATGGCGTCGCTTTCATTTCACCTGTACCCATTGACGTTCGTAAGGCCTGTAATGCTATTTGCCGTTGACGCATCACTTGTAATTTTCGCGCTCGATCTCTTTTGTACATGGGTCCAAACTTATTTCTACCGCCGCGCATTCTATCGGCTCTCACAGCTGTAATGAAAGTAAGGAAAAGGGAAATATTATTGTAAGTCTTTTTAATAGAGAGTTAAAAATAAAGTTTTAAATAGATAAGGAAGGATTTCGTAGAAAAGGATAGGGGCAGCAAAGATATCTTCTATGGATCTCTCTTTTAAAAGTAATCTAATAGACTAGGATCTAAACAAAATCACCAAAATAAACAGATTGTATGTCAGCCAAATCGGTACTGAAACTCAGAAAGCGAGAGAGAGAGTAAGGGACATACGTATGGCGGAAACTCAGTAAAACCCAGCTCTAAACCGTCTGTGTTGCTTCAAAAAATTGTTTGATGTCTACAACAGCTTTATGAAAATGGTCAATCAGGTGACCAACGTATTGTGTTTTCCAGGCTTATAGGATCTTTAAGCCTTTCTGGTCTAGATGGTAAAAAAGCAACAGAAGGTACTACTACTACTATTATAGGTCACATTATATGTAGAGTGGTTCTTGAGACTACCACGAAATGCCATTTACAGCACAGGAAAAGAAACAGGTTCAGCTCTGTTTAAACTTACGAAATATTTCGATGATCACTTCTATCACTGATCTCGAATACATTAGAAATGAAACCATAGACAGCCTTGTAGTTTAATCCACTAATTGGTTTTACGCTAATTGGGAATGATGAATATTGGAAGAAGTACGGATATCTCTTTAATGTTAGAACATAATGCCTTCCTCGATAATGGTAGTGTCTATCCATAAAACGTTATCTAAGTTTCTAAATTGGATTTTTAGTAATTTTTAGATTTAAAAACATCCTATTTAATGTTTTGCAAATTAAGAATGTTTATTGGTGAAAACCGGGGGAAAAAAAAGGAAAGAACAAAAACGACAGAGAAATTACGCGAATCGAAATAAATAAAGAACAACAATACTCCACGTTAGAGTACAAACAGTGTAACTGTAATGTTCTAGAAGTTGACAGATCGAAAATAAATGAAATACAGAGAGAAGAATGGAAACGAAATGTCATGTTGCCAGTGAATTAAAGAAAATCGCAGCATATAAACACTGTGACATTACATACACGGAAAAGTTTTATAGATAGAAAATAAAATAATAAACATAGAAAATCAACAGGTTCTAGAAGTTGCCATATTGGAACGTAACGTTTCCGTTGAGTGATAGAAAGAGAGCAGTTTATAAAAACTGTGTCATTATAAACTGGAAAGTTTAATGTTGGTAGTAAAAGGATTGTATAGTATAATTAATAACGTGTGGTATTATTAATTAAAGTGTGTTGTTAAATTCAAATAAGTAAAGGATTTATTTAAATAAGGAAAATAACAACTGATGAATGATGATGATGATGTTAATTTTTGTACATGAGTGACAGGACCTACAGTTTAAAGTCAGATTCTTGAGAAACTTTTTCATGACAATTTTATTTACTTTCAGAGCTTTTGCCACAAATCTACTGAGAGGCAGTTGCCGAAGGAGACGTCTGACCTGGGGATTGAACCGTGGCCTCATGTCTTATAAGCAGCGTTGCCATTTGCCAAGTTTTCCCTTTTTTCCAAGTTTTTTGAGATGCGAAAAAGTTTTCATTAAATTTGTTTTCTATTCTAACAAAACAAGTTTTTTCGACAAAATTAAATTTAAATTTTTTTCAATAAATTCAATAATAATAACACGAAATATTTACATTTTTAAATAAAACATTGTGTATTTTATTAGCCCCGGGCAAAAGAAGCAAGGAAACACCAGCAGACGGCACGGGGCTCCGGTGTTTGCTTTAAAAATATTGGTACTTTTGTAAAAAACAATTTTTTTTTGGTAAAAAAAAAGTTTTTTTCCCAGAAATAAAAAGTTTAAAAAAAAAAATCTGGCATCGCTGCTTATAAGGTATTATACTCTCCTCAAACGTTATAGCGTAGTCTTATAATGTCTCCTATCGTCTCGACAAATTTCAGGATGTTATTCGATGTCAACAATAACAATTCCTCGCCTAGCACACATAATATGCACTTATGGTGGTTTTCCTAGAATGCAGTAATGACCCACAGGGTCCAAAGAATGTGTTCCGATTATGCATTTTCATCGTCACATAAGATACATATTGGATTCGATGCTGAATAAGTTTACTCTGAGTCAACAGTGTCCTGTCATAAGACCGGTTCGGTTACCAACCTCAGGTTATTCTTGGACAGATCTCCTCTTATTTGTAATTTCCCGACAAAACTTTTTATTGCCTTTTTTATTCACTTAAGAAGAGTCTTAAGTGCTACACTTTATCTTTCCCTTTCGTAAGTAATTTATTTATTTATTTATATTTTTCTTGATGTAAAATGGATATTTCAAATAATAAATTTTTTTTTTGATGTCGTAAACTTTAAATGCAACGCAATAAAAAAAAAAAACGCTGTTTTTCTAATCGGGCTTCTTTTTTATTCATATTGTCAATATCAACAGTCAACACTTTAAAAGACGAAGAAGCTGTCATACTTTGTGTACACGAGTGTGTTTGTGAAGAGTAACCAAAATAAAAACGTTGTTTTTTTTTTCTTTTCTCCTTCTAATAATGCTTATTGCAACAACAAAATAAAATAGAAAAACTAGAATATTGTAACAAAAACACAGTAAAGAGAGCGAGAGAGAGAGAGAGAAAGCATACTACTGAGTACTAAGCAGAGACAGAGAGGAACTTAAAGCAATAACAAATCTGGAATATTTTTAAGCAAATTTTATTTTCCTTTCCAAATAGTTGTTATTGTTGCTGCACAAATTGACTAGAATATGATTGAGAAAATGCATACAAACACAAAAAATCTTCGTAAAGAATGAAAAACAAAAAAAAAAAAAAAAAGAGAGAAGAACAAAATAAAGGAAAAACCTGCTTACAAATACAATAGCAGCAGCGGTAGGTTAAGGCCAGGGTTGCCAATGTAAGGTACATATTAATTAAAGCCATTTGCAGCGAGTGGGTGTAATATGGATTACAAAATAAAATCCAAGAATTGTGCAGAACATACATAATTGGTGATTACAACCCTTCAGTCAGGATTACGACCTAGCTTCTCACACCACTTATGTTGTGTGCGTTAATTTTATACATGAGTGGCGGGGCCTACAGTTTAAAGTCGACTCCGAACGACAGTTTTTTTTTTGAGAAGCTTTTCATGGCAATTTTATTTACTCTCAGATTTTTTGCCAGAAATCTGCTGAGAGAGGAAGTCGCCGAAGAAATATTTTCATAATTTCGTTTTGATGTCTGACCTGGGATTCGCACTCGGGCCTTCAGTCTAATAAGCCAACACACTACCTACTAGACTACGGCGACTTCAATCGTGCAGAACACCATTCTATTAAAAGTAACAAAACAATATGTTGAAGAAACCTACTGGAGACTTGAAATTAGAAGAAGGAAGTTTGGGAAGGGTTAAAATTACTAATTTTCAGCCCATTTACCACTGCATATTCGAGTTTTCCGCCACGAGAAATCAAAAATATTATTTTGTACTTTTGCATTTGCTAGTACCGGTCCATTTCTAACATGGTTATCCACCAATTTTGTTAAAATGAAAACTGGCGTGTCTCAGTTAATCAATTAGCCTCAAACTTATTGCAAATAGTTAGTATAGTGGCGGAATGCAGTCAGTTGTGTACTTCCTTCATTGCTATGACAATAACTAACCACCGAAGCCTTACTTTAACACCTACTACGGCCAAGTTATATCTCAGATTTGTTGCCTTTTGATAAGAGTATATTTCTGTCTGAAAGACAGGACCGTAAGTGGATAATCTAAACATTAAAATTTATTAATTTCTTAGATAAGCCCGATGGGTATAAAACTGTTTTAATTTATGCGTATGCCTGTATTACTGTAGAAAGCGTTGTTTGAGATTCTAAACATACATACATAATTGGTCATTACAACCCTTCAGTCAGGATTATTGACCTAGTTTCTCACAGATTCAGATTCTAAACAGCCACTCTAAAAACACCAAAAATATAGGCTGTAATTGAAAAAGGCGGCCTTAAGATACGAAATATGAGTAGCCCGGAGTGTGGTTACACACTAGCAGAGTGGGCTGTGGTGGTATATTTATTAAGGATGCTGATTTTCTAGACAGAGGTCTTAACATTGCCTGACAATGCTTGCCGAGGATTCTTCAGGGAAATTCCTGGGTTAAGGTCGGAAATTACATTGCTGATGAGCTGACCTTGGCTAGTTGGAGACTGTGAGAGCTCTGTCATGTTACAATGCATAGGTATTTCGATTGCTTCAGTTAATTTGGTTATTATTCACTCGTTTTCAATCTCGTTAGCAATAACCATGTGTTAGACTCTGTTGGACACATGGATAAGAAGAGGAGCAACCCACTTCTGTCTCTAATTCGCATGGCCCCATTATAGCCGTTCATTTTTCTAGGCATGCTGAAAGACTTGTCAATGACTTTTGCTGAAGCTGTGGGTGGGTCTGAGGAGGAAGAAGAAACTGTCTTATATGTCAGAGCGCCAATCTTGACATGGAAAGATGTATCACTTTCTGAATACTTTAACCGACACTCTAATATAAAGATACCTGCAACAGCAAGATTTACATATTTTTGACTCGAATTGGAATAACCCGGTGATCAAAAGATTGACTACTGATTGTGATATCACAGCGAGTCTACCATCTACTCAAGATATACATAAATACGCTGCAAGTTCTTTAAAGCTAATGTTTGCCAATAATTTCGAGAATATTCTGGCCTAAGAAAACCAAGTAAATTCCAATGAAAGTAGAAATTCTTACAGAAGAGTGGCGATGGATTGCTTACGATTAACGAAAACCTATGGTGTGCCTTTTCATTACAATTTTCCTAACTCTCAGCGTTTTTGCCAGAAGACTGCTGAGAGGGAGTCGTCAAAGAAATCTTTTTTAAATTTTTTGTTTGGAGATGTCAAACCTGGGGTTTGAAGTGCGGCTACACGTCTAATAAGCCAACACACTACCTACTAGACTACGGAGACTTCATATGCTTAAAAAGGCTATAGAAAATATATTTTTAATAATTATTATAAAATAAAATATCAAAACTAAGTATTAATTTGAAATTACTTTTTGATTTATGCATTGCAGTTCATTAAGGATTTATTTCATTTAAAATATGCCAATATTATGTATATATGAAGTATATGAAATATATTTTCATTCAAATTTATAATCCCATGTATACTGTTAAACAAAAAACAACAAGAAAAACTATTAATTAATGCATAAATTACTGCCAAGAGCATGCAATTAAGAGAGAGAGAAAAAAAAACCTCAACATTGCAGTCATTTTTTACACAGAAGAAAATAAAGAAAAACAATTGGCAACCCCATTGAGAAATAATAATAATCAAAACAAAAATAAAACCAATGCAAAACAAAACCAATACATACACGCACACCATCAAGCAACCATTAACAAATTCAAAAAGAAAAATAACAACAACAACGAAAAAAATCATTTGCACACATCAATTTATACATACACACACACACACACATACATAACTAACTAACGATGTATAAAATTTAGGTCAAGCGTATTGTTTACAAAAATATTTGCAATAGTGTAAGTGATTGACATGCATAAAATTGCAATGTGTATACATAGTATATATGTACATACGTAATTGTGTGTGTGCGTTTGTATGCATTTTTATGAATACTGACTGTATTTACCCCCTTTTGCCACTAATACCAAAACACAGTTTTATTTTTTCTATTCTTTTCCTTCTAAACAACAATGAAAGAGAGCTTTTCAAAACCAAAACAAAAACCAATAAAGTGGGTACATTATACTACTACTAGCGCTCTAGTATGAGAATGAGTAGGAAGAGTGCTGCACATTGCTGCAGAGCGCAATTCAGCGCAATGTTATAACAAATGCACAGATTTTAATGCGTTTTTTCTCTATTGTTTTTATTGTACATGTGTTTTGTGCATGTTTTTTTTTTTCTTTTTATATTGTTTTTGTTTTTCTTATAATGCAATACGGAATGACTCTCTTAACCTCTGGTGCTCTAAGAGAAACTCTTGTTTTTTTAAATAATAATGGACAAAGAGAACGAAATTGTTTATTTTTTCTGTTTCATTGGTGAGGTGGTGGTGAAGTAATAAAAATGTTGGGAAATTTATGAATTTCAATAAGAAAAAAAAAAGGTATTTTATAATAATTCTGTTCTTGTAGAGTAACGTAAATAATTTTAAATTTTCAAATTTATAAAAATCTTTGTCATTTTATATGCAAAAAATTTTATTAAAAATGTTCCTTTTTTCCAGGGGATTATGGAAACTAATATTTTCTTGTAAAATCTTCAAAGAAAACAAGTGTATTATATTTTTAATACAAACAATTTAAAACTTTAAAATTAGTAATTGCAACAAAAAAAAAACAGTATTTTGTGTTAAACCTGCATTAAGCATTAAACAATTTTTTATAAAATACATATAATATACTATTAAGAAATACTGGCATTTGAGAAAACTATTTTATTATTTTAATTGAAAGAATAAGAAGGTAAATATAGAATTTTTGAAAATTTAAATTTGATGCACTCCAAATATAATAAAATTTAGATAAAATTAGACTATTTTGAAAAAAAAAACTAATATTTTAATAAAAAAAAAAAAAATACTGATGTACTGATAATAAAACCCAGTATTTAAAACTATTATTGCTCAATAAATATAAAATAAAAATATTTTGTATTCATGGAACTTATGGCAAAATAGTGAATTGAGAACTAAAGCCCAGCATTTAAACCTATTATTCCTCGACAAATTAAGAAATCTGGAATGTATTTTTTTTCTGAAGCAATTTCAAGCCATAAAAATAATAAATTTGGAAAACCAGTATTATTTTGATACATATTAAACCAGTATTTTATAGTTAATTTGTTAAAAGCCACTATTTTAATTTTCTGATTTAATTTATTCGTTAGCAAGAGTATTTAAATCCACATTTTGTTATAAAAATTGCTTATATTAATCAAAACCTTATATTTGACAAACCAATATTTTTTATTTCTAATTTAAATTGTTAATTTTGTTTTGAGATTTTTTTTGGAATATTTCAGATATGGACAGCAGTTAAACATTATTAAGTTTCAAAGCTTAGAAAGGAAAAACCAGTATTAATTTTTTTTTTTACTAAGTATAAGGTTTTGAGAGTAGTAGTAATAACAATTTTTTACAAAAAGATTTATTGTTTATTGCTGCTATACACAGCGTTGCCATTTGCCAAGTTTTATTTTTTCAATAAATTCAGTAATAATAACAAGAAATATTTTTAAAATAAAATATTGTGTATTTTATTAGTCCAAGGCAAAAGTAGCAAAAAAAACACCAACAGAGGGCATCGGGTTCCGGTGTTTCCTTTAAACATTTTGGTACTTTTGTAGAAAACAAGTTTTTTTTTTTTTTGTAAAAAAAAAGTTTTTTTTCCCAGAAATAAAAAGTTAAAAAAAATGGCAACGCTGGTTATACAACACATTGTAAATGAAAAATACTGTTTTTTGGACTTTCTAACAAGCCTTTTTAAGTACCACTATTTTTAATGGAAAAGAATTCGTATTAATTTATTCGTTTAAAAATAAAAATACTGGTTTTATGTAGATTTTTAAAATCACGGCAGATTTTTTATAAAAAAAAATAGATTATTTTTTAGCTTATATTTCTTGTAAAAGTACCTTAAAAAACCAGTATTTATTTAATTATTATGTTTTTATTAATTGTATCAACAAAAAAGGTTTAGAAAAACAAATATTTTTTTGTTTGCAAAAATAATAAAATTTAATTAATAATTAATTAATTAATTTATAATTGAAATAAAATTTAAAAAATTAAATTTTTTGATAATAATTTTTGAAAAAAATCAATGAATTTCATTTATTTCTAAATAAAACGAAAATCTCTTTTATATTCTCTTATATTTTTGATGAAATTCAATAAAAAAAAATAATATTCTCTTCTCTCTATAACAACATCCCCGCACCATTCCATAATTGTTTCTAAATTTCTCACCCATACAAAAGCACGTGTTTTTGCATGACGATGACGACGTATAAGTATTGCAACATTAATCATACGTTGGGAAATTTTTGCTTGACGTTAAACAAAGAAACACACACACACACATTTTTGTTAATGGCTTTACTCTATTCTCTTACTCTTACTCTTTTTTTAATAATTTTCAAGCAATTTCTTTACAGAAAAAAAGCTTGTGTTTGAACTTTTTCTCTCTCTCTCGTACTGTTTTGGTAAATAAAGCTTTCTTTTTGTTGCGTTAAAAAAAAGTAGAGAAAATAAAAGAATTTATGTGGTGCGCTCTGCTCTTTCACACGCTCTCTTTTAATTTTTATTTCTATTGTGTACAGAGTTATGAAAAGAGTCAATAAATTATATTGGTGTTGTTGTTGCTATTGAGAGAAAAATGAAAAAAAAAAAAAGAAATATTACAACATCTTTTAAACAACTTTCGGTTTCATTACTCAAATGTGTTTTGATTTTCGTTTTGTTGCTTTCGCTAATGCTTTTATATACATATATTGTTTGCTTAGGTATGTGTGTGTGTGTGTGTGTGTGTGTGTGTGTGTGTGTGTATAAAAACTAATGTTGTAATAAAAACTCTTTTTTTTAATTTTTTTGTTTGAATTTCTTTTTCTTGTTGTCGTGAGGAGAGCATATGTATTTGGTTTGCAAGTTTATGAGTGAGTGAGTGAGTGACTGTTTGTGGACTTCTTGTTCGTCTTTTTCTATTGCTATTGTGTCGTTATATTTATTCCACGAGCTTGTGTCTGTGTGTGTGTGTTTGTATGTATGGAGTAGGTCAAGGACAGTATAAAAAGTGGGACACTAAAGCCATCACACTAGTCGTGGCCATAGCGAAAAAAAGAGAGACAGAGTGTGAGAGAGCAAGTGAGGAGAGATTTTAAAGAAAATTGTTGCTGCTGTTTGTTGTGCTTTTTATCCAATTGCTTTTCAATTTTCTTCGGCTTGCGTTGTTATTATTGCTGCACTTATTTATTACATCAATTTGTAATTTAATAGTTTTTTTTTTGTTTGAATGTTGTTGGTGTGAAACAATTTTAAAAACTTGTTAAATTTACGATGGCTGGCGGTTCTAGTTTTTAATTTTTATTGGTCAAAGACATTAAAAAAAAAATTGAAACAAACTTTTTTAACTTTTTTAGTTAAAAGGATGGCAACAGTGTTGTCATTGTTTAAAGGGTAACCTAACAGTAAAATCAGTTATTTAACTAAAGGAACATTAACCAAAAAAAAAAAACCAAAGAAAAAATGAAAACGTATTCTTATTATAGGGGTTGCCAATGTTTATCAAAGAAACAATAGTAAAACGGTAAGGGGCTAGAATTTGTTATAAAATCATTTTAATGACAAACTCTTGTTGTTGTTATTGAAATTTAAATTTAGAATGGAAAACTTGAAAACTATTTTTTTAACCCCATACAATTATTATTATAATTATAGCAAGTAAACTTCATATTGGCTTAAAAAGTATCGAGATACAACTGATAAAACTGATAGTAAATTAACTTTAAAATAAACTAATAAAAGGACATCATCCACCACTGAACTCTAGGTGACACTGCGTATTAAACTAAAAAATTTATGGAGTTGTCAGAATTGTATTCGAAAAATTTGTCTTATATTCGAAACAAGTTTTATTAAATCAAATAGAGCCCGTTTTTAATAACAACATTTTGCCATGACTTTATCTCAAAAACCATTTATTCAGTCACAGTAAAACTTTTAAGTTTTCTGAGGCCGTAAAACTGATCCAATTATGTTTTGCAGACCTCTACATACATACATACATATGTATGTAATTGGTCATTACAACTCTTGTTAGGATTACGACCTACATAGCTTCTCACACCACTTGTGTTGTGTGTCTCAATAGAGTTCAACGATCAGTTCAATTGCTTAACAATACCGGTAAGGAAAAGAGGACGAGATATCCTCTACCCAATGGACTCTTATGAAACAGGTTTACAAGCTTTACTTAGGAGGACTGCAAAATACTATCGATGCATGGTACGCACGTGGTTAAAATTTATCTTAATTCTCTTCAATTGAGATTGAATATTCAAGAAATTAAGTTTTTATGAAAATTATAAACTGAATTTCTTTAAATTCCTTTAACGAGATTGAAGAATTCAATTTAATTAAAATAGGCAGAATTGATTAACAGAAAATAAGCCGTGTTCAATCATGATCCATCAGAAGGAGAGATAGAGAGAGAGAGTTTGGCTGGAAAGTATTCATGAGTGGAGCTAGCTCTCGTAGTTTATCATTTGCTTCGATCTCTGGAAATTTCTCTTATGAAGTAAATTCAAATTCTGTAGAGCCCTGTTGGCTTATTAGACGTGAGGCCCCACGATTCAAACCCCAGGTCAGACATCTCCAACAAAAGAAATACGAAAAAATATTTTTTCGGTGACTTCCTCTCAGCAGATTTCTGGCAAAAACTCTGAGAGTAAAATAAAATTGCCATGAAAACCTGTCGACTTGAAACTGTAGGTCCCCCTCCACTTATGTATAAAATTAACACACACAATATAAGTAGTGTGAGAAAATAGGTCGTAGTCCTGACAAAGGTTATAATCATAGCTGCCAGATTTGACGATTTATCGTCATTTTGACGATTTTGTGCTCCAAAAATATCATATTGACGACATGACGATTTATGCCCTTATTTTGACGATTTTTATCAATTAAAAATTTACATCATATTCTTTACTTTAGTACATTAAAAGCCTCCTTAAGCTTTGTATTTGCTTTACAGTTGTTAATGTTGAAAATTTATGCTAGTAATAAGAAGGAGTAACGTATTATATTTTTAAGTTATTTTCGAATATCTGTGATGATTTTTATGTATTTTATGCCTTTTTAATCCCTTAAAAGCCAAAAAACTCCTAGATAACATCATCATAATAGGCAATTTTAAAAATTCGATTACAGCTTCGAATATTACCATCGGAAGAACAAAGGCAAGTGTCATTATTTTTTCTTTTTTTTCATACGACCAACACTCAGGGGATGGCATTGTGTGTGGAACTAGGAAAATATATTATGGGAAGGAGGAAAGAGGGAACAGTGTTTATGGACACTAGGTTTGAATATTTTTATACCATAAATAACAGGAAAGATCTCTGCAGGAAGAAAGTTCCACATTCCAGTAGTCCCCGTCTAACAAACGAACTTTGTCTGTAATGCAGTGTGCGTTACACTGGCCAATCGACCACATACGGATGTGCTGGCCGAGAAAGACGAGTGTTACGTAGGAATACATGATTTTCATAAGCAAGTCCCCTTATTTCGCTCGAGCAATAACCGTTGTAGTAGCGATAGAACAGTGAAACCTAAGCCACATTGCAACGATGCTCCAATGAATCACACTCTCGTGATTAACGAGCTACTACAGCCTCTCCTGTAAACGGTCGTGAAGCCTCAAAATAGATGTTAAAGGCCAACCCATACATGAGAGTTGTATTCCATTCTCGGTCGGTTATACTAAATGGTGTAAATGGTAAATAGATCAGATGAAGTGAAGTATTTATTGTGGCGTCTTAAGAAACCAAGGCACTGAAAATGGGTCAGTTCAAGATCTTCTGACTCTCTAATAATTACATCACACATGCAGATATTATTGCTGCTTAACATTGACTAAATATGTTTTTGTTATTAAAAACTTTTCAATTTATTTATTTATTTTTTCTGACGATTTTTTTACGATTTCAATGAACGTCTTTGACGATTTTGACGATTTTTTCTCAAACAATTGACGATTTGATGCTTCATTTATCTGGCAGCTATGGTTATAATCACTAATTTATGTTATGTTACGTTGTTGCGACTATTTCACAATTACAACAAATGCACGAAAATTGGTTTGTCAAATTTCTAAACAAAGTTTCTCGAGTATTTAAACATAATGTGAGATACATACATATATATTGATTTCTAAAGGCTGTTAATGGAAAGGCAAATAATTAGTACGACTTATGATATTTCCTTAAATGCCTGGATAAATCGGTATCTGATCTGCGACATTTAAAACAGAAATAAGGAGTGCGCACAAAAAAAAAATGGGCCTACTTTTAAGCTTATAACTTTTATCATAATTCAAAAATAAAATGAATACCGTTACATTGTTTTTGTTAGTCATCTATTTCAAAATCCACGTGCTAAATCTCATTGCAATAGCAAAATTAGTTTTTTGAAAATGGGCACCCAACAAGAATGTCGTAAAAAAATAATTGAAATTTTCAATGAAAAACCGCGCCGCTTACAAAAAACGATTGCTAGGCTCGCAGGTGTTAACCAAAAAACAATTTCTAAGGTAAGAATAAAACAATATAAGGAGTCTTTAAGTATTGAGAGAAAGCGTGAAAGTGGAAGAAAAAAAGGATTTGCCGACCAAAACAAAGCAAGTAAAATAATACGTATTTTTCAAAAAACACCCTAACATGTCTGGAAGAAAAGTGGCTCAAAAAGTTGGATGCTCTGAGATCTTTGTTAGAAAAAAATTTTATACACAAAAGAATTCAAATATTATTTACTTTAATTGAAATATAAAACGAAAAAAATCCGAAACTTAGTTTTATTTCTATAACGAAAAGTGTTAGTCCAGTTTTTTTTCGTGCGTACTCCTTAATTTTGAAAACTTTCACTCGCAAATGTTGAAAGATTAGCAACCATATGGCCTAAGTTTTGCTTACAAACGTAGATACTACAACATAATTAATTATTTTATTGTAATTTGGAAATATATACTTTAAAACAAAATATCCCATTATGGTGTATTTTTTTTTTCTACTTTTGTTTTTATTATTATTTGTAGGCAGATAGATAACCAACCATACATTGAGAAATAAACGAAAAATAAAACAAACAAATCCATTAAAAATGTTACAGTGGATTAAAATTGTATTAAAATGAAAAGAATAATAATTTATTATCTACCAAACCCTTTTTGGAATTTATTGTTAAAAAAATTAAAAAAAAAAAAAGCTTTCAAATTTTAGTGTTTAAAATATTTTCTTTTTCCGTTTTGTCTCAATGACGTTGGTGATGTTGCTGGCTGGCTGGCTGATGCCATTAAAATTTTTTTTTTTTGCAAATTTCTCAAAAAAAGAAAAAGAAATTGTTAAAGCAACCAAACCATATGAACTCAACACCCAATAAAAAGATTTACAATACAAAGTAAAACAATAGTCATTATAAAACTCAAAAATATTTCAAAAATGAAGAAAAAAAACCAACAAATTAACAAAAATCGAAAGTTAAAAACAAAAATAAAACTTAAATTATAGCGTGAAGAAGACGTGAAAAAAAAACGCGAAAATTATATAACAAAACCTAAAAACAATAACGAATGAGTTGCTCTTGAAAGAAAGAAAGAAGAAAAAAAAAGATAAAAAATAAAAGAAAACCACAGGTTTAATGGCAAGGAAATGTAAAAATTAAATTAAAAAAAATTCGCTTTCTTTGATACTCTTATAATAAACGCTCTTACACTCTCACTCTCTCTCTCTCCCTCTCTCTTTCCCGTTCAATTTAACTTAACGCCACAATAAATCGACATCTGTATGATAATTATGCTCTACTTTAACGTTTAGAAAATAAAAATTTTTATTTAAATTTTATTTTATTTTTAACATAAATTATCATAATACAATATAAATACAAAAACAATAACAAAAAAATAAATAAATAAATATTGTAGTTTTTATAAAATTAAAAAAGAATCGTTTTCTATTGTTTCTATATTCAGCGATAATAAAACGCTTAAATTTAATATTTAACCACAACACCACCATCACACCACAACATTTTTAAAATAAAACAACATTCCGAAAACCGTTACTTTTAATTATGGCAGTGCTAAATACTGAGAGAGAGTGTGTGTGTGTGAGTGAGAGAGCTCAGGCTATGCTATTAATTTTGATGCCCTTTTAACAAATACAAAGTCATTTTTAGCGCTTTTTTTCTTACGATAAAATTGATAGCAGAGAGCAAGGATAATATTGAATGATTTACATCTTTCAGAAATCGTCGTTCAAGTTTCACTGAATGAACCAAACTGAATGATCACACAACAAAGTCGCATGTGAAATCTTTTGCACTACCTACCAACTTATTGTGGTACTTTCCCAGGTTGAAATAATGCCACCGTGCGTATACTGTATCAGAAAATACATCATATGTTGATATACGCACATTTACCGACAGTAAAGCAGCAATTAGATTCCTAGAGAATGTCTGGTGTCTCTGAAAGAGTCGCTAGACATTCCACGATTGCGCTCATATCGGTTCCTGGATACGGGAATATTGAAGGTAATAAATAAAGCATTCAATTAAATCCCTACATGAGATTGACGTTCGTTCTACAGAGAGAAAGAGAGAGAGGGAGAGAGAGAAAGAGAAACTATGGTCTCACAAAAAACATCATTCATTGGCAAAGGTAACGGACACAGAATCCGACTGCCCCGATCTGTATGTAGAACAGAATTTACATTATTCCATCTGGGGAACCTCATAGTAGATAACGGTACTCTGGCCTCTGGGTGTTCACCACAGAAGACTGGGTAAGTCGCTTAACGACTTCTATATAAGCTGCAACGACCAGGAAGAAGAGGAGACAACAAAACATCTTCTTGGTTATTGTCCGGCACTTGGAAACCTAAGGAGATGAATTCTTGGGTACCCAGAATTTAGTGACAAAACATGTCTAGCCAAAGGCCATATGAAAAGAAATTCATACCTCTCGGAATGGTATGGCAGATGCCAACCAAGAACTGTAACTATACGACGGCATAGGTAAATTCCGTGTTACAACGGTGGTATCGTATACGACCCAAGTAAACTGTGCCCATTGAGGCGACTGCCAATGGAACCTTTTTGAAGTTAAATTAACGAAAGAATGTCCTGTAAGCTAGTCGCTATTATCTAGTAGATAGTGTGTTGGCTTATTAGACGTAAGACGACCTCGGTTCAAACCGCACGACAGACATCTCCGACATAAATAAAATTGCCATGAAAAGTTTCTCAAAAAAAAAAAAAAAAAAAAACTGTCGTTAGGAGTCGACTTTAAACTGCAGGTCCCGCCACTCATGTATGAAATTAAAACACACATCATCATAAGTGGTGTGAGAAGCTAGGTCGTAATCATGACTGAAGGGTTGTAATCGCCAATTATGGTATGAGAGCCGGGTAAGAGCCTAAATGGCTTGTGCTCTAGACGTCTCTTCCCGAATGGAGCACATTGAGGCCAATCTGCTTTGAATACAATACGATAGCATCGATTGGGTCTAATGAATTAGCCAATATGATCGAATTCAACCCACTGAATATGAAAGTTAGTTGTTCATTTGGTTTTGAATTAAAGAGTATAATAAACACAGGAGTACGTATTTATTAATGCCCAATTAAAATTAAAACTAATAGAAAATTTAAAAACTCCCAAATAATTGCACATTATTAGTAATTGACCCGGTCTGGTCTGCTAATATAAAACACAAAAACTACAGAAATTTTGAAAAACCCCAACATCAGTAAACTCTAGCATTCCGAGAGGGAACAAAAGAAGAATACAAGAACAAGAAAAACAGAACAACAACAAGTAAAAATAAATAAAGAAAGAAAGAATATTACATGAATAATTATGCTCCAACATTTTTACCAAAAGACGGACGGAGATTAAATAAAAAAACAAAAAAAAACAACGATAATAATGATACAAAAATAAACCAGAAATTAACTAACAAAACTAAAGAAAAAAATAAACAAGAAACAGAAAAACAAAAAAATTAAAAACGAAATCGAAATTAAAAATGAAACTGAAACTGAAAATTTACCAACAAACAGTGGAAAAAAATTTCCAAATATGCGAACAAAAATAGCAACAATAAACAAACAGCAGCAACAACATAAAATATTGGCATACTAAACTTAAAATCCACTACATGTTGCATTGATTACACATCAATAAATAAATACAACACTGTACACACACACACACACACCCTAACAAACTGACTCATAAACAAAACAAAAAAAAAAAATACAACACACAACTACTTTACTCCCAATAATCTATCTCTGTACGTACGTACGTACACTAAACTCTACTACACGTCTCACCCAAAAGTAAACAAACGAAAATCCAAAATATAAAAAACACATACACATACACACACACACAACTTGTCCAAGTACAATAAAAACTAATACAAGAGCGTATGAGAATATGAAAAAGAAAATAATAAAACCAAAAATAAATGCAACAACAATAATAATAAATACAAGGAGTATAATATTGTATTTACTTATACATACACAAACATAAATACATTCATTAAATGTACGAATGTACGTACGTAACACAAAAAATGAAGCAAAAAAAAAAATATCAACACAGAAAAAATCTAGGTCATGAGCGCAAGAGATGGATGTATAGGCCAAGAGCGCAAAGGCGGAAATGAGATAGCATGAAGACAAAAAAAAAAACCAACAAAAAGAAACAAGCAGTAACAACAACTACAACTACAACGACAACTAAACAAGGCAGGCAATGGTTATGCCAGCAAAACTAACAAAAACAACAACACACAATATAAGCAATTTAACGCAAAACTATTTTATAAAGTGGCGAATGTAATCATACACATACTGTTACACTTAAATACACACACACACACACGCACACATCCATACATACCCTGTAGGAAATCAAACTAATTTTAAAGTAACTTCAAACTAGTTTTTTAATAAGCACATCTAGTGGATTAAGTGACTTTTTTCCTTGTCGCCGACTCATTATTTTAACATAGGCATGTCATAGGCTGTAGTCAATTGGTCATCTCTGCATGACTTTTAAGTTAACTACAAATTACTTATTTTTCAACCAATTTGTAGTTAAATAAAATATAGTTAATTTAAATATTGGTTTACACTAAATTATTTAAAAACCACTTTTTTTAAATTCAATTTTAAACAGTTTTAATTATATTATATACATATATTTATATTTAGAAATAATTCTTATGATACAAAAAAAAAATAATTAAATTAAAAGAAAATTCATGTACATTTCATGACTTAAAATAAAAGTTGTAATGAAAAGAAGTTAAATGAAAAATATAAGTATACATTCGAAAGTTTGTACTGAAAGAAAATTTTGTATAAAGTAATAATATTATTAAGTTTTTTTTTTTCCAACACAAACGTTATGAAAATGCCGTTTTTTAATAACAGCTAAGGCGTTGCGTAATTCTTTATCTGGGTCATCACAGAGAGGCCGAATCGCATCTATCAATGCATCAAAAACTTTTTCATAATCCTTCAAGCGCTTTTTGCCATGAGTGCCATCAATATTTATAGCAAGAATCAATTCCAGAGATAAAATTCATGGCATTGGTCTGCAAAAATGCACAAAAATTTGTAAAATGATAAAAGTAGAGAAGAATAAAAACTCACGTAAATTTGCTGATTTTCATCGATTATGATATCATTGAGCGCTTTCAATATCACTTTTGTTAATTTTATTATAAATTAACAATATTTAAGTGGGTTTTTCCCCTTTATTTATTAAAATTGACCACCACCTAAAATACCGTATATGCTTTGATTGACATTTGATTTACTGACATGCTTCCTTTGTTTTATTATTTTTTTTACATTTTCTTATTTTGCTTTTTTTCATTCTTACTTTTGTTTCTATGCAATATGTTTGGTTGATATCTGCATGAGATTTAAACCAATTTGTAGTCATTTGCAAAATAGTTAGTTTATAATTTGCGTTTTTATCAACCGACTATTTTATTTACTACAGGGTATTCATAGGGAGATTTAAAGACAGTGATGGTATACGCTGGCATACGAAGAAGACAGAGATGGTATGTCATGGAGTGAAGAAGAAGAAAAAAAAAAAAAGTGATTCAATCTGTGCTTCTTTTTTCTTTATTTTTTTTATTTTTAGCGATTTTGTAATGAAAATCAAATATTTTATCGCAAGATTTACGAAATTTTTAAACGGAAAATTAAATTGTTTTTAATAAATTTAATAAATAAAAGGTAAATAATAAAAATACATTTCCTATGAACATTCGTGTCTAATTGAACAATTTATGGTTAAAGACCAGCAAGTAAAAACACCCTACATTAGGTATTATTATTATTGTTGTTGTGAAGAGATGTCTTTGTACAAACAAAACTTTTGTACTTGCCTCAAACTCTATAGGATGGTATCCGTATAATGTGATTTCTGAGCCTATTGCCATGACAAACTTTAGAATGCTAGTCGCTGCCTAGCATCTATGTTTCAAACGACAACAAATGGAATGTCCTGTAATGGTGTAAAAAAACACAGACAGCGCCATGTCAAGAACTGTCAATGCTCTCTAAAGAATGCACTTTTTGAAGCGGTTATTGAGTCGGCGGTAGCATTATTGGGACGTACTTCTTTTATAAACAATGAATACAATACAATTCTTTAGCCAGGATTACAACCCAACTTCTCACAGCACCCTTGTTTATCCATGAGTAGCGGGACCTATAGTACGACGTCGACTCTGAGCAGAAGATTTTTGAGAGACTTTGCATGGCAATTATATTTTAGCCTCAGAGTTTTAGCCAGAAGATTGTTGAGAAATCGCCGAAAGAAATTTTTTCGTTCTGTTTGAAATGCCTAGTGTAATAAGGCAGCACATTATCTACTAGACTGCGGCAACTTGAAGCAATAAATTGCTCCAGTTAAAATGATACTTAAGCCTGGCAAAGATTATACGAAAGTATAATCCCAAGTTCTTTTTACATACACTCTGTCAAAACTATTTGAAAAACTGGAAATATTTAATTTGTAGTCGGAAAACAATACAGCACTAGTGAACAAGCCTAGGAAGAACAGAAGTATTGCTTGTCTTCTTATCTTATTCCTCAGTGGATTGTGTCTCAAGATAATATATTGAGACTTGTCTTATAATTAATCTATACTTTAAACATGGTCTTGAGCTTTCGTATTTACAATTTTACTTTTGCTGATGACACTGCAATCAATTTCAAATGTGAGAACCCTCACGAAGCATTCTCCCCCCACTCTATTCGAATAAATAATGACGTTTTGCCTCAACACTCGCTGAAAAAATATCTGGGCATTCACATCGGTAGACGACGGTCTTGACTTGGAAATTTTATATGGAAGCAACATTGGCTCACATCAAAACTAGGAATCTTCGTACAATCGGCATTGATTTCGATGCGAATTTATTTTAACCGCGAGTTCCGAAATTAGCCTCCAGGCAAAGGCGAAGTTACTCATTAATGACAGTGAAGGGTTTTATTCAACTCTGCGGATTCATTAGAATGCCGTCGTAAGATGGTTTAGGATTCACTATTGTAGCGCTACTTTAACAGAATGTGCTCGCGGGAAATACGGGGACCTGTCACTTAGATCACATTCGTTTGTGATCAAATGGCCAGTGGATCGACCAATCCATTGGAGGCAAGACTTCATTTTTTAACCGCAACATCCGTATGTGAAACTCTGTTACTGCAGAGGAAATAGATTCAAAACAAAGGAGTGTCCACAAATACAACTCCGCCCTTTCCTCATTCCCATAATCTATTTTTCTGTTTCTAATACAAAGAGAGTGCATACTATGCTATGTTCTTGAAAAAAAAAAAATTAAAACTTTTTATGCTATTTAATTAGGGCGGACTGCGTTCTCTGCTTCTTATATAGAAAAGTATCAAAAATATCAAAAATGCTAAAACAAGAGCTTACGTATTATTAGAAACATATGGTAAGTAGTACAGTACATTAAATACTCGAAAATACACAAGGATTTCATTGTGCACCGCCCTTAAAACAGGAATTGCTAGATATCTAGCAAATTATTCGAAAAATTTCATATTGCACTCGAATTCGTTGGCTTGAAGTACCAAGGACACGCACAGTCAAAGAAAAGAAGTCTATATTAGTGGTGTACGTAGACTTTTTCCTTTGACTATACGTCATAATCTGTTGCAGACAATTTTAAAAATTCGATTATAGCCTCTAATATTACCATCGAAAGAACAAAGGCAAGTGCCATTATTTTTTTTTTTCGTACGACCAATACTTAGGTGATGGATGGCATTGTGTTTGGAACTAGGAAAATATGTTATGGGATGGAGGAAAGAGCGAGCAGTGTTTATGGACGCTAGGTTTGAATATTTTTATACCATAAGTAACAGGAAAGACCTCTGCAGGAATTGAGTTTCACATTCGAATGTCCATCTAACAAACGAACTTTGTCTGTAATGCAGTGTGCGATCCACTGTTCAATCGACCATATACGGGTGTGCTGGCGAAGAAAGACATGATTTTTATGAGCAAGTCCCCTTATTTCGCTCGAGAAAAATCCTTTGTAGTACCTACAGTGAAACACAAGCCACATTGCAACGATGCTCCAATGAATCAATGGAGTTGGATACACTACCATCATCAGCGAGCTAGTACGGCCTCTCCTGTACATGGTCGAGAAGCCTCAAAATAGACGTTGAGGCACCGACCCAGACATTAGCATTGTATACCATTCTCGGTTATCTATGGTTATTTTTTTTTCATTTTTTCTGACGATTATTTTACGATTTCAATGAACGACTGACGATTTTTTCTCAAATATTTGACGATTAGATGCTTCATTTATCTGGCAGCTATGTCTCCATACAAGATAGACCAAATGCAGTTAACGACAATAGCCGTATTATTGGTAATGTTGTAATTTTATTTCGAAATTTAATTTAAAGTAAATAAAATTTTCTTTCATATTTTTTCAATATGTAATGTGCTATCTATCGACTGTAGGTAGCATGCCTTTAATAGTCGCCTATTATACGTGCATTTTATTTTATTTATTAAAAACTACTTTGTTTTCAAGTATTTGCGGGTTTTTTTTTTCTCTCGCATGTATGTATGAGTGTGGTGAGTGTGTGCGATATTGCCCTCAACTTGAGGACGAGGTGAGTACGAGGACAAATTCTTAAAGTGTAATAAAAACAATAAAAAAAATATATATGTGTATATGTATGTATGTATGCAACAACAAAAAAAATCATAAGAAACGAAAAAGTGTAACGAAATGTTTTCGGGTTTTTTTTTTTGTTTTTATTTTTTCTGATTTAATTGAGAGCGCGCGAAGGTGCATTTTAAAACATAGCCGAATAGTATTTTTAGCATGGGGCACATACAAAAACAAACAAACAAACAAAAATTACAAAATAACAACTGGTTTCTGTTTAATAGTGGCGGCGATATTACACATCCATGTACACACACACTCGTTCATGTTTATACTCGACTTTGTTTGCTGACTTTATGTGTGAATATGTATGTATGTATGCATGTATTGTACATTTTTGTTGTTGTTGTTGTATGTTAGTATTTAAATCGAATTATCGAAATAGTTTAACTGAGAAAAAAAAAACGAAAAAACGAAAAAACTGAGTGTATGAGTAGGTGATGTGATATTGATAAACATTGCCAATTAATACAGAAACAAAAAAAAAACAAAAACACATGGGGGTGAGAGAGAGAGAGAGACAACAAACAGCAAGCAAGAAAGAGGGTGGCCCCTATGTTTGATTTTTAAAGTCTTACTTTTTGGTTTTTTTTTTTTGTTTTGCTGCTGTATTACTGGTTTGAATTGAAATCAATTTTAATTAGTTTTTTGTTTTTTTACAGATGTTGGCCTAATTTTCTAAATTTACTTTTAACGACAATGTTACCATGTTTATTAGGTGAGAGTGATTGTGTTACAAAAACAAAAAGAAACAAGCCTAGCAAATTGCCTTTCCAGCCAGTCAGTCAGCCAATGTTAGCAATGCAATGCAATACAAACGATTAAACAAGCCAACTTATTTAAACTTTGTAAAAAGCTAATAAAAATTTAGTTTTTTGTTTTGATGGTGTGAAATGATTAAATAAATCAAATTAAAAAGGAAAATGAGAAATAAAATATTTTTACTTAAAAGAAAAAAAATTAAGAAATTAGAGAAACAAGAAAATGAATTGGAAGCTGTCCAAATATAAATTGAAAATATTAAACTAATACACAAAGCAAAACCAGAAAAATAAAATAAAGAAAAATATAAAAATAAGAGATTTTAATAACCGATAACATTTATAAATAAAAAAAAGGCTACGTAAAAAATTTACGAGCTTACAAGGGTGTTGCCATATCTCTCTCATTTTTTCATTCATCAACCAAAATATCTTTTTTTTTTTTTTGACAACGAGACGTCAAAATCGTTTATTACTCTTCTTGACACATAGTGTGCTGGATACGTACTAGTACGTTTTCTGTCTCCATCGAAAGACTTGAGTACGGGTTTAGTGTAAAGCAGGGGTTACCAAAAATTTTTTGGTTGTGTATTAGTGAGTAAGAGAGAGAAAATAAGTTGAGAGCTTACAGTCATAGAAATTTTTTTTAGTAATATACACTATTTTGATTTCACTATGCAACAAAATAAAAAAAATTAAATACACCCGGCTCATGACATAGTTTAGGTTGTGAGTTTTGTTGAGTAGATCTCAAATATTTTTTTATATTTCTCGAACCCTCCAAACTTTTTTTGATAAAAACTGTTTTTTAGACTCACAAATTTCTGGATTACTCAAACATTTCTGACCCGATTTCCAAAATTATGCACTTTCAGAATGTCATCACTTATTTCATATTTTTTAAGTAAAGTTTGCTACTATGAATGGGCAAACTTGAAAAAATATGAAAAAAATTCGAATTTTCCAAGTTTACCTGATAAAATCTCATAGCATATTAAGCCGAATAATAGATATATGTATACCGTTTTAAAGGTCCATCTCTCTCCTTTCCAACAAGATTTAAATTTTAAAAATTGGGTCAGAAATGTTTGAGTAATTCAGAAATTTGTGAGTAAAGTCAGAAAAAACAGTTTTTGTCAAATAAAACAAAGTTGGAGGGTTCGAGAAATATAAAAAAGGTATTTTTGAGTTCTCCTCAACTAACTGAACAACATGGACTATATAGTTACTCGGGAGTATTTTCACTGTCGCACCGTGTTTTCAATTCATCAACATACATAAAATTATACATATTTGACTCAATAATTAGATAATGTTTTTTAGATATTCGCTGGATACTAATTTTGATTCATAAATTTCCTCTCCTGCTAATAACCAACCTTTTAATTTTTCCAAAATATTGCTTTATGTCTATAAAAAATTTGTTCTCTTTCCATATCATCTAAATTATTTACTTGACTATTAAAACAATCAAAATGTGTTTTAAGAACATATAAGACTTGAATTTTTTAAAAAAGGAAAGGAGGAAGAAGAGCATAAGCAATGTGTATGAATTCTCTCTGCACAATTGTGCTAAGAAAAGGTAATCCCTGGTGTAAAGGCATGGTTTCTTTGTATCGCTTTTAGGGAAAGATGGTTGGTAGGTAGACTGCTAAATACATTTTTAACAGTTCAAACAGTGGGCAAAAAAAATACCGATATAGGGATACTGAAAGCGAAGTCTAGGCTGTCAAAAGAGTAATAAAATGTACTTTTTTGGTACTTTTTGAATTGGTAAATTCAAAATTTCTAAACTTTTTTTAATTAAAATTACATTTTGGGTACTAAGCTTTTTTAAGCTTTACATTTAGAATTTTTGGTACCTTTATTAACATTCTTTGCAGAAACAAACCTTTGTATTTTTTAATTCCTTTTTACAATATATTAAAAGTATCACAAGTATATTCGTGTTGGTAATACGTAAAACCCCACCAATGACGTACATACATACATATATACATACATACATAGAATGTGTAAACAAATTTTATCTGCGAACTTTTTAAATACTTCTTTGGTACTATTTTTATAATTTTTGGTTTCTATTTACGAAAAGTAAATTTTTAAGCTAGGTTTAATTTAAATATGTTTGGAGAGAAAAATAAAGGCTGTATTTACAAGACGCTTAGACTATTTCACACTTTTCTTAAAGTTTAAATTTTGTTTTTGATTGAAAAAAAAAAACAAGAAAATCTTAAACTTATTTGAATATATTTTTAATGAAAAATTGAGATACTTTTTTCACAATTTTCATAATTATTAGTTTATTTATAGAAAAAGAAAGTTAGTGCAATTATTTAAACACAATTTTTTTAAGGGGAAAATTAAGGTATATATTTTTTTTTTTGGGTACTATTTTTGGTATTCTCAGCAAATTCCGTTTTGTAGAAAAGAAAATTATTGCAATAATTTTAATGAAAAAATTAAGGTACTATTTGTTTGGTACTATTTTCGGTACTCTCAGCAAATTCTTTTTGTAGAAAAGAATATTATTGCAATATGTAGTTTTAATGAAAAAATTAAGGTACTATTTGTTTGGTACTATTTTTGGTATACATTGAATTTCTATTGCAAAAAAAAAAACATTTACAGAAAATTTTTTTGTACTATTTTAATATTGTTAAAGTTAAAAAAAAGTAATTTTTTAATGCAATCAATTTCTCTTTGATTTTTTTGGTACTTTTGTTGCTTGTTGTCTTTTTTACATACATATAAACATTATTTTTACTAAATATTTGTTTTGTTACTTTTACTAGTTTTTTTTTAAGGAGTTAAAAACGTAAGCAAAAAGTACTTTCTGGGTACTAAAATCCTTTAAAATCCTTATTTCCACTTTTTAACTCTCTCTCACTCATGTACAGAGCAAAAAAAAATTTTTTTTTCTTTACTAGAAAACAACTGTAAACCCACAACAACAACATACTAAACAACAGAGAGACAGACGGACAGACATTGTTATTAAATTCATATGTAAAGTTTACCATGTTTTCCTTTCAATACAATAGCAAAGAAGAAGAAGAAGAAGAGCTACTTGATAATGAGGCTTGAATATTAAAAATACACACAACACACACACACACATACATATAACAGAACAAAATAATTACAAAAACAATAAAAATAAAAAAAAACAACAACGAAAATAAGTATAAGAACATAGTGGTATGTACTTAATAAACAAATAAAAATCGATATTTCTTTTCTTTTTTTAGTTGTTGTTCTGTGTTTGGTTTATGTAGCCTCTCTCTATTATTTTGAAGCGTTAAAAATAAGGAATATATGACTGTGGAATCGTTATTTTATTTACATATTTAATAGAAACAAAAAAGATAAAAAAGAAAGTACATAATATGTAGAACGATCGTTAACAAAGTACCGAAAAATTTAATATTAAATAAATATGTACCAAACAGGTACCATTACGAGTAATTTGTATACTTTGTGATCTGGAGGGAGTTGCTTTTTTTCGTGCATGAAAACTATCTATAACTATGATTTGACAGATGAGAATGTCAAACTGTTTTGACATTTCTACTCACTAAGTTCTGACAAGTAAAGTAAATGAAGTAAATGAGGGCAAAACAAAGTATATGTTATCGACAAGCAGAGACGTGCGGCGTATTGATTCTCAGATTACGGCCGATAACTATACTTTTGATACAGTCAAGGAATTTATTTATCCTGGCTCCGCCGTTACCACAAAAAATGATGTCAGTCTGGAGATCAAACGCAGGATTGCTCTTGCCAACAGGTGCTACTATGGTCTTAATAGGCAATTGAGTAGCAGAGACCTCTCTCGTGCGACAAAACTAATACTCTACAAGACGCTCACCTACCCGTGCTTCTTTATGGCGCAGAGGCATGGACCCTATTAAGAACTGATGCAGCAGCCTTGAGAGTATTCGAGAGAAAAGTCCTACGTAAGATCTTCGGTCCAGTGCGAGTTGGCGATGATTTCCGCATCCGAACCAACAATGAGCTGTATGAGCTCCTCAAAGACATAGACATTGTACAGCGTATTAATATCCAGCGGCAGCGCTGGCTCGGCCATGTTGTTCGAATGGAGGAGGATGCTTCGGCGAGACGGGTATGTGATGCGGGGATCTGCGGAAGTCGGCGAAGAGGACGATCTTGTATCCGTTGGAAGAACCAAATCGAGGAAGCCCTGTCATCGTTTGGTGTGACCAACTGGCGTAGGCGCGCAAGAAGTAGAGGCGCCTGGAAGGATGTGTTGCGGCAGGCCGAAATCCGTTAATCGGATTGTTAATGGCCAATTAAGTAAGTAAGTTCTGACAAGGCATAATAAATCGTTTAAAGGTAGAAGAATTTAAAATTTAAATTAAAAAACTTTGTCCGTCCATTTTACACTCAATCCAGTGAGGAAGCAATTCATATGCCTATGCCTACCGAGTAGAATATTGCTGCTGTAAGGAAAAATCTTGAAAAAGACGCCGAAATATCGGATTCGCTATCGTTCACAACTTGTTCTTGACTATCGTTTGCATTGCATTTTAGCTGATTGAAGCGAATATTATCCTTAAGCTATTAACGAATCAGCACCCCCCCCCCCCCTTTAGTCAGGATTGCAACCTAGCTTCTTACAGCATACATGTTGTGTGTGTGTGTGTTAATTTTTAGCATGAACAGAGGGACCTACAGTTTAAAGCTTACTTCGGCGAGCGACAGCTTTTTATTTTGGGAAACTTTTTGTGGCAATTTCCATTCACTCTCACAGTTTTTGCTAGAAAACTGCTGAGGCTGAGAAGAAGTCGTCAAAAGAAATATTTTCGTCATATTTCGTTTTGTTTGAGATGCCGCAGTTAGGGTTTGAACCACGAACTCGTTGTCCAATAAGCCAAAACACTGCCTACTAGACTACGGGGCGATTACAACGGATTATCATGATACATTCATTGAATTTCTTGCGAAATAAACAATGGACTGACTGTCAGTGAATATCGTGCGCTACCAAGTCATGCTGACTGAATTATTTATTTTTAAATACCAAACAGGTTAACGCTAACGATATTTGGTTTAAACGTTCTCGACAAACGATTGAACTTGCAATACATAATAAATCAATGTGACTACAATTTTGTTTCTAGAAGTTAGCTTATGGTGTTTTCTTTTCTACCAAAAAAAATGTGAATTTTATTAACGCAAAATACAATTTTGCGTTTGTTTCTTAAAAATGTTTCGCCCTCTAAAAGGGTGGTATGTTTTATTCTAAATAATTCGCACTTGCCAATGGTGGAGGGCATTGCATTTTATGCCCTGTATAAATCGAGAGTGCTGATAATGCCCTGTAAAGCAGATGACTTTTGTTTATTTATAGGGCTACCAGATGAAATTTAAAAAAAGTCGCCTGGTATTGTTATCCAATTTGAAGTTAATTTTTTCATTGTTTTGTGGAGTAATCTTAAGGAAATATTACATTATTAAAGCTACATGGTCAGCACTATAAAAAAAATTGCATTCAATGTTAGAACAGTGTTAAAATATTTTTTTTTTGTTATAAAAAAAAGCGTGCAAAAAATGAAGTCGAAAAATTTGCGATCTGGCAACACCTTTGAACAAATTGGCATTTTCTCATTCATTTTCTTAATAAGTGGTAAACACAGGCCATACCCTTGTTAGTACAATTTGTGTTATGTTCTTCTCAAATAAAAAATGACATTATAACAGGGTTGGTCAAAAATTTTTTTAATGCACCTTGTAAGAGGGTGACATTTTCTTTGTAGAAAAGAAAACACCATTAGTCCCTCTCTGACGTGTGATTTAAGGCATCTGGATTACTTTTTATGGAGTTATGTACGTGTTATGTCATTAGATGCTTTATGAAGACAAAAAAAAAATAATTCTATTATTCTATTTTACAATTTAAAAAAAAAAAAAAAAAAAGGCACGCAGGAAAACAAAACGTAGTAGAAAGTTAGAAATTAGTATTTTGGTTTTCTTACAGAAAAAATAGTATGAAAAAAAGTATGTACTTAAAAGTAATAAAATAAAAACAAAAATATAAAATCTCGTGTATACATATTTTTTAAATATTTAATAAATTTTATATTTTATTGTATTGTATTGTACTGAATTATAAACATTTATTCCGTTTAGTTTGCGTTTCTTTTCTTAAACATTTCGCAACACTATTTAAAAGTGTTGCCATTGCGTTGCCTTTATGTGTACGGCAAGGAAAAAGTGTTACTGATATTACGTTAAAAAAAAATTTAAATTAATGACGAATTTATAAGAAATTAAATGAGAATTATTGTTTTTGTTTTTATAAAAAATTAAAAAAATAAAATCTCTGTTAAAAAAATACATTTTTTTTTCTTAAAACAAGAATTCATTGATATAAGCACAGCGCTGTTACTTAATTTGTATGTTGTGTCATCATAAAAATGTTTTTTTTTTTTTTTTTATTTTTTTTTTTTTTATTAATTTTTGCAAAAATAAAAATATTTTTTTATTTTTATACACACAATACATACATACAAATACATTAATAACATTAAAAAAGAAAAAAAATTCCAAAATAATGAGAAAACACATGAAAAAAAAGCACAATAAAAATAATAAAAAAAAACAAACAACCGAAAAAAAGACCGACCTATCCCAAGACCCAAAAAATTTTACTTTTATTTACGTTTCGTTTGTTCGTTTTTTTTTTCTTTGTTTTTATTTCTCTTGATTATTTAATATGCTCTTCTTCGGCTACTACTTTACTTTACGAAAGAAAAAAAAAGCTTTATGATGTCAAAAATATACTCACAAAATTTAAATGTATGCGTGCGTGTCTGCAAATGTATGTCAATGTGTTTTGGGGTTTTTATATTTTCTTGCTTTTTTGTAACCAAGTGACATACAAACACACATACTATTTATAAAACTTTTTTTGTTTTTTTTGGTTTGTTGTTTAAGTTACACATTGTTTCATCATGTCAATATCAACCATGCCGTGACTCTGTACAATATGAAGAAATACAACAAAACAGCACATATAAAACTGTAACAACAACTACAACTGTTTTAAGCACTTAAAAACAGAGGATTTTTTTTTTGTACACACTCTCATTGTCGTTTTACATAAAAACGAGCAAATTTATGTATGCATTCAAAGCTAAAGTCAATAAGTCACTCACTCAGTTACACTTATTTTCATTTACCAACAAGAGAAAAAAAAAACATCAAAAAACAAAAACAAATATGGAAACCTTTTTGATACACATACATATATTAGCATAGCTACGCTACTACATTTCGTTGTAACCATAACCCCTCACAACATTTGAAGGAACGAACATTAAATATGTATGTAAACGAAACGAGAAACGAAACAAAATAAAGCCAAACAGACAGACAAAACAAATCTTGTCATATACAATATTCAGTGGCATTGCGAACATGTCTCTTTCATTGTTATTATTGTTTCTGGTTAATTTAGCAATACACATGCCAGTGAGTGTGTGTAAGAGAACGAGAGTAAATTTCTTTCTCTTTTTTTCTTTCTTATTACAGAAGAGCAAATGAGTAGTGGGTTTTGCTGTAAATTATTGTGTAAGGCCGCCTTTAGTTTTTTCTTTTCTTCTTTATGATAATTTTTGCGTTTTTTTTTTGTTATAAAACATAGAAACAAAAGTAAAAAAAATTTAAACATGTGATTGATTGAAAACAAACTCTGTTTTTTTTTGTATATTTTTTAGTGCAGTTTTGGTTTTTATGAGAAAGGATTTCATGTCCGTACACATGCATACATACATACATATGTATGTAGTATAAACACATGTGTAAGCATTTTTTTTCTTTTTGCAAATTATTGATTTTTTTCAATATTTGCAAACGAGAGTTTTCTATTAGAAAAAGAATAATAAAAAAAGAACTGAAAACGTTTAAGAAAATCATAAAATAAGATACGTAAAGGATTAAACTCCAGTAAAACTTTGTAACGGGATCGTTAGAATAAATGAACTTAAAAAAAAGAGCATAAAAAGAGAGTAAGAAAATAATCCAGAGTTACCATTCACAAATATTAGTAAGGGAAACAAAAAAAAATTTTTTAAATGGTAGGGGTAGCATGTTGGATTATTATACGCAAGCCCGTGGTTCAAAACCAAGCTCAAATATGAAACGAAATATGACAAAAAAAAAAAGGATTTCTTCCGGCAAAAACTAAAGGGTGATTTTTTAGCTAATATCTTCTTGGCAACACTGGTTTAAACAGCTCACGCACATTTCGTGTTGGTCTATAATTTAACCATGAATCGTCTTACAAACGAACAACGCTTGCAAATCATTGAATTTTATTATCAAAATGGGCTCTTGGAAAGTTGGCCGAAGATCCACTTCTTTATCGAAAAATTGTGTTCAGCGACGAAGCTCATTTTTGGCTCAATGGATACGTAAATTAGCAAAATTGTCGATTTTGGAGTGAAGATCAGCCAGAAGCATTACAAAAGCTACCAATGCATCCAGAAAAAGTCACAGTTTGGTGCGGTTTATGGGCTGGTGGTATCATTGGACCGTACTTCTTCAAAGATGCTGCGAATCGTAACGCCTTTAGACTATTTTTTGTGGAGCTAAGTATTTTAAAGCTCATGTCTATACAGACAAGCCCGCTTCAATTGACGCATTGGAAGACAACATTGAAGCATTTATTCGTGAGATACCGGCCGAAATGTTGGAAAGAGTATGCCAAAATTGGACTAAGCGGATGGACCATTTGAGCCGCAGTCGCGTCAACATTTGCATGAAATAATCTTCAAACATTAAATTATATGGACCGTACTATCGATTCAAATAAATATTTCATGCATTTTTCTGAATTTTATGTTTTTTTTTTTTTTAATTTTCCTATAGCTCTTAAAAAATCACCCCTTACAACTCAATTCTCACTCGGTGGTTAAGTCTACGATAAATTATCGTACAAGCGATACGGAGAACCCAGAAGTGATTGTGGAAAGGACATTGCATCCGAAAAAAATTAACGTCTGGTAAGCATTATGCTCTAGATATGTCATTCGGCGTTCCCGTCTATTCAGAGCACTCTGGCTCTATGATAATCGAATTTTTTTTTTGCCGGTAATTAAAGATTATGAACTGAAGGGTGGTACATGGTTTCAACAAGACGGCGCCATATAAGGCACATAACGAAACTGACTATGTTTAGGTTTAGTGCATAGCAAGTTTCCAGAAAAGTCTTATTTCATATTTTGGCAATATTAATTTCAAAGGAAGAACATGCAAATTTGACGCCGATAGGCATTTACGGGTATAAACCCCTAACGTGTTACAGCATTTGACAACCAAAATTTAGCAAGTTATTGCAGAAATAACGCCTATAAAGTTGGAAATACACGGAAAGATGATCGAACCAAATTAACAGGGAAAAATCTATATAGAAACGCAATTCTACTTGAAACACGAACATTACTAAAGAGAATTATTACGGACACTGAAAATTAAATCACTTCTCTATGCCAGGAAAAGGTAATTCTGAGGATCTGGTGGCATTGAAAGGAATTTGTTATTACAGCCTGCCCAAACGATTGATTCTGTTCTTTACTTTCAACAATTAATGTGACTGAAGGAAGCAATCTCACATTGAAACATCGTGAGTGAATTGATCGACAGATAAGATGTTGCGTTCCGTCATGACAAAACCAGATCACGCACATCAGATTTATCATTTCCTGCAATCTCTGCGGAACTCTCTTAACCTGTTAACTGGTGGGCATGACGAAGAAATATTGCGTCATACACGCCATACACTGCAATGGCGACGACAATACTTTTTTTTGTAATGAAAATAAGCCGCTAATTTTTATGCTGTGTTGAACACAAGTTTATTTCCCAGTTAATGGGTTAATGGCGAAGATTTCTAAATTTCGTAGAGGCCTGCTAAACGCATATCGAACAGTTTTTCGCTTAGAAAACTGAAAAGTTCTACTGTGATGTAATAATGGAATTGCTATTGTTGATCAAAATGGCCTATATTTGGCTCATTTGGCTCCGTTTATATTGCATTTTCTTCAGGGTTCTTCTACAGTCATTTTGCGTGTTTTTTTACAAAACATCCCAATAAAGGATTCTCATTTTATGGTCTAAACATATAACGAGCATCAAATGCTGCGCATCAATTTTTCAAAAACCGAATACCGTGTGTGCATTTGAAAATGATTATTTTCAAAGCAGTGCGCCAACAAACAAGCTTCATATCTTTTAAGAAAAACGTTGATTGAAAACAAATGGAAATTTTTTGCGATTATAAAATATTCGAATAAGAAATTTATTCGCTCTTTAAAATAGTGGCCAAAGGAAATTATTATTGATTTGAAAAATATTCTTTTAATAAAAATATTCGATTTTATAAAAGTTGTTTGGCACACTGATCGTTACAGAATGCATATGCATTCGATTAAAATTATTCGATTAAAAAAATTCAGTGTACAAAAATTATTCGCTCATAGCCCAGTGCATTTAAAGAAATTTATTAGCTTCAGATAATATGTATATTCGAGTAAGAAAATTATTCGATTAAAAAATTATTTGCCTTAGAAAATGAATCGTTTCAGAAAAATGTTCTATCACAGACTTAAAAAGTAATCACTTCAGAGAAATACAACAAGGAAAATTATTCGATTAAAAAATGATGGCTTCATAAAAAAACAATCATTCGATTATAAAAAAAATATTCGATTAAAAGATAGCATTTAAGAAACATTGCCTCAAAATTATCGAAAATTATTCGATTAAAAAATTATTTGCCTTAGAAAATTATATGCTGCGTAAAAAATACAAATTTTTCGCCTAAGAAAATTAATCGTTTCAGAAAAATATTCTATCGCGGACTTAAAAAGTAATCGCTTCAGAGAAATATGTACAAGTTTAAGGAAAATTATTCGATTAAAAAATGATTGCTTCATAAAAAAACAATTATTTGATTATCGAAAAATATTCGATTAGAAATTGAAAAATTAAATTTAAAAAATGAAATGAAATGAATGGTAGGTACTCACCCTCCAGTTTCATGCCCACTTCGAGACACTTTTGAAAACGGCAATACGGACAACGTTTACGTTGTGTCTTATCGATGTGACACGAACGTTCCGCCACACAGGTGTAGACCTTCTTATTTTGTACCGTTCGCTTGAAGAAGCCTTTGCATGATTCACACGTCAGCAGGCCGTAATGATAGCCGCTCACCTTGTCGCCGCACACAGGACACAGCTCCTCGAAAAGATGTTTAAAATCGATAACCTCGGGTGTGGAACCGCTGGCAGTGGCACTGGTGCCACCGGCTCCTAAAGCCGTCACACCACTCACCAAATGGCCGCCAGACGATGAGCTAGTGGCGCCTACATTGGGCGGCAATAGTGACATGTATGTGCCCGATGCGGAAGAGGCCGATGAGCCGCCGCCGCCACCGACATTATTGCTGAGGGCATTTGAATTTTGGGAATTTAATGTGACCACGCCGTTAATGAGTGAAACACCAGCCGAGGGATTCGAGGAATTTGGATTTGAGCCAGAACCACCACCACCACCACCGGCGCCGCCATTGGCGCTCTGTTGAGAGTGTGAGGAGGTGGTATCCTGGTAACCTGTGGGGAAAATATATTGGGAATCGATGTTATAAATATACGAGTATTGGAAATTGGGATTATTGGCAATATTTTGTTGTTGTTGTTGTTGTTGAGGTGGTTGTTGCTGGTAGTGTTGTTGCTGATGGTAGTGATGTTGTTGCTGCTGCTGCTGGTGATGATGTTGTTGTTGCTGCTGCTGTTGTTGTTGATTCAAGTGTAACGTATACGATGAATAATCATCAGTTGGTCCGGTCGCAGTTAAATCATTTTCCGGATTATTATTATTATTCGAGTTATTATTACCGTTATTATTACTGTTATTTATTATATGGGGATTTGAATTTGAATTACCGGTTGCTGTTGTGGCGCCGACAAGCGCAGGCGAACCGGGCTGCTGTTGTTGTTGTTCTTGTTCCAATTGCAATGAAAATGGTGACATATTAAGCGACGATATAAACGACGCCGTCGCTTGTTGTTGTTCCATTTTTAATAACATTTTCTCCTTCTAAGGACACATAAATAAAACCGAAAAAAAAAATAATAATATTTCACAAAAACCAAAGTAAATCTTGCACTATTTCCTTCACTTGTTGTTTTTTTTTTTTTTGTTGTCCTGGTGTATTCGTTTTTTTTTTTTTGTTTTTAACGAAGTTAGTTAGGCTCTCTCTGTTGTTTTGTTGTTTTTGGAGCAAGAATTCTACGTGAAATCAAAAATATCACTGAGATTTCAAGAGCGTAAATAAAAGATAGAGAAGAGAGAGAGTGAGAGAGAGAGGCGGAAGATTTTTTTCAAACGGTTTGTTGTTAAATGTTGTAAACTTCTCTTGGTTTTTAATGATAGTCGCTTGATTATTTATTTTTTTTTTTTTATTTTTTTTAAAGGTGGGTTTTTTTAAATTAAATTTAATTTAATTTTTCTAAATTTCCAGTGATTTTTTTTTTATTTGTAGCGAGGGACGGTTTATATTTTTTTTTACAGGGGTATTGTGTTTAATATTTTTTGTTTCTTCTAGTTTTAAATAATTTTAATAATTTACAGCGTATTTTGGTGATTTTGTGGAAAACTGCTTTTATATACAAAATGTTGTTTCATTTGAATTTTAAAAATAAACAAAAATTATTATTTTTATTATTTTTTTATATAAAAAATTATTATTTTATGTGTTTTGTTGTTTTTGTTAATAAATATTTTTTTGGGATTTAATTTTATAATAACCACCAGAATTTTTAATACTTTAAATTTTGTTTTTTTTTTATAATAAAAGATATTTGTTTTAATTAAATTCAGTGATGTTTAAAAATTATTGTTTTTATTTATAATATCAATTGAAATTATTAAGGCCTTGTTTTGGATTTTTAATGTATTGTTTTAGGTTTTTTTTTAAATTAATTAAAAAAATATTGTTTTTAAATGTTTTAAAATCGCTTAAATTATTGTTATTCTTGGCAATATTTTTTTATTGTTTATTTGTATTTGTTTTTTTTTTTTAATATTTTTATTTTAAAGATTAATTCAAGTTAAAGTATTTGTTTTAAAATGATTTCTTTTAAACCGGAGAATTTTTTAGTTTACTTTCTTAATGTTTTATTTTCTAAATAAATTATAAATATGTATTATTTATTAATTTATATTTTTTCCTTCATTTGTTCATCAGTTTTAATGATTGTTTTAATAATTTTAAGTTTATTTTTATCTTTTGAACTTAAATTTTGTTGTTTATTTATATTTTTATTATTATTTTCTTTTTTATTAATTAATATTTATTTTAATATTTTAGTTAGATTCTGTATTTTATATTGAAACTTGATTATTTTCTTAGAGTGTATTTTTCTGTTGTGTTTTTAATTTTCAGAGAGCAAATTTTAATTGTTTTTATATTTTATTCCGATTGCTGATTATTTTTATAGTGAAATTTTTTTTGTTTTTGAATTGTTTATTTTATTGGTTTTTAGTTTATTTCAACTGCATATTATTCTTGTTCTTTGTTAAAATAATTTATTTTTCAATCGAATTTGTTTTTAATAAAAATGTTCTTTTTTCTATTTTGCATAACATTTATTAATTTTTTATTATTTATTTTTATATTTTAATTCAATTTTATTTACTTTTAATAAAAATAATAATAAATTTTTAATTTCTTTATTGTAATTTGTATTATTTTATTTAATTATTTATTGTTATTAATTTTATAATTTGATATTTTTCATTGTTTTTTTTTTTTGTTTTTATAAATAAAATATTCTTTTATTTATTATTATATTTTAATTTAAATTTTATTTATTTTTATAGAAATTGTTATTATTTATTTATTTTTTTTGTAACAAAATCACAATTTCTTCTTGTTTTTAGTCCAAAAATATTATTTTATTTTAATTATTTAATTCCAATTTTTTTTTTACCTTAAACAATATTTTTTCTATTTAAAATTCTTTTTATATTATAATCAGATTTTGTTTTTTTATTTTTAATATTATTTTTAGTCAATTTTGTTTATTTTTATATTTAAAAAAAAATAAAAAATTTTTTTTTTAGCAGTTTAAATATATTTTACACGTTTTCTAAGTATATTCCTTGGTTTAAATTTATTTTGCAACTTTTAAGAGCCTTAAATATACATATTTTAAATAAAAAAATTTTTTTTTTATTTTTTGTTTTTATACAGTAAGGTTGTTTTTAAATTTTGTAATAATTTTTAAAATTTTTCCAATTAATTTTTCCTTTTTTAAGATACTATATATGTACTATATATTTTCTTAGGCCTTTAAAAATATTTTTTTCACTTGTTTTTCTTTTTTTAATTTTTTTAAAATTTCTCGTATTAATTATTGAATTTTTTTAGACTTGTTTTTGAATGCCTTTGAATCTGGTGGTGTTGTGGGAGGTGGCAGAGTTGTTTACAATTATAATTTTTTAATAATAATTTTAAAATAATTTCTTTGTTTTAATTTTTGTTTATTTTTAAGAATTTTCGTCAATTTCGTTTGAAACATCATGTTTGAACACAATTTTATTACTTTTTTTTTAAATTTCTTTTAATTTATTTTATTCAATAAATAAAAATAAATCACAATTTATATTTTATCTTTTATTTTTAATATTTTTTTTATTACATATTATGAATATAAATACATTAAACTTTTTTTTTTAAATAAATTTGTATTTTTTTTTTTTGTTAGATAAACAGGTACTTGGTTGTTAGATTTTTAATTAATAGGTATATAATGGAAGATTTTTTAATTCAATAACTTTTGTAATATTGCACGTTTTATTAAATTATTTAAAAAAAAAAAGTGTTAAGCCTATACAATAAACATAATCCTGGGGCTGCATATTGCATAAAAACTCAACAAATTTTTTTTTTTTTTTTTTTTTTTTGAAGCGTGTTATTTATTTTATTTTATTTCAATTAAATTAAATAATTACATACATTTGATTTTGTTTGTTTATTTATTCATTTAAGGTTAATATATACATATATGTATATTTAGAAGCATGTGTGTATAGGTATATAGATTTTCTTTTCGTATTTATGTATATTTAATAGATTTAATTTATTTATAACATAATATTATTTAGAATGGTTGGTTTGCTTAAATTGTTTTGTTGTTTTTTTTTTTTTTTATTTTATTTGCTTCTTTTCTTTATTATTATTTATTTATTTAAATACAATAATAATTTATAGTTTTGCCGAAAAACACGACCAACATCAACCACGTATCTCGATTGACTAAACCCAAGTAATGGCGAGGATACCCGCAATACTCTATTGTATTAAAAACGTCAACGTTAATGTCTGCGCATAAGTGGACGCCAACGTTAGCCCCAAAAAAGATTACGTATGTAGTATAAACACACCGACACACAATTCATGTAAAAATTAAAGCTCTACAAAAACAAAATAAAACAGAAAGCAAAAAAAACCAAATTCACTTACGTTTTCAATAGCAGCAGCAGCAGCTGAAGCAAAAGCAAAACACAAAAAAGTTTCACTTTCATTTAACAAATAGAAAAAATTTTAAATCTTATGCTCTCTTGTGTTTTGTTTTTCTCTTTCTCGCTCTCAGTATAAAATTATTACTTTCAATTTAAATCCCCCCCCATTAAAAGCTTCCTTTAACATTTACACAAACTGTAGTATGTCTCAAGAAAAAAAAAAAAACAAATCATTCATACGCCTAGTCTAACAAAAAAAATTTACTCTTAAATATCTCGCTCTCTTTATTCTCTCACTAAACTCTTTTGAATATACTAGCACTCGAAATAACTAAAATGAAAACGAAAGTGAAACTTTTTATACAAAATGTTATGAAAGACTCTATTACAGCGCCACTCTATTCCTAACTTAAAACACACAAACACACACATACCACTCTCTCTCTCTCTCTCTCTTTAACCACAAATGTTAAACATACAGTGGTGAGTGAGTGATCATCTTTAATACACCATTTTTTTTTTTTTTTGTCTACTCTTTACTTATTGTATTAATATTGCAGCAATCGTCGTTGTTAGTTTTTTCTACTTTGTCATCCTATTATGTTGTAATATTTGCTTATACACACAACAAACATACACACACATCCGTACTTGAATGCTTCTTCTTGCATTTAAAACATAATCGTTAAAATCATCGTTTGTTTTGTCGTTTTTTTCTTCTTCTTTACTTCAATGATGACGTTTTCTTCTCTCTTATTTTTTTTTCTTTTTTTGCTGTGTTGAGTGATGTTATTTTTATTGTATTTGTTGCATTTGTTCATGACACCGTTTTCAATTTGTTTTTTTTTTTTTAAGTAAAAAGACGAGTGTATTTGTTGTTGCCTTTATTTTACTACAAATGGTCTCGTTTTTCTTAAGGTTTTTTTTTTGTCTTTTTGGGGTTTTCTTTCATGAAATCAATTTTTGTGTGTGTGTTTGTTATTGTTGTAAGCACGTTTCCTATACGGTTTTTCTATGTTGTTGTTTTTGCTTTTGTATCGTATATAGGCAGGCCATTTAAAAGCTAAACAATTTGAAATATTTTTAATAATTGAAAATAAATACGAATAAAATAAGCGAAAAAGTTGTTACTATGTACGTAACACAACACAAAGTCAGCTGGATGGAAGTGGTGATTATGATGATGATGATACATTTGAATGTGGTTAGAAAACAAAAAAATCAATATCAGTATTAGACGGATTTCTATTTTTGAATAGAAATTTTACAAAAAAAAAAAAAAAAATTAGGACAGTAAACATAACAGTAAAAATGAATTTATTTAAGGAATAAAAAAGGAAAAAAGAAAAAAAAATTAGGTTAGTAAACCAAACTCAGTTAAGTATGTATGTATGTCTAAAAAAAAAAAAAGATTCAAATGAAAAAAACGGGTTTAATCCGAATCAAAAACCGGGTTTAAACTGGTTGTAGCACTTAATATACTAAAACAACTATTGAAAGTAGAAAACGGATTTTACATATGAGCAATTTCGTGTCAAGTGACCCAATTTTTAAAATCGATGTCTTTCGATTTGGTTAGTACTATTGGATAGTAGGCCAGACACAAATTTTTAGCTCTATCAGTCAAGAACTGCCGGAGTTAGAGGGGGTCAAAGTTGGACATTTTGGTCATACAGGGTTTTTTTTTAAATGTGTGTAACTTTTCACCTATTGGTCCTAGCAAAAATTTTCCAAAGGATATTAGATAGCTATTTCTTCAATCTTTCCAAAAATAATTTTTTAAATAATTTTTTTTTTATTTTTTTTTATTAATTAATTTTTTTTTTTAATTTTTTTTTCTTTAACCGTAATTAAACCCGGATTTTGTTTATTTACAATAATTATTTAGCCACGTTTTAGAATTAAGGAAAATGTATTCGAATAAAAACCGGTTCTTAAACCGAATTCAAAACCGGTTTTTGTTTACTTGATAGACTAAAATTACAATGAAAAGCTAAAAAAAATTATTTAACCATGTTTTTAAATAAATAAAAAAAGTGAATTTTGGATAGAATCACAATTTTTTTTTTTTAATAAAAACCCGGTTCTTTAAACGCATTAAAAACCGGTTTTTGTTAACTTAATAAACAAAAATTGCTATAAACGGTTTCGAATTAAAAAAAATTTATTCGAATAAAAACCCTACCTTCTTGAACCGAATCCAAAACCGGGTTTTGCTAACTTAATAGAATAAAATTGTTATAAATGGTGTTTTTGATTAAAAAAAACCGAATCCGAATAGAATCAAAAATCGAATTTTTAATTAGAAATTTAAGCTTTTTAATCGAATAAAAAATCGATTTTTTCTTAGGAATTTAAACTTCTTGTTTTGAAATTAAAAATAATCAGGTTTTAAATCGAATAAAAACCGATTTTTGTGCACCTAATTATTTAACCTTATTCATAAAGTATTTGAAATAAAAAACCGATTTTATTAATCGAATAAAAGCTGTTTTGTTTTTAAACTATTGTGCATGAATTGATTTTTACGAACCGTGTTAATTTCTAATTCATAGTTTCCAACTCATTATTCCAATTCTGAAAATTGATTTCGAAACGAATAAAACACGATTACAGACCGGTTAATATCGTACGCCTTCAAAGACCTCTTCGTACGGCTGGGTTCATAATTTTTTTTGTTTGTTTATTTCTTATTAAGTGAGGTTAAGTACAAAATGTTTTGCTCCAAATACGATGATTTTATTTGTTTTAACCATAAAAATTTTGCTCCAACAAAAATAATTTGTGACCCAGTTTACGAAATTTTTAATTACAGTGTCTATTTTTGCAAAATTCGTTCAAATTTTTTCTTCTTTCCATAAAACAAGAGCGAAAAGCCGACATTAAAATCTACCAAATATCACAATAAAATAAGAAAACAATAGAGAAGGGGGGTAAAGAAAGAGGAGACAACAAAAAAAAGATGGTCTTACAACTATAACCTAAAAAAAAAAAAAGTCCAAATATTAGTTTTTGTTTACGAAATACATGTACTCTCAGAATACAAACACACAGAGAGAGAGAGCGAGAGAGAGAGAGAGAGAGAAACATAACATAAATGAAAACAAAAGTGATACAAATTGTGTATGAAAATGGCAAAAAAAAAAAAAAGAGTCAAAAACAATAACAAAAGAAACATTAACTGTGGATTGCGTAAAAAACAAACGTTGCTTAGTAATTGCAATTGTTGTTGTACGTTTATATAGTTTTTCTGTTTTTGAACAATAACAAAAACAACTACAAACAACAAATAATAATAAGGCAATATTACAAACCTTCAAGTGCTCCATAATGAGCAACAGTTTAATAATGTGAAACCCCAAATAATGAGCACAACTACAACTACAACACCAGCAACAGCAACAGTAGCAGTAACAACAATTACACTGAATAATAACGGCAAACTGGAAATGAAACACTCAACACATAAACACTTAGGCTCACTCACACACACACATACACACACACACTACAGTAAGACATGGTGGGGGACATGAAATAAAATCTACGAGTCATCCAGCCAAAACATACGAACCAAAAAAAAAAATTCAAAATTCACTGAAAATTGGAGGTATTAAAATGCTGGCCACGTTTAAAACCCCCCCAAAAAAAAAAAAAAAATTATAAAAAAAAAACTTAAAATAATTGTAATAAAACAATGGAGCTGCGGTAAGTACTCCAAACATGGTTTTACATTTTTTTTTTTTTTGTTGGAGTTTCAACAACAATTTATTACGTTTTGATTTGTTTACCCAGGGAACTTAAAATTTTAACAATAATTTAATCAGACAGCAACAACAACACAAATATTATTTCCTAAAGCTACGAATTCGACATAAAGTTGTTAGAAAACAAACAAAAAAAAACATTTTTTTGTAAAACCAAACACCAATGCTAGTGTCACCCTGTAAGATCAATTTTCAATTTTTTGAATTTTTTTCAGATTTTCCTTCATTTAAAAATTTTAAAATTCAAGATTGCTTTGTCTAAAAACCGGTTGTTAGTCGAATAAAAAACCGGTTTTTAGTCGATTAAAAACCGGTTTCCAATCGAATAAAAAAGCCGGTTTTTAGTCCAATAAAAAACCGGTTAAAATATCTATTCGATAATTAAACCCTCTTTTTATTTGTTTAAATTATGGGACTTGAAACCCGGTTTTTATTCGAATAAAATACCCATTATGAAACAAATAAAATTCGATGTTTATTTTAAAATTTTTACTACCTCAAATACCACAATTTTTATTCGAATACAAAACGATTCTGAACCGAAATTCCTTTCAAATACACAAATATTTCATACGAATAGAAACCGGTTAGGATTTCCTTTCTAACATAAACCGAATCAAATGAGGACTGGATTACCTTTCTTCAAATTACAAATCGAGATTTATTCGAAAATAAAACCGGTTATGAAAGGAATAAAAACCGGTTGTTAAAGAAATAAAAACCGGTTATGAAACGAATAAAAACCGGTTATGAAACGAATAAAAACCGGTTATGAAACGAATAAAAACAGGTTGTGAAAGGAATAATAATTGGTTTTGTTAGAAAAAAATTTTAAAAAAAATGGGGCTATGAAACAACAATTTTTTTCTATTTAAAGAAATGCAAAGAAACCAAGAATCAGAACCTTAGAATGTAGCGTACCGCCCGCGTAAGTACACAATTTCACAACTTCCAACTTAATAAAGACAACCAAACGTAGTGACAACATCAATAGTAGTGTGGTGGTGGCAGTAACAAACGTTTTAAAACATTTACCATAACGACATTACGTTTATCTTTTTATTTTTCTTTTTATTTTTATTCCGTTCAAAGAGGTAGTTAAAACGTCAAACTGTCTGACTTTCTGGCACAACAAACCAACCAAAAACAAAAAAAAAATCTGGAAAAAAATCAGTCAAACGATCACAATAAAATTTGGGAACTTTGGCTGAGTATTTCAAAGCAATCACACAGCAAGAGTTGATGCTTTAAATTGATTTCCTATGGAGTTCTAGGGCGGAGGGGGGGGGGGGGGGTGAGTTAAGTCCGTTTTGTTTTCCGTTTATCTTCCCATGCGATCAGTTTCAGTTAAACGTGAAAACTTTACAGCAACAACAACAATAACACCATAAAAGCAATTTTTTATGTTTTTAAAGTGACACCACCAACCAAACCAAACGATGTTGTGACGCTGTTTGATTACAATGCTTTTTGTTGTTGTTGTTGTTATTTGTTTAGTGGCATGCAACATAATATTTTACACAATTTACAACAACTCACATACATACGCCAGCCAGGTAACTGCCAAGAGTTCGCATTTTCGCTCAGAATAGCAAAAAAAAAAAAAATTAACCAAAAAGGGTAGGAGAACAGGGGTCTTTAGTTGGAGCAAGTCAAAGTTGAAACAGTGGGCAGGTAAGCAGCAGGCCTAGTCATATTGCACAAACTCTGGATTTTGATTTGATGAGTCGTCATTTAAATTATTAAATATCAAAGTAAAAAGAAACTGATTCGTATTCGGATTGTAACCGGATTTTATTCGAATAAAAACCGATTCTAATACACAATTTTTTTTTAAATGTATTACAATTCTCATTAAAAATTTTTAATTTTAAAAATAATTGAAAAAAATAAAACTAGTTTTTAATCGCAAAGTAACCGGTTTTTTATTCGAATATAAATTGGTTATTAGACACATTTTTTTTTAAACAAATTATAATTCACACAAAAAAAAAATTTTTATTAAAATTTCTAAATGAAGAATAACCGATTTTTAGTCGCATAGTAACTGCATTTTATTCGATTAAAAAATAGGTTTTAATATATAATTTTTTTAAAAAATAATTTTCAATTCCTCTAAATATTTTTCATTTCCTTTTTTAATTTTTTATTCGTATGGTAACCGGGTTTGTATTCGAATAAAAAACCGGTTATAATTCACATTTTTGTTTACAAAAAAATTATAAACAATTTTTTTTAATTCAAATTTTTAAAAATAATAATTAAACGGTTTTTATTCGAATAAGAAGCAATTTTTTTATTCGAATAAAAATTAACTTCATACTCAGAAGAGCTTTATTTGAAATAAATTAAATTTCCCTGAAGAAAACAATTTTGTGCAATGAAAGTATTTTTTTTTTTTATTCGAGAAGCAGTTTTTTTGATTCGAATAAAAATTAACTCCATACTCAGAGCTTTACTTGAAATAAATTAAATTTCCCTGAAGAAATCAATCTTGTTTGAGACATACATAATTGGTCATTACAACCCTTCAGTCAGGATTATTGACCTAGTTTCTCACACCACTTATGTTGTGTGTTTAAAGTCGACTCCGAACGACAAATTTTTTGAGAAACTTTTCATTGCAATTTTATTTACTCTCAGAGTTTTTGCCAGAAATCTGCTGAGAGGAAATCGCCGAAGAAATACTTTTTGTATTTTGTTTGATGTCTGGCCTGGGGCTCGAACCCTGGCTTTACGTCTAATAAGCCAACACACTACCTACTAGACTACGGCGACTTCATTTGGCTTCTTGTTTGAGAAGCAGTTTTTTTATTCGAATAAAAATTAACTCCATACTCAGAAGAGCTTTATTTGAAAATAAATTAAATTTCCATAAAGAAATCAATTTTGTAAAATGCAAATATTTTCTATTCGTTTCAATTCGAATAATATGTAACCGGGGTTCTGTTTGTAAACCTCATTACTTTTATTAAAATTCGTCTTTCAATCAAAAAAAAAAAAAAAAAAACGGTTTTTATTCGAATAAGCGGTTATTTTATTCGAATAATAATGTTTTATTTTTATTTATTTGCTTGCGTTTTGCATAAATTTAAAATTCTATTTTTAAATTAATTTCAACATTTCGATTCTCTATTTCATTATAAATTTTCATTTTTTAAAAAATTCATCAAATTTCCTTTGTTAAACGAAAACCCTTGACCTCATTTTGTTTTAGTATTAAAAATAATTTTTATTTCTTTTTTACGTTTTTTTTTTTATTTTATTAATATGAAAATAAAAATACCTTAAAAATTTCTTAAAATTAAAAGAAATTAAATATGAATCATACGTCTTACGTAGTGATGAAATTCATTTGTTTAAAAATTTAAAAGAAAAACTTTTAAATGTCTAACGAACATACTGTAGAGAAAAATTAAAATTAAGCTCCACTCCACTGTATTGCAATTAAAATATTTTTTGTTTCTGTTGTTTTTTTTTTCGTTTTTTTTTTCGAACAACATAAATAGAGTAGAAGAGGCGCGTAACTTTACACAAAAAAAAATCTGGGTCTTTAAACCAGTTTTCTTTAAAACAAAACTTACACACACGCACACACATACATGCATACATATATAGGTATAGGAACACACGTACTAACACTAACAGTGGTATGCAATAATGTGTGTTTATTTTTGGAAATATTATTTAAGTTTCGTTTGTATAAATGCTTCCTCTTTGTTTGGCAAAAATGAGAAGAAATACAAAAAACAAAAAAAAAACAAAAAAAAACCTTACCAAACCAGTTACCTTAGAGAGTGAGAGTGAAGTGCGTGAAATTGTTGTGTATGCGGGCTACTACACTACTCCATACATACATTGTTGTAGAGTAGAAGGAAAAATGCAGGTTTATTTTAGTACACTTTGAATATGGTACGCCGTACGCTACGTCTGGCTATGGGTTTAAGTTTGCTCTTATTTACCGTAACAACAGAAAATTACGATTGCTTAACGTTTGTTTTTTTAAGGTTCGGATTTTTCAAAACGTTTAACACACATCATGTATTGGATGATAGAGGAGTCGAGAGTCTGCGTTATGTTACCTTTAAAATGGTTGGTTAAAATAAAGTAAAGCATTGTTTTAATTCCTTCCTGTTATGTCCATAAAAAAAGATCAAATATGCTTTGCTTTTCACCTCTCACCAACTCTCGCATTTTATCTGTTCGTCGTTCGGCTCTGTCAAACAGTTTCTTCTCTTTCTCGTGTTTGTTTGTGTCACGAAGTCAAGGTATTTTGCAACATTAAAACTGGGTTTCTTTTTCCGATTTCTTCTTTTTCTATTTTTAAGTAAGGGTTCATGTCTGTGTGTTTATACTATGTATGCATGTATGTATATGTAGGTAGCCAGGCTCTCATTAAAATAACTTCTTTTAAGTTTTCAAACTCCAACACATAAAATGATAAACAAAAGAGCACCAAATATTAACAATCTGTGGCCATCTGCTTTGGTTAACTGTTGCAATTCTATTGCTTGTCTGTTGTTATTGTTGTTGTTATTGTTGAGTAAATCCGTTAAACAAGAGAGTTTTTAATGGCGTTCTCGTTTATGATTTTATTTGCAGTAATTGTTTTGGGTACCATTTGAAATGGAACAGTGATGCTAATTTGCTTCTACGCACGGAAAAAAAAATTTATTTCAATTAAAGACTTGTGTATATTGGTTCCTATAAGATGACGAATCGACTAAAAAGAAAGTTGACAAAAGTAGGAAATATGGCTTTTAAGCTAGTTTTCGAAAGTTGTCTCGCCGCAGTCTAGTAGGCAGTGTGTTGCCTTATTAAACGTGAGACCACGGTTCAAACCCCAGATCACACAACTCTAACAAAACGAAATATGAAAAAATATTTCATCGGCAACTTCCTCTCAACAGATTTCTGGCAAAAACTTTGAGAATAAATAAAATTGGCATGAAAAGTTTCTCATAAATCTGTCATTCGGAGTCGAGTTTAAACTGTAGGTCCCCCGCCACTCATGTATAAAAGTAACACACACAACATATGTAAGTGGTGTGAGAAACTAGGCCGTAATCCTGACAGAAAGGTTTGTAATAACCAATTATGTATGTATGGACGATGAAAAGCAGATCAGTCATGATAATAATGTATGAAAATAAATCACGGATGGAGCGCGAAGTAAGTAAGACTTTGCAGATGATCGCAAAGCAAAGACTTATAACAGAGAAGGTGATACTGTGTGTCTGTTGAAATTATAAGTTTCTATAACCTGATCAAACAATCGATTCTCATTCCCATTTTCAACAATTAAAGATTCAGAAGTAAAGGGGATTCATATAAAAGGGCACAAATTGATCAACAGAAAAGGTCTGTAATGCCATTATAAGAAAACATGCATAATTTTTATGAATTAGTAGACACTGAGAGAGCTTGGCTAGGCTAGGATTTCTTCTTTTTTGGCACATTTTTGATTTTCTAAAGTTCACTTATTATTTTCAACCAAAAATTCTCTCTCTTAAGTCTATTTGATGAGTATTTTTTTTTGTTTTAATCAAATTTTATGAACTTTCGTGCTATATTGTTAAAACCCTAGTGTTAAAGAATAATGTGGAGGCCACATACCAATAGTGGAGAGACAAAGGGACAGTCGTCACTGTCCTTAATTTCCAAATAAACAAACAGAAAATGAAAGTAAAATTAAATTGTGTATACCGTGCGTGGTACACAACAACACTGTTTAAATATTCCCCAAAAAATAAGAAAATTCCTCTTGTTTATTAACAAAGCGAAAAAAAATCCCACTTTTGCCTCCTGTAAACCAATTTCCTTGACTGTTTTGATGAGAAGAAGAGGATCCAGTTTTGTTTTTGTAAATCTTTCGTAATATTTCGTATGCTTTTGTTTTTTGCATTTGTCTTTATTGTTTTTGGTACGCTTTTAAATTTTGTAAACATTATCATCATATTGTACTGGTTACTGTTATTGTTGTTGTTGGTGTAATTATTTCATTGTCTGTACGTTTGTTTTATCAGCATACATATACTATTTCGCCTGTCTTGGTGCATTTGTTGTGTGGTCATGCACATGAACTGCATTATCACGTTTTACGATTTAAATTCGGTTTTTTTTATTGTTTTGTTCGTTTTACCTCGTCGAGTTTAATTGCTCAATAGTTTTTTTTTTTTTTTGGGGGGGGGTTTTCGGTTAGTGTGTCAGTATGTTAGTCAGACAAACAAAGATCAATTACGAATTGTATCAGTCAGTGCAAAAGGGGCAAGAGTGGAAGTAGGGGTTATTGAAAAACCATGACTGTTAATAACAATTAACAATAATTGATGGCATCTCATGATGGCCTGTAGTCTGTTGTTACAGTTTTATTATGTACTCTCTTCTCACTCTCGGCACAATTTCTTTGTACAAAAGTCGAAAGCCTTCGTAACGTTGTTGTTAGCATTGCCGATAATGATGTTAATGATACTGACAATGGGTTTTGGAGTTGGCTTCGTTTGCCATGAGAAAGTGGGGAGTAATAGGTGTTGCCAGTTTTGTTTTTTTTTTTGTTGCTCTCCTACTCACTCCAGGATTTTTGTTTTTTTTTTTTGAAATTTTGTTTCAAGTGTGTATCGTTGGTCATGTCTGTTTAAGTTTTAAAGGGTTTTTCCCGTTTTTATTTAAAAAAAACCCATGGGTTGTGAAATTGTCGTCGTCTTAAAAGTAAAAGTGAATGTTTTTAATGACGACGAATTTCTTTTCAATTGAAAAGAGGGACTTAAATTTGTTGAAAACCTGAAATATAGGGGAATACACGTGAATTGTGGTTTCTCAACTGGCTTGGAAATGGAATTTTTAAATCCATTTTATGCTCAGGATAGGGAGTGAGTGATGTAACGCTACAGTCGGCATGGCATCTCTATATTCAATTAGACAAATACAGTATAAGGTGTAATGAAAAGAAATCTATTATTTTTGCGTGAAATTAAAAGTTTTTAAAGGGGCATAACTACACAATGATGCCATTTATCTCAAATAGAAAATCTTTATTAGGCAGCTTCTTTGTGTCAAATGCATTGAAGAAACTGGCATGGTGTAGTGATTAAAACGCTGCAGACTAACTGAAGCTGTATATGATAGAAAGGGACAAATTGAATGCTGATAATGAAGGTTTACTATTTGAGTTCTAAAGAATGTTATAAACGTAGTAAAAGCAGTAGATGCATACAAATCTGGGATAGTGTATAGCGATTACAGCTTTCAAGACCACTCTGCATGCTGCTGCATGTGGTAAAAAACCTCCTGTAAAAGTAACTGCATGTTGTAGAAAAGGACTTTCGGAAGGACCAATTGGATGTAGACCATGCAGGTCTATCGTTCGTGGAAAAAAGTTAGTATAGAGGTAGTAGTAGAAGTTCTTTTTGCTAACTTAAGGTTAAAGAACGCTATTAAATCCCTGTTTCCCTGAATGCTTTGTATAATTCATAGGCGGGCTTATACACACCATGCAAAGTGTTAACGGCTTTGCTTTCAGTCAGTATTTTGCAATTATTTTTTACGTTTTTTTTTTTAAGTCTTTTCTTTTTTAATTCAATTACAAATTTCATCACCACAGGAAATTTAAAATCGATCGATCTCTCTCTCTCTCTGCATGACAAAAAATTCAAATGAAACTATCGATGATTATGCATACACTGCTGGCTGGCTGGCTCATCATCATCATCATGATCGTCGGTGACGATCTGTTAACAAAATAAAGAAAGTTTTGCTTACAAAAGCTTAACTTGATCATAATTTTTAATGTTACTTTGGTGGTAAAATGACGTCATATTTTCAGTCAAAGTCAAATACCACAGCATCGTCATACGCTTCCTATAAATGGCTGGCTAATGATCACAAGAAAGAAAAAAAAAACGCCTTTTTTGAGAAGCAAAAAAAAATATTTTTTTAACGTTTTTTTTTTTTTTAAATTATTTTAAAAATTTTAAGAAAATGTATAAAAAATAAGAAGAAGAAGTAAAAAATCACAATAAAAGAAACCTTGTAACAGTTTTTGAGGTTTTGTTTTATAGGGGGGGGGGGGGTCTGAAAACACATAAAAAATATGAAAAAGATGAAGAAAAAAAAGACAAAAATTGTCATAAATAAAGATGAAATAAAGTAACAAAAAATTAAATTTAATAAAATGTCAATAAATATATTAATTCCACTTAAAAATCCATAAAAAAGTGATTTAAAAATAATGAAAAAAAAAAAATTGGAAAACCCCGACTTGGCAAGCAGAAAAATAAATTTTAAGAAATTAAAACAAATTTTTTTTGGTTTAAAAAACAAAAACAATAATAATAATATTTTATTTTGAAAACAAAAGTACCTACAAAAGAAAAGTATTTACTGGTTTCCAGCTAGTAAATATCTTTAATTTCTAGCGATATTTATTAAGTGAAACGAAACGTCTCCCAGTTTCGTTTATAAATCGTTAAGATCCGAAGAACGCTTAAAAATAATTAAAACTCACGAGAAAAGTGATGGTTTGTAGAGACTAGATGTGGTCACGATCGATATCGCTTTTGTTAGAGAACCGGTGTAGCTTAATCCGAATTTATCGATACCTTACCTTATCGCTCTCAGTGATGAGACCTATTTTAAGGTTCATTATGGAGATGTATTTTGCATTTAAACTTGTACCTCCCCATTCATATCAAGTTCCAAGCTTTGCAAAAATTAAAGTCGATTAACCATTGGTCTAAGATTGAGAGGGTGCGGGTGTTACATCAATAGTCTTTCAATGCCAATACTTTAAATAAAATTTTCTTCAGCGCTGAACAACTCATTTCTCATACGGTGATTAAGTCAATCACAAACTGTTGCAATGGAGCACAGAGGACACAAAAATTATTGTGGAAAAGATATTGTATGCGAAATGCTATCTATATAAATTACTTTTCGGTAAGCATTGTAGTCTAGAGGTGTCATTTGATGGTATTTATTTAAAAATTTGCCTGACACAATCTCTGGCCTCACGTCTTTTGGCCTACAATTGAAAAATATGAACTGAAGGATACATATGTACATTTCAACAAGAGACACACAACATAACCGATTGATTATATCTGTATTGTACTTATAACAAGATCACCAAGATCATGCCATTAAACTCTGTTAGACATTTTTTTTCTGGTCTAATCCTCTAACGTTAGAGCATTTGACAGCCAATATTTGTCAAGTTACCATCCAGATACTGACCAAAAAGACACTCGGACAACGCAACAGAGGCATTCTTTTAAATGAGACTGGATATCGTAATTAATTGGTAAAGTGGGTCAAAGCATTATGATGGAATGAATGTTCAAGGAATTTTATTCAATTTTACTTTTGAAACTGAAAAAGCCATGAGGTTAGGTTAGGTTAGGTTAGGTCGGAGTGGTAGCTCTGATGTCACAAAGCTCACTTGAGCACGCATAGCGGCCCGTTGTGATGCCACGGGTGAACGCAGTCCCTGTACTGACCAAGTTCCTCCACAATCAGGGAAAAGGAAGAAGTTGGTCAGCGCAAGGGCTGCACAACGGAAGCACGACTACCCCGCACTGGAAAACCAGCCAGAAAGTTTGATGAACGAAGCTATATCCTTGATATCAATGGATGATAGCTCCGTTAAGCTAACAAGGAATGGGGAGCCAAATAACCTATATCTACACCTAGCAAGAGACGGGCACTGACAAAGAAAGTGAATAACAGTCTCCTCCTCCTCAGAGGACCTGCATCCACGACAGAAATCGTTAAAAGGGAGCCTCATTCTTTCCGCGTGTCTGCCCATGACGCAATGACCCGTAAGCACGGCCACCGTAGTCGAGATGACGTCACGACCAAGGCCAAGTAATTGGTTGGTACGCCTTTTATCCATCAAGGGCCAGGTGAGCCTAGCGGTGGAGCAGGACTCCTCGTTGACCCAGGATAGGTTGGCGTCTCGAAAGAATTTCCGCGCAATGGTCAATTTGACCGAGGCAAGTGGTATACCCAATTCAACAGAAGAGGATTCCGGAAGGAGCGCACCAGCTCTGGCGAGCTCGTCGGCTCTGCAGTTACCCGGAATTTCACTGTGCCCGGGGACCCACACCAAAGAGACACTGGTGAAGCGCCCCGAAAGAAGGTCGAGACAGCGACGACATTCCCTAACGATCCTAGAGTTAATCACGAAACCCGATAGAGGCTTTATCGCGGCCTGAAAAAAGCCATGAACGATTTAAACAAAATTAAAAAAAAAAAATTATATGGCTTCTACGCGCATGTAAATATTATCCAAATACTGTAAAATATAATCCTGAATCTGTATTTTGCTTGATTTGCTAACATTTTACTCTAATTTTCATGTCTTCAGATCGATTAATTACTGAAAATATTAATAAACGAATAAATATCATTGATACACACATACATATACATTTTTATTGAATATTCTACCGTAAATGAATTTTTTTTCTTTTAATTAAAATTTAAAGAAGAATTGTATTTAAAACTCGATCCAATGAGAAAACTTCCTTTAAATCAATATAAAACACCTCATACATGCCTTTTAACTTAAAATAAAATAACCCCCATAGACCTTACACATACATATAAACACGTTCAAAAAACAATTATTGAGGCAGGAATAACGGCATGCCTTAAACAAAACGAAAGAGAAAAAATAACCATAAACTCGTTTAAAACCTCATTTAGAATAGAAGAACAACAAGAAAAGCTTTAGAATCTAAACACACACATACACATATATGTACATACACACACAGAAATATTCTTGTAACTGAAATGTTAAGGAATAGAAACAAAACAAACCAAACCAAAAAAAAAAATACCGGGAAGAAGTCGCACACAAATAAGAGAAAAATCATATTAAACCCAAACGCAATAACAAAAAAAAAAAAAAAAACACATGAAGAGCAGCAACAACACAACACAAAAAAAAATCATTAAAACACAACCTACATTAACAATAAATTTAGTAGCAGTCAGTAGAAATATAATGAAAAATAAAAAGGGAGAAAGGTGGGATGGGGGGACGGGTACTGTGAGAACAGCCTGCTGTTTAAAAAATGTACTCCCGCCGTTCTAACACAAAAACAAAAAAGAGAGAAAAGAATGCAAAAATAAAAACCAAAACCCCAAAACAATTGCAAATACAAAAATGCAAACGCAAAAAATCAAACGAAACGAAACAAAAAAAAATGATCACATGCTTTACAAAAAAACACACACACACACATACACTAATTTTTTTACTTTTGCTTTCAATATGAAATAATACTTCTCTCGGAGGTATTATAAAATGTGTTTAGAGCAGTGCTGCCAACAGCACAGCACAGCACAAACAAACACAATATTTATGTGTCATTACGTTACGTATAACGAGGCCGTTAAAACGAGTACTTACGAGCAAAACTATGAAAACTAAACATCCATCGCGTATACTCGATATAAACAATAACACAACACCACTAAACACACTCCACACTCATTATATTGGCTATAGAAACATAACACCCCATGTGGATGAGAGGGTGGGTGTTAGAAGGGCCAGCAAATAATTTTAAATGGTTTTGCTGTGTTTATGCATGCATGTGAGTATAATCACGTTTTTGTATACAAAAGGGGCATGCCTGAGAGAATTTTTGTTTGTTTTGTATTACACCATAGTCCCCCCCCCATAGTTAAAAAATATAAAGAGTAAAGCTTTTGCTTTCTCTCTCTCTCTCTCTCTTGTTACAGGCTTTCTCTCTGTGTTGTATCACTCTCTTATTATTAACACAACTCATATTTATAAATACAGTAGAGTATTGTATAATATATGTATGTATGTATGCATATAATAAGTGAAAGTGTAGCTCAGTGTTCTGCTTAATTTGTGTTTTTGCTTTACAATGATTTTTTTTTTTTGTTTTGTTTTGTTTATGTGTAGAAACGTTGTATGTGTATTAAACACAGCAACGTCGACGTTGTCTACGTTAGCCTATGTGGTTGTCACCACTACTACACAACACAACACTTTATAATACCAGCTCTGCTTGACCTACTTTTTGTATAAAACAGCAGCAACAGCAATAATAACACAAAAAATAAAACGAAACCAATGTATGTGAACGAAAACGAAAATGAAAAGAAATAAAAAACCGAATGTACAACCAACAACTACAACAAAATAAAAAAATATAAAAAAAAGGAGAATCATAAACACTGAGATTCAGGTCTATGTTAGAGAGATTAATTTTATTTTCATTTTAATTTTCATAGTCTTGGATTTTTCTTTTTTTTTTGCCTTTGCTTGTTACAAATTAAGGTTAACAGTTATAGTGAGAGAGAGAGAGTGTGTGAGGATTTCTTTTTTCTTCTTTATTAAGAGAGGAAGGAATTTTCCTTACCAACAGTACTGTTGTTGTTGTGGTTTTTTTTTTTTTTTTTTACGGGAATATTTAAACAGTGTTGTGTACCACGCACGGTATACACAATTTAATTTTACTTTCATTTTCTGTTTGTTTATTTAGAAATTAAGGACAGTGACGACTATCTCTTTCTCTCTCCGCTATGGCCTGCCTCAACACTGTTGGTTTTATGTGTGGCCAGGCCACATAATTCCTTAACACTGGGGAGCAACAAAATAGCAAGAAATTTAAGAAAATTTGATTTTAAAATAAAAAAAAAATTAAAATAAAAATTTTTAAATAGACTTAAGCGCCCTTTTTGCATATATTTGGTGATAAGTTTTATTAAATCAAAAAAGGTGTGTAAAGATAGATTTTCAAATCTATTATACCGGACGTAAACCAGATCAGTTCACAGAGCTTTTTTATGTTACTAACAGAACTCGGTTAAACAATTAAATTAAGTTTTGAAAAGAAAAACAGGAAAAAGGATTAAAATTTCTTGGTAAAATTAGGTTAGAAAAGCAAAAGTTGTGGAACAACAAGTCCTATAGTTAATCACTGTTACAAAATACATATAGATAATCACTTATTTCCGAAAGCTAATGTAATCCATTAAATAAATCAGTATAGGGATAAATAAGGACAATATGAGAGGACAAAGTGAATTGTTTTTAATGCATATTGTGTCCCTTCAACTAAGTTGAACGTCAGAGAACCCTTAATAGAGCGAGTTTTGATAGTAGATTTTGAAAATTTCCAACAGGTCAGATTTTAAAACCCCCCTTAAAGTCCATTTGTGGCAAAACAAGACAACACGGGCGGACAAAGTGAATTGTTTAAAAGACCCTTTAACTAAATTAATCGCCAGAACTCTTAACAAAGTGAGTTTTAATAATAGATTTTAAAAATTCCCGAAATGTCAGATCCAGAAGTATTTCGATTTCTTCACAATCTGAAATGGAAATTGGATTCTTTGAATTTTTCTTTACTGTATTAATTCAAGTGGCATACAAATATCGAGCTTTTTTACCTATCCACCACTCTGCAAATAAGTAGTTGATAACTGTTTGGTAATGAATGCCTAGTTCTCTAGCAACATAAACACCACTGCTTACATATATTTAGATCAATTTTTTTCAATATTTACCATGATTTTCAATCAAATTATCGACTAAACCAATGAAAATCATTAGATTGAATACAAGCAGACCATTTTGTAGCTAATTTAGTTTTCGAACCACAAATCAAAATATTTTTGATGGTTTTTATATGAAAACTTTTTCTTTTCACTTGCCATGACATAAGCCTTTGCCATAATTTTTTCCTCAACTGTAATACGCACTAAAATACGACTTAATGCTTAATAATATAACGCTGTCTCTGTGTTAAAAAGGAAAATAAACATGCACATACACAGAGCCACACATAAAAATAAAAAACTTCCCAAAATAACAAAAAAAAAACAAAAAAAAAAGCAAAGAAAGCCATACCAGGAATACTGTTGTCTAAGGTTGAAAATAAGGAAGAAATACCGCAAAGAGCAAGAGTGTGAGTGTGGAAGAGAGAGAGAGAGAGAGAGAGAGTATAATAAGTAAGCCGGCGTATTAAAGGGAAATTTTTTCTACGAATCTATCGTTAACAACAAGGAAATTTCTTTCATAACTACACACATACACCAACACACACACCAACTTGTAAAGTAAACACAAAGAGTTTTGTTATTGTATTCTCTTAAATTTTATAGGTCATATGGGGGGGTAGCTTAATCGGTGTTGCCATGGTCGTAAAATAGAATTTGTAACCAAAAATTCCATCAATTAGAGACTAAATAAACAAAGTTTTTAAAGGGAATTTAAAAAAAAAACCTGCTAGAGCTCTCAGTTTGTTCAGGCAACAAGAAGAATTCAACCATCTTGCACTGTCGCAAACTTTTGTTAGGTTATGAAGGCAGGTGTAAAAAACGATTTCTATCCAGACACCAGAGACCTAAGTGGACACCCTCAAGATCACAGATTATCCAGAGTGTAAAATAAAATTGACAAGAAAAAATTTTTAAGGGACGTAATTTAAAGTCGATGTAGTCAAATAGGTAGCGTGTTGACTTATTAGATGAGACCCCATGATTTAAATCTCAGTTCAGAGATCTCGAGAGGTGAAAAATATTTCTCCGACAAGTTGCTCTTAGCCGTTCTCTGACAAAAAGCCATTGCCATGAAAAATTTCTTAAAAATCCGTCGTTCGCAATTGACTTTAAAGCACCCGCCAGCCACTCATGTATAAAATTAACAAACACAACATGGATGGATGGTGTGAGAAGCTAAGTTGTAGTCCCGACCAAAGGGTTGTAAGCAAGTAAGTATACGGCAACACTGTGCGTAACACAATATCCTGAGAGAGTAAGAGAGTGTGTCTCAATTTTGTGTGTTTTATTTTGGGGTGGCTGCATGAGTATGAGTATTAATGCTATGAGTGGTGTATATAAAGAAATTTGTAATAAAGTTTGTTGTTGCTGTGTTTATTTATTTACTTTATTTAATTTATTTTTTTTTTGTTTTAGGTAGGTGGTGAGTTAATGGTGTTGGCTTAAGATAACTGGAAGTAAAAAATTGGAATTTAATGAGCGGCTTTTTGAAAAACAGAGAGAGAGAGAGAGCGAGAAAGGGTATTAGGTCTCTCAGTAACAAGGAAAGGCAACAAAGTTTTTTAAAACATGCTGGGATTAAATGAGAGCAAATGAAAACACAAACAAACAAACAAGCAAACAACGATTATTAACGAGAACATGACCTACAAACAAATACATACGTGCATAAAATATAACAACGAAAAGAGGGACAACAACAACACATAGAATTTAGTGTAACAATCTCTTCATAATGGGAAAAGTTTTGTGGAGAAAGAAAAAAAAAAAAAAAAATTGCACTTGAAATTAAAAAAAAAAAATTAATTCACAGTATGATGGTGGAATGAAAATCTAACTTAAAAAAAGAAAAAACAATTTAAAAAACCCTAAAATCCTTTATGGATGAAAGGATTTTAATTATTTTCAACAGAATTATAAATATCGTGTGAACAGAAAGAGAAATACCGTTAAACATGATGGCCGCCTTTAAGGTAACTGCACATACATAACAGTATGAGCAACAGCAATGTTGGTTGAGATGATGAATGTGGTAACACAATTAATGAAAACAAAAAATTGAATTGTGTTGCCGAGATCAAGCAGTACTATATAGGGTATAGTAAAAAGAAATCCTTTAAAGAATTTGCTATTGTGTTAGTATATTTAGATCACGCTAGATGTCGTTTAATGTTGATCGAATAAGGATGGCTACAAAAAAAAATTGATTAACGTTGAAAAACGCTTATAAAGACATTTTTTTTTTGTATTCGACGTGCTGCATTATTGCACGAAAGTCAAAACATTTTTTTAGGCGAGAAATGATTGACGCTAAAAAATAATTCGTTAGGACAACGTCCACCGAAAGCGATTGTGTATAGCATTTACAGGTTAGGTTAGGTTAGTGTGGTAGCTTTATACCAAAAGCTCACTTGAGCACGCATAGCGGCCCGTTGTGGCGCCACAGGTTAACGCAGTCCCTGTACTGACCAAGTTCCTCCGAGCCAATGAGGGAGAAGTTGGTCAGCGCAAGGGCTGCACATATAAAACACGGCTACCCCACGCTGGAAAACCAGCCAGAAAGTTTGATAAACGAGGCTATGTCCTTGACGTCAATGGACAATAGCTCCGTCAAGCTAACAAGGGTTGGAGAGCCAAATAACCTAAATCTGCATCTCCCAAGAGATGTGCATTGACATAGAAAGTGGATAACAGTCTCCCCATCCACGGCAGAAATCGTTAAATGGGAGCCGCATTCTTTCCGCGTATCTACCCATAACACAGTGACCTGCAAGCATGTCCACTGTGATCGAGATGATGTTACGACCAAGTCCAAGTAACTGGTTGGTGCGCCTTCTATCCATTGAGGGCCAAGTGAGCCTAGCGGTGGAGCAGGTCTCCTCATTTATCCAGGATAGGTTGGCGTCCCGGGAGAATTTCAGCGCGATGGCCAGTTTGAACGAGGTAAGTGACATTCCCAAGTTGATTGAAGAGGATTCGCCGGAAGAAGTGCGCCAGCCCTGGCTAGCTCGTCTGCTCTGCAGTTTACCGGAATGTCGCAGTGTCCGGGGACCCAGATAAGTGTCACACTGAATCGCCCAAAAAGAAGGTTGAGGCAGCGACGGCATTCCCTGACGATCCTAGAATTGTGATCCTGTCAACAAAAGGGTTCTTCTGAAACAAACCATTCCCGACAAGTGAAGTATTGACTCGTCTGAAATCATTGAAACATGGTTTAAATGTACTTATACCGCCATTTTACAGCACAGACTGAATAATAACGGATTATGTAGTCGCTTTTTGTTTCAATTGGAAACGTTTGTTTCGGGGATTTTTTTTTCGCAACAAGTAGGCGGAGCTAGGATTTTTTTTTGAAAGAGTCATAATGGCATAACCATTTCCTTAAAAATGTTGACAAGAAATTAACCGACATAGGATCATTCCCGAGTTAGTTAAAATACTTTCTATTACCCTTCCAAAAACTTTGTTTGGGCAATTAAGCGCAACGCAATTTCTGGAGCATTGCCTGCAAAGACATCTTTACTACCAACGACCAGAGAACAACACCAACTAAGCTAACTTACGTCACGTTTAATTGGTCTCGTACTGAGCTTTTGATGGAATGACAGGATGGAAGTCTTGCGGCATTTGATTGCAACAGGAGAAATGTCTGGATTAAACAGCCCTTCGACTATGCTAGTGTCATAGGCGGGTATCGATTGATTACATGGTCCGCCTATGTGAACAGTTACTGAGACACCGCAAATTCGCGTAAAGACTACTCCTCCAAAATCTCTGAAATTATACTCCGGCTTGTTGTACATCGAGGACTATGATGCCAATAACTCGTGCAGACTTGTGTTTACTTGAAGCTAACCCTACCTGGGGGCTTGTCACTAAATGCGGTTGCTAGCGCTCAGTAATATAATGTTCCCTGAGAATGTATTGAATACAGTGGTGACAGCAAGGCAGCCAATATTCATATTTGTCCATGAATGTTACTTATTTCTACTCGAAATGACAGATTATTGAAAAGATCTAAATTATTTGAATCATCCCTGGGACATGCCCGCAAAATGTGTTGCAGACGAAATAGCCAGAATAAGGGCCGGGCTTAATGATCTCTTATGTGGTCGTTCGGCGATTGCCAGAAATTCTGAATTCGATCGACTTTAAATCGTATGTCCCGCCCACTCGTGTATAAAATTAACACACATAACCTAAGTGGTGTAGGAAACTAGGTCGTAATCCTGATTAAAGGGTGTAAGGACCAATTATGTATGTATGTATGCATGGAGGTCCCATAGTTCCCATCAATCATAGATAAATTTAACAAACACAACATGCGTAGTGTGAGAAGTCAGGTTGTAATTCTGACTAAGGGTTTGTAAATATTTCCTATTCAACGCTTTCGTTAGACGTTGATTACTGAGAAGGCAGATTGACCTTGTTGGAAGAGTTTATAGCTCATAGAAGTTGAAAAGTATCTTGTACTCAAGTTTTTTTTTTTAAATTGAAGTCCATGGCAACACTGCTACTGCCGCCATAAATTTAATAAATTTCTAACCAAAATGTAATTGATCATTATTACTGAATAATAAAAAAAAGATTTAAAAAAAAAGCGCCTTAAGGAGTATTATTCATTCAATTGCTTAATTATTTTTCTATTTTTATTTATTGTGTGTGATTAATTAAATATTAAAAATAATTAAAACATAACCAAGCATGACCTAGCCAACACACAAGACACAGACACACACATACGCATATATATACATATGTATGTATGTACTTGTATTTGCAGGTAATCTCCATAATCAAAACAATAATAAAAAAAATAAAATATTCAAATAAAAAACATCAATATGAATATGCAATGCAGTCTCATATGTATAGGCAGGCGGCAACACACACTATTTCTATTACTATAGCGCGGGTTTTGTTTTTATTTCTCTGTAAACAAGCAGGCAAGCAAGCAAGCAAAGCCTCTCTTCTTCATGCTAAACATGTACAATGTATCGCGTATAATGAATAAATACACCATAGCACACCACACCACCACCACCACCTCCACCGCCGCCGCCATCCCAACTCCACCATCAACACTACTTCCACCATTGGCAACAGAAACAACAACAACGATCATAACTACACTACGCTACACTACACTAAACTACTACATTAAGAGAATTAAAATTAAAAAAAAAAAAAAAAAACTTAACGCAACGTCAAAAAAACCTTGACATACTTTTTAGACGAGCGCGCGCCTTACAATATATTTCCATTGTTGTTGTTTTTGTTTGTTTGTGGTTGTTATTGTTGTTGTTGTTGTCATTGTTGTTAAATAATAATAATACACACCAACAAACATGAATTAAACAAAATAGCAGCAACAACAGCAATAATAACAACAATAAAAGCAATAATACTGTGTTTTCGTTTTGTTTTTTTTTTTGTGTGTGTTTTACACACCTTTACACACATGCCGGGTTGCCATAAATTGAAAATTTGTTGTAACATAAAGCTTCACACAGAATTTGCGAAATAATTCGATGGGTTTTGTTTTTATTTAATCAACATCGATACATAATCGAGTTCAGGTCGAATTGGATAAGAGATGGGCTTGTATTAGTATACAGTAATCTCTCGATTTACGTCGCAGTTGGTTCCAAAAAAAGACGACGTAAATCGAATTTCATATTGCTCATACTACAAAGTAGTATGTTTTTAACAAAGAACTTAAAAAAGTTATATGAATTTACAGTAATACCTCGATTTACGTCGCAGTTGGTTCCAAAAAAGGCGGCATAAATCGCATGACGATGCAAATTGAAGTTAGAGGGAACAAAAAATTTGACGACGTAAATCAAGGGATGTACATACACAGTACATACATACATAATTGTCCATTACAACCCTTCAGTCAGGATTACGAACTAGCTTCTCACACCGCTTATGTTGTGTGTGTGTGAATTTAATACATGAGTGGCGGAACCTATAGTTTAAAGTCGAATCCGAACGACAGATTTTTGAGAAGCTTTTCATGGCAATTTTTACTCTCAGAGTTTTTGCCAGAAATCTGCTGAGAGAAAGTCGCCGAAGAAATATTTTCATATTTTCGTTTTAATGTCTGACCTGGGATTTGAACTCGGGCCTTTCGTCTAATAAGCCAACACACTACCTACTAGACTACGGCGACTTCTGTTCTATTAACCGTGGCAAAAATAACTTAACCTACAACGGCGCTATAGGCTTTGTTCTGGATTTTAAGCCGTTACTTATAGTAGTGAGAACCAAAGCCATGGTTAGGATAGTTGGATACATTCAAGTATAATGCAAGATTCATCAGATAGCAACGTGACTCAACAAGACTGACACAGTACCAGTTAGCTCTATGATTTTGGGAATAATTTGGTAGCTTCATAAATAAACATATACAAATGGCTCAAGAATATACAGTGGGATAGAAGTGGAAGTGTTAGTCCTGGAGCTCATACCTCAAGGGCAAATTCGCATATGATTTTCATAGCGAAAGATAGCGTCATTGAAAGATGGGCTCTATATAGTATGTACTTGAACAGCAAGTAAACTTGAATGGAAAGCTTAATCAGCAAGGCAGGGATGGTTCCTAGATCATCAGATAATTCGGGGAGATGCGTATACAAATTATAATGGAAAGGAGAGTAGATTCCAGACAGATAAGACGGGGAGTAGTAAAAGGGGTTTGTATGGTTATATTCGGCGAAAAGAAAAATGAGGAAAAACTGTAACTCTCTTCAAATAAATTACAATAAGTAGTGATTTGAGTTATACATCAGGGAAAATAGCCTGATGATTGAAAACGGAACTTTAAAGGTTGTCCTAAACTCAAAGAATATTTGTTTTAGAATAGGTATGGAAGTGTAGAAAGAACAAAGACGCACAACATACACATATTCCGGGAACTGTAGGGCCGACGAGCTCGCCAGAGCTCGTACGCTCCTTCCGGAATCCTCTTCTGTTGAATTGGGTATGCCACTTGCCTCGGTCAAGCTGACCATTGTGCGGAAGTTCTTTCGGGACGCCAACCTATCCTGGGTCAATGAGGAGTCCTGCTCCACCGCAGACTCACCTGGCCCAAGATGGATAGAAGGCGTACCAACCGACACGCGGAAAGAATGAGGCTCCCTTTCAACGACTTCTGCCGTGGTTGCAGGTCCGCTGAGGAAGAGGAGACTGTTATTCACTTTCTTTGTCAGTGCCCGTCTCTTGCTAGGTGTAGATATAGGTTATTTGGCGCCCCATTCCTTGTCAGCTTAAGGGAGCTATCATCTATTGACATCAAGGATATAGCTTCTTTCATCAAACTTTCTGGCTGGTTTTCCAGTGCGTGGTAGTCGTGCTTTTATTGTGCAGCCCTTGCGCTGACCAACTTCTTCCTTTTCCTTGATTTTGGTGGAACTTGGTTAGTACAGGGACTGCGTTCACCCGTGGCATCTCCGACCTAACCTAACCTATACATATTTGAAATATACATATGTAAGCATCCTAAAGTTAAACAAGACAACAGGAATGCGAATGAAAGCCTACATTAGTTTGAGGGCAGTACAATAAATGGTGTGGTTGCGATTCTCAAGAAGATTAAACAAACTAATCCCCCTTTTATTGAAAAGTACACAAGGCAAATGGCAACACTGCATGCTTGCATCCAAAGAAAACATATGACTTCATAACGAAACAAAAAAAAAAAAAAAACACTCACACTAACAGTAGTGTGCAAGAGAAGAGAAAGAGTGAGAGTTTCGTCGTTTGTTGTCGGCTGTCAACGTCTCTGGGTTTTCTTGTTTATAAAATCCACTCCTCCTCCTCCTAACCATCCTTCTCGCTCGCTTGTACAGAATTAAATGCAATGAAAATTTTACAAAAACAATAACAATTTCTATTGAGGTATATATTTCTGTATATGTATGAGTGAGCGTGTGTGTGTGTGTGTGTGTGTGTGTGCGTAATCAGGGCCATAATACAACCGCAATTCGATTTCAAGAGGAGGAGGTCAGTTGTTTTGTTAAATGTGACGCGTGATGAGCAATAAAAATATTGCATTTTTGTTGTTGTACTTGAGTACATGCACTTTTTTGTATTGTTTTTTGTTTTGTTTTGTTTTTTTTATTTGTTTATTGTATTTTCTATTTTTGTTTTTATTATTAATTTGTTAGCTGTTGCTGTTGTTGTTGTTGTGTTTGTTGGTCAATAGTAAGATTGGTTTTTCTGTTTTTGTTATTGTAATGCAAATAATAAATAAATTTATAATTTTTCTTTTTATTATTATTCTTTATAAAATACATAAAAATAATGAAATTTATTATAGTAGTGGTGTGTTGTCTGCCATTAAACATAAAAATAAAATACCGTTACCGTTAGTTTATTAAAATGTTTGCTACACCCCCCCCCCACTATAATAAGATAAATGTACACGATAGTGTAGGAGAAGGAGTATATTAAGTAGGGAACAACACAACTCTCTCCCTTAAAATAGAGAATTATTTCTAAGAGTGCTTATATGTCAGATAGCAAAACATTGAATAAATATGAATGTAAACAGAGAGAGAGAGAGAGAGAGGGAGAGATATGGAGAGTCCTGTTAGAGGAGTATGCAAAAAGATCATGTTAAAGAACACTAACTCTGTTTACTAAAAAAATGTTTGTCAGTAATAAAGAGACACATACAGTGTAGGAAAATATTCTACATACACCCTATATTTTCATCTATTTTTAAATATCCTAAAGAAAATAAAATTAATTACAGGAACTAGCAACAGAAATAATAACGAGAAGCAAAAGTTACAGTCGCAGCAAAAAGTAATGATTTTTCATCGAAACCGTCAAAATCTGGCAAAGGCTGTCAGCTTTTGAATATCTTTTCCAAAGGGAAAGGTTTGCAATTTACGAATAAGGATGTGGTTTGACAAACGAGGAAAGCATGAGCATTAAAAGCATTAAAACTTAAGTTAAATAAGGGACAGAACCTATTTCAAGGAAGAGATCCCACTTATAGCAGCATTTAGATGCATTGTAATACCACAAACAATATTGATCACCGGGAATCAGAAATATTCCCTATTCCCTAGAGTGAACGGGCCCGAATCCAAAATAACTCTTGCTACTCTAGCAATCTTTATATTACAGTTTAGTCAAGGATGCCAGAAAGTAAAAGGTTAAAAGCCTTTGTGTTTTCATGACAGCAGCAGGGCACTTACAAACGACATGAAGTGTGAAAGACAATCTCTTGCTTACACCCACAGCTATTGCAGAATTCATTTGTCGAAATGCAAAGTGTGTTTTGAAAATTGCTGTTGTGCTGTGGATGCACAGCAATAAGCAGTTTCTCTTCTGCTTATTGATACGTGACCAACAGAATCTAGCAATATTGCACGTACCCTCATGCTGCCAACGAGATGGAGATGGAACAATTTAAGGACAAAAGTGAGCCTGACCTTCTGTTGCCAATGAGATTGAGCCTGCCTGTAAAACAAGTGGATATCCAATTTAACGGAGGCAACCGGAATACCTATGTATGTCCTGTAACATGTTGGAGATTGTTAGCTCCATACCGGTCCTAGCCAGCTCATCAGCAATGCAATTTCCAACGATATTCTGATGTTCCGGAATCCATACAAGAGTTATCTTTAAATGATCTGAGATATTTTCCGTAGAAATCTTTGGTATTCATGTTCAACTAAGGCGGTCGTTGAAAGTATGTTCGTTAGGGACTTCGGTCCCATTGCGAGCTTCCAGGGGTCATTAGATCAGAAGTTTCTAATTGGAATTCTAAAATCGAATCTTTTATTCATGTGCTCATGATAGGATCTCAGGATAGCAGTATCTTCCTAATCCAGATTGGGCCAGAATTTTATTGCATTGGGTCTTAGTGCCAGTAACTCAGCCCTCTGCTTTAATAGGCGGCCACAGATGGAAGCTAATTGAGTATTGCAAATAATGTCTTGATTGGAAAAGGACAGAGCGCACTGACTACGACCAATTCGTTTTTCAAAGGGCAAACAGTAAATTACGTATGCAAACGAGAGCAACTGTTTTTAACACTGTAAACCAGGAATAAAAATTCTGGAATCAGATCCCTATAAAGTGACCTCGTAGATCGGTCAGCTGTAAATGTGAATTGGTAAAAACAGCAGAGAGACTATCAGCAGTTTTTTTTTACTAACATCAGTGCTGCTAACGGAAAACAATTGTTTTGTAGCGTTTTTTAATAAACGGCTATTGCCTATTGTTGTTGGGTATTTTTTTTTTAATTTCAATTTCTATTAATGACTTTGCGAGTATGATTTTTTTATTTCTGCTTTTTTCTAATTACATGTAAATTTTTTAATTAGTTTTTGCGTTTTTAATGTTGTTGTGTTGTTTTTCATTTTTTTTTTATTAAACAAACAAAAAAAAAAATATTTATAAAACGTGCAAAAAAAAAACAGAATCTGGGTCTTTTAAAAATTTATTTTGTTTTGTTTTTATTTTTGAAACATTTATTGGGTTTTTGCTTGTTTAATAGATTTTTTTGCTGTCTTTTCTTAACACAAATACATGATTTGTGTTTTATTATGAGGTTTTGGATTTTGATTTCAAGGTTACTACGATAAAATTCAAATAAAATTTTTTTTTTCTATAAATAAAACAATTTAGATAAAATATTTTAAACAAAAAAACAAAGAAAAAAAAACTAAAAGAATTTGAATAAAACAGAAAAAAAAACCAATGATTATTATTACGAAGATTAAACAGCAGGTTGAAATATTAATAAAAAAAAAAAAAAATAAAAAAAAAAAAAATAAAAAAAAAAAAAAATAAAAATAAAAAAAAATAAAAAATGAATTAACAAGGAAAAGTATTAAACAATATACGCACAATTAAAATATAAGAAAATAAAGATTGAAATATGTATGTATGTATGGAAGAAATAATAGAAATTATAATAATTAAAGAAATAATAAAAATAAATAAAATTAATGGAGATAAATGATATACAAATTAAAAACAAAAAATTTTAAAAATAAAAATTAAAAAATTAATAAAAATAAATTATTTTTGTTAAATAAATACACTAGCTGACCCGGCGAACTTCGTCCCGCCCAAAATTGATTTATTTTATTGGCCAAAACAGGTCACATTATACATATATTTATTGTAATACGCTGCATAAAACAGTTATATAAAAATAACTAACTTACTATAAGTGTCTGGATCTATCTATCTAGTTCAAAATTTAATTGAAGTCGGTACGTTATTTAGGTGAGGCATACAAAGAATAACAATAAGAGGTCCGAATCATGGGTAGCGCTGATGAAGTTGTAGTTGTTGTACTCGCTCCAAAACAAAAACTAACACGACATACATGTTATATACATATGTACATATGTAGTTATAAACCATCGGATTAGCCAACTTATAGGTATCTTTTAAAGGGGGAGGATTGCCACGCTCATTTTTGGTGAGTTTGTCGATATCGACTCTACGAACTTATCCACCAAATTGCATTCGTCTACGATCACTATGTCCCTAAATATTCAATTTTAAAGGTTTGCCACGCCTACTTTTTGCTATATCGAATTTTTTTAAACCATCTAAACCTGATAAGCTTTCGAACAAAAAAAGAATGGTTAAAATCGGTTCAGTAGTTTAAGAGTTATAGGTATCACTTGAAGGGGGAGGGTTGCCACGCCCATTTTTGGTGAGTTTTGTCCGATTCTCAGACCTACCCGATATGCAAACAAAATTTCATGAAAATCGGGCGATTCATTTCGGAGGAGTTTAACCACTAACACCGTGACACGAGAATTTTATATATTAGATATGTATATAAATAATACAAACAAACAAAAATAAAATAAAGTATAATAAAAAATAAAAACAACAAATAAATAGAAAAAGGAAATTATGAAAACTCCTTTTTAATTAAATAAAAAAAAATTAATATAAATTAAATAAAAGCAAAAATATACAGTGGACAGCCAAAGTCTTAGTACTCCAATATATTTTGACAAAAAAAAAATGTCCCCACACAAAGTCCCCATATGACTTCAAGAGAGTATTTAGGAGATCATTTGAAAGAACGGTTACGTAATCGCTAAATCTCAAACAATCAAGTCAATCGAAAAACTTGCTCATGGTGCCACCAGAAAACAATAAACAAAACCTGTACATTCAATTCCAAATGGAGTGCTTGCTTGACCTTAGGGGATATTCTACTAAATATAAAGGATAACATTATCATATATGAGGCCTTTGAATTTTAAATTTACTAAGGCTGCTCCTTGGGGGGTACCTATGCAGTCATCTGATACTTTTCCTTATTTTTCTCTTCTTGTTTTATGAAAAACATTAAAAAAATTATTTGTTTTATAATAAAACAGAAATAAATTAATAAAATAAATATATAAACTATAAATTTTTGCTGTCCACTGTATGTACAGCTTAATTCAAAAGGATCTGAATCTTGCCGTAAGTGGCCCTACTATTCGTAGGCGTCTGATGGACAACAATTTATTCGCAAGAACAAACAGAAAAAGAAAAAACAGGTAGCAGCACGCTTAAAGTTTGCCCAAGAACATATCAAATATCCGAAAGAAAAATGGAGAAACATACTGTGGACCGATGAAAGCAAAATTATTTTATTTGGTGGCACTGGGTGTAGACAGTATGTTAGACGTCTGCTCAACACGAAATATAAAGCTCAGTATACACAAAAGACAGTTAAACACGGTGGTGCAAAACTAATGATATGGGGAAGCTTTTCATATAATGGTGTAGGCCCAATACATTCAATTAGAGACATAATGGACAGGAACGTCTATGTCGGCACATTGAGAGAAGGGATGTTACCATATTCCACGCCTCTAAAATGGATATTCCAACAAGATAAGGACACGAAACACACCAGTAAATTGGCAAATGAGTGGTTTCGGAAAGGTTATAGCGTGGCCAGCTCAGTCTCCTGACCTTAATCCCATAGAACATCTATGGGGAGATGTTAAAAAGTATGCTGCAGAGAAACAACCTTCAAATGCAGAAGAACTATAGATGATCACAGGCATCAAATTCCTTTAAACAGATGCCAAGATCTTATTGACTCAATGCCCCGTAGAAGTGCTGAAGTCATTAAAAACAAAGGTTATTCAACCAAATACTAAAATAGCTATACTATTTTAAGATAATATCAAACTTTTGTGCCTTTTGTTTAAAAATTATTAGGTTGTGTGCACGAGTGCACGAGTATTATTTTGAACAATTAATTTTGAGAGTAAGCTTTATTTACATGAAATATTTTCTGGTTTCGTAGTTTTAACTAAATACATAATTAAGTGTTAAAAAATTAGAAAATGATTTAGAAATAAATTAACTTTGCTCTCCTATTATTTTGAACACAACTGTATATACAAGGGAAGAATGTCAACAGGAAGAAGATGTGCAAGAGGGTGAAGGCTTAAGGACTTATGATTTAAAAACATGATGATACCCCTCTTCAGAATAGCTGTGAATAAAGTAAAAAAAATATCAATTATGATATCATATACTTAAGACGGCGACATGGCAAACACTTGACGAAGAAAATGTTATTAACAAATTAAAAAAATAAAAAATTTAGAAAACAAAAACTTTTAATAAAAGAAATAACGCGCATTTTACATTGTAAATAAACGCTGCCGCCCGCCCACTTATCATATAACGAAATTACAATGGGGGTCCATAAATAAAACAGAAAATTAAAAATTATCAGAAAAAAATATCCACAAAAAAAAAAAATATCCACAAAAAAATAAATATCCAAAAAGTATATGAAATGTAATGGAAAAATATCAACATTTTATACATAAATTTCCATAAAATTTAAATGTAAATAAAAAAAAAAAAACACAAGAAAACAACAACAACAACACCATTGGAGTCATACAAGCAGCATATAAATCCTCAAAAAAAAAAGAAAAAAAATGTTTGTATGCTACACCAACAAAATAAAAATATAGAAAAAAAAATTTAAATCAACACGTAAATTTTCTTAATACCAGTCTCGTCGTCTTCGTCATCGTCATACACATTTTAACACTTTTTTTTCTATAGTGAGAGATAGAGTGAGTGATTCTAATAAAAAAAAAAAAAAAAAAAAAAAAAAAAAAAAAACGATTTTTTTCCTCTCTGAAATTTGTTAATGTTTAAATAAAATTTATGGCTTTTCTTAAAAATTTTTCCGATTAGCGGCAATAAATTTAAATGTTAATCATAAAATTAAACAATATTTTGTAATAAGCAAGCACACATCACAATATACTAAGAAGAGCTGATTGATGAAATGATTACAATAAAATTTCTATTATGGATGGCAACAACACCACCACCACCACACCACACCTATAAATCAAATTTCGTATATGAATTATTAAAAAAAATTCACCACAAGCCCCACACGCACATACATATATAGACATGTAATGCTTAAAATATCCTTGGTAACTACAGTGAAATGTAAACAGAGAAGAAAACTTCATTTCATTGCACAATAAAGGAGAGAGGACGAAGACACTCACACTCTTATTCTTAAGATCTTCATTCAATTAGTCGTCCGTGTGCCAGCGACGAATGTGCATGCATAGCGGATGATTGTTGTAAAGAGGTGCCACCTTAGTATTGTGACCATACGATCTATTATACTTCCCTCAAACTTTATGGAGAATCCCTTTAACGTTTCCTACAAACCTATTGTCCTGACAAATTTCGGAATGCTTATAAGCTATGTGAACAATAATAATTTTCTGCCTAGCACTTGATGTTTCTTTCTAAGATGCATTAAAGCCCCATATCTTCTAAGAATGTGTGTCGATGATTCGTTCTAATCGCAACGGAAGAATCCACATCATATTAAGTTCGAGGCATTCCTTCTGAATGATTGTATTCTGAGTCTATAGTGCTCTGTCATAAGACCAGTTAGCAACCGATGCCTCAGATGACTTCATTAACATAATTGGGGGCATTACAACCCTTTAATGAGAATTTCTCACACCATTTATGTTGTGTGTGTTAATTTTAAACATGAGCGTGGGGGGCCTACACTTTATAGTCGACTCCAAAGATGACTTAGATCAACTTTTATTGTAATTTCCCAACAAAAGTTTTGATTGCCTCAAGCCAACTTGATTTAACAAGACCATAACTATGATTAGGTTGGTTGGTGAGACTTCATGACCTAAGGAATAGATTGGCTGAGGACTCCCTCCTGGAGCAGTCTCGGAACTGCGTACACTTTTAAATAATAGACGATTTTATGGTACATAGACGGGGACAAAGGGCAGGAGCATCTTCCAAGCAGAAGTTTACGCCATCGACAGATATGCTAAATTCATAGTGAAACAGGAGAGATTGTATAATCTCCAGGCTACAATAGCCCAGAGTGGACCGTTCTAATACGGAATGGGTCTAAAGCCTAGACAGGAAGGACACTGTGCTCTGCGTGTCTCAATTTCTGGCAAAAATCCTGAGAATAAAATAAAATTGCCGTGAAACATTTCTCAAAAAAAAAAGATCTACGTTTGCAGTCGACTTTAAATTATAGGCCCTGGCGGCACTCATGAATAAAACAAACACACTCAACAACATGGGTGGTTTGATAAATTAGGTTGTAATCTTGACTAAAGGGTTGTAATGATCAATTATGTATATGTATATGTATGTATGTATGTATGTACCAGGTGCTGATGAATAAATTGTTATTATACTCTCCACTCTGTATATTTTTTTTTTGCAATAATTTATTATAAAACAATAACATATCGATTACTAGCTTAAAATCAAAAACAAAAACCAATATTTACATATGAATTGTTGCTGTTGTCGTTTTGTTTTTGCTGATGTTTCTGTTTTTGTTGTTATTTTTTTTTGTGTGTAGAGTGGCCCCGTAACCTAATTTTGTTTTTGCAGTCGTTGATTAAAAGAAGAAACAACACAGCAACAACAACAACAAAAAATAATTGTCAGTCAATACTACTAGTGTTGCCATTGTTGATTTATTTTAATCTTTTTACAACTTCTCAATACGTTAAAACGAAAATATGATGAATCTACTCCATCGATTACACTATGCGACAAAATAAAAAAAAATTAAATACACCCGGCTAATGACATAGTGTAGGTTGTAAGTTTAGTTGAGTAGATCTCAAAAATATTTTTTTTATATTTCTCGAACCCTCCAAACTTTTTTTATTTGACAAAAACTGTTTTTTTGGACTTGACGCGCATATTTCTGGGTTACTCAAACATTTCCGACCCGATTTCGAAAATTTAAATCTTGTTGTAAAGGGGAGAGATGGACCTTTAAAAAGAAATGCACAAAAAGTGTTCAAAAACTAGCGTAAACGTAGACAAAAAAGTTTCATCGAAATCAGAAGGACATTCTTTGGATTTATTTTTTTAACTTGACTGTCGAAAGCGGACCATGAATAGCTAGCAGACATCTTCAGTTGTATACCAGCAGCTTTAGCAAAAAAGTCAGTTGGTAGGGCGAATATTTTGTTGCATTTTTTTTAAGCAGGTCACTATGACGTGATTTTTTTTGTTTTGAATTTTAAATAAAATTTGAAACTCTGTAGGTCAGCAATTGCAATTATTGTGCAACACTCATCATTTCGTTAAAAAAAAAAAATATATTTTTCTAAAATTTTTTCGAGTCATTTAATGATCATAAATATGAAATTTGTGTGCGAATTGAATGTAGAATTTTTTTTTGTAATGATTTTAAAATTTTTTTGTGATGCCCAGTCATTCGCAAAACAGTCGCAAAAATTTAGAATTTTTGTTAAAAATAAAATAAAAAAAATTTACCACTTACAGAGCCTTACACTAAGATTTGAGTTTAATTCTTAAGTTGCACCAACAAACAGAAGGTTATCGCATCTGTTTATAATGTTGGGGCGCAAACAAAAAAAAGTGGCCGACGAATGTTGATTTTCAAATGCTCCAACGTTAGGATAAACTTTGACGTTAAACCTTGTGTTCTTGTGAGCCAATTGAACGCCACATCAAAAGGAGAAAAATAATTTCCACGAAACTTCTCTTGCAATAAATTCAAAACTTGGTCGAGTTTTGTGTGGCTCATGACAACATCATAATCTTCAATTGCAAATCAAAAATAGTCATCCATATGCACCCCCCCCTATGACACGCCTGTTAAAATGGATTTCCCACAAGCATATCCTCTAGTTTTTCGAGTCCCAGATGCGATAATTTTGCTTGTTGACCTAACCACCGAGTTACAAATGAGTTTCAGCACAGCAGAACATTTCGTTTGAAAAATCAGCATCGAAAGTCTGTTGCTCTAGCTCAACTGGCCTAAATTGTTGGATAAGTTGGGCATTCTATGGATGAAGAAAGGTGTCGGAAGAGAAGTATACCGTTTGACTATTGAGGGAGCCTTCAACAATGTGGAACTATACGCTGTATACGGTGCACTGACAAAATTGTTGGCACACTAGGGGTGAACTGGATATCTAGACTACTCTGTGGGACAACGGTTTACTCAACGCTAGCGAGTTCGTACATTATCAGAGGGATAGGAAGGGAAACTCCAATGGGTGGGGGTACTTTCTCCTCTCTTATGGCATTTTGTAATGAGTGAGCTGTAATTGATGCTGGAACAGGAGTATGATGCAATTGCCTTGGGGAATGACAAATAGTTCTTACAATTTCGGACAGATTTCTAGACACTATTAAACTATTAAAAACTTGCTCTAAAGAAAGTAAGTAAGTGGGCCATTTGATCGCAGATTGCTGTGAACTGTGGGAAAACGAAGATTGTACACTGCACGAGAAGATATAAGCTGCCACCTTTTTGCCCGCTGAATTTATATGAGAGCGAAAGTTGAACTCAACAAAGAAGTGCATTCATTTATGGGGTCTTATTAAGGATAGGAAGCTTTCTTGTAAACCGGGTATCATTAACAGGATACATACAAGTGGCCTCCATTGCCCTCTACGCAAAGTGTAGCAAAGTGTTGGGGAAAAAAGAGACCTGGGACTTAGAATGACTCACAGAATCTGTACGGTAATAGGCAGAGCTATTTTAACCAATGGATGCCTTGTATGCCTTCATAGGACAACCAACCTGAATCTGATACAGAGATCTGTCCGTATCATTACCGCACCTACTACATGCGTAAGGGATGTTCGGAACAACAAATGGAAAAATGCTGTAGGACGGGCACATTGTGAACGATTCTGTACAGATTTTGCCTTATGATTCCAAATTCATAAGAGCACAATCCTGCCGTGTCACACGTCTGTATGTATTTTAGATAGCAGTGTTGACAATTCAGGCTGCGGCGAGCATCATAAAAGGCTGTAATATCTCCAGAAAAGATACTGCCATACTTTCTGACGACCAGGCGCACTGGGTTCCAAGATCACAAACATTTCCACGAGTAAGCGGATTGGTATGACGTTCTTATTATGTGGGTTCCATGCGCATGACGATAATCCGGGTAATTGCAGAGCAAATGAATTGGTCAGATGTGCCACAATCATCGAATTCTTCGATCAATTTTTTCAAAAGAACTGCAAACACATACTATAATTGACATTTATGGATTCCGTTAACGTTAAATGTAAAAAATCTGACCGTTAAACTCGAAACAAGTCATTACTGGACATTGCGTTATGGGCACTCATGCGCACTCAGCCTTAAATACACCACAAATGACTTCGGCGCAGGCAGGAGCTGTAGAGATAAGAGAGATGAGGAAATTGTTGTTCGCCTAGTGAACACATATCCAACACTATGTCTGAGGAGAAAAGGTATTTATTATGTGGACAATTTAAGCGAAGATAGACACCTCTACATACATACCTACCTAACAATTAAGCAAGAATTATAAATAAATTCCTAAAATCCCTTAAGATTATTTCAACACTCTCTCACAAATTACAAAGTGCCGTTAAAAAAAAGTCCTTAAAAATAACAAATAAAACTGCATTACTCTCTGTCACTGTTTACAAAAAGCCGTTAAAAATAGGAGAATAAAAAATTCAAAACAAAAAAAAACCCACCTCGCTCTCTCTCTCTCTCTGGCTCTGGTTCTGTTGATGATGATGATGATGATGATTTACCGTTAGGAACAAACAATCAGCAATGAAAATACCTTCAAAATTCTTAACATCTTAACAAAAAACTATTGAAAGAAAAAATCCCATTTAAAACAATTAAATTAAAAGTGTATTACAATAAAAAAAAAAAAGTAATTAAATAAGAATTATAAATAAATTCCTAAAATACCTACATATACAGATATTATATAAATTAAAAAAAAAAAACAACAACAAATCAAATACAATAATTTTACACTTCAACACCCGCGTTCTCTCTAGTCATTTGACACAAAAACAAAAACAACCAATCACATGGATATGTTACAGAGATATAATTTAAACCCCGTATGAATAGATTATTAAAGTAAAACTAGTTGTGGTTGTTGTTTTTGCTACATATAGTATATTTTATATGTATGTATGTATGTATGTGTGAATAATTATAAATACATACATATGTATGTATGTGTGTACACATATACATAAAATATATTATAAAAGTACGTGTGTATGTTTGTATATTCGTTATTAGATATGGTGACCCACTAACCTACTTTTTCAACGAAATGTGAAGCTCGTTTGCTTATTGCTGTGCTCGTTTTTTCGTATTCACACACACACTACTCGTCGTCTCGTCTTTATAAAGTATTTTTAAAAGCAAAAAAGAAAAAAAACCATAAAAACAACAACTATAACAACACACAAGCATATCAATAATATTCCAAAAACAAATTATATAAACAAAAACAATCAAGAAAAAACGAAAACGAAAAAAAAAAATACTCGTCGTCGTATCGCACAACAATCAACGCAATCAGCAATCAAAATAGCAGCATTTACTCAGTTATTTAGTCGTACACAAAAAACTTTTAACGCACTCTTCGCCATTAAAAAAAAAAACAAAAACAATTATAGCAAGCAAAATAAAAACCTGATTAAAAACCAAAAAAAAAAAGAGATCTTTAAATAGAGCAGCATAAAGTTGAGGTAGGTGGTGGACACTCTTTGTTAGTAATTCCCTAGGGTTTCCTCATTCACACACACGCACACACACACACACACACAAAATTATTTCAAGTAATACCCCTTTAATCATCTCGTTTTGTTTTTGTTTCTCTCGTTGAATTTTCTCATGCAAAATTTAAGTACAATTTCGCTCATTAAAAACACGTAGAATTTCACAATGCATACCATACCATATGAACAAACAAACAAACATGCTTACAAACATTTAAAAATTTCTGTACAAAGAGCGTATGAGAAATTTTATTTCAAAAAAGAGTACAAAATAGTAATAATGAGAGGAAATACAAATAAAAAAAAACGCCGTTTCTTCATTTCTGTGGTTGGTTTTTGTCTCTTTATTAAGTGCGTGAGAATTTCCAAACAATTAGAGTGACCAGCTATTAAAAGGATTGAAAACAATGCTTTGATTGCAAGCGTAAGTTTACAAAGATTTCATATGCTATGTACCCTCTGTCGGGAAAGGAAAAACAAAAATAAAATAACTCTCGCAAACAGAATAAATACAGGAATATAAGCCAGAGGCAATATAGGAATATAAAGTTTTCAATATTTTCTGTAAGAAACTGGAAATGCAAATGGAAAGAGGTTAATCGAGGGCGTCAATCACACACACACACACACTGATTTGTACTCAGGAAGTTTTCTCAACAGTGTCATCGTGCCTTTGCATTAAAGCTAGAATTAGCCAAACCTTCGGTGAGGGAAATTTTTATCCGCTGTTTAGCAACTCTTTCACAAATCTGTCTCATTTATCTAAAAAGAGAGAATCTTTTTAAATGACGGACAACAACAACACATTAACAAGCAGGCAGGCAGGCAGGCAAACAGTTACCTACACAAGACACAAGCACACAAATAGTGTAAAAACGCGTTAAAAGTGCGTAATCAAACGAAGAATGGAAATAAAGTATTCGTATTCGTATCACGATCACTGTTTTCAATTTGAGTCAAAGAGTAAACGTGAGTAGAAGGGTATAAGCATGTGTTGTGTGTGTGTGTGTGTGTGCTATGTCTACTGCTGTTGCTTCTGCTTGTTCTTCATTTCTTCGCTTTTATTACCATTTTTTCTTTGTATGCGTTTTTGCGCAATATTTTAAATTTATACCATCAAAAAAAGAAGAAGAAAAATAAAAAACGCTCTACGATATATAAATCACGCACTTTCGATTTCATTTTTGTTAATTTGTTTGTTATTGTTATTGGTGTTGTTGTTGCTGTGCGTGTGATGATGATGGCGAAATAGTTTTTTGTTCGCTGATTTATTGTTGCTTTTGACGGTGGTAGTTTTGGTGGTGGGTCGCCTATACGCGAATGTGTTGAACAATTAAAACGGCAAACGTGCGGTGCAAATGAGTAAGCAGGCTTTGTTACGTTTTCTTGCTTCCTTTACAGTATTTTCTGTCTTTCTTTTTTTTTTTTTTTTTGACATTTTTAATATCCATTGTAGCAATTTGAAATAATTTATGATCGCGCTACTATTTTTAATTTTTTTTTTTCTATTGTTTTATTCGCTAAATGACGATTGAAGTTAACTATTAAGCAATAGATACGCGCTTTAATGGCCCATAATAATGTGCAATCAACAAATGTAAATTATTAACGACAAAATAACAAGACTTTTTGTAAAAAAAAAAAAAAAATTAAAATAAAAAAACAGCAATGGTAACCCCTTTTTCAAATACAGCACACGGTTAATTAGTAACAGGAATTCCCTCACTCGTCAAGCAAGGAGAGATATTAAGAGATAACGGAACAGAGAGAACTTTCTCACACATATTCTTATGCTCCTTCCTTTAATCGTCGCGTTACCGGCGAAGAATGCTCATATGAGGAGGATGGATTTTTACTTTTTTTTAAGTGAGATCCTGAAAAACAAATTCCTACTTAGGCCAGTGTATAGAAACATTGTGAATGCCCAATTAATTTGCAATCCGTGAATGAAACATTCCATAAAAATATAAACCCGACTCTAGAATAAATATCGCTAGTGCAGTCAATCTTTCTATTATAGAATGAGAGAAATCAACCATCTCCGTTTCTTCAAGGCAAAAGCAGCACCTCTAACCCACAGCTATTGCATTTATTAAGTCTATCGGCATGCCTTTCAATAGGACAGTGTCCCATGAGAATCGCTATCGACTTAAGGACAGTGATGAGTCAGTCCTTTCCTTATTCCTGCAAGTTCAGCAAATTCTAGCAACAATGCACAGTACTTTTCTGTAGCCAACAAAGTTCAGCTTTGCTGTAAAATGAGAAGAAAACATCTAGTCTAACTGAGTCATTCGGAATACAACTACTTATGCTCTGTAAAATGTCGAAGGCTATGGACCCTATACTGGCTTTGGCTAATTTACCAGCAAACTTTGAATTACCGGAAATTTTACTGAAAAATGCGACGCACCTTAAAGAGGTGCCGTTGAGGGCTAATCGCCTTATCTGACTATTCGAGTGAATCAAAAGATTTTTAGGGAATATCCTGCCACAAAACAAGCATTGCGCCGCTTTGACAACTCCGACAATTATGTTTTTAAGAAAAACTACAAAAAGATGTCTAAAACGGTAAAGACGAGCGGGGCGGTCTTGTCGTCTAGTGCGACCAGCTGATTACGCTATTGCTTCATGCCGTTGGAAGCATATGTTCTTCAGTTGTAATTCATCCAGTTGAAGTTGAAAAAATGCTTTAAACTTGACCCTTTAGTGCTTAAAACGGTGTTTTCGAAAATTACGAAATTAGTCCCCAACTTTCCAAATACTCGGTGATGGTAAATACATATGTATGTTCCAAGCTATGGAAACAACTTGAAGAACACAAAAAATATACTCCGTTACGCATGTGCATTCTTTGCCGACTAAGCGACGACTAAACGCAAGAAAGATATACGAAGTTGTGTGGGGGGTGGTGGTTCGTGTAAGAGTTTAATTGTGTTTATAAAATGCCCAGCATTTCCTTGTTGTCACACGCGTGTCCCTCAATTCATTTCTAAGGCCACACAACACAACACTTTTCGTAATCGTCCTGCTGTTGCTTCTTCTGCTTATTATTCCTCTTCTTCTTGTTGTTGTGAAATATTTCTCTTTATATTGTTGTGGTATCATCTTGCCCACAGGGTATCACGAACAAACAACAAAATTTTGCAAAACCCCCTTGAGTTTACTACTGTGTTGCAGAATACTCACATGCATCTCTGCTGCCTCTCAGTCGCTGTTGCAGTATGGTGTGCCTCTGCTTCAGCTTCTGTTTTAAATGGTGTTGTAGTGTTGCTTTTTTTATTGGGTTGCATTAGTGTTTTTCCATTTCTTGTATGTTTTTTTTTTTTTTTTGTTTTTTGTTTTCCTTCTCCTCAATTTGATTTTATTGCTGGTTTTGCTGCTTGTTTTTCTTTCCCTTTCTTTGCATTTCCCCCGCTCTTAAGCACGTTGTTGCTTATTTTTTTCATGAGTTTTTGTTGTAGGTGACCCAAATTCATTCAGTGTAGCACAAGTACTTGACCTAGTTTTAATTTTCATTCTCAATTTTTTCTTCTTTCTGTTGTTGTTGTTGTAGTTGCTGGCATACTGCTGCTATTGTGTGTGGTTGTTGTAAATAATATTGCACTTCTTGAAATTTTGAATTTTCATTAAAATTTAAAATAAATTTAAATGGAAATACAATATTGGGCCACTTTCTTAACGTTTAAGGGGAATTTTATATGTTTATTCAGCAAGCTGAATTGAGTTTTTTCTTTGCTGAATTGCAATTTTGTTTAACTCAGCTGATGAAACGTTTCATAAGCGTATTATTTCATTAATTTTTAACGATTTAAATACATTTTTAAGTGTATTCAGCTAGCTGAATAGAGTTTTTTTCTTAGCTAAATTGTAATTTTGTTTAACTCAGCTGATAGAACGTTTCACAAATATTTTATTTTATTAATTTTTTAATAATCTAAATATATGTTTAAATGTATACAGCTAGCTGAATACATTTTGCCTTAGCTGAATTGTAATTTTGTTTAACTCAGCTGATAAAGGGTTTGATATAGGTTGTATTACATTAATTTTTAATGAACTAAATATACATATGTTTAAGTGTTTATCTCATTTTCTATTTGTTTTCTAATAAAAATACAGATAAGTTTCCATAGAAACAGGGGGGTTTTCGTTAGCTGAATTGCGTTTGGGAACCTAAAACTCATTTTCAATGCTTTTCTTTTGCAATTATGCTTAATTCAGCTGATAGAAACGTTCATGTATATAATATTTCATTAACCTTTAATGAGTTAAATACAGTTTTCGTGCGATTCAGCTAGCAGCGTAAATATTTAAAGGACAAATTCCGATTCTCACTAGCTGAATTAAAATTTTAATTCGTTCACTCAGCCATATTTTGATTTTTAATACTTAAAACCCCTTTAGTTTACTTCTTCAATTAGTTGTATTGAGTTTTTCTTAGCTGAATTACAATTATGCTTAGCTTTTGCTGATATAATAAGGTTTAAAATATTTCATATTACTTTAACTCTTAATGTGCTAAAGATAGTTTTGGTACAACTTATGTTTTGACAAGCTGAAATGAAATTTTCTTCCATTTACTCTAAGAAGTTTTGTTTTTCAACGCTTAAACCCTATTTTTTATGTATTCAACTTGCTGAATTTGGTTTTTCTCAGTTGAATTGCAATAATGCTTAACTCAATTGATAAAGTTTTACATATATTTTAATATTTCATTAATTTTTAATGTGCTGAATACATTTCAGTAACCATTCAGCTAGCTAAATTATATTTTAAGCTATTTTGTTGAATTTAATATATGTTTTCAATAAAAGTTAAACTTCTTATCAAGTTTTCATTAGCTGAATTGCAGTTCTAAACCTATACTCCTAACAAAATTTTATTTTCCTTGGCCCAGAACTTCATTATTGAACCATTCAGCTAGCTGAATTACATTTTTCCTTAGCTGAATTACATTTATGTAAACATATTTAAATACTATTATATTTTTTATGATTTATTTGTTAATTATTTGTCTAGTTTTCAATTTGTTTTCTAAGTCTAATTTATGCATACAAATGTTAAGATCCATTTTTTATTTTCGCGCAAATGTTGTTGTTGAAAGAACAGAAAAAAAAATCAATAATTGCATGACGTCATTCACTTATTTTTAAACATTTAAGAAAATAAATAAATTGCAAATGCAATTTAATGTCATAAAAAAACACCAAAAACAACAGCATTAAACAACAAGTCTCGCATTCAATAAAATATTCAGCACTTACGAGTAATGGTGAGGTGGTGGTGGTGACATCAAAAATACGGGCCAAGAATGTAGTGGATTTTGGTTGTTTTTTGCTAAATGTGGACAATACAATAACAACAATAACAAATACTTTTGTACGGTAGTATAATACCAGCAATAACAGCAGCAATATTACTACTTATGTTACTTATGTTCTTAAAACCATAAAAAATTAGGCGGCGGCTGTTCTCTACACTTCAAACTCGCCTGACAGCGTTACCAGTCAAGTTATCTTATATTTTAGAAACTGCTAACGGTACTAAATACCCCCTCACTACAGTATAAATAAGTATGATACTGGAAAATACAAGGGGCACCTCACACTCAGGACACAGGACAGGATAACTTTTGACAACCGGCGCTGTTATGATCTCAATGGGCAGTTCAGTCAGCAGAGACCTCAATCGCACGACGAAACTGATGCTCTATAATTCGCTCGTCCTCTCCGTACTTCTCTTATAGTGTAGTAGCATAGACGCTGTTATGCACCACCACCAATAGAAATGAGTTTGAAGACAAATTCGAATTCAACTAGCAAAGACAAAAACCAAAAATTTTAATGCTTGATACCATGGCAACAAGTTCTATGCAACATCTATGGTCCAGCGAAAGTTGCTAATGATTTGCGCATTCGAACCATCAATGAGCTATGAGAGCCTCTCTACAATATGGACGTTGTTCAGAGCCTCAACATTCTGCGACACTACTGTGTTCAAAACACTGGCTCGTCCTTGTCGTTCGGATAGAAGAGGATGTTACGGCATTTGGGGGGTATTTAATGTGGGGATATAGAGACGTTAGCGTAGAGAACTAGACTAATTTGCCTGGGAAGTATCAAAGCCTACCATAGATTGGTAGGCGTGTATGAAGTAGAAGAGACGCCTGTAAAGTTAATGGCTATGCTGCTATGTTAAGGCTATGCTATGCCTATAGTATTCTTTTGATCGAAGACTATAGGTTAGTATTAGATTTTAAAGCATTAATCGATAAAGTCCCATTGAAACTTTAAAATCCTCGTTGCTGATGACACAAGAACTGCTGTCGTCTGAGCTCGTCTCTTAATAACATGACTGCACAGTTTAATAATTGGATTATGTGTGCTCCGGAGTAAAGGAACATACTGGCGAACGGATGAATTTGTCCGTGCTGACATCATTTAATCTTTTCCACAGGCCTTGGAAGATGTGGTTGTGTGCTTATGCTCTCCTGCAAATTCATATTTTGACGTGATACTCTACAGGATGCGCATAGTAAATGGGCGTACGAGTTCTCTAATAAGAATAGACTGTGTAGGGCGATATTACCTTCCATGTGTATGTGTTTGCCACCAAACATTATCTTATGGGGAGATAGTCACACAGCTTGGGCGGGCCTAAGATACTATACGACTACACTGTCGTATTTACTGCGATGAAGAGAATGAAGGGAGGATTAGAAGTGGAAAACACGAAGCTTTTGTAAAAACGAAGAGAATATATTTTAAGGAGCTGTGTTATGCATCAGAGAAACTTGAAACTTTAAGCCGAATATTTTGGGTTTTGTAGGGTGCACAGGATTGGTGCTACGTTGAAAATTCTGTTTAATTGGGGTCTCTGAGGCGCTAACCTAATGTATCCATGAAATGGCTGAGTAGTTGCACTAGACAAACAATGGACCTTAAAGGAGATCTGCTGTTAATATATACTTGTAGGGACAGGTCATTAAGGACTAAAACTCTGACCTTTAAGTCATTACGGGACATCCATCGTATTTGACTTCTATTGACCATTTCGTTGCAGATTTTTTTTTTGCTAAGCACGAGTCAATTCGTATGAGTACATGCTGCAATAGTGGTCTCCTTAACACAGGAAATATGAACGTAAGACATAGTAGATATGCAGTGTGGGGTAGAATGAACCACCACCTGTTGTACTAAAAAGAACCACTTTGAACCCTGTAAAATGAGTGTCAAATGTTTCACAGATTTCCAGTTTTTGTTTTTCTGTGCTTTTGATCGTTGTTAAGAATTCTTTTTTAAGTGGATTTTTAAAAAGAATTTTAACGCCATAAAGTTTTCCGTTTAAAAACGTCGTTTTTTTCAAGAATTTATTTTGTTTTATTTGTTCGTTTAAGAAGTTGAAAATACATGTTTTCGTTGCGTTAAAAATGGTTAAACTGACCATAAAAGAGCATCATTTTCTGGGTCTTGGCAAAAAGACAAGAGTTAGTTGCATGGAATTGCATTTTTTGTGCGTTTTTTTTTTTTCTTCGTTCTTCTATTTTCAAAATCAAAGACAAGAAACGAAAAATAATGTGCCAAAAAAAGAATTTATAAAAAAAACTCATTGTACACAAGGTGTAGTAAAAAGGAAATCAATTTGATTTCAAATCCGAAAAGCCGGCTTTCAAATGTCTAACTTTTAAAAGCATTCAAGAGTGTTGAAATTCTTGGACGAGCGCCAGAAGTGGACATTTGAAAGCCGGCTTTTCGGATTTGAAATCAAATTGATTTCCTTTTTACTACACCTCCTACTTAGCTTTTAAACTACCGTAGTTGAAGATTTTTTTAAAGAACAGCCGGTCTTTTGCGATTCGCAGAAATTACTTTCAGAGACGCTTGATATCCTGAAATTTAATTTTTGAAAATTCAAAGAATTCGAACTTCCGAGACAGTGTGGAAAGAGCTGAAGAACTCAGCTTCAGCTCTCGTCAAAAGATGTGGAAACACTACAACGAAGTATATGTTGTGGTCAAGTAGAGCAAACGATTTGTTGGATAGCAGATCACGACCTATAAATTATTTATCTTGGCTCCGCTATTGCCAGGAAAAAGGATGTTAGCGTTGAATTACTTTTACCAACAGGTATTATTATATTCTGTATGAATAGGTTATTAAGCAGCAGAAAGACCTCTTCTCCCGCGTCCAAACTAATGCTCTACAAGTCGCTTATCCACACAGTGATGTTCTATGGAGCGATGGCGTGAACACTGTTATGATGATCTGCGGCCCAGTGCAAGCTGTCGACCGGTATACGACCCAACAATAAGCTGTATAAGCTCCGAGACCACAATGGCGTTGTGTCGCTCATTAACATAAAAAGCGGTTGTGTTGGCACGGCCATGTTGTTCGAATTGAAGAGAATATTCCGGCAATGAGGATATTAGCGGAAGTCGGCAAAGGAGAGAGGCAACCTTGTCGAACCAAATCGACGTAGTCTTGTCTATGATTGATGTGACGCCTGGAAGAATTGGTGTGTGTGTGTTTTCTAAACCTCAAAGGTACACATCCATTTCATATACCATTTAACATTCTGCTGTGTCTAGGTGTCTATGGCCTGCTGTAGACAGTGATAGAATAGGTTTGCGGCTGGGCTCAGATATGGCTAGTCTAAGGTTGGTTATTGGTTTCATTACAGGGCACTGCAAGATTAGATCGCTAACAAGGATCTGGAACAGACCCCAACCGGACCAACTGCAGGGTAGGAGAAGTAGGAGATTAGAAGGAGTTGGAAACTGCCGAACATTTCCGAACATTTCTGCAACTGTCCAGTCCTCATTAGGTAAAGGTTGAGGACCCTGCGCAGGGGCTTTTTCGAATGGATGGACTCTTTGTCGAGTGCCGACATTAATGCTCTCCAGAGCAGGTTGAGAAGAGCTAGGACAGATCAAGATTGTAGTCGATGGTAGAATTAAAAAAGAGATTACCAGAGTGAAAGAGAGCGATTACCAAAGAGCGAGAAAAGGGAGAAATGGTGTAAAAAAAGTAACGTTTTTTTTTTTATTTAAAAAAATACCGTAATTTTCTTTTTAAAGGAGAAAATTTCAAAAGCTCTTAGTAAGAGTGAAAAGCTGATAAATAAACACACTTGCATTATTAACAAAATATTAACAATTTTTTGAAATGTAATTAATAAAATAAATACCTAATCGATGACTATTTTTATCTTAAGATGAAAAGAATGAAAAAAAAGACTCAAGAATGTGTAAGTAAGTGTAAGAATGTTTAAACATTTTGTTTGATTGCACTCAAATATTACAACAACAACAACAACAACAACAGCAATAAAAAATAAATATAATAATGATATAAGAAAAGCAGCAGTTGTTTTATTATTTTTAAAAATTTTTTTTTCTTTAATTTTATTGGCAAACAATAACACTTACAGTCACAAACACACTTGAAACGCAAAATGCATGCCGCAATAATTAGTTAAGAAATCTAGATCATGGCAGCCAAATAACATTGTAACACAAATGCACACCAATACATCAACAACAACAACAACAAACAAACAAGCAAGCAAACAAGCAATCAAACAAAATGCATTTATAAATACAGTATACATATGTATGTCGCGTACACACAAAAACACACACACAACGTAAACACTTTAAAACTGTGTATTAAATGCATGCCAATGCATGTAAATTGAAAATGTAAACAAACAGCAAAGGAAATAAAAATAAAGAAGCAATATAGGCACAACCAATATCAAGACAAAGATAAATGTAAACATCAATGAGGGAATCTATAAGGACACACAAATAGAATCTCCTCCTTCGCCAAGAGATCCAGGCAAATCCATAAACGTAATGAGAGAAGAGTTCAATACTCTTTAAAAGTAAAAGGATTAACGGTTTGTTTTGATTTTATATCGCATAAATCAACAGTGGTGGTATTAAAGTAAAACAAAATTTTGTGAAACACCCTGTTTTGTTTACATTTCTCACGCAACGGCAAATAATACTTTAAGACTACAAAGTCTTTTTTTTTTAGCAATTAATAACACTATGCGACAAAATAAAAAAAATTAAATACACCCGGCTAATGACATAGTGAAGCTTGTGAGTTTTGTTGAGTAGATCTCAAAAATATTTTTTTTATATTTCTCGAACCCTCCAAACTTGTTTTATTTGACAAAAACTGTTTTTTTTTTTTTTTTTTGACTTTACGCACAAATTTTTGAATTACTCAAACATTTCTGATCCGATTTCCAAAATTTAAATCTTGTTGGAAAGGCGAAAGATGGACCTTTAAAACGGTATACATATATCTATTATTCGACTTAATATGCTATGAGTTTTGATGAGGTAAACTTGGAAAATTTGAATTTTTTTCATATACATATTTTTAAGTTTGTCCATTCATAGTAACAAACTTTAATAAAAAGAAATATATAAGTGATAATATTCTTAAAATCTGTTCTCTTGTGAAGAGATTGAGCCATCATTTGATCAAATCGGACAAAAATTACCGTAGTTATTATTTAAAGAGTCTAACAGTCGAGTGATATTTTTTATATATGTCATCTCATCAAATGAACTTTTAGTTCAAAAATTTTCAGAATTTTTGATGGATCTTGATTGTTTATCACAAAATGTGTCAATTTCACGTTTGCACGACTTCCAGAAGTTTTAAAGATTTGTTGTGAAAATCATTACGTTATACTATGTTGTGTAGAATTGATGAGTTTTCTTCAGTTTCTAGAATTGATGAGTTGCCTTCAATTTCTTCATTTTAGAAAAAGTAGTATTTCTACAACTACATATTTTCTAAAGCAAACTAATTACGTACTAAATGTTTGTTATGATGGTTTTTTTGTGATGGTTTTTGTTGTAAATTATGTAAAATTAATGAATTTTCTACAATTTCTTCTCTTTTTATAAAAAAGTAGTATTTCTACTACTATTTCCGAAATCTAATTTATGCAAATTTATGACATGTTAAATCTTTTTCGTAATTGTTTTCATTTCAAATTATATGAAAATAATAAGTTTTCTACAATTTCTTCATTTTATAAAAAATTTGTATTTCTACTACTATTTCCTAAAGCAAATTTATGACGTTCTAAATGTTTTTTTGTAATGGTTTTTATTTTAATTTTAAGAAAATAATGAATTTTATACAATTTCTTCATTTTACAAAAAGTAGAGTTTCTACTACATACTATTTTTGAAAGCAAAATTAATAAGTTTTAACAGTTTATTTATTGTAATGGTTTTCGTTGTAAATTATGTACAATTAATGGGTTTTCTTCAATTTCTTCATTTTAAAAAAAAGTACTATTTCTACTACTAAATGTTTGTTGTAATGGTTTTCATTTTAAATTATAACAAAATATGTAATGATTATTCTACAATTTCTTCACTTTACGAAAAGTAGTATTCCTACTACTATTTTCTTTTATTTTATTTATTAAATTTTAAATGTCTGTTGCAATGGTTTTTGTGGTAAATTATGTAAAATTAATGAATTTTATATATGTAATATCTTTATTTCAGAATAAAGTAGTATTTCTGCTACTATTTTCTATTATTTTATTTATTAAATTTTAAATGTTTGTTGTAATGGTTTTTGTGGTAAATTATGTAAAATTAATGAATTTTATATATGTAATATCTTTATTTCAGAATAAAGTAGTATTTCTACTACTATTTTTTAGTTGTTCGCAAACAGTTTTAAACGTTTATTGTAATGGTTTTTGTGGTAAATTATGTAGAATTAATGAATTTTATATAATATTTTTATTTCAGAATAAAGTAGTATTTCTACTACTATTTTTTTGTTGTTCGCAAACAGTTTAAAACGTAAAACGTTGTAATAACTTTGTGGTAAATTGTATGAAATTAAAGTTAAATAAAGTTTTGCTCATCGCTGTAAAGTGTTGTTTGCGAAAAAAGAAAATTAGTTTTACAATTCACAATTTAATGGCTGCTAAAATCTACTACTAACGGTTATTAGTACAAAAAAAAACACAATTTTTTTTCTGTTGAACATGAACTCTCTGACCATAATTTTTAATTTAAATTTTTTTTCTGTTTTTTTTTGCAACAATTACTGCTTATTTTTTCATTTTTTAATTACAAAAAAATAACAGAAGAAAAAAAATTAAATCATACAACAAAATAAAATTGAAATCATAAAGTATTTCAAAATCCTCCACATACACGCATAAATTTACGCAACTGCAAAATTAACTGAGTGGACGACCCACCAACTTTAAACACAGGCACACAATCATATTGGCTAGGCTATCTTGCTATCTGGCCATTCAGTTAGCCAGTCGTCGACTATTTGTAAAAAAAAAAACCGCAATAAAATTTAATATAAACCAACAACAATAAAACAAAACATTGTACAAATACATAATAATAATAACAACAACAACAACAATAACAAATAATAACACGTAAAAAATTACAAATAAATTATGTAATACGCGTACAGTAGTTAAAGTTAAAATGTGTATTCGTAACAGACACACAAAAAAACCTGACCAAAAAAAAAACCGACAAAAAAAACCGAACAAAGACATCTTTAGCTGTTCATCATAAAAAGACTTCTTACACGAGCACGAACTTAAAATAAGAAATCATTGCTCAAAGGGTTACCATTTTGTGGCTATGTATGCGTATATCGATAACCGTCGATAGTTAAAAAGTGTAACCAGACAACAACCAGACAACAGAAGACTGCTGGAAGAGGCTCTTTAGAAAACAAAATTTATTTTCATATTTGTCAGAAGTTTGGGAGCTCTCGTTTAGAAAGTCAACTAACTATTGGCTATACTGCGTCCACCACCACTGCTATCTGATACTCTGATTTATATGCTGCTCTTCACTAGGGGCAACAATCCATCACAGATCCTTACCAAATCTTTATCGAACTGAAATTCTAGAGTCTTCTACGAATAGAGACTAGAGACATTATGTAAGTTAGTGGTCACCTTTAACGTCCAACTATTCGTAGATAATGTCGCTGTAGAAGCGAGTAAGCCAATCTAAACGAAAGCCAATCGAAAACGCGAGGACTTGTTTCAATAAATCATGTTCCATTCCTTATCGTCTGATGCTGTTATATTTGCGCTTTTTTTTATAAGATTGTGCGGAAGTTCTTTCGGGACGCCAATCTATCCTGCGTCAATGAGGAGTCCTGCTCCACCGCTAGACTCACCTGGCCCAAGATGGATAGAAGGCGTACCAACCGATTACTTTGTCTCGGTCGTGATGTCATCTCGACTACAGTGGCCGTGCTTACAGGTCATTGCGTCATGGGTAGACACGCGGAAAGATTGAGGTTCCCTTTCAACGACTTCTGCCGTGGTTGCAGGTCCGCTGAGAAAGAGGAGACTGTTGTTCACTTTCTTTGTCAGTGTAGATATAGGTTATTAGGTGTAGATATAGGTTATTTGACATCAAGGGTATAGCTTCTTTCATCAAACTTTCTGGCTGGTTTTCCAGTGCGGAGTAGTCGTGCTTTTGTTGTGCAGCCCTTGCGCTGACCAACTTCTTCCTTTTCCTTGATTTTGGTGGAACTTTTGGTTAGTACAGGGACTGCGTTCACCCGTGGCATCACAACGGGCCGCTATGCGTGCTCAAGTGAGCTTTGTGATATTCAGAGCTACCACTCCGACCTAACCTAACCTATAAGATCGCACGGTCTATTCTAGCTCTTGCAGCGCCATGCGCATTTGAATGTTCTTTGGTTGATTGCGGCTATTGCGGCCAGTGGGGCATTTGTGCCGCTATGGGGATTTTCTTCACCATTCTCTAGGTTTTATTTGCTTCAATATGATCTTCCGCCCTTTGATAGAATTCCACAGATTTTTGGAAAAACTATCCTGTTGGTGTTGTGGAGTTTATGACTCTCGTGTCCTCTTAACCTTTCTAACCTAAAAGGCTTTCAGTTACAATTTTCAGACTATTAACTATGTAGAGTATTGGCCGGTTTCACCTGGCAGAGGTTTCTTTCTACTTTGAAGAGCTGTTTCTTCATATTTATTATGACTGAACACAGTAATTAGAATCGCGTTTCTATGATTTTATTAGAAGCTGGCTTAGGTACACTATACCTTATGTTCCCCAACGTGTTTTAAGATTTACTACGATGAGTCGTATCGAATGCACTATTTTAGGGAACCCCATTTTATAGAGTTTTACTGGTTTTTTCTTTTAATTAAAAATTTAGTAGGACATCTATGCACCAATAATGCAGCCACCATGTGCGATCAATCTGATCTTATTTCGAGTATCTATTAAAGGATTTCATGAATTTTAGGAATCTTTGGAATCAAAAAAATATTTTCCTACGACAACCCGTCTCAACTAAAGGGTCCGCCAAATAACTTTTTTTTTTTTTTTGAAAATGCTTTAAAAAAAAAACTGCTGAATATTTTCTCAAATTTCTTTTTTTATTTGAAAGTACAATCCTTCCGGTTAATAATGGAAAATAATTTCATTCAAATGGCTGCCTCGGCTTGCCATGCAGTAGCCTACACGATCGGCCCAATTTTTAAGCACATTATCGATTGTGTGCAGCTGTATTCCACCAATGGCTTCACGAATATTGTCCTTTAAAGCGTCAGTTGTCTCTGGCTTGTCGGAGTAACACTTATCTTTGACGGCACCCCACAAATAATAGTCCAACGGGTGTCAAATCGCAGCTCCGAGGTGGCCAAACGACATCAGCTCTGCGGCTGATAATGCGATCTTCAAAAACAGGGCGCAAAACATCGACTGTAGCTTCGGCTGTGTGGCAAGTAGCGCCGTCCTGTTGAAACCAAATGTTGCCAATATCCTCCTCTTCAATTTTTGTGAACAAAAATTCGTTCAACATGGCCCGATAACGATCGCCATTGACTGTAACGGCCACTCCTTGCTCATTTTCGAAGAAAAATGGTCCAATTATGCCTCTGGACCAAAATCCGCACCAAACAGTAACTCGTTTTGGGTGCGTCGACTTTTCAATGTATTCGTGCGGGTTTTCTGTGCCCCAAATGCGACAATTTTGCTTGTTTACATACCCGCCAAGATCAAAATGAGCTTCATCTGAAAAGATGATTTTTTTTTTTCCAAAATCCGCATCTTCTGTAAGTCGATCGCAGGTCCACTTAGCGTTGTTGTTCAAGCGTATACACAATCATATTCGTTCAGCGGCCTAAAATTATTGCAAAACATTCAACAACCAGCCAGCCAGCCTGCCCCAGTCAGCCGTACCCATAAATTTTTATCTTCCCATTAAACCATAGAAAGACGTGTGAGGAAGTAAAGCAAAAAAAAAACTACGTTCGCATTATTTTGCAATTGAACATGGCAACCCAAAACGAAATGGTTGTTGTGTTCAAACAAACAAAAAGAAGAACAAAAAAAAATTAAACAATAGAAATGAAATTATTTGTCAGCAACAACAATAACAATTGCTTACTTTTATGATTAATAGAGAAAAGACAACAAAAAAAAGAGAAAATACCAGCAACAACAAAACATACAAGAAAAGAAAAAAATTACCAAAAAAAAAAAAAAAAATATTTAAAAAAAAGTTAAAAAACAACAAAAATGAAGAAGAAAGAATAAGACAAAAAATTGGCCAAGTGCAGTAGGCCATACAAATAAAACGAAAAACAAAAAGTGGGTCACCAATACCCTTTAAAAAAAATTAAAGAAAAATAATAAAAAAAAAGCACGATAAACACACACAAACACATGCATGAAAAACCGCAATCAGATAACAACAAGAGAGTCCAAAGAGAAAACAATACAAATATTTAACAATAAACTAGTAAAAGCTGCTTAAAATGATATAAAACAGAGAGTGAGAAAAAGCTTTATTAAAGCAACAACTTGCAGAGAAAGAGCGAGTAGTCTTTGGAGAGCCAAGTAGTAAAGTGTAGGTGGAGAGAAACAAAAACAACATCAACCACATTGATGAGTGAGTGATCATTCACTGTACATTTGCTCAGTCAGTCACACATACTAATTCAGAAGAGGTAATTCTCTTCCTCTCCTGAATTATTTTCATACGATAAAAAAAAAGTGTTGCTAACATCTTAAAAATAGTTTAATATAAAACGGTCAAAGAACAATATTATTTAAAAGAAAAAAATTTATAAATTTCCTACAAAAAAACATAAATTTTTTTTGGAAAACAAAAGAAAATAATTTAGAATAGAATAAAATCTATTGCCTGCCGCTTGTAATTAAAACCAAGCAATCGGAAACTGTATTATATAACCTGGTTGGATAAAACTTTGTGGATCACAACCAGCGTTGCCATTTGCCAAGTTTTCCCTTTTTTTCCAAGTTTTTTGAGATGCGAAAAAGTTTTCATTAAATTTGTTTTCTAACAAAACAAGTTTTTTCGACAAAATTAATTTTTTTTTTTTTTTTGCAATAAATTCAATAATAATAACACGAAATATATACATTTTTAAATAAAATATTGTGCATTTTATTAGTCCCGGGCAAAAGAAACAAAGAAACACCTACAGAGAGCACCGCGCTCCGGTGTTTCCTTTAAAAAATTTGGTACTTTTGTAGGAAACAAGTTTTTTTTGTAAAAAAGTTTTTTCCCCAGTAATAAAAAGTGTTTTTAAAAAAATTTCTGGCAACGCTGATCACAACTATTGTTACGTCATATGCACTGTAGTCAAATGGCAACCATTTAAACAAGATACAAGATACAAAACCCTAAATACACGAACAAAATTGTGGTTAGCAAAATTAGGCAACACAGATTAGGTAAGAATCGCTGTATTCATTACAATATTCACATTGTGACCCTTTATAAATAAAAAAAAAAAATATGGCAAAAGGAGAAAGAAAAAAAAAGAAGGGCGAAAAACAACCGTTAGCATTTATGACACATACTCATACATACATACTTGGTCATTACAACCCTTCAGTCAGGATTATTGACCTAGTTTCTCGCACTACTTATGTTGTGTGTGTTAATTTTATACATAAGTGGCGGGACCTACAGTTTAAAGTCGACTCCGAACGACAGATTTTTTGAGAAACTTTTCATGGCAATTTTATTTACTCTCAGAGTTTTTGCCAGAAATCTGCTGAGAGGAAATCGCCGAAGAAATACTTTTTGTATTATGTTTTGATGTCTGGCCTGGGGCTCGAACCCTGGCTTTACGTCTAATAAGCCAACACACTACCTACTAGACTACGGCGACTTCAGCATTTATGACACCCGTAGATTAAATATAGTATATAGATTAAATATAATATAGATTAAATATCTCTCTAAGAACTTGCCGTTAACCGGTCGATCTCGTTTATGAACCCTATTAAAGGCTTGAATTTGCAGTCCTTCAGATCTACCAGTTCTTCAACAAATCGACTACCTATTCATCTCTGCCTCCAAATCTGTAGATAAGCACAATGGAAAAAAATGATCTTCCCCTGCTCCTTCACACAGCCTACAATAAACAGTGCAAATCATATGCCTATACCGGGCCATGCCATGTTAGTACTCCGGTAAAAGCTATGATAGCTATGATCAACCACCTCTACTCACGCTTAGGATTCAGCTTTAGCCATAAGACCAACCCTGCAACCCTCAAAAATCCCAAAACATAAAGCGGACTGGTTCTCTGTTGAAGCCTCCAAAGCTGAACTAGATCTTGACAATTTATTAGTCACTTTGTTGTCAATAATGCCGCAACGAACGATGGGGTACACAGCACAATCTAATCTAATCCAACATAAGGTCGTCTAATTGCAATTTACACTTCCATATCACAGGCTATTTGCGGTTTGGAAATCTGATTTAAAAGAGAGGAGAACTAGATGTATTATTAATGCCGTAGCGTTAAGATGCTGACGCCATTGTACCTTCGCGCAGGGAGGATTTCAACGTATTCTTTTGTTAGAAAACCATAACAAGCACCAAATGCTGCAGGCCAATCTATTAACAATAGAAAATATGTGAACATGTATGGAAATGGAAAAGGCAAAGGCAGCGCATCAACATATCTCAATGCTGCTGCTACGCATTTAGACTAGTTTCGATTTTTGCTTTCGGCAATGAACGGTCAATGCAATAATTGGTCGTTACAACACTTCAGCCAGAATTACGAACTAGATTCTCACACCACTTAGTTGAGTGTGTTAATTTTATACATGAGTGATGGCGGAAAACTATGGTTTAAAGTCGGCTCCGAACGACAAATTTTTGAGAAACTTTTTCATGGCAATTTTTTATTAACTTTCAGAATTTTTGCCAGAAATCTGCTGAGAGGAAGTCGGCGAAAAAATATTTTTTTCATATTTTGTTTTGTAAAAGATGTCCGACCTGGACTTTGAACCGAAGCCTTACGTATCCTTTTTTATAGTGAAAAAGTTTATTTTGAAACGTAAAACGCAAAAAATCACTCGTTCTAAGTATTATTAATTTTTGTCAAACAAAAAATACAATCTCCAATAAGAAAACACATTAAAATACTCTTTCAAAATCTGCATATTTGCATAAGATATGCAAGATTAAAGCGTATGTTCACAAAATTAGCGTGTTTTCTAATGCAAGTAATTGACAACATACATATGAACTTAATGCTCTGTTATGCTCTCTAGAAAGAAAGAGAGAGAGAGAGAGAGAGATTCTTTCTCTGTATGTGTGTGTAATTACATATAGAAAGCTTTTTTAAGTACATCTTCTCATTTAAATGGTTTTTAGTTGCTTAGTTGTATGCGTACAATTAAGCATTGATAAGAATAATTAACCCATTAAGGGTTTCAAGATTAAATTTAAATTAAATTTAATAAAGAATTTCTAGGCGCTTGCCATGGATTAATAATTTTATTTGATAAAATAAAAATAAAAATGTTTTTTTGCGTTTTCGATGACGATTTCATGTCATAATGAAACGACAAAAGAAAAACGATTTTTTTTTTTGTTATATTTTGGTTGGTTGGTCTCTGTGTGTGTGTGTGTATCGTTTAATTTTTTAATCACGTTTTCCTTTGTAAAATATTACATAATTTTTGATTTTTTTTTTGTTTTATTTATTGTTGTTGTTGCTTTTTTGGGTACATTTTCATTTTCACAATATTATTTAAATACAAAACAAATGTATTAAACGGTTGTCATTAGCGTAGTTATCGACGATGACATCGTTGTCATTATTATGGTTATTGTGGCAACACAAACTACTCAGCATGCATTTAAATTAAAAACAATACATTTACAACACACAAGCACACAACAGCACAATATTTTGATGAAATTTGCATTTGCCTTAATTGTTATCGTTATTGTTATTGCAGCTTATACAAAACAACAAAACAACTACAATGATAATTAAAATACAAAAAAAAAAAAAAAAAAAAAAAACCAAACAACACGATAAGAACTACAAGAACCCTATTTAACGATCTTACAAAATTCTCTCCCTTTCTCTCTCACTGTTTTGTTACACGAAACTCATATTAATACTCGTGTTCATCATACTCCTTTGAAAGAGTAGAGAGCAAAGTTTAATCGTATCGTTATTGCAATCATCTGTAAAGGTACTACACAAAGCAACAGCAACAGTTAAGTGTTGTTGTTATTGCATTTAATATTCTCATTTAAGAGTGTGTTGCTAAATGTTATCATCATTAAAGCTACAATTATTTTGTTGTTATTGTTATTATTTTAATGCCTGTTCGTTTCGTTTACTTGCATAAACGGTAAAACACTCACAATTCACATACAATTTAGCAAATGGTAGTTGTCGTTGTTGTTATTGTACATGCATTTAATACATTTGAAGTGTTGGTAAATGTTATCATCATTATTATTATTATTATTGGAGGAAGAAGAGCGGCATTTTGTTTGTTTACGTGCATAAACATGAAAATGCATTGCATTGCATTGTATTGTTTGGTTTTTTTTTTTTTCTTTTTTGTTTCTTTCTTCTTCCTCCTCTTTACGTTTAACTCGCAATCTTTTGTTATTGATTGTAGTTATTTGAACATTATGACGTCACTTAAATCTCTGTTTACTTTTGATTTACACGCAAAGAAAAGTGTTCGGTATTGAAAACAGTGTTGCAAAATGGATGTTTTGTTGACGAAATTTGTGAAAATTATAATTAAGAAGTAAAAAAATAAATGTCTACAGTTAGACAATAAATATTTAAAAAAATCATAATTTCGTTTAATCAGAGCTGGAGAATGTTTAATAAAAGTTTCGAGAGCAGAGTGTATAAATTTTAAAAGTGAATCGAATTGTAAAGACTTCTGCTGGAAGAGTATTTCCCACAAGGAATACTATTTTCTTTTAAGTTCTCTACAAACCTCCAACCCTATTGATCATGTACACGTACAGTGAGCGTCAAAAGAAAGTGTACACAATTGGATAAAATTCTAAGAATCTCAACTCAAGTTTTCCACTTAAGGAGAGTGCCCGAAAAAATTTTACAATATTTCCAAATTTTTTCTAATTCTTTTCTTCTTGTTTCAATTTTAAAAACTGGCAATAAAATAATTTAAAAAAAAATTAACGGTAATTTATTAATGTATATTTTTTTGAATTGTACACTTTCTTTTGACGCTCACAGTATCTTCTAGGAAAAAAAAAAAGAGTAAAAATCTCAATATTCTTGACGTTATTGAGAAGTCTATAAAAAGACTGAAGAAACTGAATTCCACGTCCGAACAAATAAATGCATCGAAAGCATCTGACAGTGAGACCGCCATTCGAGCACTCAGCTCTTATGAGGTTAAATTAAAGATAGTATAGGACTGGAAAAGCTGAATCGACTGGGTAGGGTAAAAAAGGTTAACGTCATGCAGAAATCCTGGGCAATGAACAAGCAAACGAGTTCGCTTGATGGGATTCTTCCATGCCGTTGATTAAACCCAGAACCCTCCTTCTGTAGAGTGTGACAGTATGTGTGAAAAAAAAAGAGAGAAAAGAGAGGCAAATTTTCTTCTCAAACCAAGAGAATTTGGGAAATTACAATCAGCGGTGATCTGAGTAATGCATTAGACTATCCAGGAATAACCTGAGGTTGTTAAATAGTCTTTTGACAATGCACTGTAAACTCAGAGTACACTTTTTCCAAATGGGGGTTATTGTCTCAAGTATAACATATACTAGATTCTGCGACGATAGGAATGAGTCATCGAATTAATACATCACAAGAAGTGGGGCTGAATGCTCAGCTGGGAATTGTCATTGTTGACATTGAATGGCATCCTAAAATTTGTCAAGGCAATAAGATTGGAGCAGACATTACAGGGATATTACACAAAGTTTGAGGGGATTACAATATACCGTATTGTTGCAGTACTAAGGCACCTCTTTACAACAATAATAGTGATATGAAACTCCTTTCAATTTACATATTTTTACAATACTACTCTAGACGCAGTTTCTTTCATTTTTTTGTTTTTTTTTTCTTATTTTTTTTTTTTCATTTGCTAATGACTTTAACAAACAATTTTTCTGTGAGTGTAACCACACACAAAGAGACGTCCGGCCATTTTGGCACAACACACAACTGGGATAAAAAAAATAAACACAAAAACAACATGAAGAAAAAGAAAATTTATTGCATTTATTGTATAAATAAAAAAATTTTATTGTTATTTATTTTATTAATAAAACTTTTGTAATAAAAAAAAATACGAATGGAAAAAACGTTAAAAAAAATTGCATTTTGACAAGACCTTCCACAACAAAAGAACAACAACCAACAACAACAACAAAGAAAAATAAATGCAAATACATATACATACATACATAAGCTGTTTACGACACAACACACACACACACACAACTACAAAAGTAAAAATGAAAAAAGCCACGAAGAAAAAGAAAAACAACAAACAACGGGTCATAGCACAAAGAGAGTGTTGGTGGTGGTTTGCTGGTGTGCTGGTGTGGTGGTGTGGCATGACAACGCAGACGAAGTCAAAGATGGTCGACAACAAAGAATTGATTGAGACACGACAGGCGTCTGTTGAATACGAAAAACCAGAAGAAGATGGAGAATGAAAAAAAAAAAATTAAAAAGATAAACAAATAATGGCGTCACCTGCATGCAACCCCAATAAATGTGAACGGAAAAAAAAGACAAGATTAAAAAAAAAAACGAAAATCAACAGCGAATAATGAAAGGAAAATAAGGAAAAAAAAACACAAACATTTTAAAAATCTCATGTTATCGTTACAATTAATTACAACAACAACAGAAAAAGAATACAAACAAAAAAAAAACGAGTGGAAAAATTATCGTCATGGTTGACGATTACATTTCTAAGAGAGAAACTAACGGTAATTATTATGATGATGAAGAGATGTCCGTACAATCTGTTATACTCCCCTCATACTCTATAGAGTATCCCTATAATGCCTTCTACGAGGCTATTGTCCTGGCAAATTTCAGGCTGGAATTTCTTTCTGGAATGCATTAATGTTAACGCATTCGAGATGATGATGTCATCGAGAAAAGAGATAGAAATAGAAAAATGGCAGAACTGCTGTTGAGTACACACTTCCCAGAAAGTGGTGAGGATAAGAGCGGGCAGCAATATAGACTATAAACTGATAATATATGTAAGTGAACGGTTTGCAGCGCATTTACATATATACCGGAGAGCATAAAATGGGCTTTGAGCATATTTTTACTGTACAATACACTACGGAAACAAAGGGGCATAGGGATAACTATTGTCGTACCTGAACAATGGATGCCCACGAACTCTAGGGTGGGCAAAAATGGGGAAAATTTGACGCTCCACACCCAAAATCCTTCAGACCAATTAGTCTCACGTCTTTTATGTTGAAAATGTTTAAGAAACTTAGAAACTGCATCCTGAGTAGCATACTTATCAGGCAGACACATCTTGTAGACTTAATGGGAACCATTCAGAAGTACTTATGTGCGTTTCTTGACATAGAGGGCGTATTTGATAACATTCCTCTCGCGGTCATAAGTAGTTCATTGGACAGAAGGAGTATAGAACCCATGATAGCCAGATGGATGGCAGGAGATGTTATACACAAGGCATATGGAAACTTACGCAGGAAATGAGGTATTAAGAGTTCACATAACCAGAGTATGCCTACAGGGCGGAGTCCTTTCCCTATTTAATGTGGAGTCTGGTTGTGGATACGAACTTCCAACAAAACTGTAGCGAGTATCAACTGCCCAGGATATGCAGACGATAAAGAAGAATTTGAAGGGGCTCTCTGCGGCATCCATCATTTAAAGAGGATCTTGAGATTATAAGCAGTTAGTGTATGACAATAAACTTCCATTTACAAGAATTAGAAGACTTGGTATGTGGAAGGAGTTTCGGAACTTCAGAAACCGATTGTCTGTCACGCTTCCTCCAATCCCTCCAGAACCAATAGACTCTCTAGGACTTTGGGAATTGCTTTGCAATGAGATTTGGTCTTAAAAATTAATGAAATAATCTGGAAGCTGCATATTCTTTGAAAAGAAAGACTATTTTGTGGTATGAAGTGGGACAAGAATGGATCTTGGAACAGGAGCAAGAGGTTTTGGTTTAAGAATGACATATTCCGAACCTATAGAGAAACTCGCCGGTATCTTCTCAAGCGGAGGTCTATGCTATCTAAAGATGTGTTCAATTCAACTTGGATAGAAGGTAAAAAGGACGGGACATAGTAAGGCTATTCGACAGCCTGTCCACCATTCGATAACTCTGCTCTTATGAGGTTCAATCAAAGATAGTTTGGGGCTGTATGGAGTAGCTGAATCGACTAAGTAGGGTCCTAATTAACGTGGAAATTCTCAAGCAGACCGATTATCAACCTCAGTTTATTTCTTGAAATATTATTTGAAATGTTAAGCACTAGAAAAGCAGTCAAAAGTCGACTACTACCTCGCGACATAATACAGTATTTCGCTTTAACGAAGTGTGTTGTCACAAATGAATATTGGTTTTGAGCCCCTACAACTGAAAAAAAAGTCTAAAACAATAGCAAACAAGAGTTGAAAATAAACATTCGTTCAGAAGTAAGAATTTCTTAAAAAATTCTAAAACAACCTTCGTCATATGGCTGGACAAGCAAAAAAAAAATATTTTTTGTGTTTCTAATCAATTGGCGGGTTTTGAAGAACCTTCGAAACCTAAAAAAAACACTTACACACACTCTTACTTGACATGGTGAAAATATTCACACCGGGCCCTAATAAAAACTTACGTCAAGGTAAAGAAAAACCGTTTTAAAGGTTAAATATTTAACAATAACAGCAACAGCAACAACAACATCAAAACAAACAGAAATTTAAACCAGATTCTATTTAAAAGCAAATAAAACAACAAAAACACAAGAAATTATTGAAAATATTATAATGACGACGATAGAAACCCATGTACATGATACCCTACACAACATAAGAACGAAGAAATAATTCAATGGAGGCGTTAATTTTACGCGGATCAAACGGATGGCTGGCAAATTAATCTCACCTAACTTGGAAAGGGAAGTTTAGGCGGAAGTCCTTGCTAAAATCTTTAAATGGCCAATAACATAACGAAACTGGTTGGATACACAATAAATCCTTTATTTAGCTTTATTTGCACCAGTGGTTTGTGTCTTTAATAACTTCAGCTTAACTTTTTCAATTTGAGCCAAAAACACATCGTTTTGTCAAAATGATTGAGATGAACCGCATTGGATACACAATAAATCTTCTATTTAGCTGGTAGAGGTCTTTATTAATTGCACCAGTGGTTTGTGTCTTTAATAACTCCAGCTTAACTTTTTCAATTTGAGCCAAAAACACATCGATTTGTCAAAATGGGTGAGATGAACCGCATTGGATGCACAATACACCCTTTATTTAGCTGGTAGAGGTCTTTATTAATTGCACCAGTGGTTTGTGTCTTTAATAACTTCAGCTTAACTTTTTCAATTTGAGCCAAAAACACATCGATTTGTCAAAATGGGTGAGATGGTCACACCACGTATAAGTACGCATCAGGGACGATCTTTTTGAGTTAATTTTCAGCATAATCAATTCAATTGCCGATTACAAAAGAGACGATTATCATAAGGGCCTAGCTCTCTAAGTAGATGGTAACGATATTCTCAGGATCACTTTTTTAAAAAGTACACTTTCACACTATCGTGTCCACCAAAAAATGTTCACTTTTTCGGAAGCAATGGTTTTTTCACAATCACTTTTTGAATTTTTCGATCCCAAATGCGACAATTCCGCTTGTAGGCTTAATCACCGCGTGAGTAATAAGCTTCAACGCTGAAGAAAATTTAAAGTCTATTAATTTAGGACTCAATAAACATATCCAGGGCATTGTGTACAGTGAGCTGACTTTAATTGTGGCAAATCCATATACAAAATACGCCATAATGAGCCGTAAAATAAGCCCGATTGGTAAAAACGCTGTAGAATTATTAAATTCCGGTTATCCGAAAGACTTTCGCTAACAGAAGTGATATTTTTGAAAGTGTACTTCCAAGATCTTTATGAACTTGCTAGTGTTGCCACCTTTAAATCATGTCTTTATTAAAGTTTTGACAGCTACCAGCCTTGCCAGATTGGTGGTTTGTGAAGCCACTAAATGAAGAAGAAATTTCTACATAAGACGTACGTCTGGTTTTAATTTAAATTTGAAAAAGAAACTTAAACTTGAAAGACTGTATATGATAAACTGTAACTGCACTAAACTTACCAAAATATAACGACAACCCCACTATTAGTTAGTGATGGTGGGGTATAGCGTACAAAAAATGCATTTTTTTTATGAGTGTTTTAATAAAAAAAAATACAACAACAATTGCATTTATTAAAAACAAAATAATAATAACAATAACATCTGATCCACATACACACGCACACACACACACATAAACAACAATAATAATAATAAAAAATGTAACTGGGTCAGGGTACATCCCCAATACAAATGAAAATAAATCAGAAAAAATAAAAACAACAATAACAACAACATCAACAATGTAAAAATATGTATAAAACCAAGCATATAAACAACAAAACTGTTTAAAAGACACACAAAGAGCAAGGGAGAGGAAGAGAGAGAGAGAGAGAGAAAAAAATAAAAACAATAAACCGGTAAACAGTGTCGGTGTTTATCACAACAACATAGTATTTGTTTGAATGGGGTGGTGATTGTCGGTGGTTCGTGGTGGTGGGTGAGTTATGCCATAAAAAATTATTTCTCTCATTCATAAACAAAAACACTAAGCTGCTCGCTCTTCTTACTCGATAAAGTAATACACAATGAAAGCAGAAACAAAACAAAAGACGAGCATGTTTATTTAATTTTTTTTTTATTGTAACAGAGAGTGTAGGCGAAGAAATTTTTTATTGAGTGGTATACTAAGGAAACTCTCTAAACAGAAAATACATACATACATAGAAATGACGTAAATAAAAAGTCTCAATCATAGTGCATTTTATTTACGTTAAAAGAGATAAGACGGGTTTTAAATCATAAACATACAGTCGTGCACAAAATGAAAACGCAACACAATTAGGAGATGATTAGTTATACAATCAAAGAATAAAGTCGATATCACCGCTGTATGTAGACTTTTTCTGTGACTGTATATTGTATATACAATAACTATGGATATGAATATGAAATATGAAGCTAATGGGGAATTAGTGATAATTTTATTCCATTTTATTTGTCATTTGTCGAACACAACGAAATATTTGGTTCGAAAAAGGGCCAAAGTCGTGCGCATCCAACAAGTCAATGCTGATTAAAAAACCGTATTAGAAACAGCACCCTAGACCTAGAAAAACTACAACCAGTAAGATAACATTGATCTGTTAACTGAGTGGGTTTGTGTCCAAAGTAATTGATTTTAGAATCTTTCTTTACATTACATATGTATAATAATTTAACAATTTATTAGCTATTAATACAATATTATAAATATCACTTGTTTCTAATACATACTTACATACATACATATGTACATAATTGGCCATTACAACCACTCAGTCAGGACCACCACCTAGCTTCTCATACCATTTATGTAGTGTGTGTTAAATTTACTCATGAGTGGCGGACGACTCCGAACGACAGATTTTTAAGAAACTTTTCATGGCCATTTTATTTACGCTCAGAGTTTTTGCCCGAAATCTGCTGAGAGGAACTAGCCGAAAAAAATATTTTTTCATATTTCGTTTTGTTGGAGATGTCTGATATAGGGTTTGAACCATGGCGTCACATCTAATACGCCAACGCACTACCTACTAGACTACGATGACATGGCACCATCTCGAAAATCTCGAACAGCACCCTAGATCCAGAAAAACTACACTCAGTAAGTTAACATATGTACATAAATCTGTTAACTGAGAGGGGGTTTGTGTCTAGAGTATTGATTTTAGAATCTTTCTTTACATACAGTCTTCCCGCTAATTTTTGATCAAATTCAAAGAGATGTTAAAGCATTGTTTAAAACATTTACAAACAAGAATGTTTGAAGAGCTAAAAGAATATGAAAATCATATAACATAGAAACTAATAAGAAAGAAAATAAAAGTTAGCGGTGTAGATGTAGACTTTTTTTCGTTCTTTCTTAATTTAACAATTTATGAGCTGTTAATTCATATGTATTATAAATATTAAATATTATTGTTCTTAAACCTTTAAAATCTTATACTCTGTATGAAAACTTTTTCTTAACTGCTTATACATATGTACATATTATAAATTTATGCATATTTAATTCTTAAAATATGGAGAAGTTATATTTTAATAAGGCAGTAATTGCTAAAATATGAAATTTAAATTAATTTTTTAAGCCAATATATTAAAGCCATGTATTAAGATATTGAAAAAAAAAATCATTTCCTTTTTGCCTGGCACTGTAAATGCATATGAAAAGCAACACAGCCACCAGCACCACCATCATTACCCACCACCACCATTGCAAAGACTACACAAAAAAAAAAAATTGCCGATTAAACTTCAAAACGACGCACACAATATTTAAAATTCTCCCCCAAAATTAATTTGTATGCTTTGTTTACAACGGCATTCATATTAAAAATTGTATGGCACAGCACAGCACACACTTGCTCTCTCACTGTGTGTTGAATATATTTGCATTAATATGGTTTGTTGTTGCTGTTTATTGAATGCAATTTCAATTGTATGACCTTATAATAAAGAAAACAAATGTTTGATTGTTTTCACTCTCTTGTTGTTGCTCTCTCTATCTCTCTATTTGTTTCTGTCATCCCACTACACATTACTCTTGTATGCATTATTGTAATTGCTGTTGTTGGATTTGCTGATTTCTTCTTCTTTTTATTTTCTTTATTGAATTTTGTTTCGTTTTTTTGTTTTTCTTACAAATCTGTTACAAGGTCATGAGGCGACCCACTGGCATAGTTAGTAAAATTATTATTTTTTTATGATGATTGTTATTGTTGTTGTTGTTTTTTTTTTTTTTTATATATAAATATTTAATATTGTTTTTCTTTTCTTTTTTTTTTTTGCATTGAGTTAAGGTTAATCAAAGCAACAACAGAATAAAAATGCAATTTTTCTATTCTCTCACTCTCTCTTCCTCTGACACTTCCTTGCTAGCCTCTATCTCACCACATTGCTTAGTTAGTATTCCTTTAATACAGGGTTGAATTTGGGGTGTGAGGTGTAGTGTAGCGTATAGTGTTTACGAAATTGCTTTTGTTTTCCTTGCAATTGATTTTTAAGTGCGAAACTTTCATTCTGTTTTCTTAGCAAAGCCAATCAGCCAGCCAGCCAGGCGTGTGTAATTGTCAGAATTTCATGTCAGTATGTTCATGATTAGTTTTTCTATGTTTTTTTTTATAATTTAATTAAAATTTATTTGTTTTTAATTAAATTATTTGAAATAATAAATATTAATACGAGGTTAAATATTGTGTGTTTAATTAATTTGTTTAATTCGATTTGAAAAAACAAATAAATTATGGCTAGAGGGGGTGGTTGGTTGGTGGTGGTGGTTAATTAATGAAATTTTTAAAATGCAATTACAAGTATGGCAACATTATGAGAATACAGGGCGTATGAGTTGTAAAACATTTTGAAACTAGTTTTTTCATATGGAAAGAGACAAGAACGTTGGAATTCTATTTTTCCTGCCAGAAGTCTATGATTTTCACTTTCTCCTGGCTTTTGGGGAACATTAAGAACAACAGTCTAGGATAGAGATAAGGCAGCTATATGCTATAAGCTATAATGACTTTAAGCAAGAAGAATGACTCAAATAAGCGCACATAACAAAATTGATCAAACTATAGCAGCATGGAACCAGTGGACAGCTCTGAAAATAAAATCCCAGTTCCTTCCAATGGCCTACTTGCAGAAAAAAATGGGGAATCATTCTCTACAATGTCATCTAAAGGATTTGCAAGTCTCTTTGTGCTCTAAACAGGATCATAAGAGAAATAAACACTCATTTTGATTTCTTTCGATGTGGCACTACTTGCCGGAGTAATTTCAAGACACATTCCTATCTCTGAGCAGCCCATGGATAGTAAAATATAATTAAAGGAAAAGTCCACAAAACATTCCAGTCGACTGCATGGGTGCATAGGAAGCATAGTTCCTTTCAAATTTCGAATGCATTGTAAACGTGACCTTGAGTGGCCTAAAAAGCTCAGCTAAAACAGAAGAAGCGTAGATTACGAATATAAAATTGAATACTATGGTGAAAAAGTGCCTTAGTACACCCACCACACGATCTATTGTACTCCCCTCGAACTGTAAGCCTATTACCGTGACAAATTCCACGCTGCTTGGCGTCAACAATGACAATTTAGTGTTCAGCATCTGATATGCTCCCACATGTTTCCTTGTGGCATACATTAATGACAAACAGGTTTCAAGAATGCCTTCCGATAATTCCTTCCTATCACCACAGAATACGGATGTGGCTCGAGCTAACAGCCTCCATTGTGAATAAGTGTATACGGGACCTGTTCTTCTTTATACGGCTGACCTAATGCATCTCATAATATACTGATGAAACATCTATGGTTGACTACCTACTATTGTTGGTGATATACTGGGACGGAGCAAGGCGATTTAATATAGATTTTTTTCTACGCTTAAAAACGATTTCTACTCTTATATGATCCAAATAGAGACCACTGCGAGCACACAACTTAAAGTAGATGAGTCCAATTTAATCTTCTGCTTTTCTTTAAACTTTAAACTGTTTAAAAATCAAAAAATTAATTTAAAATTTAACTTTCCAATGACCTTGAAGCCAACACCTGATGATGGGTATTTGAAATCAAAAAAAAAAAAAAAAATGTCCTTCAAAAACCAAAACAAATAATTTTAATGCCAAACAAGGCAAGGACGCAATGTACACAGCAAGCATCACACAATATCCAACACACAATAGCAGCTGAAGCAGCAGTAGCAGCAACTGCAGACGCAGCATAAAAATTATCCTTTACAGAGTGGTGGTGGTGGTGGTAGTGGTGGTGGTGTACTTAAGAACACAGCACAGCCAACATAATCAGATAAAATGCAACAACAACAAAAACAAAATAACATAAACTGAAGAAAAAAAAAGAGAGCAACGATGGAAAATATCATCCGACGACTACGTTAGCAATGACCTTGAAATGCATACAAAGTAAGTCGTAAAAAGTTGTAACTGTGTGTGGCTATGTGTAAGCATAGAACAACAAAAATAAAAAGAAAAAAGTCGGTTACGGTTATGGAAGCCAATAAAAACAAAAATGTCAGAATATCAAAATAATTACACATATACAGCCTTTAATAGATAGCCAGAGCGAGAGAGAGAGAGCAACAAGAGAGTAGGAATCAGAACGAAAAAAAAAAGCTAGAATATGGCGGTACAATTTTAGTATGTCAATGTCGTGGCAGCCATGGCCTTATTTTTAAACACTATTTTTATATGCAATACTTGCATCTAACGCCCATACATACATATATACACACACACACAAACGCATACTACCAAAACATGCTTATATTACTTGTTCTTCAATGCTTAAATACGAAAAAAAAAGCTAAAAAAACAAGAACAACACCAAATTATATTATAGAACATACGCACACACACACACACACTCATATGTCTGGCAACCTTGTTCTAGTATGTAGAAACACACAGGCACACGCCATGTTATAGTGTTTATACAAGTGCGTATGTTTGTTTTGAAATGAAAATGCATTTACGTTCTCTTCTTCTTCTGTTCGTACAAAAACAAAACAAAAAAAAACGAAAACGAAAACAAACCACATACATTTCAACATACATACATACATACATACAAACATATATACAAACCATAATACAATTTGACTTTGACCCATTTTATTTATAAGCTTGTTGCATGCATAAGCATTTTTATTTGCTCTCTCTCTCTCTCTCTCTATCACTCTTACACCATACCATTTCGTCTGTTTATGTGCTTGCACATATAAGTTCTAATAGTGTAACAACAACAACAACAACACCAACAACAATAATTATTATTTTACTAATAATGATGACAGACAATACTATTTGGTGTGTGTTTAATAATGATGTTACGAATGCATATTGTTTAGTATAGTAAAACACATCAGCAACAACAATAAAAAACAAAAAAAAAAACAAAAACAAAGCAAGAGAATTATTTTTTTAGAGAAGCAAACACTCTCAAACACACAAACAATCAAACAAACATGTTAGAGAAACCTGTTTACAAGTGCATATTTAAAAGTTAAAGAGTTTTATGTGGTGAGTGGAAGGAGGAGAGAAAGAGAGAGGAGGGAATCAAATTGTAATAAAAACTAGATCAATGTCAGATAATGTAATACAAAAAAAGGCTAGGGTTTGAAATCTAAATACAAATGAAATCGAATTAAAAAAAAAAAAAAAAAAACAAAAAAATTAAACGAGTAATCGAATCAAAATTTAATGAATACGCGGTAAAAAATCAAAAGAATAACCGTTGAAAAATGAACGAAATTAAACGAATAATCGCTTAATCAAACATTTGAATAAAAATTAGATGAATAATCGCTGACGAATACTTGATTAAAAATCAAACAAAAATCAAAATAGAATAAAAATTCATCGAATAATCGAATAAAAATTATACGAAAGTCGAATCAAAATTTAATGAATAATTGGAGAAAAATTAAACGAATAATCAAATAGAAATTAGTCGAGTAATTAAACAAAATTTAAATGAATAATCGAATTAAAATTAAACGAATAACCGTTTAAAAATTAAGCAAACAAATACTATTAAAACAAATAATCGAATACATATTAAACGTATGTACATTTAAAAAATAATCAAGTTCAAATAAAATGAATAATCAAAAACAAATAAAACGAATAAAATTTAAACGAATAATCGATTAAAAATTAGGTAAATATCGAACATAACCTAGATGAATAATCAAATAGAAATTAGTCCAATAATTAAACATAAACTAAATGAATAACCGAATAAAAATTCAACGAATAATCGAATAAAAATTAAACGAAAAATCAAATACAAATAAAGCAAATAATTAAAATAAATTAAATTATTTATCGAATAAAATGTAAGTGGATAATCAAATAAAAATAAAGTAAATAATCAAATACAAATAAAACGAATAATCGAATAAAAATTAAACGAATAATCGATTAAAAATTAAGTAAATATTGAACAAAATCTAAACGAATAATCAAATAGAAATTAGTCGAATAATTGAACACAAATAAAATGAATAATCGAATCAAAATTCAACGAATAATCGAATAAACAATCGAAAACAAAGTAATAAACGAAGACATGTTTAGAGAATAAGAACTATTATTTCACGTTTCGTTACAATAAGCGAGTAAATAAGATGCAAATAATGCATAATAACTAATCGAATAATAAGTAAATCGAGTAATAAAAGAACTTTACAGTACAAGCAGATTTTTTAAAGGTTAACCGAAACATTAAATCCTTTAATTCAATGCCTTTTCTAAGCCAAAACACCGGTTAACTGTTTAACTAGTCTTACAAAACAAACAAACAAAAATAAGATAAATAACCGATTAATTGATCGAATACTACTACTATTAACCACAATCAATTAAGACAAATTATTTGGAAATAATTATTTGAAATTTTAATGCTTTTCCTATAAGAACAACATACGAGTAATCGATAATTCTCCATCACCACTTCTATACTTGCAAATGATTCAATGATTGGCGACTCTATTACGAAATACACACGCATGCTACACATACATACTACTTAACATGGGACTGCAATATTAAAAACAAAAAAGAGAGAGAAAAAAAAACAACAATAGCAAACAAAATTTACAACAATAAATATGCACAAATGGCCTTTACTATGATTTTTGTTTGTGTTTTTCTTTTTAAATTCTTTCTGATAGAGAGAGCGAGAAAGAGCAGGAGACGATGGAGAGTAGCCAGATTACTAACTATTTAAAGTTCTTTTCTAGGGAAGTATTTTTCATTTAAAGGTTAAACCAAAGAATTTTAATTATCGGGGGTTTGTCCACCATTTAGTGGTGTAGGAAGAATGCAGCAGCGGCCATTCAAAAAGTGTGAACCGTTTAGGAACCGAAGAAATAGCCTAAACTACACACAAGTACTAATCCACTAGTCCACACAATCGTAGACACTTTCTAACATTATGGGGTGGTGATGTTTGTGGTCACTATAATCGCCCTACTATTCAAGGAATTGACAAGAATTTTTAAGGGACAGAGATGTGGTTAGGTTAGGTTGTGCATCATCGCAATGTACATACATACATATCGACGCCTCCGTTCTATAACATTCTAAGTCGAAAAACTGTGTTTTGAGTTATGAGCTCTCAAAGTTTTCACGCTACATACGACTATATGTGTATTCTAAGTAGATTTTTCCCTATAACTTCGGAAGGGATCGGCGTATCTTAACCAAATTTTGACACTATTTAAGTTAGAGAACGTAGAATTTAAAAATGCAAGAACATTAAAAACGTTCTAAGTACATTTAGAACGTTATAGAATGGAGGCGTCGATATTTACGTCTGAAAAATTCGCTTGTATTAGAGAAAGTGTGGCGGATAATCTGAATTTATGGATTTTGCTGAGTAGTCAGCAATTGCGCACAACTTATGGCTTTTTTGGTGTATTTAATATTTGAATTTAAAGTCCAACTAACGCAACAATTAAAATCGACTGATCACTAAGAACGTCGCCGTAGTCTAGTAGATAGTGTGTTGGCTTATTAAACGTAAAGCCCGGGTTCGTATCCCAGGTCAGTCATCAAAACGAAAATATGAAAAAAAGAGAAAAAAGTTTCTCAAAAATCTGTCGTTCGGGAGTCGACGTTAAACTGTAGGTCCCGCCACTCACGTATAAAATTAACGCACACAACATGAGTGGTGTGTGTAGCTAGGCCGCCGTAATCCTGACTGAAGTGTTGTAATGGCCAATTATGTATGTACATATGTATGTATGTATGTGATCACTAAGAACGCCATCGATAATATGCTAATTCGACAAGAATTCGAATTATTCGCTGGTTACGTCAGCAATCGAAATTGTTGATATACGGGACGACTCTGAGAACCTAGAAGGGATTGTGAATAAGGAATTGCATCTGAAGAAACGCATTTTTTCGAAAATGATTCTAGAAGAATCGTTACCATAAATTAGGAGCGCTTTTCAGCAGTTCATGTCCTGCAACAGCAGTTAATATTTCTGACAATGTCATTAAAACACAACAGCAAATCTCACACTTGGCTATCAATTTCAATTTTATCGCCTTTTATTTGCTTTACACTTTGTCCTCAAACGTTTACGCTAAAAACTGGAATTTCTTTCCATTACAATAATAAACCATCTGGCAACTCTTTGCATGTATTTAGTTAAACGTTTTTACCTATTATTTCTCTTTGCATGTATACATACATATATGTATGCATGTCGTCGTTGAGAGTGCATAGAAATATGTATGCGTGTGTATGTGTGTGTGTTGGTGTAGTATAGAGAATCATTTTGTGTTGTGGCATCCTTGTATCCAATCTCGAGTGTATTAGAAAACACCGCTTGAGCTTGACTTAAATTTTCAATGAAAATACAAGTGAAAATACAATAAAAATGAATGAAATAACAACAACGACAGAAGCAACACCAACAACAAAAAGAACATCAACAACAATTACAGAGAGAAAAACAAAACCAAATTACTACACATTGTTGTTCTCGACATCAGCGTCGGCGTCAACGTCAACGTCATGTTCTATTTGCAAAAATTACCTTCAACATGAGAAGGAGGAGGAAGAAAATGTCATTGGAGAGACAAAGATATAGTAAAAATGAGAGAGTGAGAGAGAGAGAGCGAGAGAAAGGGAGTGAAACAAAGTTTATCTGTAATTCAAGTTGGAAAACAAACAAAAACAATACAAAAAAAACACGAAAACTTTAAATATTTTATGATACGTGGTACACAAGACTTGCATGCAAAAAAAAGAAATTGAATCCCCAAGGGAAGTATAGTCAAGCATATGTACATACGTAAAATATTCAGAAGTTAAGAGAATATTTTTAATTTCATATGAAATAAGTAAAGCATAAACTTTTAAAAGACTTCTGCTATTGCGACTTATTAGCCCACAGGAGATCGATTGTGACTCACATTACAATACCTATAGTAGCAATATCCATATGGTATGGGGTTTTAGACAAGTAAATAATTCCAGTTGCGATCGAGAGACTGTTCAGAGACTGGTAACAAGTTTCGAGGCTTCACCGATCACCTGATCTAAAAAAAAAGACTTCGGCTCTCATTGCAAAAGCATATATGCGCAATGGACACCAGAGGATAAATATATATCTTTAAAAATCTTCCCAAAAAAGGCGATTTAACCGAGAGGAAAAATATTTGCTGAGCATGGTCAACAAAGTTATTGCGAAAATAATAAACAAAAGACTGTCAAAGGCAATTCCTCTCAGAAGGGAACAAGCTGGCTTCCGCACCAACAAATCTTGCGTCGACCAGGTCAATAGTCTCAGGATTATTGTGGAACAGTCAGCTGAATCGAGATCGCCTCTTTATCTCGTATTTGTTGACTTTGATACTCTCAGTCATACGGCCATATGGAGCGCACTGGCATGCAAGGGTGTCCCCACTAAAATAATAAACTTAATAAAGACACTGTACAACAATGCAACATGCCGTGTATTTCATGAGAAACAACTGGGCAAGAGTATCAAAATAAAAACCGGAGTTCGTCAGGGATGTGTGCTGTCACCACTCCTCTTTAACTGTGTCCTCGATGTAATGATGCAAAAGTCAACAAGTCATAGAAGAGGGATTACATGGGGTCTGCAAGATAGATTAGAAGACCTAGACTATGCGGATGATATATGCTTGCTAAATCATTATTTCTCGGACATGCAATCAAAACTAAATCTAATTAGCGAAACCGCAAAGATAGCTGGACTGAAGATTAATATCCACAAAACCAATACACTCAGGTTAAATGCTAACATAGAACGTAAATTCCTAATATACGGCAAGGAAATTGATGACGTAGAGTCCTTTTGCTACCTGGGCAGTATAATCGATAAATCCGGCGGTTCAGCAGCGGATGTTGCCAGTTGCATTAATAAGGCGCGCAATGCTTTTGCCCAACTTAACCCTGTCTGGAAATCATCGAATATATCGAGGCGCACCAAAATTAAAATCTTCAATTTCAACGTTAAATCCACATTAATATACGGTTGCGAAACGAGGAATATGGCACCGCGCGATTCCCAGTCTCTTCAGGTATTCGTTAACAAATGCCTGCGTAGAATTATGCGTGTGTACTGGCCTTCCGTAATATCCAATGTTCAACTCTGGTCAGATACAGACCAGCAACCAATTGTGAAAGAAATAAGGAGACGCAAGTGGGAATGGATTGGGCACACTCTTCGAAAGCCATTAGACGACATAACAAGGAATGCCATAGACTGGAACCCCCAGGGAAGCAGGCGCATCGGACGACCATCGAACATTTGGAAACGCCAAATCATAACCGAAATATCCAAACTACGTATGTATACAATGGAACGAAGTCAAACATCGCGCTGATGATCGAGCTCATTGGAAACAACTTGTTGAGGCCCTATGCTCCCTAGAGGAGTAAAAGGAACATACAGTAGTGGTCAAAACATATGGAACTGAATAAGCATTTGTTCTTTTCTTTGATTTATTTTCTTCAAATTACACATAGTTACTAAAATTTATTTTTTTTATTTTCTTCATATAGTCTTTTTTGTTAAACAAATAAAAAAAAATTAATTCCGTTAAATTAAAATAACAAAAAAACTAAAAATAATGGATGTATTCTAAATGCAGGTGTTCAAAACATTTGCAACTTTTGAAGTAATTAATAGGGATAATTTAGTGCTCAGTATTTGGTAGCGTAGCCTTTATTTTTTATAACTTCTGAACATCTTCTAGCATTGAGGATATTAGCTTTTCAATATAATCCTCAGGAATTGCACTCCATTGCTTCTCCAACTCAGCGAAAAGTTCATCACCATTTCGGAATACTTTATTGCCGATATTTCGTTTTATGATCATCAACATGTTCTCAATCGGGTTGAGATCGGGAGATTGGGTCGGCCACGACATTACATTAACTTCATTTTCCTCCAACCATACTTTTACAACCCCTGCCGTGTGTTTTGGGTCGTTGTCGTACTGGAAGGTCCATGTGAGGGGCATTTCCCATTCGGCATACGGAAGCATAACTGAGCTCAAAAGATCTCTATAGATTGTGGCCGTCATTGTGGTAGTAATGCGATGAATTGGGCCAATTCCGTTTCCTGAAAAACACCCCCACACCATAATATTTCCACCTCCGTGCTTCACTGTAGCGGTTGTGTATTTGGGATTGAACTTTTCGCCTCGTGGTCGTCGAACATTGGCTCTTCCATCTGATCCCCGTAGGTTGAATTTAGACTCATCTGACCACAATACATTCTTCCATTGCTGTTGAGTCCAATTCAAATGAGTACGAGCAAAGTCTAGCCGAGCTTTTCTGTTTTTTTCTGACACGAACGATTTTTTTGTACATCTGTAACTTCTAAGACCATACTCTCGGGCTCTTCTTTTAATGGTTGAAATACTGGCATCTATTAAAAGTTCAGTTTTAGCTTCTCTGGGGACTGCTTTGGGATATTTAGTAAAAAAATTCTTTATTTTCCGATCTTCTCTTACAGTTGTAATACGGGGTCTTCCACCCTTATGAGTTGCGTGGATGTTACCACTTTTAACAATGCGGCAAATCGTAGATTTTGGAACAGAGTACTTCAACGAAATGAATCTCATATTAAAAAGAAATGCGATTACCGTTAAATCCTAGCATTTATTAGTATAAATTGCTTCGTTAAGAGCGAGAGAAATGAGAGTTGCAAATGTTTTGAACACCTGCATTTAGAATACATCCATTATTTTTAGTTTTTTTGTTATTTTAATTTAACGGAATTAATTTTTTTTATTTGTTTAACAAAAAAGACTGTATGAAGAAAATAAAAAAAATAAATTTTAGTAACTATGTGTAATTTGAAGAAAATAAATCAATGAAAAGAATAAATGCTTATTCAGTTCCATATGTTTTGACCACTACTGTATATGTATATACACCAGAGGATTAGGTTTTTCTTTCAAATGCTTCCATAACGACCTCAAACTGTCTGCTTGTCACCATGAAACGTCCATCCACCGGCAGTTTGAATGTAGAAAAATTTCTCAGTAGATGAGGAAAGGCTGACTTACTTGCTTACTTAATTGACCATCAACAAAATCCCTTTCTCAGGATTACAATCTAGCTTATTACACCACCCATGAGTGGCGGGACCTACAGTTTAAAGTCGACTCCGAACACTACAGATATTTGAGAAAATTTTCATGGCAATTTTCATTGACTTTCAGAGTTTTTGCCAGAAGACTGCTAAACGGAAATTGCCAAAAGAAATATTGTTTTCTTCATATTTCGTTTTGTTTGAGTTACCTGAACTGGGGTTTGAACCACTGGCTCTTGGCTAATAAGGCAACACACTATCTACCATACGGCCACTTTGCACCGGACCTAATTGAACTAAAAATACTATGGGCATATTGCCCTGGCATTGTATTTACTGTCACGCGACAGACATCAAGTGTTAAAATGTTTAATAAATTTCAGTTTTAGGATAACTTCCCCCTCCATCTTTATTTTCATGTTAATTTATTAACATCATGACGAAATGTAACGAGAAATGTTATTCAATGTCATTCTAACTCTCCCTCTTACTCTTTCACTTACGCTTATACTCACTCTATTCAAAACGTTCTCATTCCAGTTGCAGCAACAACATCGTCAATTAACTACTGGCTGGCTGGCTGGCTGGTTGACTGTGAGTTGTTTCTGAAGTGCAACAAGTATTTGAAAATAGAAAAAAAAACTACAACAACTACTACTACTACAGATTTCATTCAAAATTAACCTTCACCTACTTTTGTGAAAATGAAATCAATAGTAACAACAACAACAAATTTTCAATGTCAGCACTTTCATCCCCTTTGTTCCGTAAACCGAAAGCGGTGTTATGCATCACTAACACATACACACACACAACTTGACTCCTCATCTTTAGCCATTGCTACTCTACTACAGCTGTTGTATCAACAGCTGCTGCTACTTTATACTGTAAACGCAGCCACAACATCTCTAATATGCAACAACTATGTACTACAATATGTATGAAGGTCGCGTCGGCAACAAACATTAGATTAATTGCAAATATGTATGTATATTGCTGTTGTAGTATGTGTTGTTAAATTTTTCCTACAACAAGTTTTCCTCGCCGCTAAATTCTTCATCGTTTTCGTAGTTTCGCGTTGCGTTGTTGTTATCGTATATATGTGTGTGTATGTATGCAGCATTCGTTCATTCATCGGTTTTCAGTGTTTGTTTTGTTTTCATTAAAAATGCGTTTTAATGCAACACTGACATTGATGAATGTCAGCAAGAAATGTGTGCTTGTGGATAAGAGAGACACTGAGTTAGAGAGAGAGAGAGAGGGAGTGAAACAAAGTAAGTGCAACAAGAATATCTCTCATGGTCACCACAGCAGGCGACAGAGTTGCTATTTTGCATAATAATTCATCGGCAATAATTTATCAATAAATGGCAATTGCTGTGATATAGCTGGGATAGATTTGAAAGAGTAAATTTATATCTGCAAACTGGAAATGTAGAGAGAAAAAACCCGAGCACAGCCATTGGCTACGGTTAATAGACACGCGTAGACCACCAGTTTAACTCATTTTTCTCCTATTTCTGGAGCCGTTCAGAGCTAATACTTCTTCTTTTCTTTTGCAACATGATGCAGGGAAGTACCTGGTACCCGCGTCCAGCAAAAGGAAATATTCATTTCTACAGCAAAAAATTTACTGGGGTTGATGGCAACGCACGGACTCAAAAAGTGGCTCTCTGAATAGCGCATTTCGAAACCCGTAATACAAAGCATTTACCGGGTGGCAGCTCCTAAACCGTAAACTTAGGAAAGATAAACCTTAGTGGGCGCATATCGCAAGTGAAACCCATAGCCCAAAAAACCGTAGTAAGGGCATGTACAAGACGATTTCAAGATCACCATGCATGAGCTCTCAATCGTTGCCCAACTACCAATGGTATTAGTGCCTTCAAATAACCAAAAAAGGGTTACCTTAGGTAATACAAAAACTAGAGGGGAAATAGCATTGCTGTAGTAAGAACAGCTTAAGATCAGGCGTCAACCATGAATGTCGTGCAACACTTAAATCAGCAAAACTAGACTTTGAGAGCTCTTTTGATACGAAGCCCCCCATCAAACGTAGGTTCTTCAAGGCGCTATGAGAGGGAAATACCTCTACTATCTACCCTCGTCTTGGACAGTTCCATGGCAAGAATAGCTAATAAAGATAGTAGTAATCCTAAACCTTTCGCTTAACGTGAAAAACATAGGAAATAGGGATTTCCTTCCACCAATATATTGGGCATGAAATCAGTCTTCCTGGGAAGTCCAAGACAACCTTCCTTTCTATATTTATATGCCGCAATGGGTCGCATTGGTCTAAAACAACAAATTTTAATTATTTTTTTCGCCTTCATTTAGTAAGCAATTGTTGGAACTTTATTTACAAAAATTGTGGCAACACTGACACCACAGCACCTCGCCATGGTGGAAAACTAAATACTGATGCCACTTAGACGTCAGCATCAACATCAACATCATCGTTAACCTTCGGTTCGCTTTGTGTCTGACTGTTTGTCTGGCTGTATGGCTGGCCATAGAGTTTTTGACACTTTATTTACATGAATGGCACACAGAGAAAGCATGTACATATGTATGTATACGAGGGTGAGGCAATAAGAGGTAAAAGTTTCTTTTTGTTATGCACTCAATTGAAATAAATTTGAATTTGTATCTACCTTTCCCCTGTCTTTAACGACGCGTCGTTGGTCGCATTCACATTGTATGGCTGGGTTACATTGTTGCAACAGTTCTGATTACAACACATCATGATTTATTTGAATCGAAATGGTGTTATAGAGGGGGCCACCACCACCACTACCAACTTATGAAGTTATGTTGTTGTTGTTGTTGTTGTTGTTTGCTATTGTTATAGTTGTTGGTATCGGTAGCGATGGTGTCGTAAAAAAGTTTTTAGGCCAAGGTTAATGATGTTCACATAAAGAAAAACACAAAAACAAAATTTGTTTTTCAATTTTTTCTCCACATAGAGAGAGAGAGAGCGCGAAAATATGTTGTGTTATATAAAGCGTATAACCTCCAAACTATGCATACAATGGTTAGTGTGGTCATTTGATGGTCAATCCATAGGGGGATATAAATATGTATATCAAGAATTGTTGCAACTTTGTATGACATTTTCCAGTCTGTTGGCTAACCACATGGCCATAGAGTTTAAATTTCATTTGAAAAATTCACATTGAATTTAAGAGACATTGGAAACACTCTCCCCTCCTAAGTTAACTTTATTTTTTGTATTTAATTAGTAAAGACACAAACCAAAATATTAGCATAGCAAAACACAAAGAGAAAATGAGAGAGAGAGAGATAGAGATAGGAGGAGGATAATACGAAATCAAAATTAAATATTGAAAATAAATTCGAAAAGAAATTGGAAAACACGGTATAATACAAGGAACAGTGATCAAGAGCTCCTCAGGATTGTAATCTATAACTTACTTATTTACTGACTTAATTGGTCATTACAATCCTTTAGTAAGGATAACAACCACCCATGTGATATGTGTTAATTTTAAACATGAGTGGCGGGATCTATAGTTTAAAGTCGACTACGAACGACAGTTTTTTCATGGCAATTTCCACTTGCTTTGAGAGTTTTGGCCACAATACTTCTGACAGTCACCGGAAGAGGTTCAAACCACGGTCTCTCATCTACCTACGATAGTGCAAAGTTCAACAATTCCACTAGCTTGCATAAGTTTGACGAATACAAAATAGAAGGGATGCTGCAGCTCATTAAAGCATGGATGTGATGAACTGCATAAAAGAGAATGTGTTGGCACATAGAAAACACTTGGAGCCAGTATGCATTAGACATGAGTAAATAGCATCCTATTGCACCTCAGACTACAACTTGTTGTTTCATACGCTTGTGCATCACGTGGACAGGGAAAGGTCTAAAGGAATTTTTTGCGAAGATTTTCTTAATAAAAAAGTGTATTTACTACTATTTTTCTGAGGAATTATTATAAAAATGGTGGACATAAATAGCATGATTATAAATATAAATAGTTTTTTTCTAATTTTTAAAAAGTATTATTTCTACTACTATTTATCAATGGCATTTATTTATTTATTTATAAACTTATGGGTGTTTAAGTTTAAGTAAAATTTAGAAACTTTATATATTTTTGCTGTTTTCAAAAAGAAGTAGTATTTTTACTACTATTTTTTTAGTAATGTTTTTAAGCATTCAGAAAGATATTGTTTTAAATTATTTTGTAAACTTCATAAAATAAAGTGATTTTATTAAATTTTTGATTATTTTAAAAAAGTAGAATTTCTACTACTATTTTTTAGTTATGTTTTATATAATTTGTCATATTTCTTGTAATCATTTTTGTTATACATATATTAGATAATTTTTATAGATTTTGTTACTATTGACTTATAATTCGAAGGTTTATTATAATACGGTTTTATTATTTTGGCGAAATTATTTAATTTAAAAAGTAGTATTTCTACTACTATTTTTGTAGGGAGTTTTTCTTATGATATTAAAGTATAATTCGAAGATTTATTATAATAATTGCAGTTCTGGATTACAGGATTTTATTATTTTGACGAAATTATTTAATTTAAAAAAGTAGTATTTCTACTACTATTTTTGTATGGAGTCTTTTTTATGATTTAAAAGTATAATGGATTGTTTTTGTTATAAATTGTTTGATTTTATTATCTTTGTAAAATTATTTCAACTTTAAAAAAGTAGTATTTGTACTACTACTTTACTATGGAGTGTTTTTATGATTTTAAAATGTATTATAATAATTATTGTTATAAATTATTTATAAAATATTTATAATGTTTATGGCATTATTTTATTACTAAAAGAAGTAGTATTTCATTATTAAAAAGTAGTATTTCTACTACTATTTTTATTGAGAGCTGCTGTCGGTTTAAAATCAATCACGACGTAATACATTTGATGATGGGGGCTTTACTTATTAAGTTAGTGAACGCGTGTAGTTTAAGCCCCCCAAAATTAAGGTCGTTTTGGTGACAACAACACAACAAAATATTGCCAATAGAAATATGTTCCTAAATAATTTAAAAAATAAATGTAAAAAAGGTTTTTTAAAAACTTACCGGCACGTTCATTAGATTCCATTTCGATAAAGTCATCCGAAGAGGACATGGAATCATTGCTGTCGCTACTCATATTTGACGATGAATTAAGCAAATGCTGTTGAGGCTGTTCATATGCAGCGTTGCTATTCATTTGATGATGGCTTTGCATACGATGCTGCTGCTGCTGTTGATGATTATTTGAAGTTGCTGCAACTGCTCTCTCTGTATGCTGCAGTGACATTTGTTGCTGTGGCTGTGATTGTGACTGTGGTGGCTGTGGTGTTGTTTCTGTGTTGCTACTATTGTTGCCATTGTTTGAATAGCTTGTCTCTTTGATTATTAGAAATACTGGTTTGCCGGTGGTGCCATTGAGTGTATTTGAATTGGAGGCTGTCGAAGATGTTGATGTACACGCTGTGGCCCCACCAATTTCTTCAATACTATGCTGATGCTGTTGCTGGGTTGTCGATTGTTGAACATTACAGGTTGCTGTTCCTGCTTGTGGGTGAATAATGTTTTTGCTGGCAGTGTGTTGAGCTTCAACGCTATCGCTTGTGGGAGTGTTAATCATGGAGGCATTTGTTGTGGTTGTAATATGATTTTCATTGAGCAGTATTGAAGAGGAGCAGGAGGAAGAGGAGGAGTTTGCAACAGCGTTTGTAAGATTTTTTGTACTTTCCGAGGTGGTGGTATTGGTAGTGGTGTTATTCAGCCTGGGATGATGTGCTATTGCAGCAGAAGAAGATGATGTAGGTGAAGATGAAGTTATGGACGATACTAAGCCATAATCGAGGAGATTATTATTATCACGAGGGGATGCATTACTACCACCAACATTACTGCACATACTGACATCGTTTGGTGGTGCATGTAAATGGTGGGTAGTAGTACTGGTGGAGGTGGTATTACTGGCTGTATTGCTGACATAATGATGACGTAGTGGTGTAGTATCGGCAGTATTGTGAACATCATTAGTACCCTTTAAAGCCAAATATTGCTGTTGGTGTTGCTCTAGCAGCCTTTGTGGCTGATTGTTTGCACTACTACCTGGGCCACCTGTATTACTGTGGTGTAGAGCATCCTCTCTATTGAATAGAATATTTGAAAATGTTGTACTACACCCGTTAGGGTTATGCTTCGGCAAACCACTCATTAGAGGACTTGTGGTCGTTGTAGTCTCATTCATAAGTTGAGCACTCAGACCGTTTGTGGGGAATTTCAAATCACATAAAGCACCCAACGATACACCAGCATCTAAATTAGCATCTATGGCAGCATTACGATGATCTAACAAGGCCGATTGTTGTATACAAGTGGTGAAAGTGCTGTAATCACTTTTCATCGCCATGGACATTTGGGATTTTAACGATTGACCCGCTGCTGCTGTTGCTGCAGCCGATGAGGTGGTATCATATAGAAAAGCTGTAGTACTGGGTGTACTACCAGCAGCCAACATATGATCCTTATGATGATGCATTGTAGTATTGTTATTATTATTATTATTGTTGTTATTATTATTAGGATTTAAAATATGATATGCACGATCCACCAATAGAGGCACAGAAAAATCTTCCATGTTACAGTAGAAGAACTAAAAATAGAAAAAAACAATAGAAAATAAAAATTAAATTTCAGATTAAAACATAGGTATTAATTCATAATCTAAGGCTTAATGTTAACGATTATAATTAATTACCAATTATTCGATAACTAAAAAAGTTTCTTAACAGTTACACCCTTTATAGCACTAATTATAATGTTAAGACATTGAAATTACATTAAAACCTTTAATTTATTTAAATTTTACTTCAAAAACTATTAAATAAACCAACAAAAATGCATAAAAAACATTAAATTTTGCAAATATTTCCTTAACGTGTCTCTATTATTATTACCAACACTGTAACAATGTTTTAGGAAGCAGAAAAAAGCTTTTCTTTTAACCAACAAAACAATATGGCAACACACAACACAAAGTTATTTAACAGTTGGGCATGCGCCTGCAGACAAACAAACAACAAAAACCCGATAAACAGCCAAAACAAAAAAGAAAACCAAAAGGAAAATAATGAACGCCGCAACAAGTTTAAATATAACACACAGCAATGAATGATTGGTTAACATATCACAGTGAATGTGAGTAACAAAAAAAAGAAACAAAACAACCAGCAAAGTAAAAAGATGTTAAGCAAAACAAAAACAACAACTTGATAATGAAAATAACAATAAAAACCACACATAGAAACGAAAGCAAAAGTGTTTAATAAAAATAAAAACGAAACTAAACTAAACGAGAGAATGCCATGGCAAGAGAGAGATTGAATAATACTCTCACTCATACACACATACACCGCTAGCCACTCGGTAATATTTAAGCATTGTAGTTATTATTGCTGTTGTTGTATTGTTTGGCATATTTAGCATTTGTGTTATGCTGTGTTGTGACATACTAAACTATTTCTTAGAAACGCATTCAACACAAATGCACACACACCAAAACAAAATGAAGATGATAATGATGATGATGATGAAAAGAGAAAATTAAAATATTGTATGGATGGATAGTAGTGTAGCATGCCCTGTTTTAAGAGCAATTGCACAACAGGGATGGGCAAGTGAAATTTTAAAATATGTACCTAATTGTGCGACGAACTAAACGAAAAAGTATTTTATTTAATAAAATGGTACGTTTTAGAACGATGTTAACCAATAAAGTTAAGGCCAAGAAACGGTAATAAGGATCAATGGCTCAAACAAAGTTAAAGAAATCATAAGCTGGTACCCAAAGTCATATACCGAGTATTCATTCCATCGAATAGGTACGAAGTTATTGACAGCAATGAGATAAATAGAATTTTATCAGCTTAAATGACACGCGGCTATTTGCTCTCAGGTGTGGAATTTCCACATAAGAATTTCCCGCTTGTAAGCACTATAGGTATAAGAATTAAACGAATAACAAATAAAAAAAAAGTACCATAAAATTACAACGAAGATAAAAAGTACCATAAACGTACCAAAAATGCACTCTCCAAGTTCTGAGAAGTACTCAAACCATCAACAAAAACTTGAAAAATGTTAGGGAACAAGAAATTTCCCTTCCCTGATACATAATTTAGCGAAGCTTATGCCGCTTAGGCAAAGAAATCGACACAACTTAGCTTAACACAAAACATAGAAAAGAAGGATTACGAGAAAAAGCAAATTAAAAATGTCTGGCAAAAATTCTTAATGAAAATGAGGAAAAGAAATCTCAAAATACAAAAAAAGAAACTATGCAGCCAGGCCGCACCCCGTTTGAAAGAAAACAAAAAAAAAAAAAGTACAGAGAAGCTAAAAAACAACAACTAAAATTGAAATTTCCGCTACATTGCGAAGAAAAGAAGAAACAACAACTAAACACACAGCTGCTATAGCTGTTGTCTAATAATAACAACAACAACAATAGTACAAAACAGAAAAGCTTTTTTCCTTCTCGCCATTCTTCTTTATTTCGCCAAGTCTTGCATCATATTGTAAAGAGATGGCTATTTAAGCGCTTTATTTTAAAGATAAAAGCGTTCGTTTTTCATATGCTGAAATGCTTGAGAAAAAATTAATACGCACAGTAGTGGGTGCTGTGAGAAGATAGGTCGTAACCCTAACTAAAAGATTGGAAAAAATTCTTATGGAAACCAAAAGTTTCAGCATGTTTCCTCATTCAAATAGCAACAAGTGAAATAAACCGCGATATTTTAAAGCACTTAACAACACTATTTATACTCTTTCCTTTATTCTTCATATGTGTTGTTGGTTTGTTTTTTGTTGCCGTGCATTTTTTTGTTCTTTTTTTATATTTTTTTGATTTTGCAAAAATCATTCATCCATCCAACCATTTTGACTACGAAAGTTTTTTTTTTTGGTTTCTCAGGCCACATTATGATGTTCAACTAAGAAGGCGAGTGAGCAAAGAAACAAAAAAAAACACAAAAACAAAACACATGCGATTGTATATTTGCTTGCACTGCCGCCTCTAACACTTCCACTGTCATTGTCATCATTATTAGCTTTAAAACATTATGATGAGCTTTAATAATGATGATCATTATATTATTTTAGTCGTAATCTCATGCAAAACAAAAAAATGTATAGTATAAGAGTGTGTGTGTGTACACATTTTTTTTTGCTCAATTGCATACACACACAGAGAATTTTGTTTTCCTACTTGTTGTTTGTATTTTTTCTTTGTGAGAGATTGTTCTGGTTTAATTTGAAATTAAAAGTGTTGTTGGTTTTGTTGTTGTTGTTGTTTTATTTTATTTTTCTGTTTTATTTTGTGCTTTTAGTTTCTTTTCGCACTTTTTTACTTTTGTTCCTCTAGTCGTTTATTTTGCTACTGTCTACGAATTCTTAGCACTCACTATGCATGCAATCAATAGACAGCAACAATGTTGGTGGGATGGTTAGTTAGTCAGTGAGAGGTGTGTTGCTTTTATTTTTAATGTGCTTTTGGTATATCTCGTAGGCGCAAGAACACAGCGGTATAGAGCGAACAAAACACAGCCAGTTTCGCATACTGAGAGAGATTGCTTGTGTTTGGTATTGTTGTTGACTTTTGTATTTTATTTTCCTGTTTTGGATTATTTATTTCGTAGGGGAACTAGTGCTAATAAAACGTGAGATAATGCAGGGCAGGCCAAGCTTGAAAATAAAACACAGTGGCTAATAGTGTATGTGGCAAAGTAATGCGTGTGAAGATAAATTCGAATTTAACTAGCAAAGACAAAAACCAACAATTTTAATACTAATGTTACAGTTAACAGAGCAATGTAGCAAATAGGTACCTATACGCTATCGGAGAATTCCTATTACATTTGTCCGTTTCCTATTCCATTTCTTATAAATTATGCCATACACGTTCCTGAGTGGAACAGCTTCTCTGGTAATCCGGCAAATCTTTTGAAAATTGAAAAACTTAGGCAAAAAAAATTTATTTGTTTTAACAATGTTTATGGAGGATGATCGATATTGTGGAAAAATGAAATTTGCTGCAGGTATCCCACTATATATCCATGGTATTCAAGGATTCAAAAACAGGTTTCCTTACGATCAAGCTTTACTTGGGACCAGTGTTGCAAAACTGAAATTTTGAAATGGTACTAAACTATAACTGAAAGAGTACTTTTTTTATTAAATGGTACTTTTGTAAAACATCACATACATACATACATACATATTGGTCATTATAACCCTTCAATTAGGATTATGACCTAACTTCTCACACCACTTATTTTGTGTGTGTTAATTTTTATATGTACATAAGTGGCGGGACCTAACATTTTAAAGTCGACTCCGAACGACAGATTTTTGAGAAACTTTATCATGGCAATTTCATTTACTCTCAGATTTTTTGCCAGAAGGAAGTCGTCGAAGAAATATTTTTTCATTTGTTTTGATGTAGATGTCTGACATGGGGTTTGAACCGTGGGCTCACGTCCAAAAAGCCCGCACACTACCTACTAGGCTATTTATTTATTTATATTTAATACACATACGGCACTGAACAGAAAAACTAACGACTTATTCGTGTTCCTCACATACAAGATAAAAACAGCTGATTCGGAACGTAACAAAACGTAAAAACCCCGTTTAGTCAACCGTCGATAGAACGTAATCTAACATACGTTCGTTTTTAGCATATGAAAAGCAATGCAAATGCTTATCGAAATTACATTACGGTTCGGCAAGCGTTTTCATTGTTTTTCGTGTTATAAAAACGAATGTATGTACGTTCCGTGGACGTTTGGCTAACCGGGGCTAAAGCCTAATTATACCTTTAGCATTACGTTGAATATGTTGCTAGGGCATTAATAGCGCAAGACATAAAATATGTAATAATAAAAAAGTACTGAAAGCGTGGCGGAGGTACTGCCGTATTTTTGAAATGACATAGTACTGAAAAAAGTACAAAAGTACTGAATTTTTCAACACTGTTACGAATTTTATTTATTAAAGCAACAACAACAAATCAAATCGAAACACGGCTCTCAATTTCCAATTACAACCTAAATCATTTGCCCTACTAATCTCTGTCAAACAAAATTAGGGAAATTTATATGTTCCCCGTATTCAATATTTGCTTTGACTACCACCTCACTTATGTAAGTAAAGAAACATTATTTTTTACTCACTCATATTGCGCTACACACGGAACCCCATTTATCTGTGTTTTTAGTACGACAAGCCATTCTACTTGATCGAAAATTTATATGAAGAAAAACTAAATTGTTCATGCATTCTTGAGTCATTTTCATATAAATTTCCAATTGACCAAAATCACTTGCCGTACAAAAACAATTTCTTACGCACACAACACTTTTAACACACACACACATGCTTTTTAAGACGCCATTCTTTAAAAAAAAAAAATTTTCATTTTTGTGGGAGCACCCTCATAAACTTAATGAACTTTTTTCTTTTTCGATTTTCATCATTTGCTTTTATTTTTTTCGCATAAAACTTATGATTTCTTATATATTATTAACTTAAATTATATTTTAACACACAATTTTAATAAACATATTCGAATTTACCAATAAATTTTTAATTTTCTTTTTTTGCCACAGAATAACACCCGACCTGTTGCGCTTTTATCAAAGAAACTAAAAATGTCTCCGTTTTATTTACCAATTTCCCACTTTAGTACAAAAAATATCCCTTTAATTTCGTTACGGCATTCTTATGTTTACATACATTGAATGTTGTTTGTATTTCAATGTTTTCAATTGTAGGTGACCCTTGTTTACTCTCCTCCCTTTTGGGTGTGATCTCTTGCTGATGATATTGGCGAATGCTTTTGCTCATGCGTACATACGTAGTATGTATGCGAATATTTTGTGGGTTTTTTTCATTTTTTCATGGGTTGCATTTCTCTTTGGGATATTTTTTTTATATTTAAGTAAATAGTGACTGTTGTTGCTATTGTTTATTAAGATTTGGAAATGTTTCTTTTTTGTTGCCATGTTTAGTTTATGTACGATTACGATCAAAGAATTTACTTTTTACTGACCACAATCACTTGCCGTACAAAAACAATTTCTTAAGCATCTCGTCATAACACTTTTAACACACCATTTTTTTTAATTTTTATGGGAGCACCCTCATAAACTTTTTTCTTTTTAGATTTTCATTATTTGCTTTTATTTTTTTTTACACAAAACTTTGATTTTTTATATTTTACCAACTTAAATTACATTTTAACACACAATTTTAATAAAAATAACCGAATTCCTATTACATAAAAGCCCCGTTTAGTCAACCGTCGATAGAACGTAATCTAACATACGTTCGTTTTTAGCATATGAAAAGCAATGCAAATGCTTATCGAAATTACATTACGGTTCGCGGCAAGCGTTTTCATTGTTTTTCGTGTTATAAAAACGAATGTATGTACGTTCCGTGGACGTTTGGCTAACCGGGGCTAAAGCCTAATTCTACCTTTAGCATTACGTTGAATATGTTGCTAGGGCATTAATAGCGCAAGACATAAAATATGTAATAATAAAAAAGTACTGAAAGCGTGGCGGAGGTACTACCGTATTTTTGAAATGACAAAGTACTGAAAAAAGTACAAAAGTACTGAATTTTTCAACACTGTTACGAATTTTATTTATTAAAGCAACAACAACAAATCAAATCGAAACACGGCTATGTGTCTTTCTCTCAATTTCCAATTAGGTTAGGTTAGGTCGGAGTGGTAGCTCTGATGTCACAAAGCTCACTTGAGCACGCATAGCGGCCCATTGTGATGCCACGGGTGAACGCAGTCCCTGTACTGACCAAGTTCCTCCACGATCAGGGAAAAGGAAGAAGTTGGTCAGCGCAAGGGCTGCACAACGGAAGCACGACTACCCCGCACTGGAAAACCAGCCAGAAAGTTTGATGAACGAAGCTATATCCTTGATATCAATGGATGATAGCTCCGTTAAGCTAACAAGGAATGGGGAGCCAAATAACCTATATCTACACCTAGCAAGAGACGGGCACTGACAAAGAAAGTGAATAACAGTCTCCTCCTCCTCCTCAGAGGACCTGCATCCACGACAGAAATCGTTAAAAGGGAGCCTCATTCTTTCCGCGTGTCTGCCCATGACGCAATGACCCGTAAGCACGGCCACCGTAGTCGAGATGACGTCACGACCAAGGCCAAGTAATTGGTTGGTACGCCTTTTATCCATCAAGGGCCAGGTGAGCCTAGCGGTGGAGCAGGACTCCTCGTTGACCCAGGATAGGTTGGCGTCTCGAAAGAATTTCCGCGCAATGGTCAGTTTGACCGAGGCAAGTGGTATACCCAATTCAACAGGAGATACATTTTAACACACAATTTTAATAAAAATAACCGAATTTAACAATAATTTTTTAATTTTCTTTTCTTTTCACGGAAATAACACCCGACCTGTTGCGCTTTTATCAAAGAAACTAAAAATTTCGCCTTTTTATTTACCAATTTCCCACTTTAGTACAAAAAATATCCCTTTAATTTCGTTACGGCATACTTTTGTTTTATATGTTCAATGTTGTTGTTTTTATTTTAAAGTCTTCAGTTGTAGGTGACCTTTGCTTACTCTCTTCCCTTTTGTGCGTGTGATCTCATAACAGCACTTTTCCACAATATCGATCATCGTACCCAGACATTGTTAAAACCAATGATTTTTTTTTGTCTTAAGTTTCTCAATAATCAAAGGAATTACCGGATTACCAGAGAAGCTCAGGAACTTGTGGGGCATAATTTTTAACAAATGGAGTACAGACTCCATTCTCCGATATCATATATTTGGGTGAGATTTCTTCCATGACAATTTTTTTGTATGTTCTGTTCAATATTTAACATTACCCTGTTACCTTTAACATTAGCTCTGTTAGAATGTTTGGTTTTTGTCTTTGCTATTTAAATACGAATTTATCTTTACACGCATATAAGAAAGTGTCCCTATTATTTCTTACAACAGTGTATATGCAAACACTTTTTATGCATAGAAGACGGTGAATTTTTTTCTATTTTATGTTTGAAAATTTTTTATTAACTCTGGTCCCCTTATAGAATCACACAGAGGTCATGGTGTTAGAAATCAGGATGTTCTTGGAGTGGTATTTGGAAAGTCAGCAAAGCAATGAAGGTTTTTAAAGATAATACAAGCGGAAATGTTTTTCTGTCATATCTCCGTCATGAGTATCATGAGTAGGATGGAGTATGTATCATGTTTTGTTGACATTACCGTGACATTATTTCTTGCTTTCTGTTTAGCCACGCTTGCTACGTCAATATGTTCTTACACTGCTTTAGTTTTTGTAGTATGACAGCAGCAGGTAGTCCACGATTTGACACGATGGTGACAAAGATTCTAGTCCTCAAACTGCTCAATAGGTAGCTGCTAATTTGCTGTAAATTATTGCCTATACCTGCTGCATATGATTTGAAATTATATACGCATACAATTCGTTTTAGGTTCGTATAGCCTTTCCGTTTAAAACTCCATGACATTTTTATTAACTGTCAGCCAGAAACGCTCACGGTTTTTTCTAAAGTGTAAAAGCAAAATGTGTTTATAACACACACAATGAATGGGAATTTTTCCAAAAATTCAAATATTTTTCTTCTGAATCACTCTAAAAGTAGTTAAAATTCTGATTTTCAACTTTCTTTGAAAAGGTGGTACTAAAACAATTGTTTCTTTTTTCCTTTGTATGATTAAAAATCTTTTTCTAGTATCACACCCAAACGGGTGATTTTTTTGGTACTTGAAAAATGATTTTCTATCGTAAAATTATTATCAGCGGCGATGTTAATTTTTTTTGGTAGATGGGTATGTCAACAAACTAAATTGCAGGACTTGGTTTGATAAGCGTTCGTAGTATATTCCCGCTCATAAATTATAAATTTAAGAGCTTTTTATGTCAAGAACAAAAAGGTAAACCAGTTAAGCAATTTGTCCTCTCTGGAAACCAATTGTATAGTAGAAAAAGTATTTTCAGTATCGTGCAAGTGGTTTGCGCAAACCAAAATACAAGAATGGCCGACTTCCTAAACGCAAGTTGCAATTCATAATTTTAAAAAATGCGTATGCAATGCAAAACATACCTTAAATGCAACCTTGCATTGCCATTGCACTTCAAGTGTTTGCATACAAAATAAAAATGATGCGCGATTTTGACTGCTGATACTCATTAAAATGCGTTGCCAAACGATTAGGAACATTAGACGTTGCCAATAACTTTACAAATGCGTTTACGAAGTGTATGCATTGTAAATATGCATTGCAACTTGCGTTTAGGAAGTCGGCCAATTATGCTATGCTATTGTCTAAGTAGTTTGTACAACGATCTGTCACATCATTTCTTCTCTGTAAACATGTTTGATGCAATAAAGAAGATGTTTTCGCGATCTCTCAACATGAACAAACTAATGCAAAAGAAAATTTACGTAAATTATTGATCAAATCGTTTGTACTGTGGTTTAGAACAGCTTTTCTTCTTTGTAAATATAAATGTAGATGTTCTCATGATCGCATAACTGGTTTGCACAAATTATTGTACATGTTCACATACATATATTGCGCAAATTAATGTGCAAGTATTTTGTACAAACGAATGTGATAAGTAGTTTGTTTAAATTTTCGCACGTAAAAGCATTGCCTCTCTGCAAACGTACAGTGTAGTAAGAAAAATGTTTTTATGATCATACATACAAGTAGTTTGATCAAACTAATGTAGAAGTGCCTATGATTAAAATGAAACTCAATACAAAATCTAGATCAATTAATTTGGAAAAATAAAAAATACCAGGTTTATCTAGCCAGATGATTAAATTATTCGCTTGCATTGTGTAGTAGAAAAGGTGTTCTCAGGTTTGTACAAGTTATTTGCACAAGTATTTTCTAGCCTAAGCGCAGGTGCTGCATTGCAGCTTGTTGGCGCGCAGCCTTTAAAAAAATCATTTCCCTGTGCATGCATGTATTCTGTTTTTAAAAGGTAGCAGCGCAGCACAAATTACATATTAGCACAAATCAAATTGAAACTTTTTAAAATATGTATATTGACTAATTGGGAGAAACTAATGTCTGTAGTTACCTATATCATCCAGTTACAAGAAACTTGCCTTGGTTTCTTAGATAGAACAAAAGTACAGGTGAACCGAATATGAATAAGGATGTTCCTTTAATTGAAACAGAGATAAGATAATTTTTGAAAAATTGTATTTAAAAAACCTCCTACTATTCTCTCCAAAATCTCATAGATTGAATCATATTGGACACATTCGCCTAAAAAGTAGGGACACTGAAGCAGATATCTCCACAGAAATATAAACGTTTACGAAAGCTGAACTTATTTCTGTTTTAATTCGGGAAACAAAATTTAGGTTTCAATAATTAAGAGCCGCTAAAGTAAATTTTTATTTCAGTTTTGCGTTGAAATTTAATTTCAAAATAACCGTATAAATAAACATACGTACATAAATAAAAAAATATAATTAATAGATATTTTAAATCAAATACTTACCTTTTATTTCCTTATCGTATGATACACAGCCAGCCTAAATGCTTTAAACAAACCAGCCTCTTAATAACCATAATACAGGGTACCACATGTTGCACACTGTAGCACACAACAGAAATAATTGACACAAAATGCAAAAAATTACAGAAAAAAAACAAATACGACATACACTTAAAACAACAACAACAAAAAAGAACAACGGCAATCGCGACGCGAACGCGGCATAAACGACAATAAAATAAAACACAACACGACTACGGCACTAAAACACGACTACGACAACAACGTTTCACATATGGATGTGAACGGGAACGTGAATGTTGGTGATGACGATGATGATAATGATGTTGACTATGGTGATGGCGACGCAATAATACACTAAACTTTGTAGTAAAGGAGGGAATAAAACAATATTTTTTTAATATTGTTGTTGTTTTGTTCGCTTTTTTTTTAACTTATTAATACGTTGTTATTGCTGTGATTCTGTTAATTTTTTCCTTTTTAATTTTATTTTGTTTAAAGAAGACAGCTTTTATTGTTGTTGTGATGTCGCATATAGCAAAGAGTAGGGTACACACTAGAACTTATTTATACACACACATTCTTTTTGCACTATTTTACAATATTCTTTTGAACACAAATCTCTATGCATAATGCACAAAAGAAGAGAATTTCTTTTTTTAATTGCAATTATTATTATTTAATTTATTTTGTAAAGATTTCTTTATTATTTTTTAATATATTTTCTTTTTATTCTTTGAGGCAACATGTGAAATTTAAAAAGCTTTTTTTGTTGTCGTTTGTTATTTGGTATTATTATTTTGTATTACGTTTTATATTAGTTTTGTACTTTAGAGATGGAGAGAGGGGTACAAAAGAGAGGCGGCCGTTGGGGAGATACGAGTGTGTATGTATAGATGTATGTATGTATGTACAGAAGTAATGATAATTTTATGGTTGAGTTTGTAGGGATTATTTAATTCTTTTTATATTTTTTCTGTTTTGTTTTCTTTAATTTAATTAAAAGGCCTTTTTTATTGTTATTATTTTTTGTGTATAATTTACGTTTTAATTACTTTTTTTATTGTTAATTTAATTTAAAAACTAAACAAGCACAATCCTGTTTGTTTTATGCGGCGATGTGTTAAAAATACCGTTGCTTTTTCTTGTCTTTGATTTTTTTTTTTTGCTTTGATTTTTTTCACTCTCTCACTCACTCGCTTTTTGATTTTTGCTTTTTATAACGTTACTTTTTATTTTAATTTTTAGCACACTGTAGGTTTTTGTTTGGTTGTGGTTTCGTTTTTTCTTTATTTATTTATTTATTAAATAATTTTATAAATTCTTCTTTTAAACATTTCTTTATAAAGAAACACTTTTCCTTTCTTTAGAACCCGTTTTATTTTATTTTGTTTAGGTAGGTATACACTTTTGTTTTCGCCAGAAAATGTATTCGACGACGATGATATTTGTTTGTCGTTATATTCTATATTTCGCCACTTTATTTATTGTTGTTGTTGTTCTTAAACGACAACGGTTCGTTTCGGTGTTTCTCCAATGTCTGGTTTCTACTATTTGTGTATACATGTGTGTATGTTAGTACGAAGTGTTTTGATTGCTTTTGGAAATGATGATGATTAGCCGTGCGGCCCTACTAAAACTAAAAATTGGGTCTGTAGGCCAGCAACGCACTTGGTACTTCTTCTTCTTACTTGAGTTCTTGACTGTTGTTCTCAAACGAATTGTAATAATGAGAGACACAGACAAAAAAAACCGACTAACGTTACTACAAATACAACTTCCCGTTTTTATTTGGCGTATTTTTTCATTCTTCATTAATTTTCTTAAGAAATTCGTTTCAGTTTTGAATTATTTTAAAGAATTTTTTCTATTTCCTCATTCAACTAAAAAAAAAAACGCGTTTACCCGACGTTAATAAACGCAACTAAAAAAACAAAATCACTCTCAACACGCTAAAGTAGAAAAAATTTAAAAACTTATATGAGATGTAGACAAACGAAGGTAAAGGCGAAGGCCTAAACTATTACTAAAAACATCAAATAAAATACGAGAAATTACTCACATTTAAAACACACATAGTCTTCTTAAGCAAATACAACAATAAAATAACCCCTAGACTTCCCCTATTTAAGAACACATACACTCAAGCTCTTGTTCTCTTTAATATTATAGAATTCCTCTCCTCCCTATTCTATTAACATAAAGCTCTCTTTACCCCGCTCTCTTCTGTTGAAGAATTGCAATTGCAGAAATAAAGTACGAAACAAAAATAGAGTGGAATATACAAAATTAAATCAACCTAATTTCTGTATGTACCAAATGTCCATGTGTATGGGTGTATGTGTGTGCGTTTGTTATTCTTCCTACTCCTAACCTAAATATTGTATGCATTAGAATGGGACAAAAAGCTTATTTAGCACAATTAACAATAACAACAACTACTTAAGCAAAATATTTTGATTTTGCTTTAGTTTTTTAATTCATTGTCTATTCTATGTGTTTTCATGTTTATTCCTCTTGTATTTTGTTGTGCTTTTACTCGTTTCTGGCGTTCATTAAACGTTCTTGGCCTTTAATTTGCTATTTGAAGAACAAGGACAGCTTTAGTTGTTCAATTTCAAGTGAATATAAACAGTGTGGTTAACACGATGTTCATTTAAAAGAAAAAAGCTTAAACATGAAATACCTCAACTAAAATTAAGTTGTTTTGCAGATAAAAACACTTAATTTGCATTTAACAGCCAAAAAGCTTTGCAAAAAACTGAAATAAACCTCATAAGCTTGAAAGATAAAGCATGAAAAGCTTGTAAACATATTTTATTGTAGTGTACATACCTATTGTTATTATTTCTTTTTCACAGTATTGAAAAAATGTCTTTACTGTTGTTTTTTTAATTAAAAATAAATAAACAAAGCTAAAAAACATCGAATCGTTATTTCAAAAATTGAAATTTTTAAACGCTTTTACTTACAACACTGTATTACCTTTGTGTTGGCCTTACCTCTTAAAGCTAAATGGAAAATGAATGGCAATGCTATGTTCTTTCTTCCCCTATACTTAACAATGAAAATAATACAGCGTTGCTTAGTAAGTTAGTAAAAACCTTAGCAAACAACAACAGCTTTACTACATGGCAAGCAACAAGAGTAGAAATAAAAGAAGGGGAAAACAAAAACAACAACAACAATTAGAAAAAAAAAACAAAAGAATTTTTTTTTTAATGTGATGTGTTGTTGTTTTTGTTTTGTCGCTGTAAGAAAAAATCAGAAAACAAACCTCATTCAAGAAACACAATTTGCAAGATAAGCACGTAAATAATTTTAACGTGAAGAGTTTTCAAATAAAATATGAAATGAGTAAAAGGAAATTAGTGATAATAATGTTATTTATTACAAAATAATAGTAATGCATTTGAAAAGTTAAAAATAAATAAGAAAAGCAACAAAACATGATTAAACAATAATAAATGAGTAAAAGTAATACACAGAAAGAGAATGTTTGAGTAAATGTGTTTGTGTGTATGCAGCAAGTTTTTGCAAACAAGGAGAGATAGAGAGAGAGAAAAATTGTGAAATTTTAAGAAGAAAAAAAAAAAAACACAAGAAGCAATAATTGCCAACGAAAACTAATAGAACAGAGACAAGAAGAGAAAGCTTGTCTTGTCTTGTTTTTTATACTTTTTTTGTATAGTTTTTGTGTTTTTAAGTTAATTCTCTTAAATTATAATAAAAATTCCTTTAAAAAGTGCTAGAGAATAAATAATAAAATAAAAAGAAAAGAAAACAAAATAAAAAATGGAAAATTTAGAAGATGATTTAAATAATGAAATAATAGCCCCGTCTTCTCAACAAATGGAAGCAGAAGTGACTTCTACATCGACAGCTTCTGAAAATCTCGATTCTTCAGTGGAGATTATAGAATCTGTTGTTGAGTTAGTAGATCTGACCTCAGCAATAACGCCACAACCCTCTACATCATCTGCATCTAACAGTGCGGGCGCTGTTGATAGCAGTAATACAGGAGGCGCTACTGGTGGTGGTGGTGGTTTAATAAAAACAAATTTAGAGGCTGCCTTCAAAGATGCTTCAACACCACACAATACAGGTGAGTGGGATGATGTGTGAGACATAATCATAGTTTTAAAACAATTTTTTGTTTTTGCAGAATTTCTTTCTTTGGATTCGTTATTGGATCAGAATCCTTCAACTTCTACCACAGCTGCCTCCACCTCCTCCTCCAGTGCTACGGGCAATGTTTTAGAATGTCCAATTTGTTTGCAAACCTGTATACATCCTGCTCGTTTGCCCTGCGGCCATATATTTTGCTTTCTGTGTGTAAAAGTAAGTAAATTTTCTTTGTCAATCTCATTTTACTGCCGAACAATTACAGTGTGACACAAAACTGAGCAAATAGCGATCATAGTTTTACTATCTATGATAAAGTTTTAGGAGTCCCGATGGACCAAAAAGGTTAATTTTGAATTAATCGTCAAAGATTTAGTTTCCTGGACGTTTTTTTGCAAACGTCTAAGAGCAAAAGTCAAACTTTCTATAGCATGGTGCATAAAAATACTTTCTTAAATATCTGATCACGCAAAGATCTTGAAAGAATTTTTGACTATCGAGTGTAGTGATTACATGAGACCCCGATACAACTTCTCAATGCTACTCAGGACCTGCGTTCTTGATAAAGAGGTCTGGAAAAAATGCAAATCTGTGCAAAACTTTACTGATTGCTTCAAATTGAACGAAACTGTTGATTGCAATAGCCTAGTTTATACGGCTGTAGTGTCTTTCAGGCGGAAGTATCGGCAATACAGGCTGCGGTAAAAATTAATAAGGATGTAATAGCACCAGGCGATATATCACCGTACATTCCTATAGTCAAGCGGCTCTCAAAGCACTTATCTCTAACTTAATGAACTGCAAGACGATACCAGGCATCAATAACATCACGACTTTATCCATCAGCTGTCATGCTTAACTCAGCTAAGGTTTTATTTTTATTTTAAATTACCATGTGGAGTCAACATCACAGTTAAAGATATTTGCAAAACTTGGATTATAAGTCTGATTAAATAAAGGGCGTTGAGATGGTTGTTATCTCCTTGTTACTTCTATGAATAGAACTCCACTTAAAAATACAACTTCTGGGTTTGGCCAAAATCTTCTATTTGAGGCTGAGAATTAAAGAATTGTAGACCGATCAGGTCACATCGTCACACATTCAAAAAATAAGTAAGGGGCTGGCTTTTGCTTCATAGGTATGAACTTATACCTCTCAGCCAGCTATATCGCATTATAAACGTCAGAAGAGACTGAATGTTAGCTCTCGATTGAGAATTCAAATTTTCGAAGAATCCTCTAACCAGGGCATTCATTCATCATTCGGCTATCAAAATGCTGACTGCCGACTGCAATCTATTCCAGATCATTGTCACAACATGTGTAAGAAAAACTATCACTAGTCTCACGCTGAATTTATTAAGCCCAATCAGCAAGCCGGCTCTATCGTCGTTGAAAAACGCAATATTCCAATTTATTTTTCTATCTCCTGTGCTTCCTATCCTTATGAGTTCATAGATGTAGCAGACTGAACGATTAGGTCATTAGTTGATGTAGTAGTCATCCATAGAATGGGATCCCAGTCCATTTTTTGTGGTAAGTAGAGATTAGGAATCCCTTTTACTTCAGATCTAGCCCTACCAAGAGTTAAATATTTGATGGGAAAGAAGTACAGCTATTAGTCTTAGTAGCAATTAGATAAGCTGATCAAGTTAGTTTAAGTGAAGCTAGTGAATCTTATGGCGGTGTTTTAATTGTAAACAACATTCAACAAATTTTATAATGGGTGAAGGAAAGAAAATACCAAATTTACCGAATTCTATCTACAATTTGACTGAATATGAATATGCCAGTGCTGATATTTGTGATGAGAAGTTTGTTTGGTTTGACGTATACTTCCCTAAAGACTATTTAATTGTTAATTGGCAAACAAATGTCTTTGATATTCTACTGGTTAAATGAGTACGTGTTTACATATCTGATGTCCGACTAGTTTAAGAATTCTAAACATGTTTCAAACTAGATTCTGTCTTGGTCATGGAATGTATGATATGTATTTATAAAATAGATCGAAGTCTTTGACATTCTGCTGATAAAATTTGGTTAGAGGTGGGCTGTTGATAGATGAGTAATTTGTTGACATTACATACATAGCTGATGTCAGACTAGCTCGAGAGTTCTAAACATTTTTGAAATTAGATACAGTTTGGTTCAAGCAATGTGTGACATTTAGAGACCATAACATAAAGACTTTTTAAAACTATAAAGAAAATAAACTAAATTTTAAGTATCTGCTGCTGCCATATACTATGTAAACCAATAAGCCATATCAAAAAGTTCATTGCATTGCTCATTTGGCTTGTTTGGGTCTGTTTAGTCGGTCTGGCGGCTTTAATTTCGTCGCCAGTAACTTTCTTACTTAATTGTTTAAGTATTTTTGTTAAATATTTTGTTTTTGTTTTATTTATTGTGTATATTTTCTTTTAGCAACGTGTTTTGCATTTTGATTTTTATTAATGTGCGTTGATATGTTTATTTTTGTTTAGACGCCGCTTGAATGGTTTTCTTTCTTTATTTTATTTTTCAATTTATTTTCCGTGTATTCATATTGTTTTTATAATTTATTTTTGATTTTATATTTTGACAAACGCAAATGCGGAAGTTGTTGTATTTAGTTTGCTTAGAGACTTTAGTTTTGGCTTGTAGTCGCGTTCTTTTGTGTGTTTATTGACCTTCATAAACAAAAAAAAAAATTTTTAAATCTTTTTTTAAGAGGTTTTGCACCATTCTGGTTAAATTAATAACAAATACAATAAACAAATTCTCTAAATAAATAAATTTATTTCTTTTTTTGGTAATACATACATATTTGCCTTTTTTGTTGTCATAAGTTATGAAAATAAATTTTTTTTTTAATTTCGTTTAAAAAAAATTTACCAAATAGAGATTTTTTTCGTTTGTTTGTTTGTTTCAAACAGGTCTTCAAGTTCAAGTTCAAGGCCATTAGTTGCTTGTTTATTGAATATTTTTAAAGCAGAGAAAGTTGCCAAAAAAAAATAGAAAGGTTTTTATGGCTGGCTAAACTTAATTAAAATAATATTCAATACATTTTCTTTTCCATCAAATACCCAAGCTTGAGTTAAAATAATTATGAATTTTGTATTTAAAAAGTGTAAAGATTATTAACTGGTGAGTTCAACCTATTCAACAGCAATAAAGGTTTCAAATGTCTCACACACTACACTTCTTTTTCTTTTATAAAGTTTCATAGAGGGACCAGCTGTAGTTATAAAAAAAAACATGCTTACCTAATTCCTCATTACAACCCTTCAGTCACGTTTACGAACTAACTTCTCTCACCACACCCATGTTGTGTATGTTAATTTTATCCATGAGTAGCGACACCTACACTTTAAGTCAACTCCGAACGACAGATTTTTGAGAAACTTTTCATGACAATTTTATTTACTCTCAGAGTTTTTGCCAGAAATTTACATTTTATTTTGTTTGCGATGTCTGGCCTGGGACTTGAATCACAGCCTCAAATCTAATATCGCCCAATTAGTCTATTAAGCTCCTTAGGCAAATTATTTGAGAAAATTGTTCATCATCGACTCAAAACGTTTGTAGAAGACAACAATCTAATTCATCCCTATCAGTTTGGTTTCAGAGCAGAACACTCCACTATTCACCAGATTAAGAGAGTGGTCAACATGATTAGATCGAATAAAAACCGAAGGTACTCTACTGGTATTATTTTCCTTGACGTGGAGAAAGCTTTTGACTCTATCTGGCATAAAGGCCTTATTTTCAAGCTTAACAAAATGAATATTCCATTATACCTAATTAAATTAGCGAAAAGTTTCCTTAAGGACAGAAAGTTTGTGGTTGATGTTGACGGAAGTCAATCCACAATGCGGGACATTCCATCTGGTGTTCCCCCGGGGCTCGATTTTATCACCATTGCTGTATTCCCTCTACATTTCCGACTTCAATATTGTCAGAGGAAATGATGTGGCCTTTTATGCGGATGACAGTGCTATAATCTATCACGGAAAGGTTTCTAATTCAATTGTGAAGAAAATTCAGAACGCTCTGTTATCAGCCGCAAAATATTTTTCTAAATGGAAAATTAAAATCAATGAAGAAAAGTCTCAGGTCATTTTGTTTCCTTACAACAAGTCATCTAAGAGAATTCCTTGTAGGAAACTTAGTACACAAGGCAATGAAATAGAGTTCGCGAAATCTGTAAAATATCTAGGTATTAGATTAGATCAAAAACTAAATTTTAAAGAGCACCTAGAGAATACATGTCTTAAAGCAATCAGGTGCGGGCGATCTTTATATCCTCTTCTGAATAGGAAGTCAAAATTGAATTTTAAAAATAAATTATTTTTATTCAAAATGTGTATAAGGCCAATTCTTACGTATGGTTGCCAAATCTGGTATGATTGTGCCAGGTCACACCTGAGAAAGTTACAAGTAATACAGAATAAGAATTTGAACTGCATTCAAAGGCTAACTAACATCCAGATGATTGAAAACTTTATAACTGACTTGGCGCTGTCATTTAGAGAAAAATGCAGAAGGTCAAACTACGCCCATCTGAGAGGTTTGATTTGATAACTTCTAATTTCAGCTATAATATTATGTATAGCATTCATTAGATGTTGTCTTAGAGCTTCTCAATTTTCTTATGTGATATTAAATTTTAGGTTTTTTTACTATATTTTTCCTATTAAATAGATAATTTTAATAAGTATTTAGTAATAATCAAAATGTGATAATTTGTTGAAATATCCTTAAGATAGAAACTCAAAACACTGTAAATAATTTCACTTATAAAATGTTCCTATGATAGAAAATAAATAAATAAATAAATAGTATATCTTGGTTAGCATTGAAGCATGCCACGAATTTTTGTTTATATTGAAAATTTAAACACTGAAACACTGGGACCACTTGCATAGAATATATCGACGCCTCCATTCTATAACGTTCTAAGTACACTTAGAATTTTAATGTTCTTGCATTTTTAAATTCTACGTTCTCTAACTTAAATACTGTCAAAATTTGGTTAAGATGCGCCGATCCGTTCCGAAGTTATAGGGAAAAATCTACTTAGAATACACATATAGTTGTACGTCGCATGAAAACTTTGAGAGCTCATAACTCAAAACACACTTTTTCGACTTAGAATGTTATAGAACGGAGGCGTCGATATAACCTTGGAAATAAGGCTTAGCCTACCGGAAATGTCGTATAAATTTGTGGTAACACTGGTAAACCGCTCATTAAAACGAATATTTTTGTTTTTTAATGCTTTTTTTTTGTATTTCAGTCTCATCTAAGGCTGGTTTAGAAGAAATATTGATTGAAACCTTAATTGAAAGCAAACGTAATTTGTTTTAAATTTTGTTTTATTTTTTTAAATTTTTTTATTTGTAAGATGAATAGTGAATGTACTCGTATGTAGTGTTGGTGATTGTTGATAGCCATTCAAATAGTTTCAAGTGATTTTCAAAGATAATAAAAAACTAAAATTGTTTTATTTAATGGGGCTCGACATGAATTTTAATTAAAACTTTACTTTTAAGATTTTAAAGTCCATTATAAATTGGTTAAAAGAAAAATGAAAAAACAGTAAACAGTATGTCAGGACCATTATAATAATAAAAATTCTTGTTTTTTTTTTTCTTCTTTTTTTATTAAAACAATTTTTAAACAATTAATCTAAAATTTAAAATCTAAAAAAAAAAAAACTAAATATAATGGTGCTGATGGTGATGATGATTGTGGCCTTTTATTTTATTTTATTTGATATTTATAAACTTTAGTTTATAATTAACTATTTAAAATGCATACATTAGCTGACAGTTTTATTTATTTACTAAGCCCGTGTTACTAAATATTAACTGGCTGCTATTCTGTTAATGCCATTAACATTTTAAATTTAACAATTTAAATGCATTACCTATGCACTTTACAACATTTAATTAAAAACAAACAAAAAATTAAGCAAAAAAAAAAAAACATTTTAATTAACTGCAATGCTAACTAGAAAATAACAATTTTTAACACACAAGTTTCCAAGTTTTTTTTTCTTGCATTAATTTCCTTATGCAATGGAAGTTTTCTTGAGCGGCCTTGTAAGGGAACTGCAATGGATTTATATAAGAGCGCTGTTGTACTCTCAAGAGAAAACTGCAACATTAAATCAAAAACAAAACATTGTCTAATACTACAGTGTACACTTTATATACATTTGCACATAAGTATGTATGTTGTATTGGCAAGTCTAACCATCCGACTATCAACCGAATACATTGAGAACCTATGTTAGACATATTTAGGTTAGGTTAGGTAAGGTGGCGAGCTCCCCTTGAAGGAAGAGGTCATATTTAGGTCTGCATTTACTCCCATTGTGATACAAGAGTCAACAATGTTCAAACCGGTAATCAAAAATTCTCTACATTAAACCAACCCGAGTCTAAAATAAATCTGGGATCTTATTTCTGAATATGGCACGAACACAAAAGATGAAAGACAGTCTTTTTATATCCTCTTTAGACTTACAGCTCCTGCAAAAGTTATTTGTCGGAATGTCAAGTCTATTGGTATATCCACAAAGGGAACAGTGGGTAGCCCGTGAGAATAACTGTTGTGCCATGGATGACCATGCGATTTAAGAACAAAAGTGAGTCGATCTTGTAAAACAAGTGTACTAAGGCAAGCGGAATACCTATGCTCTGCAACATATCAGAGATTGGAATCTCTGTACCGGCCTTTTTAGCAATACAATTTCCAACAATATCCTTATGTACTGGAAACCATATAGAATGTACCTTTAAATGATTCGAAATTTTCCCAAGAAATCTTTGGCATTCATTGGAAAGAAAGGACGTTGAAACTACGTTCGTTTAGTGATTTCAAAATAGCCAGTCTGGCAAAGACTGTCGGTTGTTAAGTGTCATTTATTTAGTGAAAGATTTGTTTTTACGAATATGGTTCAATTAAATCGCATAGAATGAAACAGTTGGTTTTGATTCTAAAGTAGTGATTCAAATGTGAGGTTCTGAGGTTTATCCACCAGGTGACACTTGGTTGAGACCTTATAGGGATATCCTATATAGATTGAGAACAGTGCTGTAGCTCCTGTACACGACAATCACAATAATTAATCCTTCATTATGCTTAAATCCGTCCTCTGTATTTACATTCACTTTTTGAAATTGATTTTTGCTGTAGTTATTTTACTTTTAATGTTAATAAATAATATTTGTTTTTGTTTTTCATTTATTTGGTATTTTAGTCTAGCCGTTACCAATGTACGGGTTTTCTGCCATTGAAACTGGTTTAAGGCGTCAGCAGCCGTAAATTGTTTTACACGCTGCATAGCTCTCACAATTCTTTTGAATATTCAAGCATAAAAACTAAATAAATTTTTTATTATTTTATTTAATTTTTTATGTCTAAAACGCTTTTAATTAAGCAACACTTAGAGAAAACGTAAGATAACAAGACCACTCCACTCCACTAGACTAGACAGCCGTACAAGGGCTTTTTAATTATAGAAATCGTATGTGGGGTAGCATTGAAGAACTTGTTGTGTTTTTATTTTTTATAAAAGCCAGACAAAATTTTTTGTGAAGTGCAAATTTGTGTTTTAAAAACATTTTCAATAGATTTGTTATTATTTTCTTTGTGTATTTTTATATAGTTTTTGTATTGATAACGTATTTATTATTATTGTTATTACTGTCGAGTATAGAGTTGCAGCCACCAAACGATCAGCCTATAGTGTTTTCCTATAATGTGAACTCAGAACTCTCCTCCTAGTAGAGTCTCTTAAATCTCTTCATACCATAACTGCCTGTCAAAAGTTTGGATTATTTTAACCTCGTCTGAACGATATGATATCCATAACGCATGGGTACCGGGGCACAGTGGTATTCAGAGTAAGGTCCATCTGCCCTTTCATAGCCTAGAATTCGTAAGCAGTAGTATTTATTCAAAGGCAATGAAATTAAATATCATACAAGATGCATTGCGTGGCGACTTAGCAAGTTCGAAATGCCACTTGAGTGCCACAAAAACAAGGTTTTTTTTTGCCTCAAATCGTTACTAGCAATTAAAAGTGGATCCTTACAGCAAAACGAAAAGGAAATGTGAAATGATCGAAATAAGGTACAAGATGTGAAGCCGTAACGCTCAGCAACTATCGTTCGTTTCGATCGATGCAAAACACTATCACAGGCACTTCGTAGGTAGGTCGGACGTGTATAGCCAATACAATATACTCTAGAAGAGGGAAAATAAAAGCAATCAAAAGAAGCACGTGAAAATAAACAGTCAGCTATGCGTGGATGGTTGCACTCCCCTTAGTCAGAATAATTCAATAACAAAATTCAGGAGAGTCCGGATATGGGCTCCCGACAGAGCGTTTAGGTCTTCAAAGAAGATCAACTATAGCGCTCAGTGTGATTTTGCTTTTGCATTCACTTGTTTCGCCAATTGGTCTGGTGGTCGCCTTTTAGAAATAATAAACAATGCCTTAGATATTGCAGATCTTGGAACAGCTATAAACATGATCACAATACACTCAAACCGGGTTTGATGATTCGTCTTCTCTCCTTGCAGAGTGTTTATGTCTTCTTTTTTTTTTTTGCTTTTTAATTTCAATTTATTTTCAACAGTCAAATTGAAAATCTATTAAATTTCTTTTTCTTTGATTTTTTTTTTTAGGGCGTGGCTTATAAAAATCGTCGCTGTGCTATGTGTCGACGAGAAATACCACCGGAGTTTTTGGATCATCCACAGCTTGTTAATGGTATCGAAGACATTTGTACTACCAAAGCTACAGATGATGGTTATCAATGGTTTTACGAGGGACGCAATGGTAAGTTTCCTTTCTCTGCTAAACTTTTGTGCCTCATCCGTTAATAGTTTTTCCAAATTGTTTGAATCCATAATTTTTAGTAGTTTTTTTTTCGTTTGGGTCTCTCTCTCTCTCTACATTCTTTTGTTTGTTGTTTTTAACACTTGAAAAAATTCAATTGATGACCATCTAACACAACCTCCCCTCCTCCCCTTCATTTAGGTGGCTGGTGGGCTTATGAGAAACGTAATGCCTGTGAAATAGAAGAAGCCTTTCAAAAATTATTTAACAAACGTCTGTATCGACGACAACAGCCCATAAAGAATGAAATGCATAAGAAGAAATTAGACACAGATGGAGACAATGATGATGATGATACGGATACGGGTGATGAGGAAACTGCCAAAGCAATTGATGAGTATGAACATGACAATGACGATGATGATTATAGCCATACGGATGGAGAGGAAGGGGAGGTGGATGGTGATGATGATGATGATAACCGTGGCCATCGTAATAATTCCAATAGCTACTGTTGTAATATACAAATATGTGGCAACATATATACGGTGGACTTTCAAAATATGATACAATATCCACAAACAATGCCCTATAGAAAACGTAAAATATGTAGAGCCAAAGGTCTACCCTCCAAGGGTGTTGCTGGCCTATTGAAACGTAAAAGGAATCATAGAATGAGACCTTATTGAATTGATTTTATTTTTATATTCTCTTTTTTTTTTTTTTTGACTCTTTAACCAAATATTTCAAAGTATTTCTGTTTTTTCTTTTTCTTTATAAAACCATGAATTCTGAACAATAAAAAGTATATGAATTTTATTGCCATTATGCTTGCTTCATATTATACATACATACATAACAGATCTGTAGTTTTCTTTGTTTCTATACTTGTTTCCAATATTGTTTGAATATTTTGCTTTAAGGTTGGTGGCAATATGATGATCGCACTAGCCAAGATTTAGAGGATTCTTTTAAAAAAGGTGAACGTTCTTGTACCATCTTAGTGGCTGGCTATGTTTATATTGTTGACTTTGATGCCATGATCCAGCAGCGTCAAAATGAACCAGCCCGTTGCCGTCGTGTTAAACGTGATTTGGCTACCATACCCAAAAAAGGCGTAGCTGGCCTACGCATTGAGGGTAATACGGTAACAACAGATTCGAATTTTGCCGCACAAGTCTATCAAAGTCGCCAAAACAGGTCTGTTTTTGTTATGAGACTTAAAATTTTATTCTTTTTTTTTTATCAAAATTTTATTATCTTTTCTAAAATTTCCAGATATCGTGCGGGCGATCTATTAAATGATGGCGATTTAGATAATCCCAATAATGCAATATTACGCACACATTCTTCAAACGATCTATCAACAATAAATCCTCAGGGACGTTTGCATTTATCCTATGGAGGTTTAGGTGGCTATGTCATCGAATTGGGTAATCCCAGTGAATTTGTTTCCACAGCTGCTGCTACAGATGCAGCTCTACGCATTGCCAGTGATATTATTGGCTCTACACTGGCTCATGCTGACGAACTGACACGTTCGAATAGCAATAATTTACCATCGTCCTCCTCCTCGAATTCCTATGCACATACAATAAACAATCCAGATGCTTCCTCATCCTTAATTTCATCTTCTGGTGAGCTTAGTTTAAATGATTTAACCTTAAATAGCCATTTGACAGCCACACCTATGACAGCAACTACAGCAACGCCGACTTCAGGTGGCATTACAAGCGCTGGTACTGGTGCTGGCGGCAGTAGTGGTGGTACCGGTGTAAATTTGTCACGCGAACGTGGTAGCCGCGAGCTTCTGGGGGCCGCCGAAGACTTGCTGGGCGCCACACAACGTGTTATAGCTACGGCTGATCAGCCAACAATAGATTTATTTCAACAGACTTTAAACGATTTTCATGCCTTAACATTGCGTGATATTGTCGATTCTGGCAGTGATGAACATCTGGGGACATCTGAAGACTTGCTAGGTGCTGCCACACAACGTGTTATGACTACGGCTGATCAGCCAAGAATAGATTTATTTCAACAAACTTTAAATAATTTTCATGCTTTAAACATGCGTAATATTGTTGATTCCAGTGACGAGGATAATGAACAAGAACAACGGGTGCCACAAACACATCAACAAGAAAACCAACACTCTACTTCTACGCCGCCGGGCCAAAGGTCTTCGCATACTTATAATCAGGAAAATCCATAATAAAAACTCCCTTTACCGAGCGACGACCATACTATACTCATACCCAAACGTACTTAAAACGAACTGTACAAGTATTCCTTTAACAATAATAGTAGCGTTTAGAAAGCAAATCTAATATACGTTAAATAAATTACAGAATCACACTTTAAAATAAACCAAAAGAAATAGAATACAATACAATACAGTATAAAATATATTTTTGTTTTGTGAAAATCATCACTTACCAAACAAAGCCAGCCGCAAAGAAATCAATAATAAAACAGCAAACCAGACGTTCCTTGAAATAACAAAACAAAACAATACAAATTAAATCATTAAAGCATTAAAAAAAATTACTTGAAAATAAACCTACAATTTAATTAAACTATAAGCTACCGAAATTAGAAGTCGCAATTATACTACTCTTGCTTGCATTAAGAAAAAAAAGAAAGAAAAACGAAACAAAAGTTTAGAAATCAAAAAAATTTTAAATTTTATGCTTCAAAAACTTATCATTTGGAATGCATTTGGCCAGATTTTTTTTCTTTAGTTTTTCCCCCAGCTTATTAAACTAAGCCCTAAAAGTATGCTCTACTAAATATTATTGCTTTTACTGTGATTAGTCAGTCAGTTGTATAAAGTAATGCATTGTTATCTTAAGGTTTTTAAATTACTTTTTTGTTTTTTTTTTTTTAATTTTTATACCAATTTTTTATTTTGATTACGTTTATATATATGTACGTATAAGGCTTTAACAAACACGTTTCAGATTTATTTTGGACAACAAATATTATTTTGCCCGAATTTTTGTTCGTGACTCGATGTATGTGCCTCCATGTACATATGTGGATGTCCACACCTCCTTCAACTACCCTGCGAATTCGAGTCAATGGCATCATTATTTATATTGTTTGATAACCTTTTTAGTATCTGATCGCTGAAATCCATCATATGTTGTACTTCAACTTTTTCAATTGCCAGCAAAGAAACAGCACGTATGAGGTTGACGGAGCATGTACTTTGACGTACATGGAATTTGCCTTCACACAAAAAAAATGTATAAAGACAAGAGAGCAAGACAAAACAACTGATAACTGTCAAAATATCAGACGTACATACGTCAAATAGAAATTACCCAACTCTAAACACAGTACGTAAGAAAACCTGTTTTTCAGCTTTGCTGTCTGTTCAAAATTTAAAGTGGCTCGGCCTAATAAGCGGCAGACAAACTCTAACTCCTAGATGCTGCTTCTATAGAAGTTACGCTGCGGGTCGCTATGCCTCTGTATTAGACAATGCCTAGTGTCGAAGACCACACCGTAAATTTTATTTGAGCGAGAAAAATGAGCTGTTCCATTCTCTCTGTCTTAAGATACGGTCAGCTTAGTGTAGCAGTCGAACAGGTCTTTTCCCCACCCAGATAGCATTAGCCAAACTGTAGAATCCTTCTATTATTTCCAGACATCAACTTCTAAAGCACCAGAGAACCCTAGCTCATTTGCGAAGACAATTTTGGCAGGTTTTCTCGTTGTTAGAGAGCCATTCTGGTCTGTGTGTTTGTCATAGGATATTTCTCTTTGCCCAGAGATCAAAGTAAGAGAGATCCTAAAATAATCCGCCACTCTTCAGAGAAATAGACAACATTTATGGGCAAGTGTTGACGTCAGTATGACGCTCGAAAGGAACTTTACGACTACAACCTAACTGTCTGTGTGTATCAGCATATTATCAGAAAATATTTTGCTTCTAAGAAAGACATTTTTTCCCATCCAACTGAGAGGAACATATGGCCGTAACAATATAATTCAACTTTACACCTATTTAGTCTTTCTCTACGATCACAAGGCGTCTCCACGTACCATAGTTATCGCTTTTTTTCTTGTCTTTTTTTTTGTGCCGTGCCCCTTGAAATGTGTGTGTGTGTCAATCTCCATACCTTCACGAGTGAAGTAAAAGCTGCACGACTATAGAAATAGGAGTATAAACCTAAGTCAACCACGTGCTATCCTGGCCAATGTTTATCAGAAGTGGAGACAAAACACAACCATGGCGGAGGAGATATTATTTTATTTTCTAAGATTTCCTGAAAATACAATTTTGATTTTAATTTTTAAACACAAACTTATTTTGTTTTTCAGAACCTAAATGCCATGTCGTGTCCACTCTATGTTCGTACCCGCAAAAGTCTACCAAGGTTCTTGCATTTTGCCGTGTCATCGACTGTCAGTTTATTTGCAATCTCATTGGCTTGCAAGCCAATACTACAGTTTCATCAAGGGCCTGTCCAAAAGTCAATTAAACACAAAATTTAGGCGTTTTTCACTTGAAGTCTATACTTCACATTACATATTTATTAAACTGATTTGCTTATATCCCGGGGTTCTTAGTTTTGTTTATATCACAAATGTGATTGATCCTTGGCTTTATATTTTTTATAATATTTTTTTTTGCTTTTTTTTTCTATTTTTTGTTTCTTGCTTTAGTAATTTTTTGTTATTGTTTTCTTTTTTTTTTCTAATTTTTATTTTTTAGATTATAATTGCTCTTCCGATCTTCTCTTATCTTTGAAGTATATTTTAAAGAATTGGGTTTTCAATATCTACGAATTCTATCGAAATCTAATATTACCACCTAAAATTCCAAGCGCTTAAACTATTGATTGTAAGTGTTTCTTTTTGTTTTTTGTTGTTTTTAGTCTCTAAATGCACCTCCTCATAACATTTGCTACCACCCACTTTTCTTATATTTTTTTAATTCTCATTTACTTATATTTATGGCCTCTCATCATCTTTTTCATTCTAAAGAATATGAATTTGTATGACCTTGTCATCATAATGCCTTGCCATATGTATGTATCCATTAGTTTAATAACCTCTATTTTCTAATGCTGTCTAATGTTGCATGTAATTTGTGGTAATAATTTCTATTTTCATATAAAAACTTTAACTTCATCGTAACTCTACTTAATGTTAATAACACTGTCCCCGGACTGTGCTACAGAAAGTCAATGTGCAGAAAGGTAAATTGTTGCTCGTAGCTCGAGCTAAGGCCATAATTTCGGCACTTTATCGGTTCTCAAATTGAAAAACAAAGAAAAACTGATTATTGTTTTATGAAGGTTCACTTTAGCGAGAATGATAGCATCGTTCCACTTTCAAAGATTGCATTTTGGCCTGTATTACTGATTTCCTAGGAAACCACACTGTCCATCGAGACCACTTTGTTTGACTGTTACTTTATACTGGAAGTTAAGTAATAAACGAAAGTCTATCCTTTGATTATGAATCGATACAAAGCTACAGTTTTATTGTTTTAAAATATCTTTATTGTAGGCAACTGTGGCACTTATTTAGCTTTTAGTTTTCTTTTCATCAAGATTTCGGTCTCTATGCAATATTAAGTACTTTTTCATATGCCCATCACTTCAGCCCACTCTGACGGCAAACAAACCAGTATCATCATATTGTGAATTTGTGGACAATTATGATGTTCGTTTTGTGCAACTAGAACGGCCTCATTTAAATTTATATGTAGTCGTAAATGACAGTATTCCGTCTCTCAAAGTAGAGTTTGGCCTGATTGATTGGTCTTTTGTAGCACCTTTGAACGTAAAACATTTGTTTTATAAGATTGTCTCTTTGGAATACTTAATCCTTATAATACACTTGGTTGCTATAGCAACATGGGGTTGGGCGGACCTTTACGGATTTTCTTTATGAGAACTTTTGCATAATTTCACGTTTTGAAACTTTTTGTATCACAGTCGTATTTGAATGAATGGCTTTTTAGGAATATTGCTACACATTTTGTTTGAAATGTTTTCAGTTTTTCTTTTTTATTTAATTTAATTATTTTTTTTTTTTTTATTTTTTTATAGTTTCCGTGCTTAAATAAAAATGTTAGAACTAAATTAGTTTGATAAGTGAGTGCCAAAGGTACTCTGTACCTTTACTTGATAAAATATTAAAAAAAAATAAATAAATAAAAAACTAAAAATTAAATAATTTATAATTATTCTAAATGATATTAATTAAATATTAAACAAAATGAAATATCGATCGTATAGTATAAATAAAATAATTATATTTTAATTTATAAGTCAAATGTATTTTTAGTTTTACGGTATTTTTTTTTTTAATTTGCAATAATAAACGATATGAAAAACGATTAAAAATTATAAAAACACAGTGTTTTTATTTAAATCAGTAAACAGGCTTAAAGTAATTTAAATTCAATCTTAATATTAAATTGATGTGCCAAAAACAAATCAAGTTAGCTAACTTTGTATATCCTAAACTGTAGTAAAGTCTATTACAGACAGAAGAGCACTTTTTTCAATAGTGTTGCATTGAATCACACACGATAGATAAAAAGGAAGTGACAGCTTCATTGAATTAAACTTATTTAATAGCTCGTCGTGATACAACATGAAGCGAAGCCCGAGAGCTAACGAACATGTCCTGATATAGACCTTCACATTAAAGAATAAATTGAAAACTTGAAAGTTTAATGAATCTAATGATCGATCTGATAACAAGTGATTATGTTACACTATCAACACAGTGTAAGCAAATCGGGAGAAGTTTGATTGCAGCCGGAGACGTTTCGTTCGTATCAAGCGTTTTATTACATCTGCCGAATTTCATTTACAGGTAAGCTAAATAAATATATTGACAGAGATGTATTATTTAAATATTTATATGGTACTCTTCATTTCAGGTAAGCAAAGTCTCTCCGTTTGACTATTTATTACGCAATCACCCATAAGAATAGGCGTATTGACTGATATGCCTTACGATTTAATTCAAATAGTCTGCTGGTATGTTTTCTATCCAAATTAGGCCAATCAAGTCTACCAGCATCTAATGAATACCTCTCCCTAATGGATAGCACAACGAAGGTAAGAGAGGTTCAGTTTTATTCGAATGTAGATTAGTATTTGGCACAAATGTGCCTACTGTAGCATGTTAAACAATTATCACGCAGGTCTCTATGACTAGAAATTAAGATGAAAGTTGACAAATAACTCACGCGAGAATTGATCAACAGTTTAAACCTAAAGTTTGCATTCGAGAGAGATCCGATAAACTCCGAAGCGTGATTAATAGACTTGAGGCTGAAATATAATTTCAATTAAAATCGTATACTGCCTAAGTAACTCTCCCTATCTTCATAACTTTTAATATCTTAACGTAAATCTTTTTAACGATTAACATGGCACTGACTATACAAGTTAATAAATTGATTTTAAATCCAATATTAAAAAGAGGCTCTCATTTCCATAAATATATACTCATAGTGGATAATATTGTATGTATGCGTACATATGTACGTGTATTCATTTGTTTGTTAATAATTTTAAATTTAAAAATTACCAAGAAAAGCAACCCCTTTTTCTGACACAAGAATAGAAGAATGATTGCACGGACTGTGGTGATGTACAAGAAACACAGTGTCTACCTGTACAAAAACCGCTTCTTTTGTTGTAGATTTTAACACGTAAATATAGCTGTACGTACAAGTATTTTTTGTGTAACCATAGGGCTGCCTATTGATTACCAACCAACTTGTTGACTCATAATCATGCTGAAGAAAAACAGGGAAATTAGAAGAAAAAAAAAGTACACAGAGAGAAATATTTGGGTTTCATGGAATGGAAATCGAATAAAAACGTCTGGATAGATAAGTTGATAACCATTAGCAAGTTCACGTTACAATTATCTCACTTTCTTTCTTCACTATGTTGATTACCTCAGGCTAGATAAGTAGACAAAATTAGCTGATTAAGTATCCCTACACTATCCTCCATTTTTTCGAGTTAACCTCATAAGAGCTGAGTTCTCGGATGGCTGCCTGACCATCAGATAATATTGCTATGTTCCGACCTTTATACTTTCTATCCAAGTTGAATTGAGCACTTCATTCGTTGACATATACTTCTGCTATCGCTATATGCTCGAAATATTTCACTATGTGACCAGCTCCTATCTTACAGCTCCGGTATGCTTTACTTAAAGCACATGAAAAATATCTACGCTCTACACTGTTATCTGATCACCATACTATAGTGCTTTCTCAATCGTTTGCTGTTTTCAGTTCCAAAGAGAGTCCCCTGTCTATAATCTTCGAATCTTATTGATTTCTTTGGCCAGGTTTTTAAAATCGAAATCAGTTTTAAGTTCACGAATTATGACACGCGTATGTCAATGTTATCTTGGGGAGACGAAATAGGTCAGTAGCTCCATATCTTGTTCAGGGAAAAGAGGTAAAATTTCCAATGTTCTATGTACTGTCTCCTTCTTCAACTGCATAATTTCCAAAACATTTCTTCCACTGTATCCACAACTGACTGTTAAACGTTGAAAGAATTTTAAAAACTTGTTTGCTAGGCTATCAGCCATATAGCCTGTGTATGTATGTGTTCATACTCACCGCGATCTAAACGTACCAATTCGCTCGTAATTTAAATTGTTCGAATGTAGTTGACGACGGTCATGTATTGCCTGCCGTCATCAGACTTATTGGTCCAACGTTAGAAAAGGTCTATAAGAAGGCAACACCACCACTACCACCAGCATTGTACACATAACATGGCATGCCTAACATTCACGTAAACCTCGTCGTACTGGTGGTGTCTGTGTGTGTTAAGCGTTGGGTTCTTTTGGCGCACTTGCACGCATGTGTACAGTGTTTTTACGGTTCGGCTTTTTGTTTCAATTCTTTTCTGGGCCGATGAGTCATCTTTGTTTACCAGAGAGACGGATGGATAGTTTATTATTATTGTTGCTGTTGTTTTTCTTATTTTCTTTTTAATTTAACATCATTGCAGCGAGAATGTTTGTCGTCTTGAATTTCTACCTGTTTTAGGGTCTTTCTTTTTATCCATCTTGTGATACTTCTTTTCATTGATTTGGGTAAGGAATTGAGATTTTTAATAAATATGCGTTGAATTAGTGTGGGAATAAAGAGCAAATGAAGTTGGGTAATAAGAAAAAGTAAAATTTTGGTACTTTTGAAGGATAAGTGGTACTTTTACTACAGACTGTTGTGGCTGTATATTAGAAGATCGCCACCTGGCCCAAACGGGACCAAATGGTTATAGTTTGGATGACAGTGGAGATAGTTGGTTAAGTAATTTCGAAAATTTGTTATGCCTATTGTATTGCTAAACTGCAGGAGCGGTGAGTTGGCGCTTCTGCCAAAAGTACTTTTCGTGGTTATGCACGATATCAATCAGATATTTTTACTATGTGCTATCCTTTGTACTAGCTGTACAAGTTTAACTGAGCACATCTTTCGTTAGCATATGCTTCTGCTTGGTAGATGCTCACGTGTTTACCGTATGCTTGAAATATTCCCTTCTTTCTTTAATAACTATGATACGAATACCCTGGCTAGACAACTCTTAATGGAAAACTGTTCTTGGATTGATCGGGTTGAAACCGAATAACTAAGTAACAGATGTGTTCTATACGAATATTACAGTAGAATCCATTAATTGAACTTAAATGGGCAAACTCGGACTGCCAGCCCTTCTCCAACTGGTTGCGCCAATAAGTTTTTACCTTCAAATCCTTGTACAGGATCTTATCTGGCCTTATTCCAAACGTTTCAGTAACTTCCATAATTTCAGCAGCACAAAAGGAAGACTGATAAAGGCCGTTATTTATATACGTATTGGATTATCTACGACTTTCTTTTTACAAAAAAGTACTTTCTAACTGTACATTTTTCCCCCATTTACCCGCAATGCTGCGGATGTTAGTTAAATTTGTTTTCTTTTACGTTGCATATACATTTAACCTGTAATTTTTCATCTGATAAGATGAGTTTTTTGTTTTTATTGTTCTTTTTTTATTGCTTTTTTTTTAAATTTATTTGTTCTTTTTTATTTAATTTTTAAAATGATGATGATTTAGTTGTGAGATCTTTAATAATGATGATGCCCCCCACCACCATCATTGTTTTCGTAAATCTTTTGATGTTGTTGTTCGGAAAAATCATGATTTATTAACAATTTGAAGATTATTGTTTAGATTTCCGATAATTTTAGGGATGTTTTCTGTTGGGATCACTATTGTTCTAGTACTGATGGGCAGGCAAGACGGATGCGAAAGTGTTTTGTAATACAAAGCATACAACAACAATAAATATTCCACAGGTAATCAAAGTGCCTTATACACTTGCGCACAAATACGCCAGTCTTCTTCTCTACACAAATAACGAATAAGACGAATAGTTTTAAATAATTTAAAACCGATCAGTCGTGATTATTAGTTAGGACATCATAGGAACTATTGAACCAGATCGGGTCTGTCATTGTTGTCTTCCAGGCCATAATGATATATCCGTGAACGAGATGGTGGCTCTTCTTGATAGATTGATTTCTTACTCTGTGTTTGACTTGCTCCTAATCTTCTCATCTCCTGAACCTATGAACTTATCGGAAATATTCCAGAAGCTCGGGAATGGTAGATCAGGATGTTTTGCAAGTACAAAAGTCTTTGGCATTCTATTGTCAGACAGTGTGACTTAAGTCCGTCGTCAAGAATTGGGAATGGATCGCAGTTCGATAATTGGAAGATACGATACGATGCAACATCTTCTCTGTAATCATCCAGTGCAAGAGATTTTTTGTGGGTTTGAACTTTCTGTTTGGGTTTTCGACAGACATAAGTGGCACTGCCTTATGCATTATACTGGATTTTATAGGGAATGCCCATGCTCTCCTATAAATTCAAACTTCGGCGAGATACTCTACGTAAGCTGCGAATAGTAAGTAGATGGGCGGCTAGTAGTTCCTGTCGGTTAGCGAGGGTAGCTATCACACCATCTTTACAAAGAATACACTGGTTTCCTGATGAGAACTAATAGGGTGATATGGCCGTTCCTAACCTAACCTCTTATAAGTTTCAGCTCTTAGATTGACCATAAACAAAGCTTCAAGATTGGCTGACGCTAAGGCTTTTAATACAATAACTAATGGCGTGCGTGTGGTGTTTGTGTAGTGGTATTTTCTTCATCCTGATGGAATAATGATTGTCTGTGTGCGTCGTGAGGGCAACGGGTTTAAGTTGTTGCATTTGTGTTGCTGGAATTTGGTCGGATTTGACGGACGCACCCCAAAAATTAATTTCTTTTTAGTGTTTCTAGCGTTGTGAGTTTTTACAAAGTATGGTAAATTTACCCTGTGTGGTGAGTTCTCAGGGTGGTGAGTTTGTCAGGTATGGTGAATAAAATTTACCAAAGTGAAGTGATCTATGGTAATGCAGTAAATACAGTATTCCCTCGATTTACGTCGTAGAATGTTCCGGAAAAAGGCGACGTAAATCGAATTTCACATTGCTCATACTACAAAGTAGTATGTTTTTAACAAGGAACTTAAAAAAGTTACAGTAATCCCTCGATTTACGTCACAGTTGGTTCCAAAAAAAGGCGACGTAAATCGAATGACAACGCAAATCCAAGTTGAAGGGAACAAAATTTTTGACGACGTTAATCGAAACAACGTAAATCGAGGGAATACTGTATTTACTGCATTACCATAGATCACTGTACTATCAGTGGTGAATTAAACGGTGCGAGTCTAGAATAAGCAATTTTCACAATGCTTTCATAAAAAATAAAATTATTTTATAATTAAATTTTTTAATAATTTTTTTACTCTGTTAAACTTGTTTAAAAAAAAAAACTATGAACTAAATAAATTTGGTTATTATTTTCCCCACTTTGTTGATTTCTTTTTTAGAAGTTAGTTACAAAATTTTACATTTCCTGGCAATATTATTAATGAAACAGAAGTTATTCACCACTACTTAACACCATTTCATAAGTAGAATCCACCTTTACCACAATATTGGCAAGAGAGATATAAACTGTATTTTGGCTATTTCCCCGTTTCTCTCTCACTCACTCTCTCTCTCACTCACTACGTCTTATTAAGTTGTGTTTAATAAAAACAATCACACATACTTAAAAGTATGTGTAATTTTTTTGTGTGAATATTTGTATAACTGGTTGTTGTTTTTACATTTTTGTTGTTTCAGAGATTCCCATGCTTTAGAAATCGTACGTACTGTGAGCGTCAAAAGAAAGTGTACAATTCATTAATAAATTACAGTTAATTTTTTTTCAAATTATTTTATTGCCAGTTTTTAAAATTGAAACAAGAAAAGAATTAGAAAATTTTGGAAATATTGTAAAACGGGCACTCTCCTTAAGTGGAAAACTTGAGTTGAGATTGTTAGAATTTTATCCATAGTGTACACTTTCTTTTGACGCTCACTGTATGTACGTACGCATGACAAGTTAGTTTTATCTGCAAATAAATGAATGAATGTCTTATAGGGTTGAATATTTTCGATTGCGTACTGAAAATAAGAGTTGAAAAGTACTTTTTCAAAAGCACCATCCATTGTACATGGGAAGGTCTTGCGTCTTGGGTCCCAGTAGATCGATCTCTACGATAAGATATCTTTTTCTGAGTTCAAGCAAGACAGGTAAATGATTTCGAGGTTGTTTGATTGCAAAAGTATGAAAGTCCAATAATATAGCCACCTTAATATTGATGTAGGGTAACAACAGCTATTGCGTGCATTAAACACGATACCTAACACCGAATAAAATGACTACAAGATAAGGTGAACAGACACAGATGTAAATTAAAGAATAATAAGAGAAAATTTTTAAAGTAAACAAGAAAAAAAAAACAAATATTGTAAAGTAATGTTTAAAACAAATATATGCACACAAACGCACATACCAACATTGAGATACATACATACATGTTATGTGTGTGTTGGTACAGGTATCATAGAATTTCTTTATTGATGGGTTGGTAAGCATCACATAACATTTTTCATGTTTTTTATCCGTCATGTCAAATCTTATAAATATGGGGAGCCCAATATATTACATAGTTGGATTAAAATTATAAATCCGGAAATGCTTAATACAGTCAATACATCATTGACGACTTTTATACCTATCGCTCACTCACTTCTATAATAGAAAACAAAAAAAAATGACGGCAATGCTGCGAAATTTTACCTATTTTTAAACTAGACGTGCCTGTTTTCACCCACCGCCGCTTAAAACTATTGAAATAAAGCATGTACTGTTTTGTTGATATGTTTGCTTTGTTTTTGTTGTTGCTGTTGTTATGCTGGATAACTCTCACGTATGTAAGTAAACACAATACAAACGTAATATGGACATGCATGGTGGTTGTTCAAATTGTTTTTGTTGTTTTTGTTTTCAACACTGGCGTTCTTAACTCTCAAAACTGGATTTGAGCAAAGAAAATATATGTATGCAGATGAAAAGGCCTAACAATAGCAACAACAACAAAAATTTAAATTTTTTCATATTATTTTATGATTTTAATCAAGCCGACAGTTGTACAAAAAAGAAATCGTGTGTGTTAGTTAGAAAAAAGGAAAACTCATGTAAAAACAACAATTAATTTGGAGGTGAATTGTAAACAAGTAACACACACAGAGATAATAAGAGTTAGAATCAGAGTCAGAGTCAGTGACTGAGAGAGTTTTAAGATGTTAAAGCAGAAAGAGAGTTGTTTTTTAAACGGTTTAAGTGAGTGAGTGGGAAAAGAGCCAAACAAGTTAAAAATGGTGGTTTAAAAGAAACCAGAAAACTGAAAGAGATTTAACCATATTATGTGCGCATGTTTATTTGTTGTTGTTGTTGTTGCTGTTGCTGCTTATTGCTACAAAGGAGCGGCTAAAAGATGGCTAAAAATGTATTCAGTAGTCATTTACCTTTTTGAGAGCTCGGTTTCGTTTCAGTTTTGTTGTAGCGTTAACGGCAGACTCTTACAAATCTTATTGAATTAACAAAAAAAAAAAGAGGAAAAAAGCAACAACAATAAAATCTATTTTTCTAAACAAGAATTTTTGTAACAAAACGGTGAAGTGAGTGGAAAAAAGAAAATATTTTTTTATATTGTAATTAATAAATATTAAAAGAAAATCTTGGAATAAAATATATAATGTTAATGGGTGTGTGTGTGTGTTATTAAAAGAATAAAATAGGAAAAAAATGAAATAAAATAATAAAAAAGCAATAAGAAGTAGCAGCAGCAAGAAGACAAAAATCCTTAATATCGATTTTATGTTGCGCACTAAAAGAAAAAATCCATTTACCACAGTTCATACTTAAATACCAACAATAAGAACAACAACAACAACAGCTAACATAACATAAAGCAAGAAGAAGAAAATAAAAAACGAGGAAAATATATATAAAAAAGGTTAAAACAAAATAAGCAAAAATAAAAAAGGTAATTGTTATTATGCAGTGGTGAATACCGTGTGAATGCTAGTGAGTGAGCACAGAGTTTAGCTTAGTGGTGGTGAGCTTTTTTTAAGTGAAATAATACACAGTAAAAATTTAAATGACAACAGCAGCTGTAGGCAATACATTGATGGTGTAAACGAAAGAAATAAACCAAGTTTTATATTTTTTTCTCTTAATTTTGTATTGTTGTTATTGTTATTTATTGTTTTTTGTTGGCCAAGTTAAAAAGCATAAAAGTTAAGAAAAGAGAGAGAGAGAGAGAGAAAGAAAGAAAGAAAAAAGGCCTGCGAAAAAAGCAAGCAAGCAAGCAAACAAACAACAACAAAAGAAAATTCTTTGTTATACAAAAATTGCAAAAAAAAAAAAAAAAAAAAGGAAGAAGTAAAAGAAAATCTTGGAAAATTTGAAGAAAATATTAAAAAGAAAATTTATAAAATCAAATAAATTGCAAGTAATGAAAATCCATTGAAAATTAAAAAGAAAAAAAATCACAAAAATTAATTAAAAATAATAAAAAAAAAATTACAAGTAATTGTTATTTTAAATTTAATTCAAAAATATCATATTTTAAATTTTCTTTATTTTAATATTTAAAATAAAATTCAAATATAAATACAAATGAAAAATTTAAATTAAAAGAAAAAAAATATTGATTTATTGTAGCCTAAAACAAAAAGAATCAGTGAAGAAGTGAAAAATTTTTATACCCTTTAAATTTACAGCTAAACACCACAAACTATATTTGAAATATAGCCCCGGCATTTGTCCTACAAACTCATTTTGAAGCCCGTTCAATATTAATTTGGATTAAATTAAAATAGCAAGTCCAAGTAAGTTTTAATATTTATTTATTGTTTGTTTTACAAATAGAAATAATAAAATAAATAAAGTTTATAAATAACACCGAAATAAGGATACACATTTTAGAATTTTTTTCTTTCCTTTTGTTTTTACGACTTCCTTTCGTTTTTACGGCACAGAACGTCATATTTTTAAATGTGTGTGTATGTGAATTTATTCATGCCTGTCAGACGTATTTGTCCGCTGCATGGTGTATATGTGTTGCAAAACTGAAATTTTGAAATGGTACTAAACTATAACTGAAAGAGTACTTTTTTTTTTATTAAATGGTACTTTTGTAAAACATCACATACATACATATTGGTTATAATAACCCTTCAATCAGGATTATGATCTAACTTCTCACACCACTTATTTTGTGTGTGTTAATTTTTATACATGAGTGTTGAGACCTACTATTTAAAGTCGACTCCGAACAACAGATTTTTGAGAAACTATCATGGCAATTTTATTTACTCTCAGAATTTTTTCCAGAAGGAAGTCGCCGCAGAAATATTTTTTCATATTTCGTTTTGATGGAGATGTCTGGCATGGGGTTTGAACCGTGGGATCACGTCCAATAAGCCCGGACACTACCTACTAGGCTGTTTATTTACTTATATTTAATACACATACGGCACTAAACAGAAAAACTAACGACTTATTCGTGTTCCTCACATACGAGACAAAAACAGCTGATTCGGAACGTAACAAAACGTAAAAGCCCCGTTTAGTCAACCGTCGATGGAACGTATTATAACATACGTTCGTTTTTAGCATATGAAATGCAATGCAAATGCTTATCGAAATTACATTACGGTTCGGCAAGCGTTTTCATTGCTTTTCGTTTTCTAAAAACGAATGTACGTTCCGTGGACGTTTAGCTAACCGGGGCTAATGCATTAATAGTTGAAAAGCCCAAGACATAAAACATTTAATAATAAAAAAGTACTAAAAGCGTAGCGGGGGTATTGCGGTATTTTTGAAATAAAAAAGTACAAAAGTACCGAATTTTACAACACTGTTACGAATTTTATTTATTAAAGCAACAACAACAAATCAAATCGAAACACGGCTATGTCCCTTTCTCTCAATTTCCAATTACAACAACCTAAATCATTTGCCCTACTAATATTGGTCAAACAAAATTAGGGAAATTTATATGTTCCCTGTATTCAATATTTGCTTTGACTACCATCTCACTTATGTAAGTAAAGAAACATTATTTTTTACTCACCCAATTTGCGCTACACACGGAACCCCTTTTATCTGTGTTTTTAGTACGGCAAGCCATTCTACTTGATCGAAAATTTATATGCATTCTTGAGTCATTTTCATACAAATTTCCAATTGACCAAAATCACTTGCCGTACAAAAACAATTTCCTACGCACACACACACACACTTTTTAAGACGCCATTCTTTTTTTCTTTTTCATTTTTGTGGGAGCACCCTCAAATGAACTTTTTTCTTTTTCGATTTTCATCATTTACTTTTATTTTTTTCGCATAAAACTTATGATTTCTTATATACTATTAACTTATATTACATTTCAACACACAATTTAATAAACATATTCGAATATACCAATAAATTTTTAATTTTCTTTTTTTGCCACAGAATAACACCCGACCTGTTGCGCTTTTATCAAAGAAACTAAAAATGTCGCCGTTTTATTTACCAATTTCCCACTTTAGTACAAAAAATATTCCTTTAATTTCGTTACGGCATTCTTATGTTTACATACGTTGAATGTTGTTTGTATTTCAATGTTTTCAATTGTAGGTGACCCTTGTTTACTCTCCTCCCTTTTGGGTGTGATCTCTTGCTGTTGATACCGCCAAATGCTGTTGCTCATGCGTACGTAGTGTGTATGTATATATTTTGTGGGTTTTTTTTTTTTTCATTTTTTCATGGGTTGCATTTCTTTGGGATATTTTTTTTTTTTTGATATTTAAGTAAATAGTGACTGTGTTGTTGCTATTGTATATTAAGATTTGGAAATGTTTTTTTGTTGCCATGTTTAGTTTACGCACGATTACGATCAAAGAATTTACTTTCTACTGTGTTTTAAATTAGTATTTAAGCTTTGCTCAATAAAAAGCAACAAATAACTCCTATTTGGATTCAAAAACATAAAAATACCATCTGAAATTGTAAGAGCTTCTTAATTAAACTAGAAACTATCACTTGTTACAGAAAAATTCTAATAAATATTCTCGCTTCTACTTTATTTAACTAATAACAAAGGAAATTTATTTGTTCCCTAAACATTTTGTAACAACACCACACTACATTCTATACAACAACAAAACAATTCGCAACATTACTGAGAGTCTTTCTCTCAATTCGCTATTGTAAACCCAAGTACAAAAACAACACATATTCTGTCTCATATGCTAAAATTAAATCAAGGAAATTTAAATGTTCCCTAAGCGAATAGTGAATGCTTTGCATACCACCCGACTTAAGCTAGTAAAGGAAAATAATGTTGACTTACCCCATTTACACCACACACGGAACTCCCTCTGTGTTTACTTACAGCTGTACGGCAAGCCATTATACTTGATCCGTACAAAAACAATTTCTTAAGCATCTCGTCATAACACACATACTTTTTCACACACATACTTTTTACGACACCATTTTTTTTTTTTTTTTTAATTTTTATGGGAGCACCCTCATAAACTTTTTTCTTTTTAGATTTTCATTATTTACTTTTATTTTTTTTCACATAAAACTTTGATTTTTTATATTTTACCAACTTATATTACATTTTAACACACAATTTTAATAAAAAATAACCGAATTTAACAATAATTTTTAATTTTCTTTTCTTTTCACGGAAATTACACCCGACCTGTTGCGCTTTTATCAAAGAAACTAAAAATGTCGCCGTTTTAGTTACCAATTTCCCACTTTAGTACAAAAAATATCCCTTTAATTTCGTTACGGCATTCTTATGTTTACATACGTTGAATGTTGTTTGTATTTCAATGTTTTCAATTGTAGGTGACCCTTGTTTACTCTCCTCCCTTTTGGGTGTGATCTCTTGCTGTTGATACCGCCAAATGCTGTTGCTCATGCGTATGTAGTGTGTATGCGAATATTTTGTGGGTTTTTTTTTTTCATTTTTTCATGGGTTGCATTTCTTTGGGATATTTTTTTTTTGATATTTAAGTAAATAGTGACTGTGTTGTTGCTATTGTATATTATGACTTGGAAATGTTTCTTTTTTGTTGCCATGTTTAGTTTATACACGATTACGATCAAAGAATTTACTTTCTACTGTGTTTTAAATTAGTATTAAGCTTTGCTCAATAAAAAGCAACAAAACAACAACAATAAATTCATTTAGAGCAAATTTGAATTTTTTAAAAACATAAAAATACCATCTGAAATTGTAAGAGCTTCTTCTTCTTAATTAAACTAGAAACTATCACTTGTTACAGAAAAATTCTAATAAATATTCTCGCTTCTATTTTATTTAACTCATAACAAAGGAAATTTATTTGTTCCCTAAATATTTTGTAACAACACCACACTACATTCTATACAGTGCTATGAATTTTATTTATTAAAACAACAACAAAACAATTCGCAACATTACTGAGAGTCTTTCTCTCAATTCGATATTGTAAACCCAAGTACAAAAACAACACATATTCTGTCTCATATGCTAAAATTAAATCAAGGAAATTTAAATGTTCCCTAAGCAAATAGTGAATGCTTTGCATACCACCCGACTTAAGCTAGTAAAGGAAAATAATGTTGACTTACCCCATTTACACCACACACGGAACTCTCTCTCCCTCTGTGTTTACTTACAGCTGTACGGCAATCCATTATACTTGATCCGTACAAAAACAATTTCTTAAGCATCTCGTCATAACACACATACTTTTTCACACACATACTTTTGACGACACCATTTTTTCTTTTTTTTAATTTTTATGGGAGCACCCTCATAAACTTTTTTTCTTTTTAGATTTTCATTATTTACTTTTATTTTTTTTACACAAAACTTTGATTTTTTATATTTTACCAACTTTAATTACATTTTAACACACAATTTTAATAAAAATAACCGAATTTAACAATAATTTTTTAATTTTCTTTTCTTTTCACGGAAATAACAACCGACCTGTTGCGCTTTTATCAAAAAAACTAAAAATGTTGCCGTTTTAGTTACCAATTTCCCACTTTAGTACAAAAAATATCCCTTTAATTTCGTTACGGCATTCTTATGTTTACATACGTTGAATGTTGTTTGTATTTTAATGTTTTCAATTGTAGGTGACCCTTGTTTACTCTCCTCCCTTTTGGGTGTGATCTCTTGCTGTTGATACCGCCAAATGCTGTTGCTCATGCGTACGTAGTGTGTATGCGAATATTTTGTGGGTTTTTTTTTTTCATTTTTTCATGGGTTGCATTTCTTTGGGATATTTTTTTTTTGATATTTAAGTAAATAGTGACTGTGTTGTTGCTATTGTATATTATGACTTGGAAATGTTTCTTTTTTGTTGCCATGTTTAGTTTATGCACGATTACGATCAAAGAATTTACTTTCTACTGTGTTTTAAATTAGTATTTAAGCTTTGCTCAATAAAAAGCAACAAAACAACAACAATAAATTCATTTAGAGCAAATTTGAATTTTTTAAAAACATAAAAATACCATCTGAAATTGTAAGAGCTTCTTCTTCTTAATTAAACTAGAAACTATCACTTGTTACAGAAAAATTCTAATAAATATTCTCGCTTCTATTTTATTTAACTCATAACAAAGGAAATTTATTTGTTCCCTAAATATTTTGTAACAACACCACACTACATTCTATACAGTGCTATGAATTTTATTTATTAAAACAACAACAAAACAATTCGCAACATTACTGAGAGTCTTTCTCTCAATTCGATATTGTAAACCCAAGTACAAAAACAACACATATTCTGTCTCATATGCTAAAATTAAATCAAGGAAATTTAAATGTTCCCTAAGCAAATAGTGAATGCTTTGCATACCACCCGACTTAAGCTAGTAAAGGAAAATAATGTTGACTTACCCCATTTACACCACACACGGAACTCCCTCTCCCTCTGTGTTTACTTACAGCTGTACGGCAATCCATTATACTTGATCCGTACAAAAACAATTTCTTAAGCATCTCGTCATAACACACATACTTTTTCACACACATACTTTTGACGACACCATTTTTTCTTTTTTTTAATTTTTATGGGAGCACCCTCATAAACTTTTTTTCTTTTTAGATTTTCATTATTTACTTTTATTTTTTTTACACAAAACTTTGATTTTTTATATTTTACCAACTTTAATTACATTTTAACACACAATTTTAATAAAAATAACCGAATTTAACAATAATTTTTTAATTTTCTTTTCTTTTCACGGAAATAACAACCGACCTGTTGCGCTTTTATCAAAAAAACTAAAAATGTTGCCGTTTTAGTTACCAATTTCCCACTTTAGTACAAAAAATATCCCTTTAATTTCGTTACGGCATTCTTATGTTTTATATGTTGAATGTTGTTGTTGTTTTTATTTTAAAGTCTTCAGTTGTAGGTGACCTTTGCTTACTCTGGCTGCCTTCCAATATGTATCAATACAAAGTTTGTATACAGTTATACTACTGTATATAAACTATGTATGTAGATACGCAAAGTAACCAAACAATGCATCAACTATAAATCCGATGCCTGTTTGCTTTTTGACTGCGTTAAAAATACACATTGACGACGTTTTGAAATAGAATACATTGTATATATTTTGTACAGCGGCATTATGAAACACGATACTTTGTTCAAACACAAAGCAACTAACATTTTGGAAGCCAGCCTCTTCTCTTCCCTTCTGTGCATATGATCTCATATTATGATTACAATTATAACACTGTATATAATTTATAGGCTATCCCTTAGGAAATATAGAGAGTAATTATAGCGGTAAATTGAAAAATTTAGAAAAACAGGTGATTACAGTATTTTTCATACAAACAGTACTCCCTTAATTGTATGCGGAATTCTGTTTTCTTTGAAGTTTTACTAGGCTAACTAAAGTCACCCCCCCTCGTCTGCAGTGTAATGCGTGGGTCCTATAAGGACTACAAGGTCTCCATCAATTTGCAGAAGAAATTCCCATTTTGAACCAATGTCTTTACTTCTTTCCAACTCTTTACGCTGCGGTTTACTTCGGCTTGTCTTCTCCTCGTGTGAGTAAGGCATCCTCTTCCTCCATTTCCTTGCACATTCAATTCTTTAGTAATCATGTGACAGAGCAAGAGAAAGAGCAATTGAGAGTATAATATTCGTACCCAGGCTATTTATTCTCAGTGTGTATTTGTGTTGAGAGAGATTAACGGAAGTATTTGACTGGTTGGAAAAGAACCTTTTTCTTTTCACCACACTTCTTACCACCAGGGGCAAAGTTTAAATAACAGCAGCAACAAAAACAAAAGAAAAAGGGAAAAAGTATGGTAAGTTGGGAAAACCATATGACGCCAAATATCCTAATTTGTTTCACACACACATATACATTCTCTGTCTAGGAGAGAACACAAATAAACAAAATGTGTACCCATTGAGAAGTAAAATGTGTAGGAAGGATACAACTCAGCTCGCCGCCTTTAAACATTTTTTTAAAGTTATTTTAAGGTTATTTTTTGTATTATAAAGAGAAAAATCAAATCAATTTAAAGGAAATTTGCAATAAATTATTGAAATTTATTATGAATAATATTAAAAATTCGGTGAAAAATTATAAATAGAAACAAAAAATTATTACCACATGCACATACACACACACACACACATGCAGTTTAAAATGTTATATCATCTGGTGCTCCATAATCTGGTGGTGGTAAGGCTTTAGCCCATTCTGGAAATTCGCGATTTGGATAGACGACGAAATGCATCGTTTGGACATTTATAATAAGTATGAGAATGGCGAAAATTGTTGGTAAAATACCAGCAACAGCCTATAAGTAAAAAAGGAGAAAAAGAAATAATTATATTATTTAAGGTGCAGTAAAAAGAAATCCTTTATTTCGAACGATTTCACAAGTGATTGAGAAATACCCAAGATTATCCGAAAAATCTTCCTATGATCTGAAATTGTTAATTAACATTACTTTTTGGAAAATGACACTGCAGAAACCGTTAGGATTAATTCAAACCTTTGAAATCGTATGATAACCTTCTGTTGAGGATTATAAACTGGTCAATATATGGTTTCAACAGGACAAAGTCACTAGCCAAACTACATGACAGACTGTAGCTTTATTGCTTGAGAAGTATCCAGAAACAGTGATTTCACGTTTCGACGACGCCGTTCGACAACCAATGTTTTACAATTTGAGGAAATGTGCCTCAAAACGATCGATTGCAGTCTCCTATCTAGAGGCGGTCATTGTATATCGTCTACAATGGCAAGGTAGAAGTATTATAATGCAAGTTCCACCGATAACGTAGCTTTATATGTTTTCGCCTAACCTCACTTTTGTAACCGACTAATGGATAACGATTTTGCGCTAACATAATTATGCGCCACAATGGGGAACAGGTGACGTGATTACACGTCTAGTGCACATACCCCGAATTGTCAACGATTTTTATGGCCAAGAGTTGTCCCGTTGAAATATGTATTGTATGGACCGAAGCTGGTGACTTGATGGATTTTTTTTTTATCTTTCTTTAGATGCTCATTTATGCTTCAGTTCTGATTCAATTGCAGAAGTGGCTTTAACTACGTCAGCAAACACGAGAGAATCTGAATCTTTCCAGGCCGTAGCTATCGACTGGATTCAAATCGAAGAAAAAACGATAAACTCAATGTCATGTTACACTCTTAACTTGAATTTAAGCACCATACAATGGTGGAAGTTCAAAAACCTACAGATCGACAGCTCAACAGTAAATTATGAAGGTAATCAAGGGTAGCGATGCAGTTATATGTTCAATACAATATTGCAACACCACACCATAAAGATGATTTCTTGACGACAAAGTTAATTCTAGACACCGCAGGATGATGTGCAACTACAAATTACAAAAAAAAAAACTTACCATATACTTTGTTTTTATGTTGGCATAACCCGAAATGATTGCATTTGGTGGCGTGCCTACCGGTAAATGAAATGCCATGCTGCAAGCAATACCAGCTGGAAAAACTAACATTATTGGATTCATTTTAATGGAAACAGCCTAGAAAGGTACCAGAATCGGCGTAATCAATATATGAAATTAATCTGTTTTTAAAACACAATAATAAATACCATTTCCTGCAGTATCGGTATAAGAATATTACAAATCGGCACATTGGCACTGAAGTTGGTAAGGAATACGGCAAAAATAACAGCCGACGACTGTACCACAACTCCACTAAAATCTTTGAAAAAGTTCAATGCCTCTCCCACTAGCTTAGCCATGCCACTTTTTTGGCTGCCCTCAGCCAAGGCAAAACCGCCACCTGCAGATGAAAAGAAAAGTTATCAGCGAAAACAAATTTAATTTTGACGAGCAAGAAAAAGTTCTACGAACCCAATAGAAATACCAAACCCCAAGGCATGTGTGCTTGTATATACTCCCAACTTAGTAGAGCCTTTTCACGAACAGTAGAATATGGACCTGGAAATTTAGAAAAGTTCGTTTATTACATCTAATATCAAGATACAACTCATTTTGTGATGATAAAAAATATCTTTCTCATCGACGAATATCAAAAGAAGTGCAAGTCAAGAAAAATACGACATCTATTATATGTATAGTATATACATAAATGCATATTATCTCAATGAGAATTATTTTAAAAATTTTAAGTTCTTCTCCCTACAATTTCATTTTTTTTTTACCATAAATGTTGGCTTTGTCGCCTATAGCTCCGGTCCCAATAAAATCTCGAGCCTAAGGAAAACTCTTTTGGAATCCCACATACCATGTCTATGCAGTCCAGTAGGTCCACTCCCATCCGATTTATATTTATAAAACACTTTTTTTTTTTTTTGTTTGTTATTTTGACAAAAAATTAGCTTCGTCGCCTATATCTCCGGGTAAAGATGGCTAATCATCCGGCCAACAATTTCATAGCGAATGGTGTTGACAACAAAGGTAGTTGCATTCGGTAAAAATTCTCGAACGTTTAACGGGAATATTGACGCCTTTGCTCCAGTTGCCTGGAATGCAACTGATTTCCATGCCCGAGTGAATAGAGCCTGGACATTTCAATATTATGACCGCGATCGCTGTGAAGTGCTTATATCAGCTGGTTTTTTTGGGTGCACATTAGAATTATTGTTCTATAGAAAACTACTGTTTGACAGATCTGAGAGTAAATAAAATTGCCAAGAAAATTTTCTCGAAAATCTGTCGTTCAGAGTCGACTTTAAACTGTAGGCCACGCCACCCATATATAAAATTAACACACACACTCCACGTGGGGTATAAGAAGCTAAGTTGTAATCCTGACTAAAAGGTTGTAATGACCAATTCAGTAAAGTCGTTGCTGATTTGTGTGCCACTCCATAGGTGGCGCAGCTGAGATAAAAAAATACCCAAGATAGGGTACATATTGCAACTTAAACCTTCTAATCAATCACGTTTCATCACATTGAAGATTGAAATGAAAATCAAAAAATATGGAAACACTTACTCCCACCGATTATTTGAATTTATTGCCACTTACCTTCGGATTTACAATGGCTGCAGCAGAAACAAGTCATGGGAAAGAGAAATAAGCATAAACAACAAAACATAACCGGACATGATGATTTAATTTCACTGCAAATAAACAAACGCAAACAAACAAGAAAGAAGTCTACGAATAAAAATGGATTTTAAATTAAACATTCTACTTACACAGCATTCAATAAATTGGCCCAACCGGGAATGAAGCCGGGAGCACGGAAAAAGAGTAGCGCAACCATGCAAATAAACCAGAATAAAACCTGAATTTCATGTACTGTCATTGGACCCAATTCGTTATATTTTTGTAAAACCACTGCCTTAACCGTATCGGATGCGGATGTACCTCTTGCCACTTCTAAGCCCTCTTTGCTATTCGGGCGAAATAGGCCAAAATGGGTAATTTGTAGGCAAAAAAAAAGCAAGATAGTATCCACGACAACCATTGGTATAGCCCAAGCCATGAAACGGGGAAAGTCAATTATATCAGTAGCGTCAGGAAAACGTCTAAGAGCAATACTCTACATAAGTAATACACTCTGAATATGATAACTGAATGTGACATAAATTACCCCTCATAGATTCCTTTAAAAGTTAAATTGGTGCCAGTGCCAATTAATGTACCACAACCGCCAAAAGACGCTCCATATGCTACGCCAAAATAAAAACCCATAGCTATTTTCGAATGATGTTTTTTGCCCTCAACAGCCGGCTCTTCACTTTCATCCATATATATAGAGATAATGTTATTCTGTAACGATATAATATTAACATATTATTGGAATAGAATACAGAGAGATCCTTTACAGTTTCCAGTTCCTCCATTACAGCCTTTATTATGGGACACATCATGGCTGTGGCGGCTGAATTCGATATCCACAACGATATAAAACTGGTGACACAAACTAAACCGAAATGCAATCTGAAATGGTATCACAAGGCAAATATTGTTAGAAGCTTATCACGACTCAAGCATGTATACACAACACCACAGCACATATGTACATACCTTCTTGGACTGCAGCCAACAAGTAATATTGTCCTTAGAGCCACCCTCTTGTGCAAATTAGAAAATTCCACAGCTAAGGCCACAATTACGCCGCCCAAAAACATGACAAGCGTGTCTTTGAAATATTGTCTGCATGTCGTTTCCGAATCCTGCAAATGAGGGAAAGATTAACTCATACAGTACTACACAGATGTAGTAAAAAAAAAACCTGCCCCGTAGTCTAGTAGGTAAACTGTTAATTTACTGCACGATAAACCCGTGATTCAAACCCCAGCTCTCAAACATCTCAAACAAAAGGAAATATGAAGAAAATATTGCGTTGGGCGACTTCCTCTCAGCAGTCTTCTGACAAAAACTCTTAAAAGGTTTCACAAAAATCTGTCGTTCGGGGTCAAAATTAAAACTATACGTGCTATCACTCATGCAAAAAAATTAACACACACAACATGGGTGGGATGAGAATCTAGGTTGTAATCCTGACTAAAGAGTAAAGTAAAAAACAGTGGCGTAGTAAAATGCAGGAGAAGGAAAATAATGTAAATTGTGGCAAAACTGTTTCAATAGCAAGCCAGATAAAGCCTAGGAACGATATAAATAATGAAAAATAAAAAAAAAATCTTGGGCTATTCGGTAAAACACTGCCGATATTTTCTCGAAAAGGTCATCCAGAAAACCAGGAGGGTTCTCTTTCCAACCGTAATAGTGGGATACCTGGGATAATTTTGGATCTCCAGAAGTACTGTAAATACAATACTTGGTAGCATGTCATCTCCACACACATTCTAACCATCCCATTATATAGGGTGATTTTTTAAGAGCTATAGGAAAATTTTTCAAAAAAAAACACATAAAATTCAGAAAAATGCATGAAATCTTTATTTGAATCGATAGTACGGTCCATATAATTTAATGTTTGAAGATTATTTCATGCAAATGTTGACCGCGACTGCGCCTCAAATGGTCCCTCCACTTAGTCCAATTTTGGCATAATCTTTCCAACATTTCGGCCGGTATCTCACGAATAATACCGTGAGATGATATCCAACTTTGTTTTACGCAAAATGCAAGAGCTTGACTTACATGACATGTGGTTTCAACAAGACGGTGCCACATGCCACACAGCACGCGTAACAATGGACTTATTGAGAGGCGAGTTCGGTGACCGGTCAATTGGCCGCCTAGATCGTGCGATTTAACGCCTTTAGACTATTTTTTGTGGGGCTATGTTAAAGCTCATGTCTATACAGACAAGCCCGCTTCAATTGACGCATTGGAAGACAACATTGAAGCATTTATTCATGAGATACCGGCCGAAATGTTGGAAAGATTATGCCAAAATTGGACTAAGCGGATGGACCATTTGAGGCGCATTTGCATGAAATAATCTTCAAACATTAAATTATATGGACCGTACTATCGATTCAAATAAAGATTTCATGCATTTTTCTGAATTTTATGCGTTTTTTTTTGAAAAAATTTCCTATAGCTCTTAAAAAATCAGCCTTTATTAGAGGATTCAGCATTCCTTCTCTCCCTTAGTATATAGCAGGGCTTTCACCGATTGCCAGTGTTAAATGCGCATCGATCTCAGAAGCTATAAATAGCTATTGATGCAACAGAGTGTGAAATGAATAACCTTCTGGAATAGAGAGTGCGCAGAGAAAGACAATTACCAGGATGACACGATCAATCAAGGCACAGCTGAGGTCTGGCAGGCAGAGCACTCTCGATTGGTATTGAACCCGTTGACCAGCATGTCAACAAAGCCCGCATGGCACAGTTTATTTTTCCAGCATAGAATACAAACGTTCTTTCCTTCTCTTTTCTATTTCCGAGTACAACAGAGTTCTTACAACAACAACAAAAAATCTGGATGCGGCTCTAAATGCATCACAAAGGCTTAAATTTAAAGAAAAAAAAGTTTTTTACTCACCAAAATTCCCAATGCAGGCAAGGCAAATAGAGGCATTAAAGAGGTCACATACAGTGGAATGCATTCCGTTATCCAGTAAAAGCAGCATACCACTATCAGATACATGCAACGGTATTCCTAACAAATGTAAAACGTTAAAGAAAAAAAAAACGAAGAAAACGAAGAAAAACAACCAACTTACGGCCCCCTCTCTTACGAACACTATAGGCAACGGAATTAACGGTATTAAAATGGTGAATACACCCTTCCAATGATTGCCACAAAACTTACCGAATGTGGGCTTATCATCTGCTGCTGCAGCATCACTGTCAAGAAATTCAGACTTTTTTATAATTTAAAAATTAAAATTTAAAAAAATTAAAAAAAAAAACTTACGCCATTTTATCTCTTGCTTATTATTTTTTCTTGTTATCGTTTTGTTCTGTCGTGTTTTATGAAAACAATTTATTTTATTTTTGACTTTTTAAACCAAAATTAATTTGTTTCGAATGAAATTAAACTTTAACAAGTAATTTTCAATTGTCGTTGTCTTCTTCTCTTTACAGATTTCTTTAATAACTTTTTCATTTATACATACATTGCAATACAATAAAAATTGAATGTGAAATAAAGAGCAACAATAACAAAAAAAAACAGCAACAAAAATGAAAAAAATTACTTAAAACAGATTTCGGTAAATGTCCTTTTGTGGTGGCCACCGCCTGTATGTGGAACATGCATCCCTATAGCGAAAGTTTAAGTAAAAGTCGTGAAGATTTAGTAACCGCCTCCAAGTTAGCCTCACAGATCGCTTTAGCCTCGTACAAACATCAACGACATGGCAGCAGTCCCAATTTGTATCAGGATCAAACGGATAACATACGAAGGAGGTAAGTAAATGCGCCATTAAGGCCGATTTTTTTTTTTTTTTTTTTTTTTTTAAACCAAACTTAAATATTTATTGTTTAAACGAGTTGTAGTTGAAATGCAAAGATAACACAGTATTTAAAGAAATATGTATTCCTCAGATGAGTCATTCAAATTATTATCAATTTTGATATTTAAAGTTTCATTTTTGATAACAAAAATATTTTTTTTTTTTTTAATTTTATCTTAAAAAAGATTTTCCATGCCATAATGCTGTTATTTACAAAAGAATTTTCAAAATTTCAAAGTATCTTTAACTACCATCAACTCTTTTTCAAGTTATCGATAACAGTATTTCTAGAATGAAATTGTCATCAACAAGAAACCAATTTTTTTTCTTAATATTTATGAGTCCAATAGATGAAGAACAGTTGCTTTCTCTTCTTCGGCTCCACGGCTTCTGTACACAATATTTGTACTGCGAGATCAACGTGTGTATCACGCATAAGTGTCCACGCATTATTCCTCATACGTTCCTGAGTGGAACAGCTTCTCTGCTACAGAGTGGCTGATATATAATGCAACAAGGTTAGGTTAGGTTAGAGGACGTGTACTTGTCCGTTAAGACAAGTACAATACCCGGAGGTCGAAATTGACCCATTGTAATGCAACAAAGTAAGGCGCTATATTTTTTTTTAATTTTATTGTTCAAAAGCAAAAATTGTTGGACATAATATCAAATTTTAGAATCAGTTTAAATTTGTTCGAATTGGCCACCTTTGTTACGAATTATGGCCTTCAAACGGCCGACAAAGCCATCACAGGCTGCACGAAAGTGGATCTGCGGTATTTTGGCCCACTTTGGTATTTTTTAGTGAGAATCTTACTCTCCAAAATGCCCCAGGCGCAAAAGTCCAACGGATTGAGATCCGGAGATTTTGGTGGCCATTGTGCGGTAGAAATGAAGCGAGGAACCTCCTTTTTAAGCCATTCTTGGTTGACGCGTGCTGAGCGCGGTGGTGCTGAGTCCTGTTGGAATGTCCATGGTCTGCGGTCGAAATGTTTGTCTGCTCAGGGCTTTAATACTGTCTTTAAGACATTTTCCCGATAATATTCGGCATTTATTTTGACCCCACGGTCGATGAATACGAGCGGGGAGCGACCATCGGCCGTTACGGCGGCCCACACCATTACCATCGGCGGCGCTTGAGTTCTGGTGGCCAATCGCAGGTGTAAATTTTCAGCTGACCTCTTTGGCAAGTAAACCCGATCATTTTGTTTGTTCACAAACTGCTCAATTTGGAATGGCTTCTCATCGGAGAAAACCAAATTCGGTAACTGGCCACTTTCGTGCAAGCGAAGTAACTCCTTGGCTCTTTCCAGTCTAATTTTTTTTTGTCCATCGGTGAGCTCTTGCACTTTTTGGAACTTCAATGGCTTTAGTCCAAGCTCATTTTTCAATATATGTTGCATCCGTTCTCGCGATATGTTCAGCTCACGAGCAATTTTTCTACCACTGTGGCGTGGATTTCGATCAAATCTGGCCATCACTTTTCGGATCATTTCTGGTGTTGTTACCGTTTTTTTTTTGTCCACTTTTTTGACGCGATGCAACACTGCCAGTATCACGGTAACGAGCAATGGTACGAGAAACAAAAGATTTATTCACATTTAAATGCTGGAGGGCTCTAACGATAGCCACCTGTGGTTTTCCAGCCAAATATAAAGCAATCACACTATCACGCTTGAATTCTATCACGAATAACTTTTTTTCTGAATGCAATAGATCAAAATGCTTTTGTAAGCTTGTAAATAATAAAATGAACTGTCACTGGAATAAATCTGTCAGCTGTCAGACGAGCGGTTTACAAATGATAACAACCTGAAGTTGGTTGCAATACATATCAGCCACCCTGTAATTCAGTAATTCTTATATAAATTGAAAAACGTAGACAAAGAAAATATATTTCTTTCAACAATGTCTAGGTAGGATATCGATGTTGTGGAAAAATTGTAGCTCAAGGTGTCCCTAATAAAACCCAATTATTGGTACATATGCATATCCCAAATAATTTTGGAGCTTAAAAATCGGGCTTGAAAATTTCACTATATTAACAGTGTATGGGCAGGATGATTAATATTGTGGGAAAAAATGGGACATAATGTCAAGGATTCCAAAACCGGTTTCCTTAAGGTCGGGCTTTACTTGGGACCGAGGATATAGGCGTCGACACTAATACAGGTAAATCTCTTTCGCATCGACGAATGTCCTAAAAAAAAAAAATGGAAGTCATTGACCCAAAAAAATGTAAGTCATCGTCTAAAAATATGCAAGTCATCGACCAAAAACAATTCGGCTCTGTTAAAAATTTGGATTTTAGCCTTTGCTAGTTAAATTTAAATTTATCTTCACACACATTGAAAAGCGTCTACTGGATGCTACAATTTTGAAAAATGATTCGAAGCAAGACTTCAGAACAAAAATTAATGAAGTAATCTGGAAACTACATATCTACGATTGTATATACTCTTGTATTTCTTGAAAAATAAATCCCATGTTTCCCTTTAGCAAATACGTACACTTGGCAACCCTAGCTATTAAAACCACACAAACACACTTAGTCTGCAAAACAATCACATGCTTTAAGTACTATAGAGCTGTGTTAGTAGTGACGATGAAAAAATACCTGTTATTTGTGGGACAGTTTCCCTATTCGGTAATATTAATTATTAAAAAAAAATCTACTATTTTTTCTTATAATTTAGGATTCCTGCACTTTGATCTTAGCCATAAGGCCGTAGACTAGTAGGTAGTGTGTTGGCTTATTAGACGAAAGGCCCGAGTTCAAATCCCAGGTCAGACATCAAAACGAAAATATGAAAATATTTCTTCGGCGACTTCCTCTCAGCAGATTTCTGGCAAAAACTCTGAGAGTAAAAATTGCCATGAAAAGCTTCTCAAAAATCTGTCGTTCGGAGTCGACTTTAAACTGTAGGTCCCGCCACTCATGTATAAAATTAACGCACACAACACGAGTGGTGTGAGAAGCTAGGACGTTGTACAATGGGTCAATTCGACCTCCGGGTACTGTACTTGTCACAGTTGACAAGTACACGTCCTCTAACCTAACCTAACCTAGGATTCCTGCAGCAAGTCCTATTTTTCCACAAATATCGATTATTCTGCCTAGGCATTTAGAAAAAAAAAGTAAAAGTTTTATTCTAATTTTTCTATTTCTCAAAATCATTTGAGGAGGATCAATGCAACTGTTCCACACAGGGTCATGTGAAGACACGTTTAAAAGGGGATGGGGATGGGGTACAGGTTTCATGCTATAATTTTGCACTCGAAGTGTTAAAGATCTAAATATTTGGTATTACGTATCGTTAAATAGCATGATCAATTGCTTAACACCGGTGATACGCGCCGCCGCCCGAAAAAAAAGACAGTCTAGTGCGGGCCACCGGTGGTACGCGCCGGCGTGAACGTGTTAAAAAATGTTCCTATGTAAAGTGATAGAATTGTTAAGTTGTCCTTAAAGAGACAGTATGTGGCTGGTAAAATGTGTAGTGACAAGCAGCCAGTCGTTATTATGAGCAAACAATCCCTTTTTTAGAATCACCCAACAAGCGCTTACTCTCATCTCAAATCATAATTAGTAGACGACTGTAGCTATATGGTGCTTATGTATTAGTGGCGGGGAGACAAACACCTCAATAACCCAACCATTTGGGAGAAACATAACTCAGTGTACGTGCAAATTCTCAACAGATCGGTAACGGTGTCGAGCGAAACGTTAATTTGCCATTAACTTTTGAAAAATAAAGGAAAAAAATTAAAAAAAAAAAATAAACGTTCGTAATTATTATTGTTGTTTTACGTTAAACATTTCGTTTTGCAGTTTTATGTGTTTATTGTTGTTGTTTTTTTTTTTTTAACGACAAAATTGATTGTTTATCAGAAAAGTAAAAATAAAAAAACCAGTAAAAAAAAATAAATAAACGAAACAAAAACAAAAACAAGTGCAAAATTCATTATCATTTTTGTTTTTGTCTTTTGTTTTGTTTTAATAACTTTATACTACAAAGTGTTTTATTATTATTTTGTTGTTGTTGTTATCATTTTTTTCTATTAAAAAGTTTTGCATTGATATAATATTGTTATTGTTGGTGTTGTTGTTGCTGTGCTGGTTATTGATTTTCTACAAATTTCTACTCTACGGTGTTTTCGAATCGAAAATGAAATTTTTCAAAAGTGGCACAATAAATAAATTAAAAAAAAAATTTAATAAATAAATAAGAATTGTTGTTATCAACAAATTAAAATGAATTTTTTTTATATTTATTTATTTACAATAATTTTGCAAAAAATAATTTTCAAAGTGTATCAACGACAAGAAAATAAAAATCAAATGAAATATTAAACAAAAAAAAAAAAAAAAAAAAAAAAAAAACCAAATAAAAATGACAAGTGATAAGAAAACAAAATGTATCTTAAAACAAATTAAAATTAAAAATAAATTAATATGGAGGGAAACAAAAAACCTATAAATACGTATGTACATACGTGTGTGTATGGGGTTTAAAAAAAGCTTTAAAACAAAACATCTCTTACAATAAAACAAATAACAATAACAATAAGAAAACAAAAATAAAAACTAATTACCACACACTCTCTCTTTTACCACACTCTTGCTTTTTTTTTTTTTCTTGTGATCTCGACGTTACTTACAATGTATGTTTATAAACAGTGTTGCCGTTTTAGTTTTAGTTTTTAAACAAATTTTTTTTATCTTCTACCTTCGGCGTGTTGGAAATTTAAATTTAGAGTGACATTAGGAGCCTTTATTCAAAAAATCGGAAAACACAATCTCAAATGCAAATAAGTGTACTAGTACTACATAGTACTATGAGTCTACTATGTGCTGTTAAGCGATCGGTTGCCTGTGTTTGGTTTAGGAAGAGTTTTTGCCAACCACTGGCTCCCACTCCACAGTTAAAACCATCAGTTGTGTGGAAACTCCCCTCCTCGGAAGTTCCACATGATCTGAGACCCGGCAGATCATGATATTTCACCTATCAAGCCCTTACTATCATCGATTTAACCCCATATGAGCCTACTGCTCGAATGGCGGTCTGATTATTAGACAGTATTGCTATGTCTAATATCTTTTGTGCTCCCTATCCAAGTAGAATTGAGTACATTTTTCGATGGCATAGACATCCACTTGGGAGATACACGCGAGTTTCGCCATGCACTCGAAATGTTTCATTCTTGATCCACCCTCTTTTAAAAAAGTGTATGCAGCTTCCAGATTACTTTATTCATTTTTGTTGTAAATGATTGGCTTAAGTAATATTTACATAATAAATAAGCCAGTAGTAGGTTATATCGCAGCTTCAAAACTCCATCAAATAAAACCTCGAATATTATTTGAAAAGAGCCTTCCAACAGGGAAGGCATTCAAACTTTGACATTTGATAACGGCTGTCTTGTTAAAGCTTTATTTGTAAAATTCATTCGGTCCTTTTCAACAAATAATCATAAACGAACATAGACATCCGAGTGTGTGGGCTCTGGACCAATTGGCAATTGACTCTAATTTTTATCGAAAAATCATCTTTAGTGATGAATATGTATTCGTACGTGAACAAACAAAATTATCGAATTGGGTATGACACCAATCCACATGAGATCCAAGATCGTCCAATGGATTTGAGAACGACGTTGGACAATTTCTTTTGGTCTGAATTGGATGGTATGGACACCAACGCCACATTGGATATTTTACAAGAGCGATTCGAGAACACAGTCATCTCACGTGGAAGTGATTTAAACACACTTTGTTTACTCCTCAATGGTAACACTGTACGTTTACTGTGTAACATTTTATTGTCACATGTTACTATGGATGTTGTTATTGTTATTTTTAAATGGGAAATACGATTCAAACAATACCACACACACCACATTTCTTGTTTATTTCTTACCTTGACGTCATTTTGTCTCTGTTTCTCTCATTTTCTTAAACGACTACTATGGCTTACTAGTTTTTTTGTTGTTGCTGTTGTTGTTAAACATGAATTAAAAAATAAATAAAACAACAACAATAGCAATACATTAATACAATATGTTTTATTATTAATAACGATTACGTACGTACGTAGTATTGGCGAGCTGTTAAGTGTTAGTAGTTGTTAATGCCAAACGTTTTGCATGTGTATTGAGTTGTTAACAAACACTCTTCGTTAAATCGTACTAATTTAGACGAGATGGGGGCAGTGTATTATTGTATTCGAACTACATATATGAGTTTGAAAACTTGTACTCATTATTGTCGAACAAAGCTTAAGTATGTATGCGTATGTAGTTATTTTTCATGAGTTTATTTGATCCACAGTTTTCCCATGAGTACTTTGGCGAAATGCGTTATAAAGTAGGGTGTGCATACAGTTAGGCATGCCTGATTGTCTTTTGTTAACTTATTTTATTTTGTTTTAATTTTAAAAATTGAATTGTTAGCATTTTAAAGTTGAGTTGTTATGTGTCTCTCTGTTAACTCAGTGTTAAAACGTATAATGAGAGGCCTAAGAAAAAATTTCCGTCTAAACTAACATGTGTGTCTGTATAAGTCCATGAAATTAAAACTATATTGGTAGGCTAATAATAAATATAACATCACTGTAATGGCATTGGATACTGCACGTTCTAGGATAACTAGAAGAGGCAGAACAGCCCTAGATTAGAATTTTCAAGAATCAACATGTTTTGGCAGATCCTTGCACACATAGCGATGGCAATTGAAAAAAGATTATTCGGTGTATATTCTGAATATTGCTTCCCTTGAAATCAAACCAATAGCAATAGCTGGTGATAGGAAGGCGCTTTAGATTAATTTTGTGGTGAACCTATGTTGCTTATATCATGGATCGACATTTAGGGATTTAAAAAGTTCAAACCCCTTGCAATCGAAATGCAAGACCAGCGTTACCTTGCAGTATTCGTAAGATAGCTTATGAAACCATCCTCAAACTTACTCAATTGATCATTTCAACCCTTAAGTCAGGACTACGACCTAGCTTCTCACATCATCCATGTTCTGTGTGCTATTGTAAGATAGCTTATGAGGCCATCCTCAAACTTACATCTTCCATGCTAGCTTCTCACATCATCCATGTTCTGTGTGCTATTGTAAGATAGCTTATGAGGCCATCCTTAAATTTACTTTCTTACTTAATTGATCGTTATAACCCTTTAGTCAGGATTACGACCTAGCTTCTCACATCACCCATGTTGTGTGTGCCAATTTTATTCATAAGTGGCGAGACTTATAGTTTAACGTCGACTCTAAACAGATTTTTCAGGGAACCTAAATAGTTACTCCTAACGCATTAGCCAGAAGACTACGGAGAGGCGTTTGTAGAAAGAGGTATAAACTCGACGCTGTTATTTAGTAAGCTTTCACACTAGACTTTGGGGGCCACCACAAAGCCCACAGTTAAATTGGTCGAAACCTTGTATCGGGTGGGCCATCTATCGGTTTAAATTTGTACAATCGGTTATTTCGAATCTGGCAATACTTATGTCATTCTATTCTATTCTCAAAATTCAGTATATTATCTCCACTAAACGTTTTGCATTGAGTTACGTTTGAGCAACGTTGGGATTTAATGTAAATTTATATCCAAAACAAAGACAATTGGTCAGAAATTGGACGAAAATGTCGTACAAAAAAAATTTGGTCACAGAGAAGGACCAATAGTGCCCGGTATACGCAAGTTTATTGCTAAAGTTCGTGAAACTTGGTCCATTTTTAATGCGCCAAGACATGAGCGTGCTCGTACAGAGCGTACACCCGTCAATATCGAAATTGTGGCTGAGAGTGTGCATTAGAATCCATCAACATTAACTCGTCATCGTTTATTGCGTCAAACGTTTGATTTCCGTTTAATAAGCTGAAATGGTAATGTCAATTGACCGCCAAGATGCTGCGATTTGACACCGTTGGACTATTTTCTATGTAGCGCCGTTAAAGAAAAGCGTTATTATGGTAAACCAGAGACATTTGAGCATTTGAATGCCAACGTTCGTGATGCCATTGCCGAGATACGACCTCATACACTCGAAAAAGTGCACGAAAATTGTTCCGATCGATTGAGGGGATCCTATTGATATTGCCGAATTTCTAAAAATTGTATCTCTGTGCGGTTATGTGTCGTAGACAATGCAAATACTTTTAAAACTAAGGCACGCACATACAAATCATTGAAGCTGCACATAACGGAAAGAAAGAAGAGTATAAAAATTATAAACAAAATATTAAACCAACGCTTTTTTTTTCTAAATTGTGAACAAAAACAAACACAACAACAATAACAAAATAATTAAAAATGGCATTAACACCTCCGGCAAACAAAAATTCAATACAGAAACTCATTGTCAGCAACAATAATTGATAGCAATAGAGAGCAGTTGATAGAAATGCTTATAAACAATAATAACAAAAACAAATAACTGTTGTTATACAAAATAACAGCGTTGCGAAATAATGGAAGACACAAAAAAAAATACCGGCCACTTGAGTTGAAATACTTTCTATATATTCATATAGCCAAGCCAACATCATGGAAATTTTTTTTTAAATGACAAATTTAAAAATGCGTTGAATAGGCTCAAATATTTGTTAACCCATTCGCTGCCAAGCACGAATATACTCGTCTTTGACAAGGAATCCCGCACTGCCAAGACGAGTATACTCGTCCTACTTTAAATATATTATAACATGCAGGCTTTTGAATTAGCAATTTTTTTTTGCCACAAACATAACATAAATATGTAAAAAACTTGAAAATTACTACAAATAAATTTTTTTACAAAAATAATACTTTATTTCTTACTTCTACTAAAACATACGCAAATACGAAAAAGGATATCGAGTCCTTCTGCCTTCCTATTGCCAACGACGAGTATACTCGTCTTTGGTTTTCTGCTTGTAAATGATTATGTATGATAATGCATGTGCTCTTACCAAGAAATAACAGGGTTTTTGGTAAACAATAACACTCAAAATATAAATGGCAATGGGAATGACTTCATATAATTTAGGCTTGGCAGCGAATGGGTTAAAAAGTTTTCAAAACAATACCATTTAGAAGGCAATTACCGAAAACATTAAGTTGGAATATCTAATTATAAAGTTTCAGTGGCTTTCTAAATCAAAATTCAGAATTAACCCATAGTCATGGAACAATATAATGTATGGATTCGAGAAACATATGTTGTGTGCAGGCATTTGGGCTTGAAATTGTTTCAGGGAATTTGCCCCACAAACGAATCGCATGACTGAAGAACGTTTTTGTCACATTGCGGTTGATCATACGTGTAACATATTTAGCTTTCGGATGCCATTCTGGTAACAGGAGGTTATCCTACTGTCTTTAGCAGTTGTAACTAGTCTGATGTACATATTTTGCACACTCCAGAGCCTTACTTACTTAATTGGCCATTAACAACCCGATTATAGGATTTCAGCTCTGCTTCTTGCGCGCCTTCGCATTGGCCACACCACACCCATCGATGACAGGGCTTCCTCGAATTGTCCTTCCGAAACAAACAAGGTCGTTCTCTTCGCCGACTTTCGCAAATTCCTGCATCAAATACCCGTCTCGCCGAAGCATCCTCATCCATTCGAACGACATGGCCGAGTCAGATCAGCCACACGATGTTAATACGCTGCACAACGTTGAGGAGTTCATACAGATCATTGTTAAATCGAATGCGAAAATCATTGCCAACTCGCACTGGACGAAAGATCTTACGTAGGACTTTTCTCTCGAATACTCTCAAGGCTGTTGCATCAGTGCTTAATAGTGTCCATGCTTCTGCGCCATAAAGAAGCATGTGAGAATGAATGTCTCATAAAGTATTAGTTTTGTTGTACGAGAGAGATCTCTCTGCTACTCAATTGCCTATTGGCAAGTGTGATCCTACGCTTGATCTCCAGACTGACATCATTTTTGGTGGCAACGGCGGATGTCCTTTTGTAGATTTTCTTAATCGTTTCTGACGTAGCCGCACCTTGACCGGTAAGGTGTTTAACTTCATCCAGGCAGCTCGTACGGTCACATTTAAACTCATAAACGATGGAACACACACGCTAAGATTAGAATCTTGCACGGCTTTAATATGTGTTGTCCTAAGGCCTATCAAATGATACTAAATTCGATAACTACGAGCTCGAAAAGCTAATTTTGTGACTGGCAGCTGCTGTTATTGCTATTCTTAATGAAAGCAAATATAATACCTGAATTTTTCTCTCTCTCTCTCTCTAGCCTGACATGCATTTTATGAAAGAAGTTGGCATTTAAGCATTAGCTTTTTAGAAGCTCTTTTAAATCTGATCACACTGGTTGTTCATAAAACTAAAAACAACTTTCCTTAGCAAACAAAACAGCGCTTTAAATCTAAAAGACTTTTTTTACGTCAGTATTTAATTTTAAATTTTCATTCGCTATGACCACAACCAACCAAACACATGCATATGTGTTCCCATTGTTGCCAACTACAATATTTTTAAAAACCACGTAAATATTGAACTTTGTTACCCGTATAGCAATAAATCAGTTGTCTATGGAGACAATGAATTTTTTTTTTCAGTGGAAAACTGTTTTCACTCGATTAGAATCGGCATTTGTCATCATCCAGACTATAATATGGCTGCAAAAGTGTCTGTACCAGAAGCTTACAGCTTATCAAACGAGTTAGCGTCGTAGCCAAGCATTATCCTGATTACTGACCTATAAATGTTGAAGCTGTGGCATCGATTCCCATCAAAGGCTTTCGTCTGTTACACTTTAAATAAAAATTTGTAGATTATTTCAAAAGGGAGCACTGGTCATCAAAAAAAAAAACAATTCCACTCTAATTTGTTGTTGTTTCCTCTTTTCTGCTCTTCTAAACTAATTTCCGGTATACCAACACACTGCATTGCATGAATAAAGGACGTTCCATAAGTGTTAGTCCACAGCCAATAAAGTATTTCTGGCTTTTCGTGGCTGTTGTCGATTTTGTCCAAATTTCCGTCGTGAAGAGATATCAAATGTTTAGATTTTCTTGCGGAAAAGAAAATACTTCTTTCTTAAAGAAAATATTTCTCGCAAAAACCCTTAGGACAAACAAAATTGCAATGAAAAGTTTCTTTTGAGAAGCTAGATCGTAATCCTGCTTAAACGGTTGTTCTGATTCCAGAGTGTGCTGCTATAATATATGTAAGTACGTCAGGCTTCCTTTAGCGATGGAAAACTATAGAATATGGCATCCATTTATGGATCTTTCTGGTCCTAAGTCAACCAAGCACAGAACTATTAAACTATTTAAAGAATAAGAGATTGGTTTTTACTACCCCTTATATAGTCCAATAGAAGCAAGCTCTCTAGATACTACTCACAATAAAATTGCTTGCATTTATAAAGAGAATTCCTATTTCTATTTGACGGGAAGTGTATTTACTGTTCTAATAACAATGAGTTGACAACATTCTATTTTCTCCTACTCATTATTTGTGAGAGATAGAGAGAGAGAGAGAGAGAGATAAAGACAAGATTAAAGAGTAAAAATACAATATTAACTGCAAAAACAAACAGAGTGTAGAGAGACTAAAAACATACAAAATAAAACATAATTATTGTACATATTAACGTAATCTGTGCAATTGTGATTGTTTTCATTGTTAAATTTTGTTGTATTTAAATTAACAACAATAATAAATAACAACCACACAACAGAAATTTTATAACAAAATATGTTTTGTGCATGTGTGTGTGTGTGCCTGTGTGTCTGTCTGTTTTAATAGCCCTTATAAAAACAGAAATAAAAATAAACAAAAGATTTAAAGTACAATTACAATAACAAAAGAAATAAAAAATTAAATAAATTTGGTTTATAAATAAAGCAAAAAAAAATAATAATAAATTGCCATAAATTTGTTAAAAGAATTCAAAAAATGTAAAAGCCATACTCTCACTACTCCATACATACATACATAATCTACTAAAGAACTCCGCTTTTAACACTACACAACACAAGAAGATCGCCTGCTTTAACGTTATAACTACTAATACGAACACATTTTAAGTGTTATCGTTTGCTATCTGTGTGCACATAAAGAGAATTTACGCATACATTGTACCTTGTTGCTGCCAACACATATGAACGTTTTTCAACAACCACTACTACCACGGCGACAACGACAACTTTTACGATCATCACTAGAACGACGTGTGCTGATATTAACGACATTGAAGCGGCCATAGTTGGGAATTTAATTTCGTCATGGTTTTTTATATTTCGTTTTTTGGTCGTAATGTTGAGCCGCCGGATAAAATATTGAATACAGAAAAAAGGTAATCGATAAAGGTCGCTGTCCTATTTGTCTATTATTTAATCATTTTTTTATTTACATATATTGCATTTAAAATTGTTAAAGTTCTACTTATGCCAAAGGTCACTTACATTATTACGTTACATAATTACAATTACAAATTCACTGCAATACTATCCCTAGATTAAACAGCCAGAGTATACCCATTTTTAGCTAGGGTGTTCAATGTTATGATTTATGATATAATAGGGCATTTAAACACACTGTTTGGCATTTAGTTCGGGAATTCAATGAAATGCTAGGCAAAATTTAAATTGAAGTCGCCATAGTCTAGTAGGTAGTAGGTCAGATATGTATCTCGAACAAAACGAAATATTAAAAGATATTTCTTCGCCACTCGTGGATAAAAATTAACACACACAGCATAAGTGGTGTGAGAAGCTAGGTCATAATACTCACTAAAGATTTGCAATTATGTACGTATGTACGTACGCTAGACAAAATTTCAAATTCATTGTAAGTAATCATCTTCTCAGCTCCTGCAGACAGTCTATTGTACTATTTGCTATCAAATACGTTAGACGTCTCTGAAGCACTTTGCGACGCTCTATTTCTTTAAAAGCGGCACCATTCCTTTGGATTCAGGCTTTTTTTTTTTTGTTCTAATTGTCGATTGGCTATCCGTAAAAATATTAAGATCCTGTGGCCATTATGATATTTAAAAAATATTTGTGTTTTTAGAACAAATCTACAAACATTAGTAGCCAACCTTTTTCGTATGTACTACATCCTGGCATCTCACATCATCCAGTTATATCAATTTTATCCATGTATTAATATTAACTTTAAATGAAAGGTTTGAAAAGCTTTTTCATGGCATATGGACAGATTTACTGGACAGACTACAGGGACGACTAAAACAATTCCTCAAACTAAGCCTAGAATATTCAATGGAAATGTAAGTTTCACTCTTTTGTGCGGATGAAATGGTACAGGTACGCAGCAACACGATTATCAATGCGAATATTGAGTTCTCAAACAACGAGAATGCCATACTGAAACATATTAATGGAAGAAAATAATACTGGATAAGCCATACCATAAAGATGGTGGTAGAATGGTCTATATACAAGGCTCAAAAATTATTAGAACTCAGCAACTTATACTAAAAAAAATAAGCAGCTAAGCATTTGGTTTCAACAAGAAATGATCCTCTTGACTTCAACTTTACTTAAAAAATATGAAATAAGTGATGACATTCTGAAAGTGCATTATCTTGTGAAGAGATTGGCACTTCGTTTGATCAAATCGGACAAAAATTACCGTAGTTATCATTTAAAGAGTATAATAGTCGTGTTATATTTTTTATATATATCATCTCATCAAATGAACTTTTAGTTCAAAAATTTTCTGAATTTTGATTGTTTATCGCAAAATGTGTTAATTTCACGTTTGAGCGACCACCAGAAGTTGGCCAATGTTTGCGCAAAGAGAAATAAAAATATTTGCAAAAAACACAAATATTAGCCAACTTCTGGAAGTCGTGCAAACGTGAAATTGACACATTTTGTAATAAACAATCAAGATCCATCAAAAATTCTGAAAATTTTTGAACCAAAAATTCATTTGATGAGATGACATACATATATAAAAAATATAACACGACTGTTATACTATTTAACTAATAACTACGGTAATTTTTATACAATATTATCAAACGATGACTCAATCTCTTCACAAGAGAACAGACTTTAAGTATATTATCACTTATCCTATATTTTTTTTATTAAAGTTTGCTACTATAAATATACAAACTTGAAAAAATATGAAAAAAATTCGAATTTTCCAAGTTTACCTCATCAAATCTAATAGCATATTAAGTCAAATAATAGATATATGTATACCGTTTTAAAGGTCCATCTCTCCCCTTTACAACAAGATTTCAATTATGGAAATCGGGTCAGAAATGTTTGAGTAATCCAGATATTTGTGCGTAAAGTCAAAAAAACAGTTTTTGTCAAATAAAACAAGTTTGGAGAGTTCGATAAATATAAAAACGGTATTTTTGAGTTCTACTCAACTAACTGAACAACGTGGACCATGTAGTTACTCGGGTGTATTTTCACTGTCGCACCGTGTAATTGCAAAATTGAACGCATTCACGCCATTGTGCAACAAATAATTTCACACAGTAAACAATTTGTGTGTTTACGAGTACACTCCGTACTCTTTTGCCTCTTTTTTTTATCCATTCGGGGAGACAAACTCTCTTCATATGACGTTATTTATTTAACCGTAATATTTGTTTAACATGTTAATTTATTTGAATAACCCTTTTTTTTATAACTTTTTTCTATTTCTTGTTTTTGTTGTATTTCGAGATCAGAGACGTTAATTAATTTGTGTCGTTGAATATGCAAACATTGTAGACGATAATATTATTCGTTATAGAAAAGAACACACATTGTATGGTGCTGGGATGGGATGGTATTTGCATACACAGACTATTTTCTTTATCGGATTTTGTTTGTTATTAAAATTAGTTTTTAATTTAAAATATATTCCTATACACATATGCATGAGTATGTACATATGTATGTATGTAAACAATATAATATATTTTTAAGAGTTTCTGTCTGTCTGTATGTCTGTCTATAATATGCAAAATTTGACAAAATAAAAATAAAAAAGTAAAGTCCGATAACATTTGTTTGCCTTGTTTTGTGTGTTAATTTTTCTGTTTTCTGTTCTATTAACCAAAAATATCAAAATTCGTGTACCACAAAACAACTGGTACGGACAGAATTTTAAAATAACTTTTTTTTGTTTTTTGCAATGATAAACTTATAAACCGTAATGTCCACTATAAAGCACTTCAAAATGTGTGAAATATGACGATTATTACGAATATGAAGTCGCCGTAGTCTAGTAGGTAAAATGTTGTCTCCAACAAAAGGAAATATGAAAAAATATTCGGCGGCTTCCTCTTAGCAGATTTCTGACAAAAAATTCTGTGAGTGATTAAAATTGCCATGAAAAATCTGTCGTTCGGAGTCCATCTTTAACTGTAGGTCCCGCCACTCATATATAAAATTAACACACACACACAACATAAGTGGTGTGAGAAACTAGGAAGTAAGGCCGATTATGTATGTATGTATGTATGTATGTATTACAATTATAATAACAGGCGATATTGGAACTGCATCATCTAAGACATTGTTTACTATCCTTAACTGGCTATCAGCTGAAATGTCGTTGAAACAAGTGGTTGCTTTCACAGCAATAAGACTGAATGCCACAAGAACATGGTAATATCCAAGCTATGGTCATGTGAAAATCTGGTTTAAAGTTGATCTTGATATACACATATGGCCATTAAAATAGGGACGACCTTTTACTGACGCGAATTTCATGTCTTGTTTTCGCCAATCGCAAAATTTTGTAATAAAGTTATGTTTTTTTTAATTCTCAATGCTGTTTTCTTTTGACATAATAAATTCTGTTAACTTTCAATGTGTTTGCTATTTTTTATGAAAGGTTTTTTAAAATACTAAGAAAAATTTCTGGCCATTGAAATAGGGACGCGGGGAGATTTTTTCAAATTTTGTCATAAAATTAACATTTTAAGGTTTGTTATCAAAAATAAATTTAATATTGAGGTAATTAGACTTCCGTTTTATACTAATATTATCAATTGATGGGTTGAGCGGAACATTGCACACTGGAGGAGAGAAGGCTTATTCAAAAGCTTCAAGAACAGAAAAAATCGTATAAATTTATAGCTGATGGGCTTGGGCGATCTAAAAATTTCATTTTTAATACCCTCTAGCCTCAAAAAGTCGAAGAAAAACGTGGTGCAGTGAGAAAAACTAGCACTATTACGGACGGTTACATTGCGATGCTAGCTAAGCGAGATCCTTTTAAGTCTTCGAAAGCGATCGCCGCTGAAATAGATAATCAAATATCGCAAAGAACTGTTCGGTGTCTTCTATATGACATTAAACTTCCAGGAAGAATAGCTCGCAAAGTTCCATTGCTTGGAAAAAAATATTTGCAGAAGAGGCAACAGTTTGCACAAAATCTCAAGATATGGTGTTGGTGTGGATCAGAAGGTATCAAAAACTGGCATAATATTTTCTGGTGCAATGAAACCAAGATAAATTTATTTGTAAATAATGCAGGGCGTAATGTCAGAAGACCAAATTTATCTTGGTTTCATTGCTCCAGAAAATATTATGCCAGTTTTTGAAATTTTGCGATTGGCAAAAAAAGACATGAAATTCGCGTCAGTTAAAGGTCGTCCCTATTTTAAGGGCCATATGTGTACGTATAACAATACTATACCAGACAGATTCTATTATGATAACAATTTTCAACTCCCATAGAATGACATCCACGTATTCCGTGATAAATCCGGACAGACATGTTTCCAATTTCGAATCGGAATTATTTCAGATAATTTGAATTTTAGGCTATCCCTTAGTATACTGGATAACTGTAAATAGTATTCAGCCAAAAATAAAGCCTACAACAATTGCTGTTGTGCGAATATTAAAAGTTAATCCTTTGCCAAGGTTGCAGAAGCTCATAACGGACAATTCTCTGCAAAATCCAACAGACACACATTAGATAATGATCACGAACAAAGATTGGAAAGAAAACTGAAGATCACACTTACTCCAGAGTTTGATACCAATGTTTTTATTTTATTAACTGATGCCGTTACCCGCCGTTATTTAAATTTATTGTGTCATTGTGTGCATGTGTGTATATTGAACCCAGAGAGAAGAAAAATAAAAGAGATTTATTTCTAACATGGAATTTCAATATATTTGTGGTTAAAAAAAATTCATTATCTTGACAATAAGATTGTCCTCTCTTCTCTTTCTCTTTTTTGCAAATAGCGTTGCCTCTGTGTGTGAGAATTAATTGGGGATTTTTTTTTTTTTGGAAAGGAAACAAGTGTATGAGAATTCATTTGATGTTGTTTTTATGATAAGATAAAATATTTGCTTACTTTTTTTTAATTATTTATTTATACAGCTATGAAGAAAATAATAGCACATTAAAAATGCTTCTTAAAGCATCTTGTATTATTTACTAAAATAAGATATTTTTTTGCCCTCAACTGTATATGTATATATATATAAAATATACTGGACAAGCTCTGAAAATTTCAATCACCTGAGTCTCGAAATAACACAACAAAAACAATATGAATTTTATACAGATTTTTTTTTTCAATTCAGTTTGTGTTGTTTTTGTTGTGCTTTTTAAAAAAGTTGAATGATTTGTATTAAACGTTTTTTCTCTTTCTTTTTAAAGAATAAAGTTCAAATTATTATTTTGTTATTGTTTGCTTGTTATTATTAATAATTATTCTTGATAGCTATTGGCTTAAGGAAATAGAATAAAATTATTCTATTTTTAAATAAATTTGCAATTTCTTTAATTACATACCTTTTTAGATAAGAACCAAAAGTGTGTTAAATTGTAGTCCAATATCATTTCTGTCTCATATCTGTCTCTCTTTTTTTATTAAACTTTAATATTATTATAATACGTCATTACTGTTTAACTATGTATAAACACACTGGCATAATCTCAATTAATTGTAGGCAACAACAAATAGAATAAAATTCAGACTGTTGTTATTACTATTGTTGCCGTTTAACCTTGCATTGTATTGTGTGCAAAAAAATTTCCTGTTTTATAAATATCCTCTCTTTAAAGAAAGTCTATTTGAAGAGAGAGAGAGAGAGTAAAACAGTTAAGAAAATATGTTAAGTTATGGAAACGTATTGCATTTAGCCACGTGTTTACAATCAGTGTTGCTGTTTTGTTAATTTCTTTTTGTTTGTTTTTTAATTCAAAAGTTAAATAAAAATAAATTTTAACTTCGAAGCGTATTTTAGCAAAAGTTTGGAGACCTTATGGAGAACTTATGTATATACAGTGTTGGACAATACGTATTAGACTGTTAGAAATAAATATGTGTGAAGACAGATTTTAAAATTTGTTTGTCAAGACACAAAGCCTTAGTTAATAGAGATCTGTAATGTTATTAAGAGAATGTCTTTAAAACAATGAATTAAAGGCTTAAAAGTATAAATACATACATATGTATATAATTATGTAGTCTTACAACCCTTCAGTCGGGACTACGACCTAGCTTCTTACATCACTTATGTATATTGTGTGTGTTAATTTTATACATGAGAAGCGGGACCTACAGATTAAAGTCGACTCCGAGAGACAGATTTTTGAAAAACTTTTCATGGCAATTTTATTTACTCTCATAATTTTTTGCCAGAATCTGTTGAAATTAAGTCGCCAAAGAAATTTTTTTTCGTTTTCTTGGAGATGTCTAACCTGGGGTTTGAACCATGACCTGACGTCTAATAAGCCAACATACTACCACCTAGACTACGGCGACTTAAACTTCTGTATAACTGAATTGAAAAAACATGGGCTGGTTGGCTGGCTTGCCCATGTTATCCATTTTTCGCCAACGTGGACATTCAATGGTTTACAAAATCTAAAATATTGAATTCATACAATTGGCGTAATATACATTAAAAATAGTCTACTTAACCGTTCCATATTGCCCTGATTTTTTCCTATATTGATTTATGTACCAATTTATATTAGCTTTCTGTAAAAGACTAACTCTCTAGTCCAATTCAACTAAAGTCCTCCAGTCAATTAATGCTACAAAATATTGTGTAAGAAGAACAACAATAAGCCGATAAAAAAAAAACCTGTCTCTTACAACCCTTCCTTCCAAGTATCTATCCCTACTGCGCAGAAAATTTGGCCCCATCAACGACGTGGAAAAAATGAAAGGGTAACACTATTACCCCTGCCTAGCTAATGCAGCTACTTTAGACAATCACATACTATGTATATCCACGATTAACTCATCTGAGTGCTTGGATGGTGGTTTGACTATCAGATATTATTTATAGGCTTCGTCCTTTGTACTTCCTGTCTTTTGGTCGCATGTGTTCAGAATATTTCATTCTTGGATCAAAAACTCCCACTCACGTATTACTATCTGTTCTCGACTCATCCGCATGCCGCACAATAGTCCTTCTTTTAAAAAGGTATGTAGTCTCTAGGTTACTCCATTCACTTTCATATTCTAAGAATAGTTACGCATAAATCGCGAAACCTGCTGATAAATTCTAACCTTAGTCTCCAAAGCTCTGGCCTTCACTACCATGTACAGCGAACTGAAATCCAACAGATCAGGTTTTCATAGCCATGGTTATAACAGCAAACACAAGTCTCTGTATCTTGTCCAACACCAACACCATTTATGTTTGTTTGTCTACCCAAACGATGGCCTTATAGGCCTCCATTGGTATGACCATCATAGTATACAGCAACCAGTGCATAATCCTTGGTTACAAAAATCAAAATTTCTGAGAAAAACTAAAAACAAACACTTTAAGAAAATAACGGATTATACTCGTATGCTAGTTCATTAATTAATTTGTAATTTTTTACTTTTATTTCAGTATTGCCTGTATCCAGGATGAGCTCGGTCACCTAGGCATAAGTGGTGGTCCCGCCACAGAGTTGCCATATAAACCCGAAATTACACATCAGCACCAACACCAGCCCCATCATACAAATGTTGTCGTCGACTGTAGTGATAGTAGTGCTGAAAATACCTGCCAACATCGATGGCCTCCCAACGGAGGAACATTCGGCCATCCGGACAAACCGATCGGTTGGATGTACGGCTTATTGGGCTGCATGAAGCCGGTGCTGTCATTTATAGGCAAAGCCGGTGTAATCGAAATAAAAAACCAAAAGGCCGAAGACTGGGAAATACCATTCGAAGACATTACCGATCTCGAATGGTTGGGCAGCGGAGCACAGGGTGCGGTATTTAGTGGTAAATTAAAAAATGAAATTGTTGCCGTTAAAAAGGTAAAAGATGTCAAAGAGACGGATATCAAGCATTTAAGAAAATTAGATCACGAGAATATAATCAAATTTAAGTGAGTTGAGTCGATTACAATAAAAAACTATTTGGAATCGGAAAAAATTGAATAAATTTTTGTTGTTTCTGTTGTACACTTTTCAGAGGTGTTTGTACACAATCGCCAGTTTTTTGTATTATTATGGAATTTTGCCCTTATGGTCCATTACAAAATATACTCAAGGAAGAAGAAGTCATGTTGCCGTCCCGCCTAGTTTCCTGGTCGAAACAAATAGCACTGGGCATGCAATATCTTCATTCTCACAAAATAATACATCGAGATTTAAAGAGCCCCAAGTGAGTTCTACTTTAATTCCTATTCTACAACAATAACATTGAATGGATTTTAATTTCTTTCCCTTCTTCTACTTCTTCTTCTCCGCCAGTATTCTTATAAGTACAAATGAAATTGTTAAGATAAGTGACTTTGGCACCAGCCGTGAATGGAATGAGATTAGCACTAAAATGAGTTTTGCCGGTACGGTGGCGTGGATGGCGCCCGAAGTTATACGCAATGAGCCATGCTCTGAAAAGGTTGACATTTGGTCATATGGTGTTGTGCTTTGGGAAATGTTAACTTGTGAAATACCCTACAAAGATGTAGACTCATCTGCCATTATCTGGGGAGTAGGTAATAATTCTCTTAAGCTACCCATACCATCAAGTTGTCCCGATGGCTTTAAGCTATTGGTGAAATTGTGTTGGAACACAAAACCCCGTAACCGTCCTTCGTTTAGACAAATTTTATCGCATTTAGAAATAGCCGGTCCCGAGCTGTTGCGCAAAACTGAAAAGCAATATTTTGAAACACAACGTTCATGGAAAGAGGAAGTACGATCACATATGAAAGAAATGACACAAAATGGTACCAGCATCCATAAATTCGAGCAGGACTTGATCAGACGCCGTACAGCTGAATGGCGTCATGCTCAAGATATACGTATGGTGTATGAGGATAAATTGGAGAAAACGAATCGTTTGTACTTGGAGCTCAGCGAGTGCATGTCACAATTACAAGAAAAAGAAAAGGAAATTGCAGAGTAAGTAATTATTCAGTACAAAACAAATACAGGCTAATGCCAATGGAAGTATTTTCCAAATGAACAGCAAACCCTATCTAGTAGCAGTTGCCTTAACATTGCTTTAACTTTTGATATTTCATTTTGTCATTAATTTCAATTTAGACGTGAGAAAAAATTGCCCGGTTACAAACCCACAAAACGTTTCGGCACAACTATACGTAAAATGCAGTATTACCGACGAAGACTTAACGGCCCTCCCATGATGATAGCAGCTTCTACATCGACACAATGCCAAAAACCGCAACAACTCCATCAGCAGCAACAGCAACAATCTTCGGCCACACCAGATCCTGAAACTACACCAGAGGTATGAATCCATAAAATAATCTTCCCTTTTACCACAACTTCATTATTATTATTATTGTTTTTTTTGTATTCTTGTAATCCATTGTAGAGTCCTGTCAAATGTACACTCTATGCTCAATTAGATAGTTTATCATCACAACCGAAATCGTATTGTGTCACAACGCAAAAATCAAAAAAATCCAGACATCGTAGAGTTGGGTCTGGAACATTTGCAGCTACGCCCAAATATAGCCCATGTCGAGATCGACGCTATCAGAGCGAACCCGAAAATCGTAAAGTAAAGCTGGTCGATACCGAAACTCAAACCGATGCCATGGATGTGAGTGAAACGGATATAAGTCCCAGTGCTTGCTATCCACCATCACGAGACATATCGATGGCTTTAGATCACTGCCCACAACTAACCAATACCAGCGTCACCACCATCATCGCATCACAACCCATAGATGTACCTCAAATCCGACAACAATTGGCTGAGCCTCAAACGGCGACGCAAGCCTATCAGCTAATGGAGCAACGACTGCAAAATCAAATCCAATATAGTACATCACCCATTACGATGACGCCCACAAGTCCTAATGGCAACTCACTCACCACCAGCGATTTAACATTCCAAGATGCCTGCTCTAGTCCCGATCAGTTATTGGATGATGTTATGAATAGTAATGAACGTCTCGATATAACCGATTGTTGTAGTGATAATGAAAATCTCGAACGGCTGGGCCGTAAAGTTATTGAACTCATCAATGAAAATCGTCTTTCTATGCACTCAACCACAATAACCACCTCGACGAATAGCAACAGCAATAGCAATAGTCACAACAACGCCACCAACGTTGCGTCTAACAATCAACATCAACAAATTTGCGTCAATACCGCAACAGTCGTTAATAATACGAGTACAACCACAATAACCGCAGAAAATGGTAATTCAGAGGGTTTGACAGGACGGGATACAACTGATGATGCAATCGAATTACGTAGTACACCCCGTTTGTCGCGATGTTCTAGTCTGCATAGAAATTCAATCCGCCAACAGGTCAGCGCAATGGGCAACGATATAGGCAATGTTTTGAATGCCAACCATAGCGCTGAATCAAATGAGGATATTTGTGAAGACAGCTGGTCCGATGAAGAAGGCGAAGATACCGATTATAATTATTCATTGAGACGACGAAGGTATGTTAAGTAGAAAATATTTTATTTGTAATTCAACTTATAGAGTAAACGGCTAATGGATTACTCGCGTTTGAATACATCACTCTGATAGGGTAGCACACTATGTAGTGTCAGTTTAAATGTTGATGTCATGGCATATAGGGAGGGATTTTTAAAAATTCTCAATTCCGTGTAGAGTGAAAAGGGAAAAAACCCAAGTGACAGAGAAGTTAAATTTTGAATGCCTTTGAATATATTTTTTGATTTGCAAGATAGAAAAAAAACATTTTTAAGCTTATTAATGGATTTTAAGCTTTTAGGCTCTAAAACGGTTTATAAAGCTGTATTAATTTTTTTCTGCATTGATTTAATTTCAGTATCGGTCGCCTGCCCATAGGACGTGGAATGCGAGCGCGGCGTTGTTATAAGACGCCCATAACCCAAAAGGTAACAATACAGAAACGTAATGCAATCATTATATCAGACGAAGAAAACACTTCCGAGTATAGTCATTCGCCATCTAGCCAACATTCAACACTAGAAAGTAATCCCGATATGCCAGAAGCCTTACAAAAAATGAAAATAGCCGCCAGTAATACAAATATAACAGGCAATCATCAATATACCAGCTCTAAAATATCTACAACTACGACTACAACAGCAACAACAACTACTACAAGCGATTCTGAATCTAGTGAATCCAGTGAAGCGGAATCATGCGAAGATGAAGAAGATGTTTCGTATGAAGTGACAACCATTGCATCTACGTCGTCGACCATACAACACAGACAACGACAACCAACGTCATCATTATCAGCATCACCAGCTCTATCAAATGCATCATTCAGTAAGAAAAAATCTATGAATAATCCTATCGTAAGAGATTCTAATAATGCTTCCTTTAAACAAAAACAACAACATCAACAACATTTAATGAATACAACAAAAAATCATCATAACAAAAGTGATGTTATTTCAATACCCACATACGATAAAGATGGCGCCATAAATATGGTTTAGAATGCACAATTTTGAAATTCACCAAAACAAAGTGATATTGAAGAGGTTTTTGGTGAAAAGTCTCGATGGTGGTGATAACAAAAACCTCTGTTAGAGGAAATAAATCTGAATACGAAATTAAAAACGTGGGAACTAATTTATTTGTATGCCATTATGTTTGTTTTACAAACAGTCTTAAAAACAAAAACTTTCAATATATTTAAAAAATTGAAAAAAAAAAAAAAAAAATTAAACAAAAACAAAAATATTTCAAGTATATTATATTGATATACTCATTACAAGAAAACAAAACAAATTATATTTAGTAAATTAATTTATTTAAATTAATCAATTAATTAATTAATGTTATATAATATATTCTATATGTTATCTACTTTATAATTACTTAAAGCACACTCATCATAAGGGAATTTCCTAAAGTTTAAGTGTAACTAGGCCTTGTTTTTCTTTATTTTCTGTCTTTATGGCCAGACTACGCAAATATTTGCCGCTAAATAAATGTTAATCCAATGAAGCTACTTGTATACAAGCAAACATCTTCTTTCCTGTTTGTCTTAATAAAATATTTGATTAAAGTTTTAAAAAACTCTAAGAGTAAATAAAATTTGCCATGAAAAAGTTTCTCAAAAATCTGTCGTTCGGAGTCGACGTTAAATTGTAGGTCCCGCCACTCACGTATAAAATTAACGCACACAACATGAGTGGTGTGAGAAGCTATTATGTTGTAGAATGGGTCAATTCGACCTACGGGTACTGTACTTGTCACAGTTGACAAGAACACGTCCTCTAACCTAACCTAACCTTAAGAAAACTTAAATTTATTTGTAAAACTTATCGGATAGTTCTCCTCAAGAAATCATAATTATCTTTGGAGTCAATAACCGAGTAATATTTTTTCACTACTAACAAACAATGTTTCTTGCCCTGGTAGTCTAGTGGGTAGTGTGCTAACCTATTAGCGTGAAGGTTGCAAGGCGTTATTTTTTTATGAACTATTAGGTTTTCGCAGACTAACTTAACTGGCAACAGGCTAGTGCTTCAGATTACTTCTATAATCGTTTCCAATGTACGTGGTGCTATTTATAGTGTTCAACAACCAATGTTATAAACTGTATTTATATTATTCGTAAATACAGTAGTAAGCAATAAGAAAATACATTTTCTTCTTTTAGCCGCTCAAATTGGCAGTTCAGCAACATGTTCGAAATTTCGAACACAGCCTAAAATCTGTAAAATATATTTCAATCATTGCAAATCAAGCATATATGAAGAACAAAAATTTTATTTTCTAAGAGATTAACGATTTTGTGATTAATTTTAAGAATTCTTTCGAATTTCTGAAATATTTATTTAGAAAATGAACAAAACTCGAGTTTAAAACAATGAAAATTAGTGAAATTTCTATGTATGTATTGGATATGTGATATATAAAAGTAAAAATGGAATTTTATTTATTATTTTCGATTATCGAATATCGATATTGTAATTTAAAAAATTATTACAGAGAATAATGGAAATTAAGTTTTTCACAATTATGTTCATATTTTCGAACATAAACTGAAATGATAATATTAACATTTTCGGCTAAGATTCTAATATTTTGTATGAAATATCGAAAACTCTTGAACTCTTAAACACTCACTACTAATTGAACAAACCAACAGGAAAGCATTATTTAATATTAACATTTTCGGCTAAGATTATTTTGTATGAAATATCGAAAACTCTTGAAGAACACTCACTACTATTTGAACAGACCAACAACAGGGAAACATTATTCACTAAAATACCATAAAAGGTACAGAAAACATTCCTATCTTTTATGTTATATATTCTGGAAACTAAATAATCAAATAAAATACATATATACATAGTTGGGTCAACATGCTATAAATTGATTTTTGACAAAAATGGTGCGAAATTTGCGTAGCCAATCGCGGTATTGATAAGAGAAATTTACTAAGAAAACAAAAAAAAAAAAAAAACAAGGTCTTTGGTAAAGAAAAAAGTGTATTAGAAATGATTTAACAATACGGCTTAAAAGCAATCTCTTTTGAACAAACTCTCTCTCTAAGTGCACATATTTTTCAGAACGTAGTCAAATAACGATTTATTTAAAATTGCACTCCGTTTGATGCAGCTCTTATAAATTGCCAATTGATGTAATTTCAGTCTAAAATTTGATATTTTCAAACTAAGAAAGCTGTTTAGTGCCAATGCTCCACCTCTTCTTTTTATTTTTCTTTGGAGTACAGGTCTGTATTTTAATATCAATTAGGAGTTGACGTTCAGTATTTAAATTGTGTAAAATTTCAGTATTGGATATATGTATATGTCAATGTCAAATAATTACACAGAATATTAAACCCATTCGCTGCCAAGCCTAAATTATATGAAGTCATTCCCATTGTCATTTATATTTTGAGTGTTATTGTTTACCAAAACCCTGTTATTTCTTGGTAAGAGCACATACATTATCATACATAATCATTTACAAGCAGAAAACCAAAGACGAGTATACTCGTCGTTGGCAATAGAAAGGCAGAAGGACTCGATATCCTTTTTCGTATTTGCGAACGTTTTAGTAGAAGTAAGAAATAAAGTATTATTTTTGTAAAAAAAATTTATTTGTAGTATTTTTCAAGTTTTATACGCTTGTGGCAAAAAAAAATTGCTAATTCAAAAGCCTGCATGTTATAATATATTTAAAGCAGGACGAGTATACTCGTCTTGGCAGTGCGGGATACCCTGTCAAAGACGAATGGGTTAAGGCTGAGATCACAGCTTGTTCCTATTGTCATTCGCTTAGCAGAATGAGTCGATATATTGAATGGACTGGTCATCCAGTGCAAATCCACTTGTGATCGTGTTATTGGCAGACTTTACATATGTTTCTTCACGGATATCAACAATTCTACACCTCTTTCCAATTGCACTAATTCGTCTAGTTTATTCTGCATGTCAAAATATTTCGAAGACAGCAAGCGAACTGAAGGTCTTCCTTTATTTTTGTGCAGTGTTTTAGCATTAAACTGTCTAACACAAAAAAAGGTAACAATTAAGGTGGTTAATGGCAATCTTGTGCCACAACACTGTGTATCTGAAATTTTTCGTAAACTTAGAAGAGGAAGAAAAGAGAGAGAGTGCTTTTTAGAGAAATATTTTCTCATGAGATATTTTTGTTCAAGAAGATGGTCTTAATTTTCAAATATTTCGATTACATGCAATAGAATTTGATAACAGCCAATTCAAACCCCAACAAAGCTGATAGATTTGTTAAAAAAAAGAGGCTAAGCTAACATTCCACCGATTATAATTTCTTTAAAAATTCAAATTTTATTATTGGAATCTCTATTAAATTTACACTTTTATTAAATCATTATCGAAATACACTTTGAACACTGACAACAACAAAAGAAAAATAGACAAATTTATCTTCTAATTTAAATTAATCATTATTGTGCATACATTTAAGGTAGTCTTTATGAAACAAAGTATTTCTTAAATATCATTACATATTATTAAACGAAAAACAAAAAGGAAAATTCAAAAGTAATATCGATATTTCAATTTTAGTTTAAAAATATTAAAATTTATTCTTTTTATTTATATTTTCTTCTTTTTTTATTTATTGGACTACACTTTAAAATAATTTATAAAAATTTATTTCTACAAGATATACGATACTGTGATCTTTTTAAAATAATTTTATCGATTAAATTTTTATGATACATGTATATAGAAGATATGCCTGCCAACAGTTATGGTTAAAGAAAAACCACACTTGAAAGTGTTTTTAAATTGTACAATGGGTCAATTCAACCTCCGGGTACTGTACTTGTCTTAACTGACAAGTACACGTCCTCTAACCTATGTGTTTTTAAATGAAATTCTAAAGCATGATACATTCTACAGCTTTATTAGAGCTCGCTACATCCCTTTCTCACTATTTCCTAAAACTGCAATCATGAATAACTTTCATGTAGAAAAATTTCCTCTTATTTTGTTTCCTAAATTTTTTTCACATTTCCTTTTAATTTACTGACTTTATTTTTGCTGGGGAATAATAGCGGCTCACAACAACGAAAGAGTCATTGTGATTGGGGTATTAATGTCCAGAACGGGGAAAAAATATTCCCAATAGGAAAACAATGCAATTCCAGAACGCCTCTTCCTATTGCTGCAATGTTTAAATTAAAAAGTTCAGTCAAGGACGACCGAAAATGAAAGGCTAAGAACCTCCACTTCTTCATGGCCAGAGCAGGGCACTGATACATGAGTTGAAAGATATTCACTTTCTGGTCCTCAGTCTCACAGTTTCTGCAGAAGTCATTCGATGAAAATCAAAGTTTATTGGCATGCCTTCCAATTGGCCAAATGCACTCGAGAATTGCAATTGTGCAATGGATAATCAGACGATTTAAATACAGAAAACACAACAACCGCTCTCTTCTTATCCCTACCATCTTATTACGTACCTTCCTGCAAAGTTGAACCTTCCAGTAAGGGCTATTAGTTTACCATTTTAACTGAGCCATTTGAAACATTTGTGCTCTGTAACATAAAGCCTGTACTGGTCGTGCAAAGCAAACAGTTAACACTGCATAATTATGTAGGGTTATCCTACCTGAGCTTATGGAATATATATTTGAAAGCAAATTTTAAGAAATTTTAACAAACAAAGCTTTGTGAAAGTAGATATATCGACTCCGACCTGAACTTTTAGTTACCAAAAGCTAAAGTTAGGAAAAAGGGTTTGAAGTTAACAAGACTTATTACAAACAAATCGGGGATGACATATGTAAATAGAGAACAACGAACATCATATTAATAGACAGATATAATAAGCAAACGGAATTGTAAATATCATTTAAGCTGGTCCCCCCTACGATACTTAATTATTTCGTTGTGATTTTTTCAATGTCTTCAGACAACAGTAAGATTTGTTTAAGAAAGAAACGTATTCCAGTAAAGTTGGCTATTTTTTTTAACATATGCATGTACTGTGAGCGTCAAAAGAAAGTGTACAATTCAAAAAAAATATACAGTAATAAATTAACGTTAATTTTTGTTTTCAAATTATTTTATTGCCAGTTTTTAAAATTGAAACAAGAAGAAAAGAATTAGAAAATTTTGGAAATATTGAAAAATTTTTTCGGGCAATCTCCTTAAGTGGAAAACTTGAGTTGAGATTGTTAGAATTTTATCCATAGTATACACTTTCTTTTGACGCTCACTGTATATTTAAATATTTTCGGTGTAGTCTAAGTATTAAATAAAAAAAAAATCTTACTTAATTCGTAGTTAATATTGTACTATGATTCTCTAAATGTATTCAATTTAAATTTTAATAATTGTTTCGTTTTATGGAAATTTTATATTCCTTTAAGGAATCAACAAAAATAACTATAAATCAACATACGTCCGAAAATTAGCAAAGAAAAGATAACGCTAACAAAAAAAAATATAATTTTATAAGAAATTGAATATATTTTTAAGTGAATTTGACAAAAAAAAAAAACAAAATGATGAGAAGAGATTGGTTTCATTACTTACGTCATATGTATGTACATACATAAAATAGAATTGAATTGAAATGAAGTGTAACTTTGTGCAAAAACAATTGTGAATTCTTTTAGAAGTATGTATGTATGTACAATAACTAGGAGCAAATCATTTAAATACATTTTACTACTAATTACACAATTCTGCATTATGCAGAAGAAGTGAAAAAAAGCTTTCCCCAGCCATTCGTTTATTGTTTTAAATGTCTTCCACATGTTGTCCTATTACCTATAAATTATCTTTTGCTTTTAATTTCTAAAGCCCTTAATTTAAATGATTTGTTAAAAACTACAATGTCACTATTTACTCAGTACAATGGCCGAATAATAGGGAACAATGAGAATGGTTAATAGTTTCCTATGAACTGGCTGGCAATTTTTAAATTTTTCATATATGATTCATATAAAATATATTCATTTTGTACGAATTATAAAAAAAGAAAGAATTATTTGCAGCAAATAAAAACTTATGTAATATACCAATTACAATTATGTATTTATATACATATAATATAGTATATAAATTAAACTAATTTTAAGTTAACTCAATAAGTCTGTGGTTTTGTTCAACTTAATTTCGTTGCTACCTAAGTAGTTTTATAATAGAATTTTAGTTTAAATTAATGTATGTTATATTCGATGTACTTTTATAAATTGTATTTGATTATTTTAATTATAGTTTGAAATTTTAATTGTATAAATAATATAGTTTTTATTTTGTTTCTTTTGGAAAAAAAAAACGAAACATGAAAACAAAACAAAAGAATTTCTTATGTGATTATCTTTCATAATTCTAATTCTATATGTATGTATGTAGTATTGTATTAGAATTTAATTTTTAGTTGTAAAAAAAAGCAAAATTTTGTTGCTGGGATCAAAAACTTAATAACAGGTAAAATTTATTTGGAAATTAATGTCTTTTTTCGTTGAAAATGTTAAGTTCAAATGATTTCAATTTTCAAATTTATTTCGTTTGCACAAAATTCTTGCTTCAGTGCCTTAATGCGAACATAAAATAATTAAGCTGCATTAAATACAAATTTTTGGTAACAATACAAAAAAAAAACAATAAATTAACAATATACGTTAGAAGAAAAGTAATAAAATTAATATTACTTGAATAAAGAAAGCAACAACAAAATATTACTTTATATTTAGAAATAAAATAAAACAAAGTAAATAAATGTAATAATATTTAAAATTTTAAGGCAACAATATATACTATTATTATATTATATTTTAGCTTATACACTGAAACACAAAAAACGAAAAATAATTCAAAAAATACAAAAGCATTCTTTAGAATTAAAAACAAAACAAAAAAATTATGATAATAAAAATCGTATATAAAAAAAAAAAACAAAATCAAAACAGAATAAGGCATATTCCACGTATATTAATTACAAAATATACATAAATAAACAAACAATAAGAAAAACAAAAAAAAAAACTAATTTTTACATTTCATTTAATACGATTAGGTTAACCCATTCATGCCTAATGGATATAAAAAAAAAAATAAAGCTGGTATCAGAAGAGCAATTCTTGAAGCAATTGTTTAGTCTAAGGAACATTAAGTTACATTAGAAAGATGACCTACCGCTGCCTCAACCTTTATACGGTTACTTTATAATGTCTTCCCCATGCATGTTAAACTTACGAACTTCAGAATGCCGTTCGTTGTCAGTAATACTTGATTACCAACCAGGTGTTTCCATTAGAAATGCATTAATGTAATGCCACACCTATTCTAAGTACGCTTGAAGTGATTAATATCCTGAACAAATTTTCTTTGAGTCAGAAAATAGATTCCTAGTACCAAGCTGTTTCTAGATAGTCCAATGCAAGACTCAAAACTCTTCTAACAATAATCACGCACCATAAGTTTAGATTATATCAAATACATCTAACTTAAGAAAAGTACACTCTCTGTGGGACCAAGACTTCTAAAACAGGTTACCTTACGATCGGACGTTAGTTGCGGCCGGAGATATAGGCGGCGAAGCTAATTGTTTTTTTTTTCAAATAAGCAAAAAAGTGCTCTGTATAAATAGGGTTAAATCGAAAAAATGGACATGTGGCGGAAAAGGATCTAATGAACTGAATTGTCATGGTATCAAAGATTCCAAAATAGGTTTCCTTACGGTCGGGAGTTATTTCCGACCGGAGGTATAGACGACGAAGCTAATAACTTTAACATCGACAAAAAAAAAACTTCCTAAAACCATAATCATAATGTAATCGAAACCTTCACCAGACATTGGGACCTGATAGGGATATTGAAAATAACTAGGCGGCGTTATTTATAATATTCATTTTTAACATGAAAATCCTTAACTGCGTTCTAAACATAACTGACAATATGATTATTTTCCTTTGTACTGATTAGGGTTATGAAACGTATGTAGACTTTTTTTGACTGTCACTGTATAAGGATTTAAAAACAAAAAAAAATTCTTTGTAAACAATCAATGGAAATTTTGTCAAAATGTATTGAAATAATATTAAAAAATAATTCTTATGTGTAAGAGAATTAAATTAAAAAATAAAAAATAAAATTTTATTAGAAACGTTAGAAAAATTTTAAATAAACTTAAAAAAGTTGATAATAATTCGTTAAACTAACGAATAAGTGTACATTTATACGTATTAGAATATAAAACAAAAAAAAATTGAAAATTTTACAAAATTTTTGTTTTCAAATGTGCCACAATGAATCCTACATCGGAGTGTGCCAATTGCTGTTCTACAGGATGTGAACAATGTATGCCAGAAGCATGTAATCCGCAGTGCTCAACAGCGCCTTATAGAAAGTGAGATACAGTTTTTTTTTTTTGTAATGAGGTACAATAACATTTTTTAACCCTTTAAGAATAAAAGCGGAAATGCCGTTTAAAAAAGAAAAGGTCTGTACGGTTAAAAACTGTACAATATTTGGTACACACGATACCACACCAATGCCGGAATGGCCGTGTCGACCGAAACGTAAGCAACCTCCGCTTGATCGATTTCAAAATTAAATTGTAACATTTTTGTTTTGTTTTGTTTTTTTTTTAGGAAAATATAACGATGAGAATAAAGACGCATTGGGTTCACCTGTTGGCCTTTCGGCGTCAAATGTTAATTTCAGTGTTAGCGGCAAAGCAGCCGATGTAATAAAAGCTCGTTTTGCTACATATTTAAAAGCCTTTGCCCGCTTACATCTCAATTCTGAAATAACCTGGGATGCTGTGCTAATTGATGATATAATGAAAGAAGGTTTGGCGTTGTATACCCTGTCGGAAAGTGGTAAAAACGAAATAGATTCTCCGGCTAATATTTATACAGCAACCGAAAGTTTGATTTTGCGTAAATTTGAACTGTCCGGTTTCACTTTTCATGTTGAATTAATGCCGAAAATAAAACTTAATATAATGACTTCACCTGAAGAAGGGGCCAAGGGTGATGGCAATGCTACGGACCTAACTTTGGATTATCTAAAGCCAGCCTTAAAAGAATCCTTCCGTCAACATAAATATTGTCTACTATCCTCTGGTACATTTTATCTAATGATGTGGCGTACAAAGGAAGCCTATTTTGTTTTTGATGCTTGTGGTCGTCGATTGCATGACTTTAAAACTGACAAAGATCAAGGTGTGGCAATGCTCATATGTCTATCAAATCTGGAAAACGTTAGACACTTAATAGCCAATCTGAGTGGCTTACATTCACCAGATCCTTTTGTGATTAGAGAATTGAAAGTGGTCAAAGTTATAACACCCGAGGGTAGCATAATGCAACGTGACTATATGACTCGTACACATCAGTATGAAATAGTTAATGACGATTATGCCTACCTTAAGGCCGGTTTACATTTGACTCTCAATAGAAATGATTTGCTAAGAAATCGTAGTGGCCTACCAGTAGCTGTGGCTGCTATTACATCCTCGAGAATCGATCATCCAGCCACGTGGGACATGAAAATGGCCGATAGAATTATTTGTTTTGGTGTCAGCTTTTGCCAAAACTTTTGGGGACAATGCGGCGTGAATGAAACAATAGATGTTAAAGAGTTTCCAACGCTTTTCAAAATCGGTCAATTTCTTGTTACCATCGATTTAGTGGAGAAAAAATATGAAGGCACTTGGCGTTGTGTACCTGGTTTTAAAGACAGTGAGTTAGCTCACAATATTAAAACCGCTTTCGAAGCGGGTCAAAACAAGCTTATCGTGCAAATCAACTATCAAATGTATGCGATGTGGAAGAAAAATGATTTTATATACCTTTTCGATCCATACCGTCATCGCATTTTGGGAAAACCGAACGAATCCGATGTATATAAGGAAATGGAAAAAAGTGCTACAGTACGCATGTTTCGCGATTTTGAAGTTTTTATGAATGTCTTCAATCACATACTGCTGGATTCCAATCGTACGAGCCAGTTTTACATTCATGTCATGAAAGTTAAAAATATTCAGTTGGGTAGCAAGCAGGACGGTACCATAAAACTTACCGAAATAGCCAAATTGGATGACAAAGGTGAGGTTATGTCGATTAATGAGCATATTTGCTTCGAAGAGAGCGAACAGATATGTCAAAAGGCTCTTGGTGAGATTAGCGACTATGAGGATGAAGATCTTATCTCAGATGTGGTTGAAATGGAACTTAGAACTTCATCTAGTGAGCCGGAAGTATTGGAAGAAGAAGAAGCTGGTCTCGGAGCCGTAGAAGAATTAGAAGGTTTAGAATCTTCTTCCAGTGGCGAAGAAGGTGGCGGTCATAAAAAGAAGGGAGGTAAAAGTTCTGGCGCTAAAGGTAAAGGCAAAGGAAAGGGTGGCAAAAAAGGTAAAGGTGGAGGTAAAAAAGGCAAAGGTGCAGGCGATAAAGGAGGCAAAAAAGGTAATAAAGACGGTGAAGGTAACGCCGATGACGATGCGAAAAAACTAAAAGAAGGCCTAGAGGATGGTGCCAAGGACAAATCAAAGGGGAAAGGAGATGATGATAAGAGTAAAGGCAAAGATTCAGGAAAAGAAGGAGATGATAAAAATAAAGATAAAGACAAAACTGGAAAAGACGGGGATGATAAAAATAAGGACAGATCTGGAAAAGACGGTGATGGTGGTAAGCTAGATGCTCTTGGCAAAGACAAAGATAAGGACAAGGAAGGTGGTAAGCTAGATGCTCTTGGCAAAGACAAAGATAAAGACAAGGAGTTGGACAAAGACGCCGCAAACAAAGACAAAGATAAAGACAAGGACTTAGACAAAGATAAAGACAAAGACAAAGATAAAGATAAAGACAAAGATAAAGATAAAGACAAAGATAAAGACAAGGATAAAGACAAGGATAAAGACAAGGACAAAGACAAGGATAAAGACAAAGATAAAGATAAAGACAAGGATAAAGACAAAGATAAGGATAAACTAAAAGACAAAGGTAAAAATGCTGGCAAGGAAAATGATCTAAAAGCAAAGAAAAAAGATAAAAGAAAAACTGATGACGGTGCCGAAGCTGACGATGAAAATGAAGATGGTTTCTTTAAAAAATGTCTCGGTTACTGCTTGCCGAATCCTTCTCGTTTCCCGGGCTATTTAAAATATCCTGTTGATATGGCCGTTGTCGGTTCGGAGAGCGGCAGTTACGAAAGTCTTTGTAAACTTTTCCATTCTGGTTTCAAGATCGCTGATCGTATACTTTGTATGACGCCCTGGGGCAATTTTGTCATATTCCGTTGTAAAAGTCGCAAGTGTCCAGATGAAAGAAATTATTTTCTTTACGACGGTTGTACATGCAATTTCAATCGTTTTCGCCATTTGGATCTCAGCATCGGTACAGCTGGTCTTATACGTTTTGAGCATTTGCACAATATCATCGAACACATACGCAGCTTACGAAAATGTCGTAAAACACAACCAACAGCAATCGAACGCAAACCCACTGCCGATGATATTTGCCAAGAGTTTTGTAAACGGAGTTATAAAATACGTTTGTAGGATTTAAGTGGTCCGACACATTTTTAATTTTGATATCAATTTCGAAATCTTACGTTAGCAACGTTCTTTATTTGAAAATTTAAAGAGTGACGTGTGGTGTAAATATATTTTTTTATTTACTTTCTTTTTTATAAAATATTATTAAATTATAACGTAACACTATACTAATTAAAAAGTTCTTTTTATTATTATTATTATTATTCAGCCAATTTTATTACAACTCCTTAACAAAGTTCTTACAATCATTTTAATTAGCTTGTGCGATACTTTCCTTAACTAAACTAAATATGTTACACTCGAATGGTAATTTTAACTGAAAATAGGCTACCCTATCGGTCTCAGCGTAGGCGACTCAGAGATGGAAAAAATTCAATGTACATTCTCTATTGTCCACCATATGTGGTCATGTTGACCCTTCAAATAAGAAACAAGATAGGTAAAGGAAGAAACTTCCTAAGTCGGCCATATTTTCAGATATTGGGATTACCAAATGTATTGGGGTGTATAGATAGGAGCTACATTTATAATAATGCCGTGTTAATTAAAAATAATAATAAAATTGTACAAACAGAGCGACTACTTTATGTTCTATCTAGCTGTATGAAGAAAAATTTGATTTTTGATACCCAATACACAAACCATAATTTTGAGCAAAATTAACATTAACGTGAACTGTTAACTGTTTAACGGTATCCGTTTGAAAAAGTCATATTAATAATATAACCTTGGCAAAATAGTTAAAAATTGATTTCCCAAAAATATAATTTTATGCACCATGTATCAATATGGCTGTGAAACATAAACTAAATGACGCAGTTAACAGGAGCAACGTTGCCATTTTCAGCTAAGAGGCGAAAAATTCTAAAAACTATTTCTCATTTATTTGTTTCCTCCTCATGCTCTCCATCTCTGCCACTTTACACCTCTACTCCGTTGCACTTTTGCACCTATTTGCGTTTGCCCTTATCTAAATTACTCAAGGCGTTTCTTCCCGTCGGGTTTGCTCCAGTGTCTTTATCTTCCTATTATATCCTTGTGCCACAATAGTCGACCTGACGTTTTCAATGCTCTAAAAGGCGTTTTCTCACTTCACATCACTCCTTGATGTCTTGATGCCCATATAACGCATATCGTGTCGTGCCTGAAGTAATTGTTAATCTCCTTTTTGAAAACAATAACAAAATTCGCATATAAAATTGAAGCAAAAATACGAACCTCAGCTTCCTACCAACCAGTAGGTAATTAAATGGAAGAGCATTGTAACAGGACGGGTCACTAGAACTTTACGTGTAAACAAAACGAAACGAAAGTCCTTATTATAGCCTTTAGCCTTTGTGCGGAAACGCGCAAGGATTAAAGCACAACGTGTTTTTATGTTAAATTAAATTATAGAATAGGTTTTTGTTCAATAGTGGTAAATATTAAACGCCAAGAACTAGAAACTGTGGCAGAAACGAATATGTTCTACTTTTTGAACAGGGTAATCATTAACAGCTTAAAATGCGAGTAAGAAAATAATACACAACTTTTATTGGCAAGTTATTTTCACGAAAACAAGTGGTGGCACTAAGGATATAACATCAATTTCATTAAAAACAATTATAATTCATAACTTACAAAGTTTGCACAAAAGGTTAATTTTGTATTTCGTTGATAATTAAGTTTACAATAGAGTAATTTACGTACTAAATATAAAAAATATTAAGAATTAACATAAAGATCATTGAATATAACTTAAAACTTGAATAGAAAAGAAAACGATACAATCTTTAATTGAGACAAGTAGTTCATAAAAAGTATAAGTCTGGGCATCATTTCAACGTTGATAAGCTTATGTGAATAAATTAGGCATTCAGTACAGTTGTACTCAAAATGTAATGTATATAAGGGGGGTCGTCTTATTTTTAAAAATCCCCTGCAGTTTAATGTTATTAAAAAGAGGTACATAAACTATAGCGGATTTAAACTAAACCTAGAGAAGTAGAATATCAATAATTTATTAAACCTAACACTCCATAGCTAACGAATTTGAATTTTCATTTAAAGCAGCCACCCCATTTTCTATTGGCATAGCTAAGCTGTTGTCGTCCATTGTAGCTTCTGGCGGTTCTACGGAGGTATGGTTTGTAGCGTTTGCTGACGTTGAGGCACCGCCATTAATGTCACCAGAACCACACTGCATTGCTTCGTCTATATGTTCGCCATTACCGTTTGCTAATTCATTTGAGGGTGCGTCATCCCAATTTATTTTGAAACGCGTTACTCGGGGTTTTGTGGCTAAAATATTGCGGGTTAATTTATCAAATAGGGGTTTAGGTGGTGGATTTTCACGCATTTCAGGATCAGCATAGTCGTTATTCACAAAGTAGCCCACACGCACGAATTCCTGCCCCCTGTAGGAGCAGGTAAGCAAGACAATAGTAACACCTACTGCATCCGGTTCGGGAATTTTTGTTACGTCTGGTGGATCAGCTTGGAATACAAATATATGCCTTCCTTCCGGTACCGGCCCTACATATATTGTGTCCAAAACCTGATCATACTCTTCCGATTCAGCGGAGCCCACGTAAATCATTTTCCATTCTAAATCCTCCTTCAATTCCTCAATACATTCAAAGGTCAATTCAAATTGAAAGGGATTAAAGAAACTGCTGGGATTATCCAGCACCACGACATTTGTAATGTGTACTTTAGCCATACTATACTGAAATACGCGGTAGTAAGTGCTAGCGTGGTTGCTCACCTGTGAAAAAATTTGCGCTTTGTTCTTCCACACAGTAATTGATTGAAGACAGATGGTGTAATTTTAGTCCACTTTTCGACGCAAATACTGACACTATTTAGACACTAAAATTAGAAAAACAAATTAATCAATATTTGTTCATAATTTCTTTAAAATATTATGATTACCTTTAGAATAACAAAATTACCCAATGATTTTTCACTACTTTATCACTAATTTATGGATTTCTTTTTTAATTGTTAATAAAAATGAACTGTTTGCCAAAAAATACTGTTTCTTATAACAAAAATGACATTTCCAGAAATGTTGCCAACTTTCCCGCCAAATTCCAATGCAGTCGAATCTTATTGCAAATATGTTATCAATTTACGCTGATTGGAAGATATGACAACACAAATATGGTCGAGATGCCATGTTGATAATGAAAATTTAAAAAAATTTAATAAATATTATTAAATATTTAATAATTATTAATAAATAATATTTAATGAATATTATTATATTTTCACTATATTTTATATTGAAGATTACTATTACATTATACTAATTTCTGCCTATATGTCAGGTTCTCTTTGAGTGGCAGCACTGTTCAGTGACAGCTGTTTCTCTGTGTAGTTGTTTTTTGTTGTGAAAGAACAGTTTTTTGTTTATTGCAATTTATTAAGATAAGAAAAGTTTTACGTCCATATATAATAAATAATTTATTTTTTGGCCAAAATGATACACTTAACTGGCCAAAATTATAATACCCGTGAAGTAATTCAAAATATTTTCTCTCCTCTAATTGGTGTCCTGACCAGTCCGTATGCAGATGAGGTGTGTCATCGTAATAATTTATCATTCGTGGAATTATTGCAACCTTTTGCAAAATTGCAAAGTGATGGTAAAGAAAAATGAATAGTTTGAAATTTGTATGAAATAATTTTCATAAATAACTACAGCCCACTTTCGTGATGTCTCTGGTACAAGTGTGTCCATTAAAGGATTACGCCTAAATTTCTGTGATGTTGATTGGAGGCCCCCACAGACGGTTTTGGCCCGTAAAATGCTAAATGAATCTGTAACGAACGCTCATAATGATAAAACCAAAGTAATACACATTGGTAAGATTAAATATTATATTGTTTTCAGTTTTCTGTTTAAACGATATGTTGTTTAGGCGATGTGAGTTTGGAAATACCAACAGCCGAACCGTGGTTTGAACATTGGCGTGAGACATTTCTAACTGTTCAATTTCCTGCCGATCATGAATTCACCAGGCATTTATTGAGTTGCCTTATAGTTTTGTCTAGCGGTGATCCAAATATTGTTGAAACCGCCCATAAATTATCTCAAAATGTTCATCAAATGCAAAGTGTGACTCCTCAAAAACTTCCAAAATGGTTTCAAACAACCGATGTGCTTAATAGCTATGTTGTACTACATGAAGGTAGCCAAGGAGATTTGTCTAGAGCTCAACAAGGTTATGAAATGTTAAAGTCTACATTTGGTGATACAAAGTGTTTTCTTATACAAATAAACTCTTTGGACTCGAACGTCACCAGTGAAGTTCCGGACTACTGGTCACTCTACTTAAGAAGGCAGCCTAAGCCTTCTGATAATCAAAGTTCCGGCAGTGTTGGCGGTGATCAACTGAGTGGCCACAAAACACCACAAGATAATCTCTCGGTTATTGGCATGCAAACCATGCAAATGTCTGCCTTAAGCGATACTGTGACCAATGCTGATTTAACAGGCATCATACACCCTTTAAGTCCAGTTCAGGAGAATGCAACGGAAGCTATTGTAAGTAATAAAAATATTTTATTTATCCATATTCCTAAGCTGAGAATTATAGAATTACAACCAATAACTTTTACACTTTGTGGGGCTTGGGAAAAAACGTAAACATTTTTTGTGTCATAATTTCGGACTCAAAAAATGATGGTAATATCCTGGCCTTTGATAATGTTATGGTTATGTTATGTACAAACTTTTTCTTCCTACCAAAAAAATAGTTCAGGTTCTACTAACCTGTTCATTTTCAGAATTCAAAATTTTCTATAAGTAGTGAAAGTATTGCTTCTCAAACTATAAACCCGAATGTATGGACTGGTGACTATGATGCCCCACATGGACAATGTCTAAACTCGATGGATGTGGAAAACTTAAGACATTTTGTACAAGACTATGCCGTAAGGGCTCTTATACCATACGTGGAACATTTGGTGGGCATACTAAATGAAGCTGTAAGTTGTTAACACAGCTTAACTATTTAGAGATAACACTGAAGCTTATATTATGCGCAGGTCACAAATAAAAAAGGCGTTAGTAAGTCTTTATTAAGTGCCACAAAACGTTGGTTTGTAACCAGTAAACCAGGTGCTAGTGTTAGCAATCAAAACGCCGTTATGTAAGTACATTTAACTTTAAATTGAATACATTATTTGAAGTAGAATACTGTTGTAGCTATACGCATGAATCGGCGGAATTACAGACACGCAAATTGGGAGATTTATATTTTATGTTTGGTCATTATAATATGGCCTTTCAGGCTTATCATCAAGCTAAGAGAGACTTTAATGCTGACTCCGCTTGGCAATATTATGCCGGTGCTTTGGAAATGGCTGCTTTATCCGCTTTTATGTTAGGAACAGCCAGTCGCAAGACATACGATTATATGGAAGATGCTATTCTGTGTTATTTAAATACTTGCAAGTAAGTTTCCTTTCCTATATATTCATAAATTTTGAATATCTAACTATTGAAGTTTGTATTTAAAAGGCTGCAACAATTTGCAACGCGTGCCACCTTATTAAGTATGGAATGCTTGAAAACAGCACGTTATTATGGAGAGGCAGCCAAACAATTAATACGCATGACCAGTGAAGAATCAGATTTGCGTTCGGCTTTATTATTGGAACAAGCTGCATATTGCTTTTTAGCTTCTTCACCGGCCATGCATCGCACATATGCATTCCAAATTGTTTTATCTGGCAATCGTTATTCTCGTGCTGGTCAACGCAAGCATGCCTATCGTTGCTATAGTCAAGCCTATCAAGTATTCCAAAAGAAAGGCTGGAGTTTAGCTGAAGATAATATACAATACACTATGGCCAAACAGGCCTATATGCTTAAGAAGTTGGAAGAGGCCAGTCGTTCTTTGGCTCATCTATTACGACCAGGTAGTCTGCAAAATGGTCAGCAGCAATTAAGTTTCCTTAAGGAATTTATACAAACCCAGAATGTAAGGTTAATGGTTAATATTTTTGTAAATTTGTAAAGTTTTTAAAAACTTATACATTTATAATCTTATAGGAATATATTAAACGTCATCCGGAGTTGGGTTTGCTACCACATGCATTGCCCCAAGTGGTACACGACTCTATAAAAGTGCTTACATTGTCGCCAGCTCCTCAAGCCAGTGCAAATCACATACCGGCCACTAATATTAATATAAATGTAAGTTTCATTTATTAATTACACTAAAAAGAAAATTAATAAATTGTTTCTCTTACGTTTTAAGACTGACTTGAGTGAGGAATCTGTTTGGCATAAAATCGAAGAAATGATTGTTACCACAGCCTCAGCTAACAAGCCAATAGTATTTAAACCTTCCCAAAGTTTGTTTACAAAAGAAAATCCAACCACAGATAATCCATTAGCCGTACTAGGAGGTAATTTTGTCAAAACTGCACAATACGATTAGATTTTTCTTTCGAATTGAAATTCATTTTCGAACTACTACAGTTGAATACGAATAATTATGAACATCATTTATTTTAGAACCCATCGAAGTAGCGGTTACAATTTCAAATACAATACGCTGCGCTATTATTTTAACAAGTGTTGAGTTATTGTGGCGTGTAAAACTCGATAATGATGAAGAATTATCAAATATAAGTCTTTTTGAAAATACCACAGAAAATCCGAGTAAGTAGTAATTTATTGCGCATTAACTTTCTCGTTTTATTAGCGTAAAAATAATTTATTCAGATAAAGCTGCTATTAAGGTTGCCATAAAGACCAATAGCCTACAAAATTTGCAGCTAGAAGAAAAGGGTAGTCAAACATTATATTTCAAACTAACACCCAAAGTAACCGGCCGCCTTAGTATCGTGGGTATGGTGGCAAATGTAGCATCAGCGGTGGAGCCAAATAACACTCTAATGGGTTCTTTGCAATTTGAGACACAAACATTTCGACCACCTGGCAAACTAACCAAACAAACATTGTTTGATCAAAAGCTAAACATAAAAGTATTACCGATAGCGCCCTTGTTAAATGTAAGTTTTTCTACGATACCATTGGATTTAATTGCCGGCGAAATTGTCCCCATACATATAACGTTACGAAATGATGGCGTAAAACCCATAGCAGAAATTTATTTGGGCTGTGATAACCCTCGCTGGCTAACATTGCAGGATGAAGAGGCCGATATACCATTATCGATATTAAGTTGTAAGTAATTTCAATATATGGTCACAGAGAATACGAATAACTTATAAATTTATCTTTTTAACAGCCATTAAAGATTTGTCGAATGAAAAACTAGTAAAAGATAAGGAAATAAAACGTCAACATGTTTATCGTTTACTGAAAAATAAAACTAACGATAATATAACGTTAGAGTCTCAAGCAGCTACTACCGTAACAGCCTGGCTGCAAGCACCTTACGACAAAGGCGATTATACGCTACGTCTACTATTCTATTACGCCCTAGCCTCATCGGATTCAAGCCTCAAATATCGTTTGGTGCGTCATAGCTGGAAATTTAATATACATGAAAGTCTACATACAGAGGTCAGTTGCGTGTTAAGCAATTCAAATACCGGTGAATTGGGACTCAATATTGAAGTACGCAATGAAAATAAATTACATCATCCATTAATGACAGAACTGTATATAAACTCATTGGCCTTGTACTGTGATCAGTTTAAATTAAATACGCAGAAATTTTATAGTAAGCATGGTTTGTTATAGGTTTGGAAAGAATTTTATAAATTTTTCTTTTTTTCTCCTTGAACAGTAATGAATCAAATGGAATTTAGTACGGGTCTTTTGGGAGGTAACTTTTTGAAGTTTTTATAAAACAACGAATTGTTCTATTCTATTTTCTTTATACGTTTTAGAACGCTGCCTAAAATCAAGTAAAACCGCCAATCTTCAATGTCATTTATTAAAGACTCTTACCAACGAGATGCAGCATTCAATTCCTCCACAAAAGGATATACTTAAAAGAAGACTGTCTTACATGGATATAATCGCCTCGAAAACGAAAGAAGGATTCCAGATGCCGGAACAAAACATTCCAAAAATGTGCGAAATGTATAGCTTTTTAGCTAATCATGAAACCATTTATTTCAATACCAATATTACAACAGAAGAATTTAATAATATTGTGGCCACCTATGAGCCACATACAACGTTGGCTATTTGCTGGTCAGCTGCCATTGTACAGAATTCTATACAGCGTTTAACATACGGGCAACATTTTGTACAGTTGAAATATTTGTATGAAAAGAAAACTTGTCCTTTAACAGGCGAGTTGAAGCATTTTAAGAATTTGGATAAGGATGAAGAAAAACTTTTAACCATTGCGGAATTTGCCAAGAAAGAACCCCAAGAAATCAATGAAATATTAGTTGATGATAAAATCAAACTAGAGCAACTGCAAACTTTTGATGATAATGAGGATGATTTTTGGGAATCAAACGAAACGTATGTGGGCCAGAGATGTCTTTTAGAAGATGATACCTTCCTAATTACTACAAAAGCGTAAATTTATTTGAAATCATATAATCGAGTTTGTTTAACAAATGAATATACATAAGTATTGACATAAATTATAAAAATAAATTATGTTTCTATTCAAATTTAAAACCATTTCTCGGTGGTATATTTATATTGGATTTATATTTTTTGATGCTTCAAGTAAGAAAGAAAAAAACTGACAACTAATGGACATGTTTTGATACAATAAATCACGATACAACAGAAACTTTTCTTCAAATAATGACTTTTTAACAAATAAATGTAAATAAATCTTAAGTCAATTAAAGCTTATTACATTTTCTATTGAGCAATACTCTAAAACACTCGGCTAGTAAAATGTCGTTTGTTCGCCGCTTTACCACATTTTCATTTAAAAGACTGTGAATTACAATTTGGTTGTATCAATTGTTGTATTTATTTGGTATCTGGAGTTCCCAATACTATGCATAGTCTTATGTCTTAGTCCTTTATAAACAAATAAAAGGATTTCGCGGTTTGAATTTATCTTTTTTTATAGTTTGTGTATTTAAATTATTTAGGATTTTGGTTAATTTGACTAGATAAAATGAAAAATAAGGTTTAAGAGATAAACAAAACTACTTATGAGTGTATGCTTAATCATCCACTTTTAAGATCGTTTTTTATTCATGTATACTTTACCGGTTGCATATAAAACACATGAACAAGCATAAATATTGCCCAAAGCACTGCCCAATAAAGCACCCACCACATTGGGTATGGGATAAGTTTGCCAATCACGATCCCAATCCAACGGCGATACGATAGAACCAGCCCAGGCGCCCAATATGCCACCAAGTGCATTGTATTTAAACAAATCCAAAGCTGTTTCCTCGCTCTTTGTAAGAAAATCTGGCTTCTCACAAAAACACACTTGCAAAGCACCGCCTCCACCCAAAAGGAACACCGTAGGCGATACTGACAACAAAGTCAATAGTAACGACAGCACAAATGTTTGTTCGTAGTTTTGTAAAACCGGTGCTCCCAAGATAATACACACAAATGCATAGAGCAGTGTACATAAAAATTGCAACAGCAAGCCACCTGCCAAATCTTTGGGCGTAAAATATGCAGCCTTCTTTTGTTTTTGCTTTGGTGTTAGTACCGGATCATCGTGTCGTCCGTAATAACAGCAGAGTATTACCTTTAACATCTCACCCGTAAATACAATTGGTATTATGAGAGAATCCCAAAAGCTGCCAAGGTGCGTCCAGTTTCTGCGATATTGCATATAGGTCATGCAGATCAATATCACTCCTAGACTTATGGATAGGTGGAAGAGTTGATGTTTTGTCTTTTGCGTATCGAATTTATAGACCATTTCATTTAATTTTTTTTACAAAATGTTTACAAAAGAAATATTTATTTTAAAGATTTACTTTTCTTATTTATTTAATGGCAGTCAAAGAAATACTAGTGGCAGCGAAGTGTATATTTTTTACAATTTTTTTGTCAGGGTTGAAAACGAAATCGTTGTAAAGATGGCAAACCTAATCAAGAGCAAATAAATCATTATTTGGATCTGGTAGCACTAGTAACAAAAAAAATATTTAATCCTTTTGATATCATTTTTTTTTTTGACGATAGCTTTTTTAACAATAAAAAATGCAAAATTTTGTTTTAGTCATTAATAATGTAAAAAAATAAACTTGAATAAAAAAGATCCAATTATGGGAAATTAAGACATATTTCGAGGGAAAAATATTCACAATAGGAGAGCCATCCATCTGGCATCCTCTTTCAGTAACTGGACATAAATTCAACTCGGATATACTTTCTTGATCTTTAGCCATCTTTGTTTTTGCTGAGGCGGTTAAGGTTTAGAGATTTCAGCCTGTTTATAAACTGAAAATGTTTACTTTTAAAATATAATTTACTGTTGTCTTTATTTGGTTCTACAAGTGGTAGTGGACCAGCTTGACGGCCAGTTATTAGTGATGCACCGTTATAATACATTCTGATTTCACCCGATTCGAAACCATCTAATAAGGACGGATCACATAAAACTCCAGATCAGAGGTATGGAAAGCTAAACGTGAATCTTGATCGCACTAAAATACATGTTGCTTAAAGCTGAATATCGTTGTAGGCTAATAATACGCGAAATAGGCAATCGACAACTGCTTAAGTTTTAAGAACTTTTGTTCTGTGGTAACAAATTAATATTATTTTCAAAAATGCAATAGTATTTTGACAAAACTTTTACGATTAATAATAAAAGTAACATGATGCCTGTCTTATAATAAAATAAAAAACACTGATTTAAGTTTTCTTTTGTATATGAAGTATTTATTTCAATACATTCGTCCTTAAGCGTTTCAATTGAATTCAAATTTTACAAGACGATCATCTATCAATTGGCCTGGAAATAAAAGAAAACATTGAAACGTTATTTTTACAATTTAACTCAACATTTAGATGTTTTTAAAGGCTTGTGTCGTCAGTTTAAAAGATTTGTTACATAATTTTTTATTCAAATGAACTATACTATAAATGAAACATCATGGAAACTACAACAATTTTAAATAAATTCTTCTCGAGGCTATATACCTTGGAATCTGTCATTTTTGTTATTCCCTCCTACGTATTTTATTGTTGATGTATGTACTAAAAAAGAAGAAAATAAATATTGAGAAAATTAAATATATATCTATATGTATTAAAATAAGCAAAAGGATTTATTATCCCTTATAGATAAAATAATGTCAGAATCCTTTTGGTTTAACTTGAATGTGTGATCAGCATAGATTTCATTCAGATTAAATTTTTCATCATGTAAAAATTCCAAAATCATACTTTCAAGCAAAAGTAATAATTACCTCAGAGTGACAAATCATCTACTAAGACTTTGTACGTTAGTTTGACATTGAAGAATTCAACTCGCTTTAGAGGAAGCTGGAATAAAATGATGAAATGATTTTTGTTACTTTTTTGTTTTTAATTTCTCTTTTATGTTTTAGTTAAATGTATATGATCAGTTAAAAAGTTTGACAGCATGGTTTTTGTAAGTGGGTTTATCTCAGAAGGGAGATCCCGATTGATAAAATTTCATAATAAACATTTCTTTACTTTTCTTAATAAAATTATGAACACAAATTTTTTGCTTACCAACTGTAGTAATCCATCCAATTATCAATTTTACGGCATGATTTTTAGATACATCAAGACTATAAGAAAAATAATAAGGATGGGTTATTAAAAAAGTTCCCTTTTTGAAAAGCAAATAATAATAGTAATAAATAAGTCAAGCTTTCAGAATCCTTTTGGTTTAATTTGAATCAGTGATCAGCACAGATTTTCATTTCAGATTAAATTTTTCATCAAATACACTTCAACTTGAGTAATGTTCCTAATCTAATAGTATACATTTTTTAAAATCTTGACCGTTTTGAAGAACTTAAAGAGTTACTACTTTTGAAATTATTATTGCTTCTGTTGCTCTCCAGCAATTTATGATTTTTAATGCTGAAAATTTTATGTTTTATCAATCAATTTAGTAGAGGGACCTGAGAACAGGTAAATCATAAAATAGGGGACACATTTTCTATCAGAGTTAAGTTTGATTAATTTGGAATTGCAAAAGCAAAGCATTATTGAATTAAAAGGAGTTGTTAAACATTGCCCCCATTTACTCAGAGTTTAACAACGATGTCTCGTTCCCAGTTAATAATCTAATTTCCCGGTGTCAGTGTATACACATAACATTTCCCCGCACAGGTTCTAGTGGTTTGTGCTCACTCATTTTCGTCTTTTAGTATAGACAGAAGTTTATAGAAATAATTCCGAAGGAAAAAAAAAACACTGAATTTGTGAGTATGAAATTGTAAATCTGTATAGAAGATGTATTTCCCCTCCCTCTGTACTGTTATAAATACAAGATAAATTATATACTAACCTCAGAAATGATATACAAGAATGCTGCAGTCTAATATTTACTTGTAAAATTTACCGTTAGCTGTCATCTGAAAAAGAACAAATAATTTATTATAAAATTGTTTGTAGCTAAATGTAAAACACTGAAGTTTCAGTAATACTCAGTTGGCCGTTCTTATCTATCCTCAAAATTTATAGAAAAAATTTTGCATTTATTAACGTAACGTTAATGAACGCTCAATCTTTTCTTATATTCAGTTTTATGAACAATCATCAATTTCTACTTTTTTTTATTCAAACAGGCATAAATAATTACATATTTTTCTCTAATTACCTTTCAACAATAACGAAGAGTATTCACTTCTACATCTTTTAGCTACAGAAGTCGACGATGAAGTAGAATGAGCGACCATACACGTGCCCTAAAGAAGAAATTTTGAAAGGAAATGCGCAGTTGGCTGCAGTGTATTTGGAGAGTTGACAGAGATGTACTTATATCTAATTTGCTTGACGACTTGATAACACTTAAAAAGACATTCACTAGTTTTGATAGCTCGTTTACTTGTGCTATCATCAAACATGAATGTTGCTGTATAATATAATTTTAATTGAGGAAATTACAAAGTAAGTAAACAACTTATTTCTGCTGTGAAACAAAAAAGAGTAAAATTGAATAAAAGCCTTTAAATATGAATATAAATGCTCGGAAACCTTTACATAACGATAGTAATACTCGAGCATACCCAGATAACGATAATAGCCAGGAAATTCAACAGGATTCCAATATCACTGAAGAACTACCATCCAATGAATCAGATTTAAATTTTTACGAAGAAGAGGACAGCACTGAATATCCTCTTCATTCAGAGCATAGAAAACGAGATGTATTTGAATCGTCACGTAGTGTACCACCTGCTTCACCGCGTTCGCGACTAAGGGCGGCGACTAGATCACCTTCACAATTAAAATGTGTACCCGAATCAAAACCTGTACCAGAGGAATCATCCAAAACATTCCCTCTTATTACTATCATTGCAATTGTAATATCAGCCATTATTATGGGAGTTATATGTAAATACTTTTCATTTAACGATAAAGAGAAATACTGCAATTACGATGAATTGCAAGAACAATATCCACAACAGAATCTGGAATTATGGCGTACTTTAAATGTGGGCATTAACTTAATTTTCAATAAAAGTACACAGTCACCAGCAGTTTATCTGTTTGTCCATCAAGGAGGTCAACGTGTTTTTAAACTGGTCAACGATATTGCCAGAAAATCATCTAAATGTTTTGGTAAGTCCAAAGTAGGTTTTTCTTATCATTTTTATTTTATGTTAATTATTTTTTGTTCAGGACCGGAAATGCTCCCCATAGAACTGAAAACGGATGACTTTATTGATATAATAGAAGAGGGAAAAAAAGATTATGGTCATGTCATAGAGAAATTTAAATCAAAATTGAAGGAGAGTAATGTTTTCCTAATTGTCAATCTCAATGAAGTATGTATAATTTAAAATTTATTAGGTGATCGATAATAGGTTAGGTTTATGGACAAAAAGATCCACTGTTAATACGTCCTAGAAGAGTGAGGATAGTGAACGAGAAAAGGAAATGGGAAAAGGAGAAGGGGTAGGAAAGGGAGGGAAGATATACTAAGTAATGGAGGAAAAAAGATGGACCACAAACACACAAGAGAGTGCGACTATAACCTAACACTTCTCGATCAGCTTAATCAAGTTATGAGTCTATGGAAATCCGTAATGTTCGCTCTCGACAGAGAGTCCAAAGAAGGCCCTGTTCAGGGTCCTCAACCACAACTTACTAAGGGCTGGATAGTTGCGTTGGAGATGTTCCATAGTCTCCAACTTCTCCTTATCGCAACATACCCTGCAATAGTGTTTGGTAACCTGAGAAATAGGATTTCTATTAACGGATTGTGTACAGCCAAATAAGATTTGGATCCATAACTTTATGAAACTATCAATGTCAAAAATGGCAGCCAGGAGACTAAAATAGCTGGCTAATTTTCATTGTGCTTTAAATGACAATACATAATTCAAAGAATGCAGTTTATCCACCCTCTGATAGCGTTTTAACAATATCAATAAGTTAAGCAAGTATATTGGGATTACCGTACTTAAGTGTTACAATAAATATTCTGCCAGTTTAGAAAATAAATATGTAGTACCAAACCAATATTACATTTTTTAGTTTTTATTCGTTTATTAAATAATCGATCGCCTAATTAAAATTTCAATTATTAAAGAAGTATAATATAAACCTAATTTGCACTTTTTAGATACCAGCTGAGGCAGCTAGAGCCCTGCATACAATATGTGACACACATTCACCAATAGCCAAAAATATGGTCATATTTTTAACATTAACAATACCACCTGATGCAGAAGGTATTTATCCATATTTAACTATTAGAAAAAATGCTAGTGCTGTAACACTTTTCTTTTATTTATTTTAGGCACTGCGGTTTTCAATGCCGAAAATGTTTTAACTGAGTTGTGGTCTCCTAAATTAGATCGCAATGAACTGGATCCTTTAATCACCAGAGTTACTGATCAAGTGATTCCTTTAAATAATTTTTAAGTATTTAAATTGTAGTTTTGATACGTAACATATTTATATTTTAAGTTTGGAAGTTATTAAAAATATTAGAGAACGCAATTTAGGGGATTTATTTAATTTTAATCTAAATTCATCATGTATTCAAAATCGAAAACTGTTTTAAGATTAAGAAAACTAAAATTATTTGACGTACTGAAGAGAAAAATAGCTATTTGACCCTGAATTTTAAGCTTTAATTTTTTATGTTCGAATGATAACTTTTTATTGAAAACAACCGTGACAATCGACTTTCGGAAACTTCTCTTGAGAAGTTTTTGTTTTATAAAATTGTCCCGCATTGACAGCGGTGAAATGAAGTGGATAAACCTACTAACCGAATAAAGAACTTTATGCGAGTAATAATTCATTTACTTTGTCAAAAATTTTAATCAATGAATGACAGATTCATTTGTCAATACCTAAGTTATTTACAGAAAAGGCTAAACATCGAGCCGCAAAACACAGAATTATATGTTGACACGATTATAGTGACTGATATGTCATCTATAGCTTTGAGTAAAGAAAATATAAGTGGGTATCTGCCTAGTTTTCTTTCCCGTCTCTTATTATTTTTCTACGGAGGCCTATGCAAACAACTAAAAAAGATTTAATAATTTTTAAGTCAATGATGAAATTATTATTTTATTTGTTTTTAAATCGTTAAATTATAGCCAAACTAATTGCAAATACTGTTATAAAAATAAATTGTATTTTTTCTAAATTAATTTAAGGAATGTTTACTTGTCCAACAAACAATATTAAGGACTCTTAATACAAAAAATCTCGAATTTTATTACAATTCACTTTTTACTAAATAATCAAAAAATTACATTGAAAAACAAATATGAAGGGAAGTTAACAATAGAAAAAATTGTATAAAATGAGTGGATGCCACAAAATATGTTCGTAAGTTTAAGACAATTTAAAAACATTTTTATTTCATTCACAGTTCACTATGTTTAAACACTTCATCATTGTGATTTTCTTCGTTAGATTTCAATAACATTTCACCACTACTGACTAATGTTTGTTCGCCATGATCGGTATTTTCGTGGTCTTCAATGCGAGCCATTAAACTTTTTATTTCGCCATCATAGTCTTTCCATTCAGGTACAATACGCTGGGCGGCAGTTAATTTGGCTTCTTTAGTCATTGGATTATTGCATAAATCAATTACTTTGGCATTTTTGAACGCACTATCACTACACCAAGTCTGACACCACAACCATTCGTCGGGCAAGGATTTAATAGCTACTTGATGGATCATATTGTTGGGCAAATCTTGATCTAAATTCGATAAACTGTTGGGATCTTGGCTGAGGGCTTGATATTGTCCTCTTAAGCGGTCGCCAGCTGCTATTTTACGGAAGCGTTTCAGATCAACTACATACAACGCCGAAATATGATACCGTCTGCCCATTAGATGAGATTTCCAATAGCCCTGTTTCCAAAATCGAAAACCTTCCATCTCTTTACGCGAATCACAGAAAGGTGTATAAGCATAAGGAGCACCACCCAAATCCATTTCATATAAATCCTTTAGATCAGCTCTTACTATGGCGTCCGCATCGACAAATATAATTTTTTTTACATTTAAGGGAAACAAAACATCGAGGAATAAAATCTTATAGCCCCAAATGGTGCGTTGTTTCTCTGTTTGTTGGTGTAACCAGCGCGGCCATTTATATTGTACCAGTTCATATTGGAAACCATATTCTTTGGCCATATGGGGCAAAAAGTCGGTAAATTGTGGCGAAAGGTAATTTTTCAAAAACCAAAATTTAACAGGAGATTTTGTATGTTTCATAACAGATAACATCATGATACGTAATAGTCTTTCGTACAGATGACCCGAAGCAACTGAAAAGATATTTATAGTTTCCACTTCTTCATCGCTGGATGAACCACCGCCGAAAGAACTGGCTATAGAATTCCATATGCCAGACTGATGTTGATTTTCATCATCGCCTAGAAGATCGGCCTGTTGCATGCCTGGCTTTTTAGTTACTCTCAATTTAATCACATGAGATTTCAGTGAACTAATAACTACTTGAGTATTACCCTCCTGGTGTACGGTGTTCGGGCCTTCAGCATAACTGATGTCATAAATATCTGCCGATTTACCTTCTCTTAAACGCAAAGTCCATGCTCCAGGGTTAGCTTTCAACTGGAAGTAGCCCAAATTAGCCATAACAATGGTATCGACCAAAGTTGGATGGTCTTTCGTACCCAAAGTTACTTGTAAACCTCTTGGCGGAGCACCTGTAGCGGCATCAAAGCAATGTCCCTCAAGAAGTAAATATTCCAATTCGAATTCACTGTGCACTGGTCCACCAATTTCACTTAACTTAATATTATCCAAATCGTATACAGAACGCACAGCTTCAACCAGCCAATTTTCGGGCACCTGTAAGTTTTGTGTCAACAATGGATTAGCGGGAACGCCAGTAAACTTTGCAATCGGTCCATCGGCTAATTCACCATTGGGTGAAAATTGTATTTCTGACTCCACCACATAACGATAGAAGTTCTTCACTGGCATATCACTGTGTTGGTTAACTGGAGTTAGGTATACTTTCATGTTGCAATTTACGGTATTACGTAGTAATATTAATATAGGCGCCAGCTTTTGCGCGCTCCTGGATGCCGGATCGACAACGGCATTAATTTCAAAATGGGGCAATTCCTTATTTTTAGGCGCCAACTTTACAACAGAGTGAGCCTCTTTTACATCTTCTGGGACCTTAAATCTAGTTTTTGATTGGCGGGGAATTAAACTAGCATACAGCTTCAGTAAAGTATCACTATCAAACTCTGATTCATCCAAGTCTGTAGATTGCACTTTTAAAACTTTACGCAACTTATCGCCATATTGTATACTATTGAATCTATCAATTAAGCCAAAGTCCTCTATGCCAAATAGCTCATTTTCCGTAATGGGACCAATTATTTTGCCATTACCAATAATTAGGCGTTCCGAGGCTTTTAAATTCAGCACTCGTTGAGCATAGACTCTTAATATTTTCATGTGCAATTCTGTGGAGGGTAAAATATCACTCACCTGGGATGGTATTTCCCATTTATCAGTAGGTTGTTTTAGCCATTTCAGTACTAAATCAGTTGCCTGTTGAGGTTTAAGAGTCTGTTGAGCAGCCCAAATAAGACGATTCAAATTGTTCTTTCTGTTCAAACTAGATCCTTCAGCATTTGGTATGAACGCTATCCGTACACTGGAACCAGCCTTAACATATTTCAAAGCATGTGTAAGAAGTTCTTTTCCGGCTTTAGTTTCTGCGTCAGCAAAGACCCAGACTGTTAGAAAATGTAGTTTCGACTCTCCTATCGTTTCGTAAGAATGTTTGCCTTCAAAATATTTTATGTTACTAAGCAAAGTGGCTGTCATATCACGATTAGAAAGCTGAGCCAAGGCTTTTACATTGTTTAGATCTTTGTGAGGCTGTCCGGAAAGATCTAAAAATTTCGCGTTTTCATTATTGCCCAATATACGTTGATTTAATCGGGGCATGACATGTGGTTGATTCATTAAGTAGTCTAATAAATTATCTGAATCGGTTAAATCGCCTTTGTATACTGCTTTCTGAAGTGTGGTAGTCTGTTGTATAATTTCCGAAAATATGGATTCTTCAAAATCGCTGTCTGAGTTCAAAATACTTTGTGGCATGGGCACTCCGTTTAGAAGAGCTTGAGGCGATTCTGTAAAACCTAAACGATCCACAAACTCTAAAGCCAATTGGCGACCATAATCATAATCAGAGTCTTCATCTAAAATATCATCTACCGCTGAGCCAGAAAGCTTATCAAATGTCTTCTTTAGTTGCATTTTAATATGTTTACGTCTAACTTCCTGTTTAGAGTCGACAGCAGTAAAAACGTCTGTTAGAAAACTGAGGGCAGATCGAGCATCCTTCTTCTGTGTTACGTAATTAAAAGCGCACACTAAAGATCTGTAGTCGTCTTCGGTATCATCTGTAGCTTTGCGGGCATCGAAAACTAACCCCAACCGAACAGGAGCGGAGTGAACGACAAAACTTTCAGCAAGTTTAATTAAACTGCGACCAGTTTGTTTAAGGGGATCAACCACTAACACCAAATTGAATACATTTTTACGGATATTTCTCAACATACCAGGAAAAGTGGGTCTTAACAGATCCATAACACTCGAAGGCCATCTCCTATACTGGGGATCGTTTTCTATATCGTTTATCCATAAAATTGAGGAATCTCTAATATCAATAGCAAACTCCTTAGAACCCGAGCTAGCAAAATCCAAAGCTAATAAAGATGACGCTAAAGAACCTTTTACTTGACTATTATGCAGACTTTCCAAAACTCGCACTTCGCTTCTTAACGTCTCTACAAGAGAATTTAAATCCATTGTATCTGCATCAAAGAATAAGCCATTAACAAATAAAGCGCCATCTGGCGGTATGATATTTAGACTTCTGCCAAATGCCTCGGTGTTATGCTTCACTTCATTTCTTAGTTGTTCTGATACTTTGTGGCTAAGCAAAGCCTTTGCTTGCATGGGAAAATTGTGGGCTGTAAATTGTAAGATTTTCAGAGCCTCTTCACCATCAATTTCTGCTATTGCCTGTGCAGCCTGCAATCCTAGATCCTGAAACTCCCAGGCTTTCAGTTGTGCTATTTCTTCATTGCCCTGTTGTAGACTTTGCCTTAACTTATCTAAAGAATGCGACAGTGAAGGGAATCTGCTTTTAAGCACTTTAAAATCAAAACCGTGTACTTCGGTTTCTAAGCCACCATCTTCAGCAGTTCCATCTCCTGCGTCCTCGGCCGGCTTGGGAGCATCATCTTGTGATTTATATTCTGTAGATTTCAAATGTAATTCAACACCATAACCAGAGAGACGTACACGTTTCTTCAGTTTTTGCCCTTTAGCGGGTAAATAATGACGCGTTATATACTTAATGCCATTTGTTAAGGCCCGTTCGCTCAACAAATAATGGTATTGGGCAAATGTTTTAGAACCAATATCACCATATAAAACTACGGTACGTGTATTGTTTTCTGAACCGGGATAAACGTGATCAAAAGCATATATATCTACGGGTGCATCTAAGCTGCTTTCATTGGGTAAATTGAGTTTTTGTCTCAACTCATCTACTGTACATGCCAATTCTGAACCAACCTGAGCAAATGTAGAAGAATCGTCACAAGATCCTTGACCTAGAATCTCTGACGCTATCTGAAAATGCGTTTGAATTCGAGGCGTAAGACTGTGCATAGAAACTATTAATTTCATTAATGGCATTTGCAAGTCCGTAAGCCGCCTGCGCACTACATTAATTGCAGCATTGTAACTTTGTGAAGTTGTCTCTAAAAGAAGATTCTTGGTAGTAACAAAGCATTATCTTAAACATTTTAAACAACTTACCATAACTACTTAATGGGGTCTCCAAATCGGTTATGTCCTTTATAAAATCCCAATATAAATTTGGGTTTTCATCTGCCAGATACTCGGCAATTTCCAAATGCAAAGGCGTTTGTTCCCACTTAGCATTAATTAACGTAGTTATGGGAAAACTTTTACTAGATACCGTTTGTTGGCATTTACCGAAATCCCAAATCAAAAATAATGTAATTGATAACAATGCCTTCCTTAGGTGGCTTAGTTTGTTTTTGTAAAGCATTATTGCTGTTGTTAATTATAGATATTTACAGCCGCCCAGTCTTAGAACATAATTTTTTTTAACTATTTTTAAAGTGTGACAAATAAAAAGTGCTTTATATAGTATTTGTTGATTTAGTTATTATGAAAATATTACCTAAAATTTATAAAATTTTCTATAATTTATAAAAACTGATGTGGCACAACAATCCGGCTGAATGAATGATTAAATTCAATAATTTTTACACATATACAGAGTTGTTATACACTGTTATGGAGATGCCAGATCTATTTGAATATGAGTGGATGATAACACATTACAGTACTGTAGGACTATAAATACTATTCTCATTTAGAAATATTTGAATTGAAATTTAGGTAAAGTTAATTCCTTATTTAAAACGAGAAGTTTATGGGCAAATAGAAAGGCATTTTGTATGCAATTAGCAAATTAATGATATTCTTGAAAATATTTAACTGTATATAACCTTTTTCCAAATTAGAAAAAATTTCAATTTATTAAGTTTATAGCTTACCCTGTTGGTACAAAGTTTTTAGTCTGGCAATGTCGAAAGTGTCTAGAATTTTTAGTTTTGTTTACATATTTAAGACCTCAAAAAGTTTTAAGCAAAGTTTAAAATTTTAAATAAAATGAAATGTACTTTAGAGGGCATAAACGCTAAAGGTCAGTTTGTTACTTAAAAACAGTGTATCATTAATAAATAACTTTGCTGTATGGTATTATCAGCCATAGCGAAAGCAATCCAGTCGCTATTCAAGATAGGAGCTGACTTGTCCATTGAGGCGGATGAAAATGGTCTTCAATTTCGTACTTTTAATGCTTCCAAATCTGCTATGGCTACAATACGATTTAGTCGCATGTTTTTCGAAACCTATAATGTAAAAGATTCAGATGTCAACTATTGTAAAGTATGTATGAAGGCCATATTGGCGGCATTTAAGAATATGCGGAATGTGGAACGTTGTGAAATGCGCTTGTTGGGTGAACAGTTAAAGTTACAAATACAGTTTAAATGTAGTCTGGAAACAATGAAAAATGCGTTGATCGCTGTAGTAGACGATGAGATACTAACTACAAATGTTTCCATGGACGAAGCAAGAAATACGTAAGTCTGAACTATTTTATTTTAAGTTATTTAAAAAAATAAAAAATACTATCTTACTTAAGCATAATAGGTTCATATAAGATATTTAATGATATATCCAACAATTTCAATACCAATGAATCTGAAATTACTTTGGAAGCCATGGGTAATGGCTTAACGGCCAAAAATTATATAGAAGGTGCCCGTGTTAACGATAAATTTATGAGATCACAGTACAAACTAAGGTAATTGGGAATGGATGTATTAAAATTCTTTATTTACTGTTGTTTTTTCTAGCCCCTGTGAATTCGATACCTATACTATTGTAGAGGAATCGGGCATAACATTTTCCCTAAGGGAATTCCGTGCATTTCTAGCATTCGCCGAAACTATTAACGAAAAATTAATCGTAAATTTTAGTCAAGAAGGCAGTCCTTTATTTGTTACTATTAAAAAACTTGATTTAATTGAATGTACTCTTATCATGACTACAGTTTTACCAGAGGATGTTAGTTTTTATGAGGAGTGCTTGGAATCGGAAATTAATGAACCAAGCAATACTACTACACGCAATAAAACAAAAACTACAAAACGTAAACACAGCAATCCCGATGTAAATAATACCACTACAAAGAAAAGATTGTCCGAAGAAACAACCTTAAGCAACGATACCACATTGTTTAATTTCAATACTGAAACAAATAATACAAGCCCGCCATCAGTACAAGCAGTCAGAGGTGGAAATCAACGACAAGTACAACATGTAATCGACGAAGATGATGATATTATTTTAGCAGCAGCTGCCTTAGAAACGCCAGATTTAACATTCCCAAGTAGTAGTAACAATGATGATGATGAAAATGAAACAATACCTCAGTCACCCCAAACAAATTATGTACCGAAAATACGAACGATTTTTGCAAGATGCTTTGAAGCGACCTACATACCCAAGGAACCTTCACCAAATAGTGAGGTCTTCGTCCCCAATTCTGATACAGAGGAATAAATTTTATTTACACCAAAACAATGTTAGAAAAATTTGTTTACTTTAATTATTTATGTATCTTAACAAAGTATGTTTTATGTGTAACATGTGGTCGTCTCTTTATATGTTACATTTTGTTCGTTTGTATATTTATACTTGGAATAAAGTTGTTAGTAAAAACTGCATCAGTTTTCTCATATAATTGTTTCAAATTGGCTTGTGTTTGATTTAGAGTTACTAAAACAGACTGCATTGAGGTTTGAGATTTTATTAATAATTGATCGGTTGATAGCAATTGCTTAGAGGCTGGGGTAACAAGATTTTTAACAAACATATTTAAACTTCGCCAAATAGATAAATTGTTGTCAACTGTAAAGAAAGAAAGAAACATTGATAACATTAAATTGCTTGTATTTTTTGTCTGATAATGATCAGTCTAACATCCTCTACAATTTCTTAGTGAGTCCCACTGGGATCAAAGGTAGAAGTGCAGTTTTCCATATACTACTATTGTGAAAGGAAATGGAAACATTTTCGTCTTAAAGAACGTTGATTTTGTGGACAGTAATTTTTCAGGTAACAAATGGTTTTTAATTGATATATCTTTACTTTCTGCTCAAAGGTCATAGTCTTGTCTGCTATTTTACTCCAATGGCCACTGGAATTTTGGAATTTTAGAGTAAAGAGCACCATTCGTTTGCATCGAAGAATTTATGCACGTTAAGCTCACTTAGTTCGGATTCGGTTAGACTATTTATTTACATTATTAATAATATATATCTATTGATTGTGATTAGAACAAGTTAGGCGATGTTAAAGAGGGCTATTAGGCATAATTTATTTCAACTCATTTTATATACATACATACATATATATATGCACTTACTCAATTTTCGTTGTAATAAATTATTGTTGTACATGGAACTCGCATTACTTTTTGAACCTATACCATTATCCAAACATTTGTCATAGACGTCTGTAATTTAAAGGATATTTATTAGAAATCTTAAATAACTGCAGACATTTATATTCAGTAATTATTGACCTTCATCGGATTCTGTAGCTTCTCCGGAGACCTCATCTGCCAATATCATCTGTAATAAGATTTTAGTTCTTAACTTTCGTTCGAGTTTAACATAACTTTGAATTTAACTCGCCTTTTGATTAAATTTCAAACTAGGAATTTCATCTTCAGATTCAGAAGCTTCACCACGAACAACTTCATTCATTTTTAATTTATGTTGAAAAATAGAAAAAAAACAATTTGTAGCAATATAAACAAAAACCAGAGTGAGATTATTAATAATGGCTGTACTAAAAATCTAAACAAATAAAAAGACAGGGTGTTTCAGCACAGACTGTCTTTAAGCGTCTCCGCCATGTTTTTAATATTTCCCGGTTTATTTTAGTTTTATAAATCAAGCAGGTGGTGATTGGTCCTAAAATCAAACAAGTGCTTATGGAGCAGAGTATGTGGACCACAGGTAATTGTGGACCTGTATTGGATAAAGAACTTCTGTTGATTGAGTCCTAATTTTTCTTCAGTGTTAGATGCTGTCTAATATCACATGATGTTCGATGAAGGACTAAAGATCAATGTGGCCATGTTCTGTATTTTGGCTCTAAATGAAATCCAAACCAACAACAAACACATTTTATACGAGCAGAACTTTGAATAGCTCTTTACATTGTAAAAATGGAAATATTCTTGGTGAAACCTTGATTCGTTGGCCAGCTGCTCACTAACGAATGGAAAAAAATATTTAACAGTGCGTCGGTGCTCTGATGAATCAACACGATTACACTCTTGTGTGCATGGTTAAAAATATGGACTTTTATTGATTCGTAAGTAAGGTGACTGATCGATCTTTAACTGCAGTGCTGTTTTAAACAAAACAATTTTCACTTACAGATAGACTGCGTTTAATTCTTGGAGGTAAGTTTGCGGTAGCCAAACAAGTATTATGAGATATGTTTACATTTCCTAATTACGTGTGTCATGTGCTGTAAGTGCATTCATTATTTACACCTTAAGGCTTAGAAAACATTTTTCTTAAACCGGGTACCAATTATAATGAGATGATCAGAATATTAACATTGATTTTGAGGCTGATTTAAGACCGGTAGCAGACTTCTATATGTTTCTAGCCTAGGTTAGAGTAATCTAAAGCCCTTAGTTAAAAACTGATCTCTTAGTATTAGTAATCAGATTTGAAGGAAGGAGAGTAGAAAGCACTCACATGATACCAGTGTGGACAGCTAGGCGAAAAATATGAATGTGTTATTACAGATACCATGGTTAGGGAATAAACCCAGAATATTTAATTGTTGTGTGCTATGAAATGTGCTATAATTTTTTCTGTTCTTATTTCAATTTTTCTTTTGTTATTTTTATTTCAAAATTAGCAAACTCAAAAGGATTTACAGAAGGCTTCAGCAATGCTAAAAATCGTTATCTAATCAACCACAATTTTTTAAGACAAAATTGCCAGTGCAGTTTTGCATTCCGCTTTCGAAATGTCTAGTTCAAAACTAGAAAATTCCCAATCTTTTATCTTTTCTGTATATTGTTTTCGAATTGGAGACCACCATATCTTGAATTAAATTTCAATTAAAATATTTTATTAATTAACAGTAACAGGTTTTTTTCAGTTTAGTATATTCTTTTTAACATTTATTTTCTTCCATTTCGAATGGATGATATTGATGACCATAAGCACTGCAAAATCAAATATAAAAAAATTGTTACAAATGTTGAAATAATGCTATATGGCATTTGAACATGGAGTAAACCGTAAAGCAATATTTTACTTACCCGGAAAATTTAAAATATCGTAGATTGTAATTTAAACTTTCAATATTATCCATATCCTCCGGACATAATTCAAAATCGAATACATTAATATTCTCAGCGATGTGCTCTCTATTGGTCGATTTAGGTATAACAGCATGACCCAATTGAATTTGATAGCGTAATAAAATTTGACCAGGAGTGCGTTTATGTTTCTCAGCCAGTTGTAATATCTAAAAATTGAAGAGAGGATATTTTATTCTGATAAACGAAAGGATTCATTTACCAATCAAACCTTATAATCGCTTAAAAGTTCTCTAACATTTTGATCTTTGGCCCAGGGCCTTTTCGGTGAACCTACTGATGCATAAGAGGTAACACAAATACCATTATATTTGGCACATTTTAATAAATCTTTTTGTGTTAAATAGGGATGCAATTCTATTTGTAAGTTTTGTGGTATTATTTGACAATTATCCATTAAACGTTGGATTTGCTCCACATTAAAATTCGAAATGCCTATATTTTTGCAGAGTTTATTGTCTATCAATTCTTCCATGGCCTGCCATGTTTCAATATAGTCAACATCCGAAAAAGCTACTTTGCCATCGCACATAGGAAAAAAATTATCACCGTGTTGAAAGCCCATAGGTGAATGCATTAAATATAAATCCAAGTATTCCAAGCCCAAATTTTTTAAAGTTTTCACACAAGCCGGGCACACATTTTCAGGATCGTGATTTGTATTCCATAGTTTGCTGGTAATGAAAAGTTGTTCTCTAAAATTAAGAGAAGTAATGTAATTATGATAAAATAAAAAAAAAAAATGAACGGAAAGATTTTGTTATAGGCCTTTGCTCTAACCCGCAGCTACAGTAATCAATACATAATTAATATTCATAATAATTTTACCTGGTTACTATTTTATTTTTAATTTTTTTGGATAAAACTTCGCCAATTTCCTTTTCATTTTTATACAAATGTGCACAGTCTATATGACGATAACCGGCATCAATAGCGATGCCAACCGCCTTGGCGACTTGCTCCGAAATGGCCTTATAGAAAAGGAAACAATGAAATATTTTAAAAATATTGTTTTTAAAACAATATTACCTTGGTCTCTTCAGGGTTGTCTTTAGGTGGCTGAAACATTTTAACAGATTAATTTGTTTATATTACAAATATTCCAAAGAATTTATAATTACCTTTCCTTTAGCACCGCCTTTTTCTTTTTCCAAGACTTTATACTCGGTCGAACTCTATACATGTAAGAAATACATTATTATTTAAATTATTCATCCTAAAAATGTGAAGAATTGACAGAATAGTTGGACGTATCCTGTAGACGATTAATTCAATGTAAATTCATTAACTTTACATGAAAATGAAGCTTTTAATTAGCAAAGGAAATCTCATTACGTATGTATATCTCACATAGAAATCTTTGTCTCTATTGGAAACAAATTTTATACAATCGATTTGCACAAATTTCTATTGAAAGGAATTTTTCGCCAATGATTTTAGTCGCCATAGGCAAGTGATAATAATTTAGTGCTATGTTCGGTCAAAACCATGGCGTGCCGCTTTGAGTGTGTAGTTGTTGTAACAGGTTGCATAATTAGAGACATGAAAAATGTGTATGAGAGATAACTTAATACTCAATTCACAATCTTTAGTCGAGGTTACTTTGACCGTATTTTCTGTCATAGTAGATGATTCCTTGACAGTCTTCATCGAGATTCGGCAAGACGACTTTCTCTTGACGATATCATAAGTTTACAAACGGATCGTTCTTGTTCGTTATATATTTATAGAAAGAAAATTAACAACAGATTGGAAATTTGATACAGCAACTGATTGCTGATTTCTAAAATACCTGTTGTGCAGATAAACAAATTAAACCAAGGATCGATTTACATCTCTTTAACAGATTATCATCTACCTATCCCATTACCTTATAGCTTCTATATTTATGCGGTGGACAGTACAAGGAATACATGTTCTTCCAATTTTAAAAAGTTCGGACTAAGAATGTCATCTACCTATCCCATTACCTTATAGCTTCTATATTTATGCGGTGGACAGTACAAGGAATGTATGTTCTTCCAAGTTTAAAAAGTTCGGATTAAGAATGTCTTTTAGAATTCCTGAGAAATGAATGCAGCTGTCGTTGAACATACGTATGTATGTATGCGATTGCGGGCAACTTGGCAAAAAAGGGAACTCGACTTTAGTTTATACATGCTCACATCAAGAGTGGTTTCCCACTTTTAACTCACTAGAATCGTATCAATTACAGTCTTATGTGGTATACTCAGTGCAAATGGAATATTTAACCTACTAGCGTAACAGCAAATCCTATTGATTATGCTTTAATATTCATCACACTAGTGAAACAAAGTTTTCGACTTAGTAGATACTTCAGTAGTGGCCTGATAAAAAAGATCTTCTATCAGATTTTTTTGCTGTAATTAAGCATAAACCTCGTTCCACTTCCCTATGTACTACTCCGGTACTACTCCTCAAAAAGGAAGGATTATTTAATGCTCGTTGTTGGTCGAATATTCGTCATACGGAATGCAAATTAACTTCAATCAATATTAGCTTAAAATTTCAAGTTTAATTCAAGCTTTTTTATTGTGTTCTAAGGACACATTATTATAGACCGTTCAACAGTATAGCAAAATAATCTTATAAATGTGCCGGAATATATAAATTGATTTTAACTTACGCTCCATGTTCCAAAGCCAACTATAGGCATTTCATTGCCATTGTTCATGACTATTGCTGGAATGTGGCAACTATTGCGAATTCTGAAAAATTTAAAATTTAACAAATTAAATTTTCACAACATCTCTACGGCTTACGATGTATAGATATTATTGGCAATAAGTTTTTGCAAACTGCATTTAAAGAAAGTTTTAAATATTATATTCGCGCTCATCTTATCAGAAAAGAAATATTATGTATATGCTCGAAATAAATTTAAAATTCAATACTTCTGGAAAGGAAAATATTGAAAAAAGAAAAAAAAAAATATTTGAAAACACTTATAAAATTTATAATTTGTCAACGTTGCTCTTTAATATTTCAAAACTATATTTTAAAAATTCGCATATTTTAAAAAATAGTTTCGCGGAAAAGTGGCCTCGCTGCTTTCATTTTTAAAAGCCGAAAAAGCTTTGAAATAGCTTTTTAGTGTAAGAAGTGAAAAGCTCCAAAGATTCTATTGCATTTTATTTCAAATAATATTTGAAGGCATTCAGTGAGTGCATTGACGTATAGCTTAACAGATGAGGGGAAAATATTTTTTATTTCGATTTTAAAAGTTTCAGTATGGATTTAAAACGCATCATAAATAACGTGTCATATGACGTGCCTTATGTTACTTTACCAAATGGTAGTAAAATGCCAATGATAGGCTTAGGAACATGGAGGGTATGTATGGGTATATGTATGGGTATGTATAATGTCTCTGAGTTGACCGTGAAATCTCAAAACATAGCAACGTCATTATGCACAATTGTTTTTATACTTTCGAAGGTCACTGAAAGCAAAACAAAATAAAAAATTTGCATAATTCCTATTTAATCGAAAAAAAAAAATCTGTTTCCTTGATTCATTCCTCTTGGGAAATATATAAAAACTTTAAATTCAAATAAAAATTTGCAATACGCATTTAGGTGCTTAATTTTCAATATAACATTAATTGTACTGTTTTACAGCTTCAACGAAAAGCTTCTGACGTCGTTAAAGACGCACTTGATGTGGGATATAGACATTTCGATTGTGCTCATATATACCGTAATGAACCGGAGATAGGTGAAGCGTTTAAAAACGGTTTTGAACAAGGCTTCATTAAAAGGTAACTTTGTCCGATTCAACACTTTCAAAGGAAATGAAAATGTCTTCATTTTATTGCCTATAAATTAGAGATGATATATTCGTTACTAGTAAACTGTGGAACACCTTTCATCATCCTTCAATGGTAAAACAAGCATGTCAAACTTCACTAAAAAATTTAAATATTTCTTATTTGGATAATTATCTTATACACTGGCCTATGGCTTATATGGACGGTGAAGAACTTTATCCCAAAAATGAAAATGGTAAACCTATTTTCTCTAATGTTGATTATATCGATACTTGGAAGGCCATGGAAGATTTAGTAGATGCTGGTCTTTGCCTAAATATAGGTTTATCAAATTTCAATATATCCCAAATCGAACGTGTCTTAAAAATAGCTCGCATTCCACCGTCTAATATACAAATTGAATGCCATCCTTATCTTAATCAGCAAGAATTAATGGCATTTTGTAAATCACATAACATTGTAGTTACAGCTTATAGTTCCTTGGGTTCGCCCAGTTCACCTTATCCAAAACCTGGAGAATATCCCATATTACAGAATCCAACGGTTCTAAGTTTAGCAGAAAAATATAAAAAAACTACGGCCCAATTATTACTGCGTTTCCAGTTGGAGCTTGGTAATGTTGTTCTACCAAGATCGACAAGTAAAGAACATATGCAAGAAAATTTCAATATATTGGATTTTAAAATTAACCCAGAAGATATGATTATATTGAATAACTTAGACTGTGGTGGACGTTTTATGATAATGGATGGGTAAGCCTTAGTGTGTAGTATTTAATTATTATTTTATTAACACTTAATTTCTTATCTCTCCAGAGCCCAAGATCATCCTCATTATCCTTTCAAATAGACACAAGGAAGTTTCCTTAAATTAAACATAGCACAACAAAAGGAAAATAATTCTACACAATCAAATTGGATGGAATTGTAAGAATAATTGAAATCTATTACGTGGTTTCACCAACCTATTCTCGATTTTTGAATTTGGAATGCAGAACAGAAGTGTTTGTTAAATTAAATTTGATATTAAATATTTTAATAAGTAAAATAACTTTTGAAATATTGTTCTCATTTCGAATCAGGATTATGATACAGAAATACCAATATTTACGAAAGTTTTTTTTTTTAATTCATCCACAACAAACGAGACGGATTGTAGATAATTCTAATCACAAGTGAGCGCTATAAACCGCTCCCTAATTCTACGGTTTTTTTTTGCCGAGGTTCAAACCCTGCTGACCCTTTTCAAAGCACACGGATATATTCAACCACAGTAAGAAATCGACTTCTTGCTGAATTAAACCAAGAGAATTTTCTTACAAATTCATGGAAAACACAATCTCAATTCTTTTCAGCTTTATATATAGATCTTAATCTAAAAAAGAAAAAAAGCTAGTACTGTTCTAGTAGGCTTTCAGGTTCTATAAACAATATATTATTACCTCGAGTCTTGGAAAACTCCTCTTTGAATTCCATTAAACCTTAAAAATCTTAAAATTAAAAAAATATACCAAAAACAGGCTCGTTTATTCTTGTTTGATTTATTCACATATATTGTCCATCACTCTTCGTATGCTCCCTCGCCGTTTTCATCATTTTCATAGTCGTTGTTATCCTCTTCTTCCTCCTCGTCGCCAGCTTCATCATCTTCTTGTTGCTGTTGATCCCACCATGACAACACACCCAAACCAGATTCATTAATAGCAGCCTAAATTATAAATATAATAAATACCTAATAATTCATGAAATTTTTCATTATCCCTTTAGTTATCTACCCACAATTATGCGATATGGTGTCTTAGATTCCGAATTGGTACCTGTTGTACCTGTTGAACTGGACGGCGCCGATGTGCTCTGTTTTAAAGTATCATTTTTTGGCGGTCCTATAGGTGAACTTTCTTCAAAAATCTCTCTAGAAACACGAAATTTAATGGGCTCTCCTATATCCATAAAGAGATCATGTTTACCGCTATCTTCCAAAGGGTATTCCCACACCCATGCTTGTTCGGTTTCATCGAAACGAGAGGGGTGTTGTAATGCTGTAGGTGGTATAAGTATATCATCGAAAAATCCTAAAGTAACATGCACACCCTCATGACTGCAACTGCGTATTTTGCCGGTCAACACATTGCCTATTGAGGGTCTAAAAACTATATAACGGAATATTACTTCTGTATGGGAAGCACCATCTCCTGGCAGTATAATCGAATCCTTAAGTGATACTATATCCTTTAATGCTATACATAGACCAACATTTAACAAAACCTGTAAGAATTTAATTATATTCCATATAAAATATAGATTTTACAATGTGATGCTCACTTTATTCGCCAATTTTCGATTAATTTCATCACGTATAGCTTCTATTAGTTTTAAATTAAATTGTTCTGGTGCTATACGTATAGTATCCTTAAGTTCTGCTAAAGCAAACATTTGTTTTAATTTGTATAAATTTTATTAATTCTACTATTGAAATGTATAATTCAAAATACATTAATTTAATTGAAACAATCGGTGTTTTTGTTTTGTTTTCCCTGTTTCGTAAACATGTGCTCAATGTCGCCAGTGTTGGTCAATGTTTGATTTATAAAATAAATTAAGCAGAGTTGCAATTATTTTTTATAATTGATTTTTGAAAGAGCATAAAATAATTAAACAAAATCAAAAAAATTTACACAACACATTGAACAAAAAATAACCAGTTTTAGTTAGAAATAATGAAGAACGGCAACACTGGCTCTGAATTTTCTTTCTCTTTTTTCTCTCGAAAACTATAAAAGCACAAACATTGTTGAAGAAAGCTTCACTTTTTAATAATTTGCCGGTGGAATATTTTTTGTGCCAGCACTACATTACAATTAAAAATAAGTTTTTTTTTCTTCTAATAAGTGATTAAAGAAACTAGAAATTCTTATCTTAAATAGTTATTAAACTATTTAAAAAATAATTAACAGTGTGAGAAAAATAAGTGATAACTAAAAACAAAATGGTGAATGTACCCAACGTCATCCTGAATAGTGGACACCCAATGCCAATCTTGGGCTTGGGAACATGGGGTGTAAGTAGCAAATAAATGAAAATAACTGTTAATAAGTGAAAATAAGTTATTTATTTTATATTAGTGATTTTTGTTTTGCTATCGTAATGAAATTATATATATTTAATTGATTAATTATGCAAAGTTGCATACTTCCTACGTCTGCCTTTTGCTTCCATTCTTCTCTAGTGTAAGTTATACAAATATGTGCATTAAAAAGTGCATTTTGTATTCAAGGTCAGTGGGTAGGGAGTAGATGAAAGAATTTTTGTATCTGAATGCAAATGAATAAATGAAAATTTTCTATCTGGGGTTGCCAAAGAATGCTTTTGAGATATATGTAATAGGGAAGACGCAAAAACTATAAATTTTTAAAATAATAGAATTTTTCAAGTAGAGTTGTAAAAATACTGAATGATTTATCATCTGTTCCTCTGGCTTAGAATATAGTCAGGGAGACTATTTCAGAACATATAATAGAGGTATATAAGCGACTTAAAAGGGAATACTTTGAGTACCTTTAAATCGACTTCTAAAACGGAGCTACTTGAGACCCCATTAAGCACTATTTCTCTACGCAATTGTGAGACACAACCATGTAACCATGTTACGTAAATATAGGGTATATCGGCAAGTCAGACGCAGGCGATTCTTCCAAAATTTATTCCATCCTTATCGCATAACTCCTAGTAAATAATCGTTTAATGTTTGAATCAACATACCTAGATTAATTTTTAGAATAATGTAAATAGCAAATTATATATCGCGACAATAAAAAAAGCATCCGAGTGATGGCTTTGTTTTGTCTATGACCGAATGAAATGTTTGTATCCTCGACCAAAATGTTGACACCATGGCAACAAGGACTGAACGTATCGTACGGTTGTGTATTGAAACGTCCCTCAAACCCTTTAAAGAAAATTTTGTTTAGACCAAGATTTGATTCTTCGGAAAGGTAACGGTATTATACACAACAGTAGTTCGATTCTAAAATTGACTAAGGTAGAATTTTCAGCCAATTCAAACTTACCGGAAATAAGTTCTTCCAAGAGGATACAAGTAGAAGAAGTAATAAGGAAGAAAGTAAAAAGTGGGAAAGAGAGAGGAAACAAAAGTACTTTTTAAATAATTTGAACTTGATCTCATACAATATGTTTGTCAGAATATTATACATAAGAAAGAAATAGAAAAGAAATACCTTTTCCATTATTTTATCCCCCTTGCTTAAAAGCTCAAGACTTGTGTGAAACTAAACAGGAATATAGAAATCTATAGAATATATTCCCCATGGTATTCAACTTTCAGATATGCAAAATCCAAACAAATTCCCATAGCAAACCTTAGGCAAACCTAAATCTAGATGTTTTAAAAAAACACACTCCGGAGTATATAATCTTTTCTAACAAGGGTGGGATGTTCTATAGTCTACAATTCCTCCTCATCTCCACACACCTGGCTGAGACAAAATTAAGAAAAGTCTGAAAGGAAGCAAGGCGCAGAACAGCAATTAGCCAATCCATATATAAATTCTCCGTCTGAAGCTGTTTATGAGCAATATTAGAACGTCAAGTCTGTAGCCTAAACTCTGCAATGTTCTGTAAGAAAAACAGTGAACAATCTCAAGTAATAAATTATAACACAAAGACTAGCCTCTCCAATGTTGATAACAATGTAAATTTTTCAGTTAATCGGTTTGTTTTGAAATTAATAACAACCAAATTAAATTTAAATTATGCTTAATCAAGTAATAAAAACTACAATTAAATCTACATTTATTAATGAATTTATGTCACATAGAAACAAATTGTTATTATCAACCAAATTTAATTTAATTACTCTATAATATTTGCTTATATAATTAATGTCATATTTAATATAAATTACAACTTTTGAAGGGGTTACTTGTGTATTTTCTTTGACTATCTGTTATTGTTTTTTTTTTTGTTATTTATTTAAATCTAATGGCTTACAGTTATCTGCAGGGCAATTTTAAACTTTTCGGCATCATTTTGCCAATTATTTATAATAGTGTTTTTTTCTTATTTAACAAGATTAGATAAGAAATAGAAAAGAAACTTTAACACAAAATTTATTGAAGTCTAGAATGTTAGGCATAATAAAAAGGTTTATATGTATTTGGTGGTTGACCATTAGTGATATAACTTATCGGTAAACAGTCAAAACAATTTAAATATTTTAATTTAAACATATAACTTATATTGCTGACCAAAACAGTTTTGTCTACAAAATTTATTGATTAGCTCTACAAAACTTTTTTTTATTCACTTAAAATAAAGGAAGAATTTTATTTTTAAAAATGACTTTTATTATTCAAATTAAATCTTAAAAAAATTCTTGAATAAATGACATTAATTCGTGCAGTATATCGAACATGAATAACTGTGATGTAAATCGATATCACTTTTCTTTTATTTATTCATAAGTAAATAATATATAATCAAAACTTTCCAAGGAAGTACAGTTCTAGCAATAGACTATTGTATTTTTTATAAATAAATATTGAATTATTATTTAAATATACTTCATTTTTGTTTTTTATATTTGCAATTTATTTGCGAATTACATTTGATAACAATGTGTTCATCAAATAGGTTAAAAATATAGATAACGAATCTAATCACTAACAACAACGAACAGTATCAGGACCATATTTACTATTAGAAAAATTTTACATGACAGGCCTCCTATACGATACGATACTCAATATTTTCTGACTTGTGATTAGACCTCTATGCTGCACTCAAAATAAATCTGTTATACATTCATAATTTCTATCATTTGGAAGGAATATGTATTATGTATTTATGTATGTACATTGTGTATTGAATATTGTTCATAGCGACAATTTACAATTGTTTTAAAGAAATTAAAAGAAAACCGAAAAGAGAAGTTAAAAGTATAAAGCTTAAGTAAATTTTGTATTGTAGTGACCGGTAACACTTCTTACCGATAAAATCATGTAAAAGTACGCATTTTACTCTTATCTTTTTGTGAATTTTTATACAAATTTGGTGATTTCAGTTTATATTCCTACTTTACTTAAATCGACCATTAGGATCTCTCCGATGATATATTCTACTTCCATTAACTTTCAACTCACCACCGGTATTATCCCTCATAGCGGAGGCCCTCGTGGTAGCAAGACTTGATCAACCAAACCTAGTTTGTTGTAACATCTTTTTCCCAGTGGAGCCTCATAAGGGCCAAGTCATTTTTAATTTATGTTGTCTATCGGCAAACACATAATATATGACAGTTGATGTTTGGCGGACGTCTATCAATAATGATCTTAACTTCTAAAGGGAATGCCCTGGGGAACTCTTGCCCTAATAACATTTGACTGTTACGTCAAGGTGCTTGTGTTAAACATTTCTTTTATTTGAAGAAAATAATTTCTTTTACTTTATAAAACTAAAAATTGTAATTTACAATAAAATCCCCATATGCATATGAATTTTAAACCATATTTTTTCAAAGAAATAATGTGAAAATTAACATTATAATTTAACACTTTTAATTTTCGTCATTACATTACATTTTATATTTCACTCCAGTTAACAGATTTCACACAATTTTAATTGTTTTGAACTTGTACTTTTAAATTAACAAATATATTGAAAAATATACGAATTTTTATTTACAGTTACTTGAAGAAAACTTGTTTTTAATTTAATATTACGAAATTAATTGTAATCGAATAAATTTTTCTCTTATAGAGTCCCAAAGGTGAAGTAGCTCAGGCTGTTAAGGATGCCATTGATATTGGTTATCGCCATATCGATTGTGCTCATGTTTATCAGAACGAACATGAAGTAGGCGATGGTATTGAGGCTAAAATTAATGAAGGTGTTGTAAAGCGGTAAGTACTTACTTACTTATATATAAGTATTCGTCAATTGTATATACAGATACAATATACATATAATTAATTATGGCGTTTTGAAAATGGTTTGCAGTGAAGAGCTATTTGTTACCAGCAAATTATGGAATACCTTCCATCGTCCCGATTTAGTACGTGGTGCTTGCGAAACAACATTAAAAAATTTAAAATTATCTTACATTGATATGTATTTGATTCATTGGCCAATGGCTTACAAAGAGGATGGAGATTTGTTCCCTGTAGATGAATCGGGCAAAACAGCCTTTTCCGATGTTGATTACGTTGATACCTGGAAGGAAATGGAAAAATTGGTAAAAGACGGTTTGGTTAAATCGATTGGTGTTTCCAATTTTAATAAGAGTCAAATTGAGCGTGTATTAGCTATGGCTTCTATACCACCGTCTACAAATCAAATTGAATGTCATCCTTATTTGACTCAAAAGAAATTGATGGAATTCTGTAAATCTAAAAACATTGCAATTACAGCTTATAGTCCTTTGGGTTCACCCAATCGCCCTTGGGCCAAACCAGGTGAACCAGTCCTAATGGAAGATCCTAAGGTAAAATGTAAGACTTTTAATAAGAAGAAAAATTTTAAACATTTGTATCCCTTTTTATAGATTTTAGCAATTGCTGGCAAATACGAAAAAACTGCTGCCCAAATTCTAATTCGCTATCAAATACAACGTGGCAATATTGTTATACCTAAGTCGGTAAATAAGAATCGTATTGCTTCTAACTTCGACGTTTTTGGTTTCGAATTAACGGCCGATGATATGAGTACTATCGATAGCTTTGATTGCAATGGTCGTTTTGTACCCATTCTCACGTAAGTTCTAAATATTTCACTTTAAATTTAATTTATTTTAAATTATTTAATATTAAATTTAATTTTATACAAACAGTGATGCTGGAACTCATCCACATTATCCATTTCATGATGAGTTTTAAACAACACTTGTTTTCTTACAAAAATTCAAAAAAGTTTGGTAAAGAATTTTATATTTTAATTTAGAATTTGGGATTAGTTGTTTTAGATAAATAGCTAAAATTGCTTGAATATAGTTTAATTTATAGAAATTTGTTGTTATATTTATAGAGATTTTTAGTTATATTTAAATATTTTTATGGCCTGGTTATTAATATAAACTTACAGTTTTAGTTTTTATTTGGTTGATAGTGGTAAAAACTTGAAGATTGTTAATTTTAAACCCCTTTTACCTAATTATTATTAATCATTGTTTTCAAGCGTTCCCAACAATTCCCAACAAGTCCTTTTAGTTACTTACCTTTAATGTTTGCTTTTAATTTTGTTTCTTATTACTGATAATTGTTTTATTTGTACTTTTTACTTTCATATTAAATTTACACATGTTGTCTTTTTGGTTTATTTTTCTTTAGCGCTGCTGGTCATCCCTATCATCCTTTCGAAAATGATGAATATTAATTTTCTGTGCGTTAATTTCCTGTCTTACGAAATTTACTACCATCTGCTATGCTGTATTTGCTATTTAATAGAGCCGGCAAAGCCTTAAAAAGCTGAATTTTTGAATACTACTTATATATAAAATAATAGTTTGTAGTTTGTGAAATGAGTATTTTATAAAAATAACATGTTAGAAAATAAAAAAAGAACTTATTGATTGTCTCTAAAGTCTCTGATTTGAATTTGTTTTTATTGCTTTTAATGAAAGATAGAACATTCGTTTAAATCTCTATACTGGCAGCACTTTAAACTATTGCCTTCCTGTTTAGTCGTTCGATGATTTTTCTACTCAGATCTATAATAACCCTTTGCTAATGGGGAATACTCTAAAACATATAGGATCGAATAGATTGGATTTAGTGATGGAATGGATATGCATTAGCCTGAAAGATGCAGCCGAATGCTCGGTAATAGTTGGTGGTCCGCCGAGGGCTACTTATTGGCTCTTTACGGTGTTTGTCAAGTTTGCTATCATGTAATGATGTGTTGTGAAGTGGAAAAGAGCTTGAGTTGAGTTGTCCTCAGGCTGGTTTTAAGACTCCACTTGATTTGTAAATCAAGCGATGTGCACGGATTACCGAAGCGAAATGGTATTACCATTTTGATCTTCTGTAAGGATCTCCAACAGGCGCCTCACGTTAGATTGGATTACGTCCTTCAAGCAGAGATTTTTGCTTTTTTGGCTGTACTTGAATCTTAACCGACCTCGCCCCTTCAAATGCAGAGTCTCACGTGATTTTCGTTGAAAGTTGGGCTATCCGGTGAGTTACGATTGGTGTTTGTAAGGATTAAAATCCCTGAAAAGTGGATTTTTCATGGCTGGAAGTAACTGTCGGGTGTGAGGGGATGCCCGTTCATATTCGCTTAGCTAATCTGTTTCTCTTTGGGTTTTTGGTCTTGTTTCATACATTTACTCATTTATTAAACTTTATCACTTTAATTTTTATTTCTTCTTCTATGGAACGATCACAATGGGTTTAATAATCTCCAAATGAAATTTGTACCTCTAGTCACGGTAGTGCACGAAATCAAACCGGCCTACGAACGGATATCACAGTGTAATCAATATTTCTACTCTAGTGGGAAAACTAGGGTTCTTAACTCTTTCGCCTAATCCAATTGCGAATTCTGGCATTCCTTATCAAAATAAGCTTAAAAACTATTTTATATAAACATTCCGTGTTTTAATGGCCTGATATGCCATATTCCTTATTGTAATTGTGTTCCACCAAGTAGTTTGTGATTATTGACTACCCATAGTTGTTTTTATTACACTTAATACTTTCATTGACATTTTAATTTTAAGCCACCTCCTTAAACTTCATGGCCACACATTAAATTGTTACATACATATGTTTGATATCTTATTTCGTTTAGCACAGCAATTTGATCAGTTAAATTTGATGTGTCGCCAAGCGCCATTATTAACCATTTGTAAACAGGCTGTCAAATTTTGCGCGCTTTCCTACGCTTGCATTCACTTTTCGTGTAAGTCGTGTAAAGTTTATTCTGTGGTGTAAAGATACATAGCTTTGGTATCAGTAATTAACTTAAATTTATTTTTGTGAAAGATTATTCATGAAGTCGTAAGCCATGTAAATAAATTAATCATTTTGAAATAAAGTGTAGTGCTGCTGAAAATATCAATTCTACACAAAAAGCCAAAATAGAATGGCAATATATTTCAGTAATGAAAGTTCATACGGAGCGCCAGCGCTAAGAAAAAAATTGTTCTGCGAAAGATTTAAGATAAATGCCTTGGAAAACAATATATAATGTTACAAGTTTCCTAAATCTCAACGGATGGCATAATTCTTTTACAATTATGGTAAGAAAGACAGTCAAAGAAAAAGACGTAAACGAAAGGCATGGACAGAAAACATGCATATGATAGGAATATCCTAGTAGCGTACAAATAGTCGCGATTCACAAAGCACCGTTAATAAAAATGAAACTTAGTTCTGCTATTTGGATCACGCTTAGGGGGAGGTGTCTGAAGAATGCAGTCTACTGGGATAAGGACCATTTACCATTTTCAGGAAAAGCTGTTTAAAGGTATGTAGTGTTGTATCAGGTTTATTCTAAGAGGTGTACGATAAAGCAAAAAATTTTACTATGTAATACATAGTACATAGTATGAATACAACTTACATAGCTAACGAAGCGGCTGATATATCAGCCCTAGCGGTCAGGCTTATATATACATAAGTATATAATATGCAGCAGGTTATCCCCTTAAATAAAATAAAAAATAGAAAGTCTACGGAGATATTAGGTTTGTGTTGGAAGCGTAGATTACCACTGTATTAGCAGTGAAACAACATTACTTCGAGGTCCATGGACCTGTAGTGGCAAATAGTCTACACAAGAAAAGAAAAAGCGGGATTAACTGGAAACAGAAAAAAATACTTAGTTTCGCAATAAATCGCCAGCCTATCCATTTTTGCTTACGTACGTGAAGGCAAGCACAGTGATATACAATATAATTCACTTTTAATTGCGACTCTTTCTAATCGAACCATACATCGTTATAATTGCTCGCACACTTACACAGCTTGCAACGAACTATAACAGTCCAGTCTACATTCTCATGCACGATTGGTGCGTGAACGGTAACTTTCCTCAATAATATCAAAGAAGGAGCAAACTGGTGGTATAACCGATCTCTTTCCAGTCGGTAATTTCAAATCTAATCCTGATCTTGCCTAATACGCAACTTCGTCGCAATGACCAGGTACCCAGCAGAGCCTACTTCGATTATCCGAGAAAAAAGGTCGCTTTGCAGCCTTTTACAGTTCCAGCCTAAATGTGATGTAACCTATAAACATGTCCTCCCAAAGCTTTCAGTATTGCCTCATTTTCTACACCAATTTAATTACAGTGCAGAGTAGTAGGACCTCAAGATCAACTGGTCTTATTCCAGTGATTAACATAGTAATACATGTTACTTTGTGTTGTTAAAAGCTATAGTCTTTTATCAATAATTGTTTTAAACAATTTTGATGGTGTGAGTTTTTTAAAAAATTTCAAAAGGATATTAAATACAGCTCGTTTTGTAAATTATTTAAAGCGCTCTTACTTAGCTTTCTTGTAGTCTTTTTTATGCGTAGGCACTTTCAAAATATTCTGATCATTGACTTTAGTTTTATTAAAAAAAAAAACACTTTTAGGGTTTCTATGAAATTTTATACACTTTTTAATACACTCTCTTTTTATCACGATAGCTCTTATATTATTTCTCTTAGAAATGTTGAGTGCACTAGGTTGCAATGATTTTCAATGTGCATTTGTTTTAGTGAGTTCCAAAGTTATAGTGAAATGGGAAGCCATGCAAATTCATTGATAATTGTGTTTTTTTATAATTTGTTTGTAAAATATTTCTTAAAATCACTTATTAATTATTTTATTTTTGTTGATTTATTTCAATTAAAAGCACTGATTTCGAATGGTGCTAGAATTTAATTTTTTTTTATTTCAAAACTAATTCAAAATAATTTAAATATTTTCTTTAACGTATCTATGCACCAACCGATCTCAGTTCTTTAAAATTGAATTTAATTTGAATCACTATTTGTCTATTTAATGAGTAATGTCAATCACATTGTTTTTTTTTCGTAAAACAAATAATCCTTGAAGCATATTGTAATCCTTGCTCTTGTAACTGTACGGCTTTGCGTTGAATATCCTTTAATTCTGTGAGTTTTGTAAAATGCCTGTGTGCGTATATTGTACTAACGACTGTTGTGTCATGTTTAAAGCTCTTGCATTTGTCAACTGTTTAATGTAAATTTGAAACCTCAGCTTAAATGTAGAAAACCTGTTACAGCTGAGAAAACTTTTACAAAAGATTTAAATTCTACTTTTATAGTTTCCTACTCGTCGAGTAAAAAGAAAAAAGAAAGAAAATAAAAAATGCCACTTATGTGTGTATTTATGGTCGTAACATTATATTTTTATTAAAATCCAATTTTTGAACAGTAACAGTGACAATATATCGTCAGTCTCTGCTATTATAAACTGTAATTGTTGTTGTTTTATTGCTTTTGTTATTACTGTTTTGCTTTTGTCATTGCAAGTGATTCTTTATTACATACTACCTACCTACCATATGTACATATAAGCTGATCTCTTACTTTTTTTTAAATCCTTGATCATGTTTTTATAGTAACGGTTTCCTTAAGAACAGTACTGCCAGATGCATAAACGGAATTGTTTACGTTAAAATTTAATATTTCAGGGTCTAATAACCTTTTATCATATACGAAATCTTCCAATTTTGATTTCAAATTTTGTTTGGTAAGATTTGGAACGCTGTCACTAGGGGAAATGTTGTCGGAACCTTCAAGAAAGATACAGGTTCTTAAGCCGGTATTTTCTTTGAAAATCATTGGATTTCTGTGACGGTCAAGGCGGTTCAACTACAGTTCTGTTTTCCAAGCAGAAGAAATGGAAAATGTTATCTCCGTTTATAATTCCTCATCATTTAGGGATTTGAATTATCTTATCATTAAAGTAAATTTCATATGCGATTGTAATGAGTGACTTTAAAGACTATCTAAACAGTAAGTAGGAATTCTAAGAGCCTGGGTCTGTGATTAACTCAACAAGATAGAGAGTCGTATTCACTAGGAGTCATAAGGTGGTCAGGTTTACAGCGCCAGGTATTAATGGAATTGCGTTAAGACTTTTGGATAGGGCGAAATACTTTAGGATAAAATTCGGCTCCAAGTTGTCATGAAAACTGAACATTTATAGGTTTTAATGCATACAACATAAGCAGAAATTCAATAGATAGTAGCTGCGATGTAGTAAACTGGACACTCCTAACGTTGGTGCATGACGAATGCACTGGAGGTGGATCCGAGATTTTCGGATAACCTTAGTCATAGGAGGCTATACAGCATTTTGGGTTTGGCTTTTTGGTTCCAAGAATTATGGATTACGAACATAGAAAGAATAGTTGCTCGTAATGGGCTACCCATCTTTTCTTACTCAAAATAACCATTTTTGGTCCACCGTAAAAGAGAATGTACATCTATGGTAATGTATACAATTTTAACTTTAGCCGAATACTATTGTTATTATCATTCAATTACACAATTATTTTATTTATTTCGTTACTTTTATTTTTCACTAATAGACATCGTTTTCCGAAAGTTAAACATTTTTTGTATAAGTGTGGAGTGAATTTGAATAGAGGTACGGGTGCGTACTAGTATATGTTAGTCGGTAATATAACTCAACCGTTTGTGTATCTTGCGAGTGCCTATCTTTTAGTTCCTTGGTTGTTTTTAACACAATAATTAATTAGAATATATGTAATTAAGTACATGGATAAGTTGGTTGTTGTTGTTGTTGTCGTAAATATTAGACTTTTTATTATTATTTTAAAAGTACATATAATATTACACCTACTTTGTGAAGATGTTGTTTTTCTTTTGTACATGCATTGTCTATCAAACGGATTTGATTTTATTTCTAGGCAGTTATATTGTTGTTTTAAGAAGGAAGCCCTTCACCAGGTTGACGTTACGGATGCAGTTACCATAACAATAAAAAAAACCTTTTTACATTAAAAACATTCATTTTAATCTTCTTTTTTATTTTCAATTTAAAACATCTTGACATAACGGTTGTGTGTTATTTTTACAGTGTGCGGTTTTCTGGGAGGCATTTTCATCTTCATCATTGTCTTTAACTCATAAACTTTTAGGTTGATTTAAAATGAATTAGTATAGACTAGATATTATTATTACCGTACAGTCTATAACTGTGTCTAACAGCAAATTAATTCTTGCTTCAAGGAAAGGTTTCTTTTTTTAATATGAGTACTTACACTCACGAAAATTGTAATATGCTTAGGGCTATGAAAGATTCCGAAGTGTAACTCTATAAAGGTTTGTGGTAATGATATTATCAGTTTATTTAGCAAAGGACTATTCTATAAATATTCCTATTTTAATCGAAATGTCTAACTAACTTCTTAATAATAATAATAAATTCAAAATTTTGTTTATACAAAATTTTTTACTGGTAGTAAGTTTGTTATTTTAGAATCTACAGTCTATTGTGAGCCATGCTGCTACACCTTTTATCTTTCATCCTTACTTTAATTTTAATGTTTTTTCCTTGTTCGCTGTTTTTCTTTTTATTTTATACCATTTCCCCTTTGTTTTTTCATAACTGCTTTGTTTCAGGCCCTTAAAATTATCCACAATGGATTATCTTTTCTCGTCCCTGGATGGAGGTCTAAAACTTCTATATCTACAACTTAAACCGTTTATGAATAAAAAAGCATAAGGTATCAAGGTCTCGTACGCTTCGGCATACACATACGTCGTCATGTCCGCTTTTTGTAAATTCACCAGTAAAGAGTACCAATGATATTATTCCTTAGGAAATCTGTATCTTATACGCAATACACATATACGATGGGAGCCGTTTCGAGCCTAACATGTAGGTTCTGTGACGATTAGAATGAATCGGAACACATTTTAGTAACTCGTGAGGCATTAAGGCATCCCATATCAATTGCTGGGCAGAACACTGGCATTGTTGAATTCGAGAGACCCTCTATAACTTTTGCTACAATAATAATAGTTTTGTATAAACTTTCTTAACTTCTTACAGTTCATTCCTCTGAGATGAGTTCTGACGGGTATAGGATCCTTCCTAAAACATCTCGAGTTGCACTATTCGTATGTGGAGCATCGTTTTCTGTCTCTTACAATCTAAACTGAATCAAATCTGATGTCAACAACCACTACTTAATTTTTTCCTTAGCTCTACAAATTTTTTTAGATCGAACATAATGGAGTGATAGGACCAATCCTCTCCAATATAGTCATATAAATAAATTGCAGAAAAACAAGTAATAATTTAGCATAATTTACGCATGCGTACATGTCTTTCTTTATGACTATTTTGCATAAACTTTTAATGGATTTAATTAATTTACGCACCATATTTCTTTGAGTTTAAGCTGATTTCGATATCAATTTCATTTTGTAGATTTTTTCTTGTGCGCTGATGTCTTCTTGCGGAAAGAGACACAAAGAGAGAGAGAGAGAAATAATGTGAATTCCATGTTCTTATGTTACCTGTTGGATGGCTAGAGTTTATTTTTCTTACAGAATTCTTTTTTTAAATTTTGAGACAAAGAAATATAAAAGTAAAGTTCTTACGTCTTTCATGTATTTCAAGTAATCTAGTCTTTAAAGGTTCTGTATGCGTGTATTTGCAGTTTTTTGGCTAGTGAGGTGGCTCACTCAATTGTCAGCTGCTTAAGTTCCTGAACCTTTCCACATTTATAGCTGCCTTTTCTGATTTACTGTCCTTAAATTCGAGACCAAAAGATCTTTTATAACATTTCAAATTTATCAAATCAAATTGATCTCAAATAATTAAGTAGAAAGTTTAGAGTACATTAAATCATTTTGCAAAAAGTGTTTTTTATTTATTAATCAATATATTTGCTGTCCCTTTGAAAGTATCATCAATCCAAACAACACTAGCCCTTCCAATCTACCAACAATAGAAAACCAAGTATTTTTTCTAGACTAAGACGACTTACGTTTACGTATACCTAATAAAGAGAACCGCCAGTCTTACCTGCAACAGATACCTATAACATTCTTCAACTATTAAGCATGTAGTCAATGACAGCCCAAAATTATGAAGTTTACAACAGCTGTATCCATCACTCACCAATATACTTTCTGAAACAACCATCACCAGTATAAATATTATCTACGAATTTATTAAACAATCCAGATGTATCCAAAAACTTACATATAGCCGATAGCCTTCGCAGCTAGTGCTTCTTCTTTAATCTTAGGATTTGCTAATAAGATAACATAAACTAAATAATAACCATCATTTACTATTCCTTCGAAAGGAAAATAAAGTTTAAAAATAGGAAAAAAGTTTAGTTTTGTCGCTTAAAAAATAATTGGGAGAGTATTGTATTAGAAAAATTTTGTATGCCTTAATATGATTGTTGTTTCAAACAAAATCACTCCAAATCATTTCCCTAAAATAATCGAATTGTCATTTAAAATATATATTCGAAAGGAAGTTAGAAGTATAACAAGCAAGCGTTTGAAAATAGTATTCCCTATATGTTCTACCCGTTGTTGAAGTCTGAAATAAGTAGACGATATCGCTATGTTAACATCTGGACAGTATTTTGTATCTCATTGGGCTCCTATCAAGTCTCCCAATGTTATACAGCTACGATGATTTTACCGCGTGATTAAAATTTCTGGTTGCAATTTCTGATCCATCCTGACAATATAATGAAGGTCATTGCTAGCTAGACAAGTTCTATCGATAAGTTCTGGTGGTGACAATGCCGGATAAGATGTATTGATTAAAAAACATCGTTAAACAAATTGAAAACTTCAAAGGTTTACAGTTTATGGAAACCTAATTATCATATAAATGTACTAACACTTGGTTATCATCCCTTGGTGACCGGGAAAGAGAAATAATCAATTCATTGATTGTTCCGACAAAAATTATAAAATATTGATTGCTTGTGCGTGCAGTTTGCGAAAGTAAATCTGGTAATGTTATAAACATTAAAATACATTCATGATCTCGCAAAACGTTAGAGGACACTATGCTTTCTGTTTTATCGCTGTTTTATTACGTGTCTTCCAAAGTAATCTTCAGGCCTAAAACCAATGGCCTTGTAATAAATTTCAGCAAAATGGCCTTTCAATATAACGGATTTATTGATGGTTCATATCCAACAGAACCAATTTTCACACTGACCAATCTGTTCCAATGGTTAAAAAATGATTAATTGATTATTTCAATTAAATGGTTATCTGCCTAGTGTACGACACAAATGAATTTTTAAGTTCAAATTATATTATATCCTGGATTTACTTTTTTTTATAGATAAATATCTATATACATATACACTTCACATTTGTTCTTTTAATTAAAGAGGTTTTAATTTAAATTTCTGTGATTGTTAGCTAACTTTATGGTTTTTAATATATTTCTGTTCTCAAAGGAATTTTACAATTTACATTAGAATTATTATAACGAATTTGCTTATGGATCTATTATGAACTGCAATCAAACTTAGTGGCATAACAACTCAAAAGTTGCCGTCTGTAATACCATTTTTGGCAACTGGCAATACAACTGAAGTTTAGTTGACATCCATAATAGAGCCATTATTAAGATATAAATAAAGTCAATTATTGAAAAAAAACTGTATAAACAATATTATTATGATCTTAAGGTTGATTTAACCGCAAAATTAATTGATATTTATGAATTAACGTAAGACTATAGAAATTTTATTATTCTTCTTAAGAATACAATTAAATCGATACAATTATCTTTAAATGTTATCAATAACAGCTAAATGTTTTGTTGGTTTTATTTAGTTTTTCGAACTGGTTTATTAAAATTCCTTGAAACCTTATAATTTCTTTCTATAAGAAAGTACATATAAACAAACTAGCTAAATATTAAAGATAAATAATCCAATCAAAATTAATTTCTATAGCCCTCTTATAATATCTGAATTACATAAATTTATAAATGTTAAACAAAGTTTTGGTATAAATTTTAATTTCAGTGTAATTGTTTATTAACGAATTTAACGAAATTGATTTCATTCCATTTGCTTTTATTTTTTGTTTCTTTACAAATCTAATTAAATACCAAGTAATTCTTACTTATACATAATTTAAACATTTATATATAAAAAAATTCTAAAGAAATTTGATATACATACATACATACATTATTATATATATATACTGGTATAAATATAGTTTATAAACTAAAAAATGTACATTCATATATAAATTAAACTAAAACGGAGTTTTTTGTTTTATAAAAAGAAATTATTTTTTGTTTGTTTGCTGTTTGTTGTAGTTGGTCTCTTACCACAGCGTATTATTTTAATTAAAGAACGTGATAGTTAGGAGAGCAACAAAAACCTTTAATTTGTTTCAGCTCTTTCTTTTTGATACGCCTTAAACGATTTCTTTTTACGTTGTAGCTCCATACCAATTCAGAGTATCCGCATCGGCAGAAGAAATGTTGGAATACTTAAAATGTTTTACCATTATTTTTCTTGGAGCCATTATTGCGTGAATTTTGGCTGGACTTCTTGCGTCGCTTCTCTGATGACCAGTCTACATCGTCCTCGTCATCACTGCCGGCATTTGTTTGCAGGTACGATGAAGAGGAAGATGAGCTGGCACTGTTGCTCTCCTTGGTGGCCAGTCGGCGACTTGCAATGCGGGATGAAATACGTCCCATACCCATGCACTTTTCCAAATGGGGTGCAAAGCGTGCCGCTGACACAGGCCTATCACAGTTGGGGCAGGTGCAGTCCATTGGTTTCTTGGCGGTGGATATGCCAAATATATCGAAATTTGGCATGTCAACAATGCGAAATGATGCCTCGGCATCATCGTCTGGCACACCATCGATGGCAGCCAGATTGCCAGTCTTGCGTAAATGATGTATCTCGATGAAGACGCCTACAACTGCGTCGTCTAGCAGCGTCTGAAATAGATAGTTGGCAGCCTCGTCAAGACTTTTGGGATCCTTAATAATTTCTCGATACGATTTGAGAATGGCAGCTGTTGAGGTATTGGCATTCTGTGTTGCATTATTAGACTTTTCGTTAGCAGGAACTTTCGATGATGAGGACGTTGAAATTGCTGTTGTTTTATTACCACAATTATTGGAGGATGCAGCATTATTATTAGTGTTCGGAGCGCCGGTTGACATCTCTTTTATTTTCTTATAAAATTTGTGTTTTTGCCGTACAAATACAATGAAAGAAAAAACTCTTTACATTTGATGATGTCTGTTGTGTTTTTTCTTCGCTTTTTGTTTATAGAAGCAATAGTAGCAGCAAGAGAGATGCCAGATTAAGGGGGAGAACGAGAAAAACAAAACAATCAGATGTTATTTGAGCAACATTTTGCTGGAGGAGAAATGTTTATATGCTCAAACGTTACAAGTATACAAGTAATGCCTCGGTATGACGATATATTGACATCAGGGTACATGTTGCAAAACCGGCATATTTTTGGAGAGTTGAAAGTGAATTTTACGTCTACGAGTGCAAAATTAAAATAACGGAAATAATTTTAAAATTAATACACTTGAACATTTTCAAATTAAAAAAATATGTGCATGTATTACTGAGTTTATTTATTTATTTATTTATTTATATATATATATATATATGTATATATATATATATTATATATATATTCATATATATATATAATTTTATATCAATTTAAAGATTCATAAAAAGGGGGCAAATTTTTAGCCCGCAATTATTGGTATGATTTAGTTCCTAGTGTACTAAATCTTGGATTTTTATATTACTTTTTGCTTCTGTAAGGAGCATAGGGCTATCATGAAACATCTTCCATCTTTTCATTATTTCTTTTGTTTTCCTTTCAGTTTTATTGATTAATCAAGATTGGTACTCTGATAGTAGATTGGCTATCGATCTTTGACTAGGGGCAATGTCGTCTGGGATCATATAGTGGGAGCAATGATAAGGAATCTCTAGAAATTTAGTTCATGTCTTGCTAGACGAGCCTTTACACGATCTTATTTATTGATGTTAAAAGTGCTTCTGGCTTGCAGTGTTGGATGTGATTGAAACCTCTTCATCATTGTTAAATTTACGACATCTTCTCCAGTATCAAAAAAGGTAAGTGATTTCTCCCACATTTATTTGTAGTAGCGAAATAACAAAAATTCAAATGAAGAACAAATTATTTACACAAAAAGCAATACATTTCTTTATAAAAATGAAATACACCAAGAAAATAATATAATTACAAATGAAATTAAAAAAAAAAATTATAAATACCAATAGCAACAATAAATACAAAAATTTTTGACATTAGGTCTACATTAAATTCAATAAAAAAAATCAGCTGTTTGTTGGGTGCTGCCAGATAATCTGGGAGGCCGACAGCAACATAACAATCAGATGTTATTTAAGCAACATGGTGGTGGAAAATAAATGTATATAAACATAGTTTCATAAGTAACCAATTTGTATTGAATCCTCTAATAGGCGTGGATAATAGCGTGCATTTTTTGAATAACGGTTATTGTAGGGAATTTTTCACCCTATGCAAGTATTTAACCACATTCTTTAAGTTCATCATACTTTGGAAACTCACCACAAATTTAAAATCTGGGAAAAGGTGCCGCTAAGGCAAATCCCCTAAATTTTTTCTCAAGGTGCCATTACATTCCTTGACAGGTTTTGCCGTAGTTGTAAATATTCCCCCTTTTACCTCTTCTTCGGTTGAGTATTCAACAAACAATTAGTTCACGCTGAAAACTATTTCTCATTCATCCATCTTCTTTACTGGAAAAAAGGGATTCCAGTGTTGCCAAACAAATTTTTATGATTCAGTTTTTTAGCGATTAAATTGTAGTGAATAAAAATCGCTTTCTAAGAATTTTGTGTATGTACATTGGTCGGTTGTGAAGGGCTATCAATTAACAGTGAATACACAAAAGATGTAAAAATTTATCAATTTTATTAAAAATAAACAAAACGCAAAAAATTATGTTATTAGACGATAAACAACAAAAATATAAACAATTTGTAGATAAATTATTGCTAAGATGTCAGGAAATCCAAACTGAAAATGAGAGGCACGTTATGAGGTAAAAACAAAGTACTGTATGGGGGCCTCCTCTGGTAGCTCATAATTGCTTTATTTTTGCTTCCATAGAATTAATGCCATCAAAAAGATGATACGACGACGGGTACGCGATGTTGAAATTGTTAAACGGCGTTTAGATCGCCATAACGATAACTGGCGTTCTTTGCCCATGGTGGCACCACATCCCAAACGAAAAATTGAACAGAAAAGGGGACCAAAACCCAAAAATAAGGACAACAACACCAACGAACAAAAAGAGAAAAAACAACGCAAGCCTAGAGCAAAAAAGACTAGTGATGAGAAGTCTGCTCCCACGAATAGTAATGTAATAGAAATGCAGGACCTTATAGAGCAAACACGATTCCAGGAAAGCCAAGCTCAACAATTGTTGATGATGCAGCAGCGTCAAATTAACTTAAAAAATGATCAATTACTTTGATTGTTGCTTAAGGTCTGTGTGTTTAATATAAGGGAATTATGTTAATGATTTAGTTGTGGCATATACATAGTTTAAAAGTTAAATTTCAATACAATTTACATTGAATTTTTACTTATATTTAACTTTTGACAATGTTACGGTAATATACGATCTGGCCTTCTTAACCACAACCCACCAGAGATCTTTCATGTCGATTAGACCTATACACCCAACATGCGATATTTTGAGGAAAATACGTTGAACTGGGAGTAATTACCTCATCTATCAATAGTGACGATTACTGACTGAATTGAAATCCTTCGTGAAATTGTTAGAATTAGGGCACAAGCTTGGGTTCTGTTGACCATTCTAAGTGAAAAAATGATTATTGGTTTGTTAATGAATTTTCTGTACTGCAGCATGAGCAATAAACTACACAATATTTTATGCACACCTTGCGTAACGTAAAATTACACGTTAGATCGTTCTCTATTAGTTCTTAACAGATTTTTGTTTTAATGGAATTCAAATCTCATGGGTTTCATTAAATGTTTTGATTTCGTTTATTTCTTAAAATTATTCAGATATAAATTTTCTCCAATACAACATATCAAGTGAAATTGGCATATATATACGTAGCGATCAGGTGAAATTACAAATACATAAAAAACTAAAAATTCATTTTTTCTCAAAGAAAAACAGCAAAGCGTAACAACATAAAGAGATGATACTTTCTTAAAACCGGAAAAGGTTAAGAGTTCTTATTCAGCTTGTCTCAAACGAGCTAAACGTTGGGTTAATTCATCCTGTTCGGCTGATACCTGAGTAGATGCACCAATGGTGGAGGATTGAACACCACTGGGAAGTTCCATGTTGAGCTCCAATCTTAAAGAAAAATGAAAATATATGGACAAAATTAATTACGTTTTGCAAATATCAAGAACAAAACCTACCCAGCTTCATCGGCCACTTGTTGAAGTAGATTGTCAACATCTCCTTGAGGCACTGATGTGGTTGTGGTATCGGACATGGTATTTTCCATAACAGAACTTTGAACATCTAAATCTTCGAATTGTTGTTCGAATTTTTCCATAAGTGAAGAGATTTTCTCCAAATTCATACCCTTCATGGCAGCATCCATAGCTTTAACCACACCAGCCATTGAACCGGTCACTTTGCGGGTGGTCAAGGCCGATTGGACACGACTAGCTACAGCGTCTACTCGAGCACTCATGCGTAAATAATTGACAGCTTGATTTTTCTGCCTTATGGCATTTTCAGCATGTATTCGAGCTACATCCATGTTGCCCTTTTGTATGGCCTTCTTTGCTTTGGCCTTTTCCAGCTTCTCTTCCTTTTCACATTTTTTGCTGTTGCGTTCCAATTCCTTTACAGCAAATTTTAAATTAAATAAATGTTCTAAAAGAGAAAGAATAATATAATTTAACATCAAATGCGTTTTTTTTAATTATTGGAGACTTACTTTCCATTTGTGTGGTAGACATGTCGTTCCCCAGTTTGGCTGCTTGTTTTTTAAAATATGGAAAATATATAAAATTATTTTTTTTTAGTTATTTATTACAAAAATTAATACTTTTCTAAATTCGTTTAATATTTTTTTAATTTCTTTATAAACTTCTTATTTTTATTTACTTAATTTTGCTCTGAAACTTTTCGCTCTGTATGATTCACTTGTTTTTTTATTCTTTTGCTTCCGTTAATTCTTTCATTAAAAAAAGACGTCATTCTTATCATATGTTTTTCGCAGTGTTGCATTTCTCAAGGAATAGCAGACCGAAAGGAATGGAGAAGTATAGACATTTTAAATATTAAATTTAAAATCTGAATTTTAATTTGATATATCAAAAATATACTCAATGCTTTGTGTTAATGTCGTAACTCCATAGGGACTCTCGCCTAGGAGCATTCGTTGGATCTATATGGCGACCTGTTATTATGTATGTTGCCTTATTCAAGACCTTGGATGTTTCTGTCAAGGTTGGAGATTCAAATGTGGGTCGTAGTTGGATGGGGTCTTTTGTAAGGACGTCGAACTAGAGCTTCTTGTTAGACTTGTTAATGTCGTTAGCATCTTCCAAAAAAAGAGTTAGTTGCTATTTTGAAGACTCTTAAAACCAGCACCTTCAAATATAGAATCCTGTGTGATTTTGTTTGATAGTCAGACTGCCTTGGGGGCGATAGGGACGGTCTGGTGTAATTAACGACTAGTACGTAAGTGTAAGGACTCCATAACAGTTTTCTGAACCTAATTTTTCAGTTCCTGATCCCAGGCTGCTTATCGACCTCACAGATTGAAGTAAAGATATTCACAATATCCTTTACGTACTGACAGTGGAAACTATATAGGAGACCGAGATTACTTCGCAACGACTTTTGCAGAAGCTGTAATGACGAGGAAGAAGAGGAGACCACAGAACATTTTCTCTGACATTGTCCGTTTGTTAACAGAACGTGTATAGCCAAAGGCAAAATCCAAACCTTCATTAAACTATGCGTATGGCTGCGAGGTAATATCGGTATTATAACGGGACATTATAAAATAAGCTCTGTTCTTCGAGGCGGCTGGCAATTAGTCCTAGCTTAACCTAACAACTCATTTTCCTCATTTGTTAATCAGATGGCGTCTTATATAACAGCATCGTCTTCATAAGAATATTGGACGAATACCTGGTAATATCAGTGAAATGCCTAACTCAGATCTAGTAGAAATAGTGTGGATACAGTTTTCTTTCCGCAGTTAAAACGAAAGAATTTTTTTGCTGAAATAACTGTTGTTTATTACCATATACAATATATTATCAACTATAACGTTCTATTTTAAGTCGGTGAATTTAAATTTCATAGGAAACACTGGTGTTCGTACAAAATAATGTTTAAAAGCATTTTCAGTTGAGTAATTATACTCCACTTCAAAATTTCTAACAAGATTTGCTGTTGTGATTTCCATTTCTATGTCAACGATACGTTTACCAACACACGAACGTGGTCCAAAACCGAAAGGCAAATATATAAATGGGTTTATATTCTTATTATGTTGAGAGCTATCCGTGCGTAGCCATCTCTCTGGTATAAATTCATTGGGTTTGGGGAAATATCGTTCATCTCGAAGCATTAAATTGGAAGTCAACATAACATTTGTATTCTTTGGCACTTGATAACCGCTCAAACAGAGATCCATGCCAGTGGCACGCATATTGCCAAAAATGATTGGATATAAACGTAGAGTTTCCTTAATACAGGCTCTCAAATAGGGCAAATTTTTGGTATTTTCCAAAGTGAATTTTTCAGTTTTGCCCACAGTGTTCAAAATTTCTTCACGTAGTTTCTGTTGTTTTTGAGGATTGCTGGCCAAGCAAAGCATTATGCTGGCCAGAACAGTGGAGGTTACTTCAACTCCGGCAATTAACATATCAATAGCCATAATCATGGCAATCTTTCGATCGATCTTAATCAATTTTTCCAAGACACTATTTCCCTCTTCTTCACTATTAACGCTGCCACGCCTTTCGAGACGTTCCACAGCCTCTTTAGTGTACTTGTAGCATATATCGAACATGGTGTCCAGAGATTTTTCAAAGCGTCTGTAGGTAGGCGTTTTTATATATTTATAAATCGAGGGTTTTATACCTAATTCGTAAAATGCTCTGGTAAAGCTAAGCAAGCATTCGAATAGTTCTTTTGCTTCTGGAACATCTGAGGTATTTCTTATTAGACCCATTCGCTTATCTAAAGCCACCACGGCTACTGATTCGAATGATAAATGGTTTATATCTTTCGAAAAGGTTTCGGGAACTTCGAAACTAACAGGATCACGTATTTCTTTTATTCTAAAAAACAATCAATCATTTATTAATTTATGAAAACTATCGCATACAATATAGGCCTACCTTTGTATGAATTCACTATTAACCTTCTGCATTGGATCGATGTAAAGTCTAGCATTTTTAGGTTGCATTAGAACGGGATTTACAGCATGACGAAATTTACCCCATTGTTTACCACTATAAATAAAAAAATAAATAAGATGTAATGGACTATAATATAGGCTACGTATAGCATACCCATAAGATCTTTATGATTAATGCCGTATGTCTTAATCTACTCTAAATCTATTCTTATTTGACAAAAAAAATTTGTTCACACTGCTTAGCAATCCTTCTATAGTGTTAACCAGTTTTTTAACTCAGGAATTTATTTTAATTGCATTTTTCCCGGATATAGAACCTGTATTTAAAATTTATTGTCCGAAACATCAGCGAGCTTTGACTACCAGACATCATATTATGTCCGAAAGAGAATGGCTAAATACTCTTGTTAAAAGATATTCGGTACTGCTTCATGAAGACAGCTCGTTGTAGTCCCTAAACAAATCTGATGAGACATGTTATGTCATTAGATATATAATATGCAACTTCCCTTTTAAAATGGCAGTACAGTATAAGAGTTTGCTTACATAGGCAATTTGCCACAAGTGGCCTCACTCGAATTAATAAAGTTTGTTTCCACAATCGAAGCGATTAAAACTCCTAACAGACTATCCGTAAGGTAGAAGGTGAGCGAATGATTGATTTTACACATTCATATGTTATTTATTACGATTATCACTTACTTTGCAGCCACTCCTAAATATTCTTCGCCATAAAAGTCATCTTTTCTTAATAAGCGATAATATGTCAGCAATTCATTACCAGGTCTAACAGGATATGGTCCTTCAGTACGAAATATTTTTTGATGATCATTCAGGTTGAAGGTTATCAAATTGGAATTCTGACCAAATAAACCCGGCATATAAAATATATCTCCATAACGCTGACGACACAAATTCAAAACATCGATAAACGATAAGTCATGGAATTCTCCACCTTTCATAAAACCACGAAATATTTGAAATTTTGAGGGACCCGGTACAGATTTGAAGGGCTTGGCCGTTGACCATTCCTCTTGCAAGCTGGTGACATAAGATGGCTCCAAGTTTGCTTGATTGAGCTGTGAAAAGATAATGTTAATATCTGGAGTGCACTTGTCAAATATTTTTCCCTAACCTTTACATTCACAACCGTTGAATAGCTTTTGCTTCTGATTAAATTTATAACAAATTTTTGATGGTGACGCAGCAACATTTTCTGTTTTATTCGTACCTTTTAAAAACAATCTTTTGTCCGCAAATAGTAAACAGAGACTAAAGGAATAAGATCTGTCTGTGTGCTTTTCATTGTTTGGGTGCTTTTTTTTATTAATTTTAATTGAAATTATTTCACGTAGATAATTTTGATAAGAGATGACCGACCACCAATAGCAGAATATAAAATAAATAAATAAATAAAAAAAAGGAAATAAAAACAGCGTAATATGTGTTCACTTAATTCGTGTATTTGAGAGCAATACGCTGTGAAAGGTATTTTATTTTGGTTTAATTTCATTTGGCGAAATGATTTCATTTTATGATTCAAGCCCGACTATATAATGCTCTATATTCCTATATACTTAGTAGAAACACATTTTATGCTATAAAATTAAGTACAACATATGTTTTTGAATTAATTTTGTAGTTTGTAGCACCATGTCCTCTAAAACTGTTCACAAATTGTAATCAAACATGTTCGAATCAGAACTGCCAAAGAGTCATTCTTCACAGGACATGTATGTATTCTCAGTCTTCTAGCGTGAGCACCCAGGAACATGCTATGGAATATTGATAGGTTCAATGCAAATTCTGTTCTGTATATATCGATATCGGGACAGATCTGGTGGCTCTGCCATCTTATCTTTGCCAATGAATGGAGTTTTTGTGAGATTATTTGTTTGCCTCAGTGCAGAAGAGCGCTAATCTTATGTAGGAATTGAATAGAATTTTCCGTGGTGCCTACTTTACCAAGTGCGTCGGCCTTAGTTTTATCTTCGATGTCTTCATGTCCAGGAACCCGAATAAGCCAAATGCGCCTTCCGCAGAACACTCTCCATAACGAAGTTGAATAGGTTGCATGATAAGGCATCGCCTTGTCTGAAACCTTGCACGGTGTTAATAGTTTCGAAGGAACGTCATTCTGCAATAAGAGTTTTAACGAATGGCTTTAGTCATTCACACAATACGCCCGTGAGAACCTTATATGCGAAAGGGAGAAGGCTTATACCCCTGTAGTTGGAGCATATCTTGGGCTCGCCCTTTTTAGGACAGGGCAGACGACACTGAGGTTTCAATAGTTGGGCATACTTTCCTCCTAAATAAGCCGGTGCATGGGTCATACCAGCTCATTATCTACGGTCTTAAACAATTTAGCGGGCAGGTCATCAGGACCTGCAGCATTATTGTATTTAAGCAGTATCGCCACTTTGACCTCTTCATGGCCTCTCCACGCCGTCATCATTGATTGTCGTCATTTTCGTCGTAGAATTTTCGAACGTCATTCCTACCTCTGTACAACTCGATATCCTCACCCTCTCGTCTCTCGAAGCAGCGACACTCCTCATCGTGCCATTGGTTTCGTTGGGTTGGGCCATCGACTGTTTTAGCAGTAGTACAAGGAGTGGGAGATGTTGTCACACAGTCCACCAATGTCGTTGAGATTGAATGGGGATCGGTGGAGCTTATCTGAGAATTGAGCGGAGAATGCCTCAGCTGTACATTGTGTTCGCATCTTCTTGTTGTTCACAATATACTAGATCGCACAGGCCTCGAAGGCATCTTTAGCTGCATCGTCCTTTTCTTCCTTGGGTGCATAACGCACAAATTAAGCTTATGGAATAGAATTCAGCTTTGATACGGTTTGTGGCTACCCTTTCATTCACGGGAGTGAACCCAGAGACGAGATGACGACGTCTCTTACTAACCACAAATCCGCATCTAAATCCGTGCAGTCCTGCATTTCATGAGGACATCCACCAGTTGGGCGGACGCGTCTACCCTATGGAGGGTCTTAAATCATAGTCACTTATACGTTTGGTCGTCAACTTTTGAGGGGATCTTATTATAGGCTTGTGTTATCGCTGTCATTGGATACTGTTTTTACGTGGTGGATTTCAAGTCCTACGCACAACCCCAATTTAAAGTCCAGGGAATTGGACTGCGCGGCACGCATTAGTTAACATCTAGCGGGTGCTAGTATGCAATCCAGGAGAATACGAGGAGGCTTCGTGTCAATTTGAATACAGCAATACAAGGCGAGCGCCATGTTGACCACAATCAGAATTTTTACCTTGTTTGCATTCATTCCATCCCATCCCAATGATGTGATGTCCTTATGAAATTTTAATAAATTTCCTATTGGGAATATAAAGTATGTAAAAACGGTGTGGCATCACTTTATTTACAATTTGACGTATTTTCTTTCACATCTTCATTCTATATTTAGCATTTGATAAATTTACATACAAAATACGTCTTCTAAGTAAATAAGTTAATATAATTCTTTAAATTTTTATACTAAACTATTATAATTTAAGTAAATAATTTACAATTAATGTTAAGAAATACAGTGAGTTAAAATTTACTACAAAATTAAAACACTCAAGAGAGTTAAAACAAAAAACATATAAAAATGAGTGACGACGATAGAGATATTGACATTGAAAGTGATGTAAGTAGAGAATATTTAAATTTTTTTTGCAACAAAATTTCCCAAGCGGGTGTAAACAAACAAAAGTCACGTTGATAAACTGATTGTTTATTTTGTATACAGGATGATAACGATTCAGATGCTGGCGGATCACAACCAACGCGTCACACAAGTACGCAAAATTTTACACAGGAAGAGAAACGGGCTCATCACAATGCTCTGGAACGCAAAAGACGTGATCATATCAAGGAAAGTTTTACAAGTTTAAGAGAAGCTGTGCCCACACTCAAGGGTGAAAAGGTATGTATAGAGGAGGACAGACAAAATTAATGAAACTTTTCATATTGATTTTCTTTATAATTTAAGGCTAGTCGAGCCCAGATTTTAAAGAAAACCACTGAATGCATACAAATGATGAGACGTAAAATACAGGCTAATCAAAAGGATGTGGAAGAGATTAAAAAACAAAATGCTATTCTGGAAGCACAAAGTAAGTCGGTTTTAATATTTGCAAGCTTTTAAGAAATATCGAAACGAAGGAAACCTATTTCTATAATACTTTGTGACGATTATGATTTCTCTTAAAAGTTTAACTTTCTATCTTCTAGTTCGTATGCTTGAATGTGCCAAAAGTGGTTATGTTATCGATCCAACCGAATATCAAACGCTAACAAATGGTGAACAAACGCTACATCATGACAGTTCTGATGGTGATGAACAAGATTTTAGTCGTCGTAGTAAAAAAATGAAAACCTCTTATCAGGCATAGTAACTAATGGAACAATTCGATGATATGAAAGTTTAAAACTAAACAAATTTTATAATTAATTGCCACATTAAGCAAAACCAAAAACCACAAGAATGGAAATCAAAATATGGACCTGTAAACAAATCAATCAATTATTGATGCATTAAATGTTGTTTTATTTTAGAAAAATATTACACAAACTCAAATAAGAATATAAAATTCACGCTCACACTAACACTGAATTTCACAATGAAAGAGGGAAAGTTAATTTTGGATTTAGTGTTTTATTGCATACAAAAAAAAAAACGAAAAACAAAAACACTTTTACAATTAACTTGATTGATTTAATTGTAAAAAATTATATTATAAATGTTTAGTAAAGTAGATTGACTTTTTATGGTGTATAAATAAAAAAAAAAACTTACAAATTATATGAACTTTCCCCACTCTCTTATATTATATTTTTGTGTCTTTTATGAATGTTTAATAAAAATAAATTTAAGCAACTAAGGAAATATATACTTAACGATTTTTATAATAGATTAACACACTGTATACACTTTATTTTTTTTTTAATTTGTCTGCCTTTTAGTTATAAAATTTATTGGATTTTTTAACTTGATACTTCGCTAGTCGCCGTAGTCTAGTAGGTAGTGTGTTGGCTTATTAGACGAAAGGCCCGAGTTCGAATCCCAGGTCAGACATCAAAACGAAAATATGAAAATATTTCTTCGGCGACTTCCTCTCAGCAGATTTCTGGCAAAAACTCTGAGAGTAAAAATTGCCATGAAAAGCTTCTCAAAAATCTGTCGTTCGGAGTCGACTTTAAACTGTAGGTCCCGCCACTCATGTATAAAATTAACGCACACAACACGAGTGGTGTGAGAAGCTAGGATGTTGTACAATGGGTCAATTCGACCTCCGGGTACTGTACTTGTCACAGTTGACAAGTACACGTCCTCTAACCTAACCTAACTTGATACTTCACAGATCGATAAGTGAAATAGAATATCAAGTATTTATTTGTATGGTCATAAAAGATTTATATGAAAGCCCAACTGATTTTTTCTAAAGGGACATCAAATGGGCTTCTTTTCATGAACAATTGATGGGTGTTTTACTCTAAAAATACGAGTTGTATCAAACTATAGTTCGTATACATATTTGTAACTGAAATTCATTAATTTTGTTTTTTGTAAAATTAATTTTATTGTGTACTGTAGTGCTGAGAAACACACGAGCAGAATTTAGGATAAGGAGGGTGTGCCCTAAGGCATTGTACGATGTAAACAATGTTTCCTTGTCTAAGTCACAACATGTGAGATGAAGTTAAGTAAACTGTCGACTATTGCCCCAAAAATGTTGAGGTTCCTAACTGTATGTATGCGAGATAGTTTAACAATTCATTTAATTTTCTGTTTATAAAATTTAAACCTCTCCACTTATTTTATTTTTAAAACCACATACAATATAAAAAACACAAATAGAACGAATAAAAACATGTAACACATATGCCGACTACCACCATTCTTTCCCAGTCTTATAACACGCTGCATAGTGTTCCCCAGAAAACCATGCGTACGATCCATATCATCGTCCATACCACGTAAGAGTTTATCCTGATAACGCACTTCATTTCCAATATCGATGGTCAGCGATTTAAGGGCACCAATTTTTTGCTTTAATTCTTCTGCTGCCCGTTCGTTTTCATCTTCTAAAGTGTCATGGGCTACATGGCTGGGTCCTGGGTTTTGATTTAACGGTTGATAGGGATAGTTGTTGTTTCGTCTCATATTTTTATTCGTCGCCAGATTGTACTGCCGTTATTACTGCAACTGTATAACGCGTATCACCTGAAGCATTTAAATCAGAAAATAAATTTAAGCTTTCTGATTGTAAACAAAGTGACACGTACCTCTTTCACGGGTTATTTTTGTTTCGATATGGTAAAACAATTTCTAATATAGTTGAAGTGTATATTTATGGGAATGGTAATAAAACTGGAAGAATTTCTATACAAAAATACTTAATTTAAGTTTTTATAACTTTTATTTAAAAAAAATATATCGTTTCCGTCTACTTTAGTTTACTTTTTATTTGAACTAACAAGAAAAAAAAGTAATGAAACAGCTGTAAAAAGAACTATTCACAATAGAATATATCAATACATTCTACACTTAAAAAAGTATGTGAATGGGACTAATGTAAATACTACTGGCTTTTGCAGAAACTGAAATCGTGACTAAGCTAGTTAATATTGATTATCCTTTCTGAAAAGTAACGTCCTGCCTAATACAAAAGAAAGGAAGTAGATTTTACCACATCGGGTGGCCAACTCAAATATATGATAAACTATATAAATAAAAGTAAAATTTATTTTTCTTAGTGTATGATATGTGTAATATTTACTGTGGCAACTTTATTTGTAGAACTACAATTCACAATAAGTCAGTATTAGAAAATTTTTGTTAAAAGCAGTCTTGCATCGGTCGCGATTGCAGTAAATTTTTTTTTCCGCAATCGTTCAAATCAAATTTATTACCTGAAAACGAGGGAAATCAATAAACTGTTAATTAAAAGACGAATCCCTAAATCGGTAAATATTATATTTTGTTTAACTATTTGTTCATTGTTTGTTGTAGTGTTACAAAAAACAGCTTTCAAGTTCAAATATATATTTTTTTATATTGTACGTGGTTGTGTGTGTATGTGTGTTTTTGTTTGCTTTAAATTGTGCAAGATTTTCATTTCATCTTAAAATTTATCAATAAAAATATTTATTGTTTAACAAAAAAAGATTATAACAACACACATAATTTGGTGTCTGAGAGCTTATAATAGCAATGAAAATGATTGTGCAATGTTAAAGGGGGTCATAACCTTAACTTTTATTTAAGTTTCTTTTTTGCTGGTGGTTTAAATAATTGTGATGAAGTTTGTAACGATGTTGACGAAAAAAAAGTTGATTGTTGTCGCGGAGACGAAAAAAATTAAAATGGCTTTTTTGCTGTTGTTGTTTATTATAAAAAAATTTTTGATTATTACGTTTCGTTTTCATTTATAGAAAAGACTACTTGTTTATTTATCGTCTAATCTATACAAAAACAAAAATCCAATAAGAAAAAAAATCACAGTAAACTTTTTAAGTGTTAGTATAAGAAAAAAGAGGAGGACATTTAATCAATAAACAAGTAGAGTGGTGCCAAAGCGCACATGGTATATTTCCTGATTGTTTCTTGTTTTCGATTTTTTTTTTGGTACGAAAGTGACAACATACGAAATTTGCGCTATTTGTGCGTTAGTGCAAGAGCACTTAAAAATCTATGTAGTTAAACAAGATAATAATTTTTCAACGTTAGCCTTCCTTTGTAGATATTAATTTGAAAACCTACCTCGTGGCAATTAATTATAAAACATTTATTAAAAAAATCTGCTAGTTTGAGCGAAAGAAAAATATTTTCTATGGTCATACGGATCTGGCGATCTTTGAATCCGATCTTCGTCTCCGTCTTGCAAACCTGCATAATGTGCCATATATCTATTATAGCCTCAAGCGAATTCAAGGTAAACCGTGCAAGTCGGTCAAACATTATTTCGGACCTTCATATCCCTTCCTAACGGGATAGGATAGATGGTATAGGGATATCTTTCATTCATGTAGTCTGTGTGAAGAGGCAAAAGAAACTTTCGGATCATGTTTTTTGTCTTTATTTTAGTCTGCAGGAACGTATACAGAAATGATGATTGATCTGAAGCATTGCAAGCTTGAGGTTCTGGTGGGATTCATAAGCGGCATTGATTGACTAGGGCGATATCTATAGAAAGACACTTCTTTCTTTTCTTTACTTTTCTTGAATCTTTATCTATTTCTCTCTCTGACGGAAACTAAGTTTATTTTCGGTTAGTTGCCATTTTTCTTTCTTTGATTTTCCGTAGGATTATAATGGACCGACTAATGGGATCTCGGGTAAAGGAGTGTTACTCTTAATACAGTTGTACATCACATTTCCAACCTAAACCTAATAGGCATATAATCATTTATTTCGATCTTAATAAAATAAATTTAAATTCTATAGAGATCATCCAATCGTAGCGGTTTTTTGCTCAGAACATCCAATTCTAGGCTGTTAGAATAATAGTTTTATCACATAGCACAATGTTATCAATAAAAACGCCACATATTTGATTTAATAAAGTATATTTCCAATATGAAAAAAGTGTTTAAGTTTTGATGAAATTTATATTTTTTTTTCCAACACCTAATACCTATCATATTTTCTTGATTTTTTTTTTTGATAATTTTCTAATCTTCATTTAGCAGAAAAGGATTTTAAAAGTTCTCCATAGCCTTTAGAAATAAAATCAATTTTGATAACCTATGTGTCTAGCAAAATATTTGACGCAGTTAACGGCTTGCTTTTTACTATAAGATCAACGGCCTTATACTTCATAATACTCATGCTTATCTCAAATTCATAATAAAGCATTTTATTTCAATCGTATATTTGTATTTAATAATTAAAATCATTTTGCTTATTAAAACCAGTTGATAGCCACTTAAGCTTCGTACTAGAAAAGTTGCAAACATAATATGTTACGATCTATTGACCCATAAAAATGGTCATAGCAACCGTGAAACAAAAACTAGAAATAGTAATTGGTTGTTAATTTAAATAACATCTCAGTTATTTATTTTATAAATATTTATTAAATGTGTGTATGTACATACATATATTCGGTTTTGTATTTATTTAATATTAAATTAAATGAGTTAATTTTGTTTATCAAATGTTTCCATAGTAATGAATACTGCCATAGCATTGAAGTATATTTTAGTAATGAAAAGGAAAGGAATCATGTATTTTTGTTAAATATATTTGTCTAATTTTCGCACCCGTGATTTTAGTGAGATATGATAAATGTTAGATATGTGTTAAGTGATTCATTGTTTTTTGTTTTTGTTGGTACATCTGTACTATGAAGGTATAAACGTTATTTCATATCAAAAACTTAACAAATACGTTATGCCAGACACTTAACTGAACTGTAAGAGAAATTACGAGAAGAGGATGAAGGATGAATGTCTCAACTTCTTAGGTAAATTAAATCCATAGCTTGTCTGGTGAAATGCCTTCGATAACAGCTTCTAGCGGGAGATCTCAATAACGTTCAGCGGACTGCTGCAAACTGCTCCTGACATTATTCTCTCCTGACTTTACTTGGCCGTATGTTAAGCGATGGTAGGTTGTGTGGTAGGTCAGGTCAGCAGACTCGTTTATCCAAAAAAAAATCTATTTGTCCAAAAAGATACTGCATTCCACCTTCCAAACCTTTCCTATAGAATCAGATTGGTCCATATACATGACATGATACGGCCATAACTGACGGAATATAATTTATGTCCTCAGCTATTGATCGAATCAGCTGTTGTTGGCGATTGCTTTGCTCAAACAGTATTAGAGTAGATCCAGTAGAGACATAGTAAAACGACTACTAACCTTTTTTTTTTTTCGTTGCGAATAATGATTCCTTTTTTTATCATTACTCAGCATACTTTTCTGGCAAATAGGTTGAAATTGACGCTGTTAACAAATAGAAATTTAACTCTAGTGAGTCCAAATGTTTCTAAACAATTCTGGCACAATATTTGACGGCTGAAACCTTACTTGCAGACAATCAGACGCAACGATTTTTATTATTTTGTCAATACTTTCGATAATTGGTCTTTCAGAGAGCGAAGAATTTTTGAGGAGGGTATAGGCTGGGCGGAGTAATCAGTTATTTTACAATATTGATTACTTTTGTATTGATTAACCTGCAAAAGTCCTAACTACATATAATACGTATATGGTATACTAGCTAAAAAAAAAATTACACATGATTTAGCTTTTATAATAATAGCACTTTAGTAACGAACAATGATCACTAGAAATAAGTACGATATCAACTGTCATCCATTGTATGTAATACAAATATAACATTTCGTTTATTTCTAAAGTTTTATTGACAAAATCATTAACAATATTTGTTTTCAATTTCACTTTCATATAGAAACGTAAACACGATAATTCTTAAATTTCTTAGTGCTATTGTGTAGCATATTTCATATTACTATTATTCTGGTATTTTTTTTTATTTTATTCAATTTTCTACATTGTGTTGACTGTTCCATTGTAAGCAGTTAACCCATATTTGTGTTTTGCTTTTTTTCTCTTCATATTCTAATTGTGTGATAAGCATTATTTACATACAATTAAACGAAACGAAACGAACAAATGTCAAATGATTTCAAAAGTTCAATTACAATCGTTATTAGGGCCATAGTATATTTATAAAAATAAAAAATAAACTGATTGGTACTCATTTTAAAAGCTGTTACAAGATTCCCATTGTTATTCAGTTGTTCATAGAGCTTATACGCACTTGTAATTAATTTATTGTAATATTAAAACTCATTTGTTTTATTTTTGTTTGTATTTTATTTTTTAGCACTTGTCTTGTTAGATAAAAAAACAGAAACACACAATATGACTGTAGTTGAAAGTGGCGGAGGTGATATTATTGCAGGCAATGCGGGTTTCATAGCATTTGCAGCTGAAAAAGTGGGAGTAGGAGAAGCAGCTATACGTTTGCTATTTACATTGTTCGCTGGTAAGTTGAATTGCTCTTTCTTTATTTTCATATTTTATTAAAACATTGCAATTTGTTTTATTTCTCTTTGTAATAGGTTATCCAATAGCATTTATTTATCGTTTCTTGATACAGCCACAATCCTCAAAACCTGTTCATCATATTTTCTTTGCTTTATGCGGTTTTGGTTTGTGTTTCTTTAATTATGGCTTCGATACTTATCATTCTTTAATATCAATATGGTTAACATATCTATTGGTGCGTTTATTATACAATTCTCCCAAACAATTGGTGGCCGTCAACTTTATTTTCCATATGACCTACCTATTAACAGGCTATTACTTTACCGAGAGCAATGATTATGACATTTTGTGGACCACACCGCATTGTGTTCTAACGTTACGCATGATTGGTTTCGCTTTTGATATTGCTGATGGCCGTAAACCAAGAGAACAACTATCCAAAGATCAATTAGATTGTGCTTTAGAACAAATTCCTTCCCTATTGGAATTGTCTGCCTATGCTTATTTTCCAAGTTCGTTTTTAATTGGTCCCCAGTTTCCATATAAACGTTATCAACGTTTTATCAATGGCGAATATGCTCAATATAAGGGTTTCGTAAAGGCTGGTCTTACACGTTTGCTAGTAGGCTTAATCTACCTGGGTATACGTCAAATTGGTGCCATGATGCTGCCGGATAATTATTTCTTAACTGATGCCTATCGCAATCAACCTTATCTATGGAGATTAATCTATTTGGGCTTTTGGGCTAAATTCTCTTTATACAAGTACATCTCATGCTGGTTACTAACTGAGGGTGGCCTTATGTGTTTGGGTAAGTATTAGTTTGTAGAGTTAAAAGAAATGCAATATTTTTCCATTTGATACCTTCAGTAGTTGATATTTCACGTTATGGATTGTTAGAAAACCTTCTTTGACTGATGGTAGGTCAACTGTTCAAAATTCCGAACTCATATTGAAAATCGGTGGGTCCGACTGTAAGTAAATACTGTTTTGAATTCCCCGTAATGAACATTACATAAAAAACCCGTTTAAAATTGCTCGAATAAGTTAAAAAGTTCGTTGAAATCTCAGACCTAAGGCGAGTTAATAAAAAAGTCATGGATAGTATTTTCCTTATGGAAACTCCTTAACCGATAAAGAAGTCATTATTAAAAGACCGTGATGCGGGGTTAACGGTGGCCAAACCAGATTTGACCGTTACCATCACAATAGGTTCTAAATTTTTGGAACTTTTCAAAGAATGCTGTTACAATAACAACAACTAGATTTTACGGTCAGTAAGGTCACAACTGCGGTTAAACTTCTATTTCAGATATATGCTGTCAATAATTTAACCGTATGAGCGAAGCAATAAGCCTATAAGCTTAGAAGGCATGCCTTAGACAGTAAGAGAGGAATTGTGTCTCATAAGGCTATCTGTAGCCACTCGTCGAAGGTTGTTGAATTCTAATGGATGCAAAATGGATAATTTTTAAATTTGATTGTGCCGGTTTTTAAGCAAGACTAATGGCAAAGTGAACAAAAAAATATTAAATAAGGCTTTATAAATAAATGTGAATTTAAATTTGGATTGATTTTAAGTAATTTCGAAACTTTTTTCCTATCTTTAGGTTTCACTTATAACGGCAAAGCGGCCGATGGCAGTGATGAATGGAATGGTTGCTCGAATGTCAAATTATATCTACTCGAAACTGGCAATACAATGGAACATTATGTCAAATCCTTCAATGTCAATACAAATCAATGGGTGGCCGCTTATGTTTACAAACGTTTGAAGTTTTTAAATAATCGCACTATTAGTTATGCCGCAGCATTATTCTTCTTAGCCATCTGGCATGGTTTTCACACCGGTTACTATATGTCGTTCTTTATAGAATATATGATAGTGACCACAGAAAAACAGGTAACATTTTATTATTACTTTTAATTTTAAATTGATTGATTGCTTATTAATTTTTATTTTTAATGATGACAGGTTGAGAGTGTTTACAACAAATCGGTGGTAACCAATTATGCTTCCCTTGTGAATACATTACCCTTCAAGATATTAAAATTCCTGACATTAAAATCTTACAATTTAATTTATATGGGCTGGTGCTTAGCTCCGTTCATATTCCTTAGCTATGATCGATGGATTGAAGTGTTTAAGTCAATACATTATTTCGGTTTTGTATATTGTTTCATTTGGTTTGTTATCTATAAAGTTTATAAAGTTATGACTTCGAAATCAAGAAATCGCCAAGAACGTACCAGCAGAGCTACCGATTTATCGCCAACAATTAATGAGCAACATGCCAGAGATAGCAAAGCGACTGATCTTTCACCAACACCAAATGATAATAAAAAGGACAATTAAATGAAATGAAAAAGGTAAACATTAAATTAAATTACTCGAAAGCGAAAAAAAACGCGGATTTAATATTTTTGTAATATAACAACACACACACCAACACAGAGAGAGACACAAAACAAATTACATAATTACGGTATAAATCTCTTAAGGCAGGGACAGTAAACATGTATACTACGGTATTAGTATGTTTTTTTTATTATAATAAGAGATTTTACTGTAGCTATTATTTAACAAGACTTTGTTGTATTTGTTCAAAAAATTTGAATTATGAATGGTTTAGATTTATCCTTCGTTTTCTACTTTTCTTTTTAATTCCATTATCTAATGTATTTTTTTTTTGTTCGTAATTACATATATTTAATTTGTATAGATTTGTATTTCATTAATTTGTTGTATTACTTATATTTCCCTTCTGAAGTATTTCTTTTTTTTAAATTGTTGTGTTTCAATTTTTTTTTATAATGATCCCTTTTTCCTGTAAAACTTATATGAAAATGCAAGATATACACTAATTTATCTAGTCAAACGAAAATATTTAAATATCTTAATAATACAATATATATATCTATAAAAAAAAAAAAACAACAAACAAATACCAATATATTTATATAATTAATTAATTTTAATAATAATAAACAACTTAATTAAACTCATTCTACTTTAAAATAATTTAAAACAAATCAAATATTTATAAACTATTAATAGGTTTATAGGTATTAAACAATTTTAAAGTAATAATTATTATTATACTGAGTTTTATATTGTGCACAGCAATTACTAAATTTATAATTTTAATTATATTTCCAAAATGAGTGATTTACATCATAATTAATTATGTATTAAAATAATAATAAATAGATAGGCGCTAATTACTTTCAATTATAAAAATTATTTTCAATAATTGATTGATAACGAATAAGATATTAAAGAGAATTAATAACACTCGAAATTGTATGGTTCGATTACGAATGGCAACTGGACTTCAGTTGCATTAACAGTAACCTTAAATGGTATTACAGACGGCAACTGTGATCACTTGTAAAATAAATCCTGGCTGCTATAATCAAATGGTAAATGTTTGTTGTTTACTGCAAATCAGTTTTCATGGTTTGCACTGACATTTGTGCACAGATGTTCAATGTCGTGACCAAATTAAAATAGAAAATATATTTTAGGTCAAAATGGAAATGAAATGAATTATTTTTCACTTGAAATTGTTCGCTTTTCCCTAAAAGCGTTTATGTTTTAGTATTTTATTGACCATTACCGTCCTTTAACACATTCTACCCGGCCTGGGTAACTAGTGGGCCACATGGAAACTCACTTATCTGGCGGCACAGACCACTGGTAGTCAATAAATATTTACAATTTTATGTTAACCAAGCACCTTCCAAATAATTCGCACAATAACTAACATTATGATGTTCTGGCAAAAATTGCGCAGTAAAAAAGTGCCCCGCAGTGCGTAGAGATATCGAAAAAATGGGCCGGATGGAACGTGTCAAGGTTCTAAATAAACATAACATTTAACTTTCATCACCTTCCGAACTTCACATATTTTTTATTTTATTTAAGTATTCAAATGTAATACAAGATGTTGCACATAAAACTCAGCATAGTAAGATAACTTAGATGTAAGCAGTTTATATCTCTTTGAAAACCTATATTGTGATCTTGTCTAAGTTCGGAACCAGCTGTTCGTATTCAATGAATTTAAGTGATATTTTTAAGAATAATACAAAATATTCACTTATACAGGAAATAGGAATTATAATGGCGTTAACTTACAATAAGTTTTAAAAGGATATAAAAAAAAATTAAATATAATTTTAAATAATACCACATTAAACAAAAAAGACAAGCTGAAAACAAAAGAAAATAAGACGCTGCACATTGTGTTTGAATTATATTTTTGTAATAATACGGCAAATGATTGAATAGTCATAATAAAAAATTTAAAATTTTTAAAAAGAAAACCTAACCTTCTATTAACCCCTTCCGGTACGATTTAATAATGAAAAACTGTACATGAAATAACCATTTAATTTTTATTAAAAAAACTTGTTTCATTTTATAATTCCTAATTAATATCCATTTTTACACATTGTTAAAAAAAAAATTAAAATTAAGAAAAAATCGAAGCAAAACCTTAATAAGGTATATAGACTAAATTCTAACGGTAAACTAAATGTGATAGTGATATGTGATATTTCCACAAGGAACAAAAGTGTTGCCAAATTCAGTAAACTAGAAATTTTAAACTAAATTAATTATCATATTCAACAGTAACTTTAGTCGAATGACGAGTGTAGCTCGTCATTGTGCGGTATGGAATGAAAAACCGATGACAAGCTAGACTCGTCATAATACCGGAAAGGGTTAATTGGTATTAGTTGAATATTTAAAAATGAATTTAACAAAATCCTAAAGGTAAGAATTTAACCACCTTCAATATGTTTTCAACATTTCTGATTTATAGGTTTTTTTTTGGTGTCCATTGTAAAGAATTTCAAAATAAAATGTTTTATGTAGAGCTTGTTTATTGATTTCCAATCGAAAAAAAACTAAAATAACATTGAAATGTAAAAAATCAGGTGTTTATGAGAATGTTTGGTTGCAAACATATTATGAAAATTAAAAAACAAACATGTTTTCTGTAAAATTCTAATGTTCCATTGCTTGGGCATCACCGCCGCCATCTTCTTCACGTTTTGTTACCGGGGCTACAACTTCTTTAATCTCCTCTTCAATTTCATTAAACATATATTCGTCTTGATATTCTTTTAGAATTTGACTGGAACGATTTTCATCCAAGAATAGCGAATAAACTTTTTTAACATCCTCCGTAGTGACTTCAGTGGCCTTGCGACGACGACATACTAAATTAGCCGTGGTAATTAATTGTATGGCATAACGTAGACTAGTATCGGTGGCAATTTTCGTTAAAATGGCCAAAGCATCTGGATGCATTAGACAATCTTCTTCTTCGCAGCGTATCTTAAGAATTTCCTTCATTTCCTTTTCAGTATAGGGTACAGTGCGTATAATAATCATACGGTCAAGTAGATCAATGGGTATGCCGTGAGGACTGCGATAGTTGGTTCCGCGGATTCGTGTTATACCACGGTTTGTTGCCATAATTACTACGGGAGCCATATCGGATTCCAAAGCGCGATTGAGATATGAAAAGCACTCAATGTCCAACATATGCACTTCATCGATAAATAATACACCAGGATTTATTTCCGCTTTGCCCTCTTCACGCCATTCCAATACTTTGTTATTGATTTGATCACGGACTTCTTGTTTAATTTCACCTGTATCTCCAGAGAATAAAGCCAAAAAGCCATGAGTACGACTGTTGATAACATCAATTTCGTGCAGTGTCACGGTGTGTACAACTTCTTTACGTTTCTGTAATTCGCCTTCAGGACATTGGACAAAACGTGTTTGGGCACCAGTAGCATCATAATCGCGGGCGCGAGTAAAACTGCGTCCCAATTTATTAACTTTACCGGAAGCTTTATCTATGGTCACAACATCACCGGCTTGTATTTTTTCTTTTATAAAACATTCAATGATTTTATTGCCCAAATCATAATTGGTTTCCATTTCTGTTGTTTTTAAAGTAACCTAGAAAATTTAAAATAAAATTTATTGTACTGTTTTGTTTGTAATATGGGGGATTGAAAGTCAAATTATGGGAACATTAAAATAGTGAGGACTACAGGCTACCACAGCAGAGAACACTCAAGTTAATATATGCACGATTAGCTTAATAAAATGCTTTCAATAGCAATTATTGATGATGTAGTTTCCACTCTTCATAAATGTAATAAAATCATTTAAAATTACCTTTCCAATTTTTTGTCCTGTACCAGTAGCGGGGCGATCAATTTGAATCTCTACAACTTCACCCTCAATGATTTCTGTCTCCTCTTTGATGCGAACGCCAATACTTTTGCGAAGAGCCTGTGAGAGAGCCTCGGTTTTACTCATTTCCAAAGAGTAAATTTCAGAGCCGGACATACTGGTAAATGGTGTTTCCGTTCCCAAGGCTTGGGCCATGCCAACTGCTATAGCAGTTTTACCAGTACTGGGCTCACCAGCCAATAGGATACATCGACCGGCAATTTTGCCTTCTCGCACCATTTGTACAACTACTCCGGCAGCACGACGGGCATCTTTTTGGCCCACCATACCTTGGGAAACAGCTCTAGCTTCTAAGACATCATCCAGACCCAAGCCGCGAATGTGGGAATGAGCGCCAATACGTTCAATGCGTGTGATATCGCGCACTTCAATTTTTTCGCCGTCTGTCATTTTTCTTTGTTTTTATAATTTATTTATTGTGAACAGATATTTGTTTTATAATTATATTATTATATTGCCTTTTAAGCTTTGCAAGAAGAGTTTTTATTTTAATTATTTATTTTTTGTTGCTTTGGAAACAAGAAAAATTATCAGAATATTATTTTTTCACTTGCCGGCTGTTTGTCTTTGCCAGTGTCTTTATTGTGAATGTTTTCTTTTGTAATGCGACATGTGGTGTTTACATTCAAACTTTATGTACTGCCAGATGTTTACAAATTCCTTTGCCGTTTGTAAACAAAAGTTTCTGATGTACGGTTACATTTTTAAATCATAAGAGAAAGCTGTTGCATTGTTTATTTGGCTGTTCATTTCATTAAAATATACATTTTTATATTTTTAATAAATTATTTGATGAAAAATGCATTTAACAATGCGTGATTGCTTGCCGGTACTATTTTGTGGCCTTTCCATTCCGCTATCCCTATTTATGTGGATAGGCAATGTAACCATTTCGAAACTGTGGACCACTGAATTTGAAGGTATTCGTCTGGGTGCACAAATTAATATTTTAAAGGCAGGGTGTGTTTCTTAATTTAATTATAATTAATTTTATTTTTAGAACCAAAAGTAATATCACCAATGAGATGGCTTTTTTCAATATTGGCACCTTTGACCTTTATGATTGTGGCTTTAAGGCGTAAATCGGTAAATATATCGGGTGCTGCCTTGGGACTGGTTATGGCTGTAATATTGTCCATAGCCAATCATGCATTTTTCTTCAGTTTGGCAGCATTTTTCTTTACATCATCCAGAGCGACCAAATTTAGGGCACACATTAAACGGAAAATCGAAAAGAATTTTAAAGAAGGTAAATACAATTCTATTAATAATTGGAAATTAGCCAGCTACATAACACGAATTCAAATCAGAATCTATTTTCAATTCTGATAAATAACAATTCTAACTTGATTTCCATAACAACCTTGTGTTATATCAGACAATTCTTCTCAGAGGAATAGACTTGAGAGGCCTAAGCAACTTTGTACAAAAAACCGAATTCCTATAGCAAATATAGCAGCCCCATCTCTTTTAATTTTTTCACAAAGTCTTTTGTGTCGTTTGTACCAATGGTTTGTCTTATACCACTATGTTTTTATTTTTACCAAATTATGCAGCTTGGGCTATATGGGATAATCAATCTCCAACTGCAATGTTTTCCAATATATGCCTCTGTTTAAGGTTTACAATCTATTAGTTTAAACCAGGGGCATCATAGTTATAAAGGGTACGTCTTATAGTTTTGTATGATGTCACTAAGGTTTTTATCCATGCCTCAAGGTGATCCTGAGAGAGTTTTAAGTACTTTACTTCTAGTCCTCATTTTCTGATTAATATATTGCGGGTGTGAGCAGACGTGGAGAAGATTTTCGAAAATTATCCCAAGAATTTTGAGATTAAAAGGTAATATAATACGCCACAGACTTTCTAAGCAACCTAAACTAACCTAGAAAATATTAACATTGCTTGTACTGTTCTTATTAATCAAATATTTCCTTTATACGACAATTGCTGTTCGTATATAATTAAGGAAATTGATTTATTCACGAGTTATATAGTTTGAATTTTATTTTCTACACTAGAAAGTATTTTTGTTTTCTTTCTAGGTGAAGGCCAGCGTAATTGGATACAAGTCATGTGCAATGGCGGGATGGCAACACAACTCGCTATTTTATATTTGATCGATGTAGGCAGCAGTGAAAGAACCATTGATTTTGCGAAAGACTATAGAGCCAGTTGGCTCGGCATTGCGGTTTTAAGTAAGTATTCTAGTTTAAATCTTAAAAAGATGCCGTTAATAAAATATTTCTAAACCAAAATTCCTATAGGTGCAATTTCTTGTTGCAGCGGCGATACTTGGGCCAGTGAACTAGGTTGTGTTTTATCTACACGCGATCCACTTCTTATAACAACTTTTCGGAGGGTGCCTAGAGGCACTAATGGTGGAGTGTCCGCGATTGGTCTATTGGTTAGTTTTTTGGGTGGCACGGTTGTGGGCTTGGCTTATTTTATAACGGTGCGTTTAACCGCTACGCGCTATATGCTAATGGTTAGTCCACCCCAATGGCCTTTGATCTTATTCGGTGGCTTAGCTGGTCTTTTTGGTTCTCTTGTGGATTCGATTTTGGGCGCTACCGTACAATATTCCGGCATTAATGAAGAAGGTAAAATAGTTGATACTCCCGGTAAAAAAGTACGTTATATTAGTGGCTTACGTATTATCGATAATCATAGTGTTAATTTAATATCAAGTATCTTAACGGGTGTTTTTCTGCCTGTATTTGCCAATAAATATTGGCCTGAAGGTTAGAGAGAAAATATTTAAAAATATTCATTATTTATTAGCATGTAGTATATGTAATTGCATTTACATACGTATAGTGTTTTAATCGAAATAATTTATTTATTTTAAAATTAGTAATAATGAACGACGACTGACATTTGTTTGTTACGAAATTGATTTGATTTCTTATTTTATTTTTCTTTGAATTTTTTTAATTTTTTTTTTAATTGATGGAATTAATTTAGAGTATAAATGCGTGTATTATTGTGTTTTGTAAACATGTTGTGAATAAAATGAAATTAAAAGTACACTTATATGAAAATTTTCTTTATGATAAATAAAATTTCAAATTTACTTTAACGTCACATATCATAACATATTCTAGTCATTTTGTGATGTGACTTTACTTCATCTCATTCTCACTTATTTTCTTTTTGGACGTATCATCATTTGCACAAACTTTAAAGAATATTCATAGCCATGAAAAGTGTACCAATTTATGCCTCTTTTATCTACTGGAGCATCTAATAATTCGTTTGGATCGTGATAGTATTTGCCATTTAAATTGCTTAAAAGAACAAACAAAAAAAAAAAAAATATTCACATTAATAACAAGAATTTAAATGAAATATTTTGCAACTGACCTCTTTGAACAGGCGCCATACCACCAAGCACCTGTTTTATAGACGGCACAATTAGCATCTGCAGTTCTATCATTATCACGATCCTTCGTTGTGAAGCTAAAGCCCTCATTATAACTAAATGAGTCACCGGCATCACCGTTATATGAGCCGAGTTTAATTAATTTGTACAATTGCTTTTCATTGCCCACTTGAAAATCATCATATTTGGCATATCTTAGATTATCATAGAAATCGCCCAATTGTATTAGCAATTCAACGGGCTTAAGGGTAGACGTTAGGGCATGCAATTTATCAAGACCGATAAAGAATTCGCCATCAATATTACCGAAACCAGCTTTGTATTCGGACCAATTGCGATAAAAGTCCACTGAGCCATTGATGCGCCGTTGAATGACAGTCCAACCTCCGCCTTTTATGTGGTCATTACAAGAGACTAAAAATGACTCGACTCCATAAATACGGTTTTTAATGCAACATTTCTTATCTGCACAATAAGCGGCATCAAAGTTTGCACAATTCGTGGGATACGCTTGTTTGATGCTAAAAAATAATCTCATGAAGGAATTGAAACAACTTTTAATTATTTTTTTTTTTACTTACAGCCCTTGTTTACGAGTATCGCCTTTGCCGCATGTTTTTATGGCATCTAAAATATTGGAATAAATTAAAGTAGCGTTAGCAACAGTTCAACAACACTGCTTAAGCAATTCTAAAGTAACTACGTACTTTGCCGTTGCTGAACATCTGGTTGAAGTTTAATTTGCTGAGTTTTTGGCATTGAATTGTTTGCAATTTTATTTAATTTCTCGTCAATCTTTTGTAAAGCAGCAATTTTTTCGGGCCCCAATTTTTGTGGCGTTTGAGTAGTAGTGTTGTCCTTTGGCAACTCAGTTATCGTAGCCGGCGTACTCACTATGTTATCCAATATATTATCCAATATGTCATCATTATCTTTCAATATCTTTTTAATGTCAACCATTACGAAAATTTTATCATCGGCTGGCGATGCAACTGGAACTTGTATTTTCTGGGTAAGAAAGTCTTTTAAATCTATAAATTTGTATTTAATATCCTGCAACAGTATCTCTTGTAAGGCCTCAATATGTCTTGGAAAATCATAAATTTTTCTTTCAAGATCACCAAAGATCTCCTTCTGCTTATTTAGCTCGTTTTGTATCACTACCATACGTAGATTTAATAGATCATTGCCTGTTTTTAGTGTTTCCATTTGGCTCTCATAGCGCGAACAGTCACATGCAACTTGGTCACTAATGGGCTGTAAAATTTTTTAAAAATTTAAAATTTTTAGTCTGTGTTGTTACATTTTGGAATATAAAAAAAAACTTACTTTGGCCTCGGTCTGTACAAATTTCTGGGCATTAGAAATACACAAAACCAGTACAATATGAACGTAAAATTTCATTTTATTTTTAGTTCAAGTTTTTATTGTGCATTCGTTAACAGTAAAGGTCAACTGATGCACATATAATATTGTATAAATAGCGCTGATATGTTACACAACTTAACAGGCACAGTGATGTGAAAAATATGATGAGAAAATCTCCTAAAAAAATGATTCCGATTTTTCATTTTGGCTCTTTGTTTTGTAAAGGGGAATGATGCTCTCTTAATATTTACACAGAGGTTGTATTATTTTTTATTGCAATTATTATAATTGGAGATGCTTCTCGTATCTGTCCATTCGACCGGTGCACGAGGTATTTAAACCGGAAACACTTTCACTTACACGTTCTTATAATGCCAAATAACACTATGATAATTCAAAACACAACAACAAGAGCAGACACAACAGGTTGGTTGCCTGTTACCTTTGCTCTGCTTATTTCATAAAAAACTTAACGAAATGTAAACCGAATTGCAGCAATGAAGAATACAAGAAATCTGCTTAACATTGTTTGACGGACGACAAACAAAAATAACATTAATTTGTTTATTCTTTTCATTTACAATAACAATGCGTTGATAAATTAGAAAGCTTGCTGTTTCGTTAAGTTTTTGTTGTAATTGTCCTGGAATCGTCATATTATTAATTGATGTTATTTGATCGAATTGCTTTACGTAAAAAGAACTACAAAGCCGACAGCCGGTTAGTGGTAAATTTTGTGCGTTATAAGGAGGTGTAAAAGAAGCGTTTCCGGGTTAAAAAATAAAATAAAATTTAATAAATTAAATTTTATTAGAAAAAATAGAAAAGTTGTATTAAAAAAATAATATAAATATGTGTTGTGTTAAAACAAGTGTGATATGAAAGCGGAATACAAGGTTTTAATTAATTTTATATTTGTATGTAGTTCCAATAAGAATAGGAATTTATAAAATGGAGTACATCAGTTAAAAAAAAAAACAAAAATCAAAGTGAAGTGTGGTTGTTAGTATGGAATGTGACAAAATAAAAACAACAACAACAAAAAAGTTCTAATAAGTAATAAAATTTGAAAACTCCCGTGCTGGAGTACAAAAGCAGAGTAACGGGTTTATATATAAAAAAAATAAATGTTGTGTTGTTAGTGGCCTTGAATGTGAAAAAGTGTTTTTTTTTTGTGCGTGCATTGAAACAACGAAGAGAAAGAGATGGTGTTAGTGGGTGAGCAGTTCATAAGAGGTGAGTTACAAAATTATTTGTCGTACAAATTTGGCATCATTTTGGCTCTTTCTGTCTTGTAAAGGGGAATGATTCTCTCTTAATATTTACATGGAGGTTGTATTATTTTTTATTGCAATTATGATGAGAGATCCTTCTCGTATCTGTCCATTCGACCGGTGACCGGTCAAAAAAAAAAGAAACAAAAACTCTTGTCAAAATTTATTCATCTTTATTGCACATTTGTATACAGTTACAGACAATTTTTGATTTATTGTGTATTTTTTATTCATTAATTAGAATCCTAATTAGAGTAACTTAGATCTTATGCTCGGTGTAGGTAGCAGATCATTGTCCCTATTACCAACAACCGCAAGCCTTCTGCATACCTATTGAGCCAATTCACATTAGAACATTTGTGCTGGCGTAAAATGATCGTTTATAGGCAAGAGGGGTGAAGAGAATGGTTTTTCGGTGGCGTAAAGCTTCCACCAGCTACAACCCCGCGTCACCAGCACAAAACTAAACACGCACATTTTTTTACGCCAGCACAAATGTTCTAATGTGAATTGGCTCAATAAGACTCTCTGACATAAAGTTGAGTCAACATGTTGATAATTGTTGTTACTGGAATTGAAATGTTATATACATTTTTCACTGAAATGAAGTTGATGCAACATGTTGTTATACCTATTTGTTGCTAGGGATTGAAATGTTATTTACATATTGGATTGCAAAGATAAGACATAAGGCTCAAAGACACAAAATTGATGATACTTGTTGTAATTGAGCTTTTAAACACTTTAGGTGATATTGTTGCTAGATAAGATAAAATACTAAATGGAAGAATACACGACTCTTGGATGAGATAATAGCTAATGAGCCAATTCACATTAGAACATTTGTGCAGGCGTAAAAAAATGTGCGTGTATTAGTTTTGTGCTGGTGATGCGGGGTTGTAGCTGGTGGAAACTTTACGCCACCGAAAAACCATTCTCTTCACCCCTCTTGCCTATAAACGATCATTTTACGCCATCACAGATGTTCTAATGTGAATTGGCTCAATCATATACATTATTCGCTTGTTGCTTGTGCTCAATATACTTTCAAAATGTATATGTACAATATTTCAGGTCCAAATCAACAAAATGCAGAAGTCTACAGTGTTTGTAGATCGTTATCAATATGTTGCTTCATCCACTTTGTGTCTCTGAGTATATCATACTTTATTTCTGTTGTTCCTTTGAGGTTATTTTAATTAAGTAAACAGAGCCTGTTAAGTTAACATAGTTGACTTTTTCTTTCTGAAGAAACAAATCGATTAAAAACCACAAAAATGGTGATAAATTGTAGGAAAAAAGAAAGGTAGACAAAGCCAAACCTTTAAAAAAAAAAAACAATACAGAATCGGTTATGAAAATAACATTTTGCTTATTGGACATAATAAAGTTAAAGAATCAAGTACATATTTCTACAAAATATGCCTTCACTACATCATTGAAAATTCGATAAAATTTAAAAAGGTGTGGTTTTTGGACCTAGTGGGTTGGATAGCTATTGCATCAAGGATTCCAAAACAGGTTTCCTTACGGTCGATCGTTACTTAAGACCGGAGATATAGACGACGAATCCAACTTATTTTCAAATAAGCACAAGAAAATTTTTCTTCCATATAAAACGCTCAAAATCGGATAAAAATGGATCTAGTGGGAAAATGGATCTAGTAGGCTGGATAGCCATGGTATCAGGGATTCCAAAACAGGTTTCTTTACGGTCAAGTATTGCATACGAAGCTAATTGCTTTCTTCGAATGAACAAAAAAAAGTGCCCTATACAAATTGGTCGCAATCAAATAAAAAATGGACTTGTGGGGGAAGTGGACCTAGTGGACTGGATAGCCATAGTCTCAAGGATTCCAAAACAGGTTTCCTTAGGGTCGAGCTTTACTTGGGACCGAAGATATAGGCAACGAACCTAACTTTTTTATTTGAGCAAAAAAGTGCTATATGAATGAACTTAAAAATTTTAATAATTCTCATTGAGTTGATATGTATTTATATATATAGATCCAATAAAATGTTGTATTTTTCGCAAGTTGTATTTCTTTGGTAGGTGGCTTGCAAATTTTTTGGTAGATGACTGGCATGTTTTTGGTTAATGACTTGCATTTTTGGGTCAATGACTTGCATTTTTTTAGTCGATGACTTGCATTTTTTTTGGTAGATAACTTGCATTTTTATGGTTGATGACTTGCATTTTTATGGTTGATGACTTGCATTTTTTTGGTCGATGACTTGCATTTTTTATGGTCGATGACTCGCATTTTTCTGGTTAATGACTTGCATTTTTTGGTCGGTGACTTGCATATTTTTGGTCGATGACTTGCATTTTTCTGGTCGCTGACTTGCATTTTTATGGTTGATGACTTGCATTTTTTGGTCGATGACTTGCATTTTTTTGGCCGATGACTTGCATTTTTTATGGGCGATGACTTGCATTTTTTGGTAGATGACTTGAATTTTTCTGGTTGATGACTTGCATTTTTTGGTCGATGACTTGCATTTTTTTGGTAGATGACTTGCATTTTTCTCGTCGATGACTTGCATTTTTGGTCGAAGATAAAAATAATAGTTTCAGCACATATATTATCTTCATCAACGATATCTCCGATCGTATGTAATGCCCGACCGTAACAAAAGCTGTTTTGAAATCCTTGATACCAGGACTATCTAGCCCACTAGATCCATTTCCCTCACAATTTCATTTTTTATCCGATTTGGCCGATTTAATCGATTAGTTTAGGTTAGGTTGAAGTGGTAGCTTTAATTACCAAAGCTCACTTGAACTCTCATAGCGGCCCGTTGTGCTGCCCGAGTTCTACCAAAAAAGCAAGGAAGTTGGTCAGCGTAAGTGCTGGACATTAAAAGCACGACTACCCTACGCTTGAAACCAGCCTGAAAGTTCAATAAACAAAGCTATATCCTTTATATCAAAGGATGATAACTCCGTTAAGCTGACAAGGAATGGAGAGTCAAATAACCTAAAGAGATGGACTGTCGCTGTGCCCAGGAACCCAGAGAAGTGGGAGACTGAAGCGCTTAGAGAGAACTTGAGTTGACCGTAAAACTCGATAGAGATCTTATAGCACCTTGGCCATCAGAGAAGATTGAGATGTGGGTGAAAGGAGTACCGTTGATGAGTATCCATTAAGCAGCCCGGTAAATGGCCATTACCTCCGCTTGAAACCCGCTACAGTGCTACGGCAGTCGGAGGGTTGGCTACGTTGGTGCATTTTGGGGGTGCTGGAGGGGAGCGTTTAGCTCTTTCCCTCTTAGGGACCGCCTCTGCCGTAAACGAAGAGGCGGTGAGACAGCTATTTTGTGGGCCTTAGCCTAAGCCAAGCGGCGTTTTTCATTCTCTGACAGAAGAGCGGGGTATAAAGAGTCGATTTGGGCAATAATGGCTCACTTTCGAGTCCTGTATGTTGACACACGAAGATGGATTGGTGTCGGAGGCTTGCGCGGCATACTTGTATGCCAATGTCTTGGGGCAGGCTGAAGAGCGTATGAGCATATTCGCACCAGCTTCGGAGGTGGATGGTGCTTCGGAAAAAGGTGCGGAAGCCAAAGTGGAAGATGTGGCGACACTGGGGGCCAGTTTCATGACTGGTTCCTTGTGTTCCAAGCAGAGATTTGCCGAATTCAAAGGGACTTTAACGCCTTTAGAGGTGGTAGTGTTTTAGAGTGTTTGACGCTCACCGTAATATGTAAGTTAGCGACGGGCAAGGAACGTAATTTGATGCCTGCTAGGGTTTTCAAGGGACGGGGGAGGAGTGAGGATCGGCTATAGTCACCGTGGCTGCCTATGAATACTCAATCCTGATCCGTAGTGTTTGGTAAAAGGAAGGCCACCTCGAGCAGGATGTGACAATGTCACGCACTATCGGTCTCAATAGGGTAGAGGTTAGTGGCTCCGTATGAGCTACAATCGCGTATCCCTATCCTGCGGAAACCGTTTGACTCCGATTTATATGGATTACTTCTTTTTTTTTTTGCTAATTTAAAGAAAAAAGTTAGTTTCGTCGGCTATATCTCCGGTCCCAGAAGTTACCCAACCGTAACGAAAACTGTTTTGGAATCCTTGATACCATGGCTATTCAGTCTTTTGTTCATATAAAAAAAGTTCGCTTCGTTGGCTATATCTCCAGTCCCAGAAGTTACCCGACCGTAACAAAAAATTATTTGGAATCCTTGATACCATAGTTATCGAGCCCACTAGGTATTTCATTTCCATCATCCTATTTTTTTATCCTATTTATCCGGAATAATGAAGGGTACATTTGGAAAAAAATTCGAATCTTTCAATTTGATTATCTATGATGGGGAAACAGTTGTTTTCATATTTATTTCGGCTTTATATTTTACAAATTTGTAATCAGTGTGCTCATATGTATCTGCTGTTGTGTGATAAGTAGAATTTTACTTAATATTTATGGCCTTTTTGGGTCTAATGGACATTTGCACAAACTTAAGCGAATATTCATAGCCATGAAAACCATACCAAACGATTCCAAGTCTGTGTTTGGCATCTTGATAATATTTTCCATTTAAATTGCTGAAAACAATAAAAAAGAAAACAATGTAATTATGAACAAGCGTACATATAAATTTTATAACTCATTAACTGACCTCCAATAACAGCCGCCGTACCACCAAGCACCAGTGCAAGAAATTGCCTCTTGATAGTTAGGAAATCCATCATTATCTTGATCTTTTGTACTGAAATGATTACCCACATAACGAGAAAGTGAGTCTCCTGCATCGCCGTCGTATGTGCCGACTTTAATCAATTTGAAGTTTTCAGTTTCATCAGCAACTTGGAAGTCATCGAATTTTGCATATTTCATGACATTATCAAAATCTCCTAATTGTATTAACAGTTCCATAGGCTTAAGAGTCGAAGTTAGGGCATGCAATTTCTCAAGTCCTATAAAGAATTCACCATCGATATCACCGAAACCAACTTTGTATTCGGACCAATTGCGATAAAAGTCCACTGAGCCATTGATACGCCGTTGAATGACCGTCCAACCATCACCGTTTACGCTATTATTACAGGAGACCCAAAACGGTTCTGGTCCATACAGATCATTCTTAATAAGACACTTATTAGCTGTACAATATTTGGGATCGAAATTTACACAACTCGTTGGATATGATTGACGATTGGTCCTGAATATAATTGAAGTAAAGTTTTATAAGAAAAGTTTAAAAATTTAAGAATACTTTGTTATTATTAGAAAAACTAAGTAGTTTACCTGCCGTCATATTTAAACAAATCAAATGTTTTTTTTCTTTACGTAGGTATACATTAAATAAAATCAGAATCCCTTTCTAGTTTACTATGTGTGACTATGCATCGTCTACAGCGATCACCTATTAAGGCTTCTTATTTCTCTATCTTTTTGCCCTCAACTGTAGAACTTTTATCAATACTTTCTACAAGATTTCTATGTTTTTGTTCTCAGTAGAGTATTTTATTTTAATTTCTTTTATACTTACAAAGTTAAATTGTTATTCTCGCCCTTACGACATATTTCAGTGGCATCTAAAATATTCCAAAAAAAATTTTAAATTGAACAAGAATATCAAAATAATTCTTACTCAAGTATTGCTGAATATCATGATGATAAAATTTCAATTGTTCACTTTTAGTTACTGAGTTACGCTCAATATTCATTAATTTCTCATCGATTTGTTGTAGAGCAGCTAATTCATGGGATATTGTACTCTTCAAGGTGTGGGTATGATCCTCCAAATTGATTGCTTTTAAAAGATTTTTAATATCATTTTGGTTGTTCAAAATCTCTTGTGATATATTTTTGGACATAAAATTTCTTTCAATATTTGAAAATTTTTCGGAAATTGTATTCTTCATGGTTTGGGCATGATCCTCCAAATGCATTTTATTGAAAAGTTGTTGGATTTCATTTTGATTACTTAAAATTTGTGACATTTTATGATCATGATCTTTTAATTTTTCTTTGATGTCAATCAAAACTAAGATTTTATCATCAACTGCTGGTGTAACTATAGGAACTTGAGTTTGAGTTTCATGTCTTATAAGGACCTTTAAGTCTTCCATATTAATTCTATTGGCCTCTAATAATTTTTCTTGAATTCCTTCAATTTGCAAAGACAAATCATTCAGTTTTTGCTGCATGTTGTCAGACAGTTCCTTCTGTTGGCTAAGTTGTGCTTGATGATTAACACTCGCCTGAAGTTTCATTCGTTCCAACTGATTTTCAAATCGTGTGTAGTCACACGAATAAAATTCCTCTGAGATGTCATCGTTAATGGACTGTATTGATGAAAAAAGTTTTCAATATTAATCAATTAATTCTGTTGTTTAATTTGACACACAGGAAACACTTACTTTTGTTTCGGCCTCTATAAAATGCTGGGCATTCCAAATGCACAAAAAACATAAGAACTTTCCGTAGTTTTTCATCCTAAACATGAAAAGACTGAATTAACGTGATTTTTTAATACCCGTTGGCTTTTATAGGATGCTGTAGACACAGTGTTAAGAAGAATATGTTGCATAGCTATGCTAAAAATAAACTCCAAATATCATAAGAAAATAGTGGCTGACGTTTTAATTTGTTAGTATGTATACACTTGGCACAAAAAGTAATCACTCACTGCTAATTACACTCTAACAAATACATAATAATACAAATATTTTCAAAGTTTCGAATTTTAAATCGTCTTTTTGTAGCAAAATATTCAAATTTAAAAATTGAGATCAAGCACGCGAGATTAGTTAGTCACCGTGTGAGCTAACGGATCCTGGAAGAAAATCTACAAAAATTTATTTTACATACAGACGATGTAGTATTTTTATTTTCAATAAATCGAGCTAAACAATCTAGTCGGAACGAAAATAATTCCAAAAGCGGAAAATCTCAAGAATTTTCTGATGCTCATAAATGAGAAAGGCCACGGTTCAAACCCCAGGTCAGACAACTCCAACAAAATGAAATACAAAAAAATATTTCTTTCGGCTACTTTCTCTCAGCAGGTTTCTGGCAAATACTCTGATAGTAAATAAAATTGCCATGAAAAAGTTTTTAAAAAATCTGTCATTTAACACACACAATGTAATTGGTGCGAGAAGTTAAGTCGTAATCCTGACTGACATTACAACCCTTAATGACCAATTATGTATGTGTACATACATTGTACTAAGTTTACTTAAAAAAAAAAATTACATCGCAGATGTTAGGATGAGTATTTACTTTGTGAGCCGACTGTATGGTATATATGTATGCAAATACAATATAGTATAAAATCTGAGAACAATAAAACAATCATATAAACATCTATTTGCTCAACACCATAGTGGTTTATCTGTTCACTAATTCGATAGGGAAATCATATCCTAAGGAATTTTAAATGTACTCAACTATATCACTCATTAGACAAAATATTCAATGAGTATATATATATATATGTATGTATATATACATTAAGTCGCCGTAGTCTAGTAGGTACTGTGTTGACTTATTAGACGTAAGGTCACTGTTCAAACCTCAGATCAGAGGTCTTCAACAAAACGAAATATGATAAAATATTTCTTCGGCGACTCCCTCTCAGAAGATTTCTAAGAAAAACTCTGAGAATGAATAAAATGGCTATGAAAAGTTTCTCACAAATCTGTCGTTCGTAGTCGACTGTAGGTCCCACTACTCATGTATAAAATTACCACACACAACATAAGTGGTGTGAGAAATTAGGTTGTAATCTTGGCTGAAGGAAAGATTGGATGTATGTAATAAAGCGATATTTTTACTTGTAGCGTTCATTGTGTTCCTAAGTGATCATTTTACTCTGTTCGAATAAAAATTGTTAATATTAATAGCACTGTATTCGCATACATACTTATGTACATATGTATGTATGTATGTGTATGTATATTTTTGTAGTGAAAAATATGTGTGCTCATTTTTTGTTTTTGATAAGCAACTTTAAATTTTATATTTCAATCGTAACCCATAAACGTATACTGTACCTTTTATGGTACAATCAGCAAAACCTCTTCCGCACATAATCTGAAGTCCAAATAAATTTAAAACTTTACAAGAAGATTTATATTCTAATCTTTTGAATAAAATATAATATTTAAACTAAAAAATCGAAACATTTGGTTTAGTGATCGAGAAATTGAAATTAGTTTTCATTAAAAAAGATTCCTGCACCCAAGGGAATTTTTTCTTAATTTGCATTTTCTTTGAATACAAATGAATACTTATTCATAAAAATATTTCAAATTAATAAATGGTTTAAAAAATAATTTTTCTATAGACATTTAAGGGTTAATTTTTGCTTATTATTTATTTGTCAAGATGCTAATATTTAAACAAAATCAACATACGTATTGTTTTTTTCTTATCAGTTTTGAATTATATTTAGAGCGCTGAGGAGGCAGTGTCTTATGAGATTGTTTAAATAAATTAAACCTATAGGAGAAGAAAATAAAATGTTGAAAGAACTAATAGAGACATACAGATAATTTTTTTAGTTTCATGAATTTCTATTTAACCTTTTAAATAAAAAAAAAATTAAAAACTGTTCTACTTTTTTTTCGTCGAAGACGAAATACAAGAGAAGTTAATTTTATGTAGAACTTCCCAGATACGCACAATAAGGTTTGGGTCCGACTATCTGTTCTACCACAATTTTGGAGTTGTTATTCTATATAAATTGTTACCCCAATGGCAGTGGGTTCCTTGAAAATGAATGTAAATTGCTCTTCTATCCAGATAATCATACATGCATCATACATAATTGGTCATTACAACCCTTTAGTCAGGATTACAGCCTAGCTTCTCACACCACTGATGATCTGTGTGTTAATTTTATACATGAGTGGCATCACCTATAGTTTAAAGTCAACTTCGAACGACAGATTTTTTTGAGAAACTTTTTCATGGCAATTTCTGCTAAGAGGAAGTCGCCGCAGAATTATTTTTTCAAAAGGTTGGAAGCATTCTAAATTTTTATTGAGATTTTCAAATAGTAAGAGATTTAAATTGCACATCAAACTATCTAGAAATAACTTGTGGTTAGTTAGATCGTATCGAACTCAATACGTAGATTTTGTGATGATGAGAAGTGCTGGGCAGGGAATTGTTGACACCGAGCAGAATTCTGAAGTTTGTCAGTTCAATAGGCTAGGAAGGAGACATTATAGAGATACTCTACAATGTTTGAGGAGAATGCAATAGGACGAATGGAATATATTTTAAATTTTTCAATCGTGCAGGTTTTTTTTCTTTTCTTTAAAGTACAGATTTCTCCAATGTTGAAACTAGTAATTCAAAGAAAATAAAGAAAACAAATACTTACTTATTTTATTTGTCATTACAACTCTTTAAACAGGATTACAACCTAGCTTCTCATACCACTTATATTGTGTGTGCGGAATCTACAGTTTTGAAGTTGACTCCGAACGAAAGATTTTTGAGAAACCTTTTCATGGCAATTTTATTTACTCTCAGAGAATCTGTCGAAAGGAAGCTGTGGAAAGAAATATTTCATTTTATTGGAGATTTCTAATGTCTACTAAATATACATAAATAAATAAAAAATTCCATTGTTTGTTGTTTTTATTTATTTCTCCAAGATTTTTATCATTTGTTTAATTAATCACAATATTTTCCAAAATAATTTTTTAAATAAATTACAATCGTTATAATCAAGACATCTATACTAATTATACTATTCTATGAATATCAAATCCTTGTTATTGTTATTATTTTTACATGTTCTGTGAAATATTTTCTTATATTCTGTTGAATACAGAAATTTTAAAAAGAACTATAAGAAGAAAATTACATTTAATAATAAAGAATTTGATTTTCAATATACATACATAATTTATGGAATATGATTTAAATAATTTTAAAAGTTTATTTTAATGATACTTTGATTTTAGTTAGTAAAATCAATACATGAGTATAAATTATTCAACTCAGAACACAATCTCAGGAAGTCAATAAAGAAGGCATAAGCATAAGCCTTACTTGACGATCATCAATACATTTTCTTTAGAACTTTATGTCTTGTGAGACCCCTGATGTAACAGAAGAATGTAAGAAATAAAATTCCTAAACATTTCAGACTTTGTTCTGTTTAAAATGTAAATCTATAAATCGATAAGAATACTAACGAAATATTAATTAAATAAGTTTATACTACAATATTTCTTTTGAGAAGGTATTTTTGAAAATATTATGTCCCATTTGAAAATATTATGTCTGCAATCGTAAGATTTATAAGAAATAACAGTAAAAAAAACAAAACGAACAAAGGCACGGGATTCTAACATAACGAACCCCAGAACATGTTAGTTTACAGTAGATGAATGGGTCAAACACGACACAACCAATGAACTCTTCGGTGAGTTCTATATTGAGAACCCCTTTAGAGACCTTTAAGCTATTAATTGATAAAGCCGTTATACATTATGTTTACACAGAATTTCTGTCAACGTACATACGTATTTTTGTTAAGGCAGAATTTCTGTCAACCCATATATTTCCCCTATCAAGAGACTTCAAAACAAATGGAAGTAAATATAAAAAAAAAAAAAAAAAATTTCAGAAACAAAATTAAAAAAGTTTTAAAGGAAAATAACCTACTCTCTGGTAGCCAGATGGCTGTTAATGTACTGGGTTCTAACATAACGATCTCCAGAACGATTAATAGCCATTGCAAGTATCCCAATAAGATATCATATGGATATCGACGCATAGCGATATAGCGGGCAACTGAAGACCAGAAGCCAACGGTTATTAATGAATCACATCAATACAAACTTTTCATTATTAAGATGAAATACTGGGGAAAGTTTGTATATTTAATGTGCATTTGGAATGCACAGTATTTCGTAGAGGACGAAACTGAATAAGAAGTATTTTGTCTATCAAAGCCAACTAAATCAAAAAAGGAACTGTTTAGGAACATGGAGAGAAAACTCAATGATTTATCATCGAAAATTCAAGGAATTCAGGAAAAATTGCTGGAGATTAATTGAAACCTTAAAGGACCAAACTCAACCTCATTTGAGCAGTTAAACCCTCTAAAATTAAAGAAAAATTAAAGGAACACGATCACATATTGGATAAAATTATAAACAATGAAAATGATTCCCAATAACTTTAAAAAATAAACCAATTGAAGAATTAGAGGCCTAAACCTGCATGGGATAAGCCGCCCAATACAAAAATGAACGCAAAAATAAGCAAGATTGAAAAAAACAATACAACTGAGATTATGAGCGATCAAAATAATGTAAAAAAAAAACTTTTAATACCCAAATACTGTTTACCCACTACTTTTTTTGGCAAAACCAATATGGTCTTATGGTATCTTGTTATGGGAAACAGTATCCAAATTATATCGTAATTCAAAGACAACAGAATTAGGTACACATGTAGTGTAGGCAAGAATCACAGTCTGAATACGTAAGTAACATGAAAATTATATTTTTAACATCATTAAAGATAAGATAAGAAAAAAGATAAGACATCTTCACTGGGAATGAAATAAAAAACTTTGAGGATTTTGGAAATTATTTGTAAAAAATTTATTTTATCCTCAAAGCATGATAATGAAGATAAAAATTGTGAATTTCGAAAAAAAGCACAAAAAGTGGGATTCAGCATGTGTGATGTATATCTTTATAGACAATGCCTAGTCACCGATAATAAATCCAAAAAGGATTTCGATTTTTTTTTTGACGAATGCATACGTCAAATAAGTGTCAAAAGAAAAATCATTTAATTTTAAAAAGTAAATCAAGAGAATCATGAATTACTCTTCATTTGTGATAATAATAGAGAAGCGTTGACGGCTCGGTAGACTTTCACCGCGATTGGTCGGGGTTCAAAGTCGGATTTGGTGATATTGATGGAGAATTATTTATCGGTCTTGACAAATTGCATGCCCGAACCTCGAAATTATATGTAGTGTAAGCAAGAATCACAGTCTGACTTCGTAAGTAACAGAAAAATTATATTTTCTTAACACAATTAAGGATAAAATAAGAGAAGTGATAAGACATCTGCGCTGGGAATAAAACAAAATTTTTTTATTTATTTATTTTCTCCTCAAAGCACCCAATGAAGATAAAAATATTTTTAATATCTTCATAGACGATGTCTAATCAGCGATAATAAACTAGAAAAGAATTTCAATTTTTTTTTTGACGAATGTATACATATGTATGTCAAATAAGTATTAAAAGAAAAATCATTTAATTTTAAAAAGTAAATCAAGATATAAGAGTACTTTCTCTACTTATAATCATGAATTACTTTTCATTTGTGATAACAATAAAGAAGCGTTGATGGCTCGGTAGACTTTTACCGCGACTGGTCGGAGTTCAAATACGGATTTTTTGATATTGATGCAGAAAGAATTAAACGCCATAACCTCCACTTACAGATATGTATAGCGTGTGATAATAATAAAGAAGCGTTAACGGCTCCGTAGACTTCTTTCGTAATTGGTACTATTTGGAGATATGAATGGAGAACGTTTTATTGGTTTAAGTAAATAATACGCCTCAATTTCAACTCTTAAGCCTGTGGAATTGTAAATAGTAATGGAGGATTTCAATAATATCTAATAAACTAGAAAAGGATTTTGATTTTTTTTGTCGAATAAATCAAATAAGTGGCAAAAGAAAAATCATTTAATTTGGAAACGTAAATCAAGATATAAGAGAGCGCTTTCTTGTTATTAGACGTTAACGGCTCCGAAGACTTCTTTCGTAATTGGTAGGATTTGGAGATACGGATGGAGAACGTTTTATTGGTTTAAGTAAATAACCGCCTCAATTTCAGCTCTTAAGCCTGTGGAATTGCTAATAGTAATGGAGGATTTCAATAATATAAAATTCTAAATTATTTAAAATCGGTTCATATACAGGAAATGCAGGAGACTCATTTAGTTATTATGTGGAAAATTGTGCAACAGAATTTTCTGAAGCCGTGTGGTAGGAAAATTTGGCAATGCCTACCTAAAAGGATTTCGATTTTTTTTTTTTGACGAATGCTTATGTGAAATAAGTATCAAAAGAAAAATCATTTAATTTTGAAAAGTAAATCAAGAGAATCATGAATTACTCTTCATTTGATATAATAAGAGAGAAGCGTTGATGGCTCGGTGGACTTTTACCGCGATTGGTCGGAATTCAAAGCCGATTTGATAATATTGATGGAGAACTTTTTATCGGTCTTGATAAATTGCATGCCCTAACTTCTATATTGAATTTTGAAATGTTAAAAATTTTCACTGACATACATACATATGTATGTAGGTACAGGCAAGAATCACAGTCTGACTTCGTAAGTAACAGAAAAATTATATTTTCTTAACATCATTAAGGATAAGATAATAGAAGTGATAAGACATCTGCGCTGGGAATGAGACAAAACACTTTGGAGATTTTGGAATTTATATGTAAAAAATTTATTTTATCCCCAAAGCACCCAGTAGAGGTAAAAATATTTTTACTATATATGTAGACAATGTCTAATCACAGATAATAAACTAGAAAAGAATGCAATTGTCAAATAAGGATCTAAAGAAAAATTGTTTACATTTGCAAAGTAAGTTAAGATATAAGAGAACTTTCTCTTCTTATAATCATGAACTACTTTTCATTTGTGATAACAAAGAAAGAACCGTTAACGGCTCGGTGGACTTTTACCGCGATTGGTCGGAATACAAAGCCGGATTTGGTAATATTGATGGAGAAAGAATTAAACGCCATAACCTTTACTCGAAGGCATGTTTAGCGTATGATAACAATAAAGAATGATTAACAGTTCCGTAGACTTTTGTCGTAATTGAAAGGCTTTGATGAATTTTTTATCGGACTTGATAAATTGAACGCTCTAACATCGACTCTACGGATGTGTTTAATTAGTTTAGTTTAAAGTGGCAATAAATAAAAATAAATTAGGATGATAAAATTCTTCCAGAGCAACAGACTGAAGCTGTCATTATAAAGAGAAGAGAGAGAGAGAGAGATAGGCGTTATCACAATTGACTTAAGTGCAAAAGCCACAAACACTATGCCAGCCAGATGGCAACAATAGTTGCCAATGCATTGGCTAGAATGTCACCAAATTTAGGGACAAGGCAGAGTAGAAGATTACTTCTAGCAAATGTTAAATAATAATAATAATTCTGGACCAGTACGACAACCAAAATACATATTTTTAGAAAACCCTACATGTACTGTTCAAGAGATTGCATGGTTCTTGTTTGATCCACTGCTATTGCTTTGTAGCTTTTAAGCAGCAGCGGAATCCTTTTTTCTCGAAATAGGTTTAAGTTTTCACAATTCATTTACATTACCTTAGTCATACTTATTTTAAATTCAGATTTGCCTTCAATGATAAGCCATTTATAATATCCCCTCATAGCCGGGTGAATCTCAAGGATGATATATGGATGGATTTTTGTGTTTGAATTGCTGTCTCTATCTGGTCATTAGTTATTTGATGGGTACTGTTTTGATTTATTTAAGCACAGCGCTGGCATGTTAGTTTTAAAATGTTTTCTTCCCTCTCAAGTGGAGTTTAATCCAATTTACACGGCTGCAGCGTTCATTGTCTACAAGGTATTAGCAAGTAGCGTATCATGGAGCATTACGTTTGAAAATCTCGAGGGAATATTAAAACTGCTGGCTGCTGCTATCTTCAAACGCGTATTTGCAATGAGTAACTGGTGCTACGTCAGCCAACTTTTATTAGGTACAGCCTACAGAAAGCCATGTATTTGTGCTATTATCTGTAAATATCCATTATAGTTTGCACTGTGGTCTTGTGGGCAGATTGTGCTCAATGACGATGTTTTTTCTACATGTTACATATTAGAGAGCTAGATTAACACAGTGTCACTGCGATTGCCATTTAAATAATACTCTCTTGTCTTCAAGCATTTAAAAGACCGATTAGAACTGATATTTTACAACGGTTTGATTTTATGCTCGATTGAGTACACAATTCTATCCAGTTCAGTGGGTGTGTTATATTTAAAGCTTGTTAGGTTCTCTGTCCCAGGAGTGTAATCTAACTGCCAATCTATCATCAAAGTTGGCTCCGTCTAGAGATTTCCATTGAGGGAAGAAAGGCTATTCCAACACTTTCTTTTAGCTGATAGGCGGTGTCTTATTGTATTGTTTATTTGTGGTTATGTTTAAGCTTAGGCCTTATATAACGGAACTAGCTTAATTGTTTCACATACGTTTTCAAATATTGCACGACTTTAAGTTGAAATAGTTGTCTAGGTTTCTACATACCTTCCAGCCAGCATATGGTATAAAAAAGTAAGATTCTGAGATCCTAATTACCTGGAAGGCTATCATAACTATCATTTTGCCTAGAGTTCTTGCTTCTACTGGGCCTGAAGCGGCATTCGAAAATAGTCTTCAGTTGAAGTTTCAAGAATTAGTCTTGGCTTTTAATAGCAAGTTAATGGTGATACGATGTCGCATAATATGGACCAAGTTTAGCTTGAATTGAATCATTTGAACTGTGTTGGATAAGGCCTGCATGCAAAAAAAAATAAAAAATAATTACAATGGTTTACTTTTTACTTCACATTATATTATAAGCATCATGATATTTTTACCTTTCATGCACGTTTTGAAGAATACACATTTAGAGTACGGAGGCTACTGTTGTAGATGTGTTTGTACTCAAAAGCATTGTATTCTTAAGTTTGCCTTAATAAGGTTAAAATATAATTTGTTCTTATAAAATTTTACAATGGTTGTCCGATCTAAAAATAAAATTAATTTGAAAAATTAAAAAAAAAAAAACATTCGTTTAGTCCAAGTAAAAGCCTCTTACCTTTCTTACTGATGTAATGCTAGGGATCGCACAATGAGCCCTTCACCTCATTACATTTCAGTATTGAAAGTTTCACTGCTATTTGAATATGAATTTCCTGCGCAAAAGTACTTTTCGATTATTTTTCTACATCAATTTTATAAATTCTTATTTTTTGTTCTTTCTTTTCCATTCCATTTCTAGTGTTCGTTGACCGATATTCATATTTTAAACTGTAGTGTACAGTCACATGAAGAGGTCATCGTGTGTGAACTCTGTATGGTAAGTAAATATTAAATATTTTCATTTAAATTCTGAATATAAAAGACTTACATGATAATGTCTATGGGCACACCAGGCGACACATAGCGTGCATGTGCTTCCATGCGCACATTAATGTCTACTGAAGTGCTATTGGAATTTCAAGAGGCATTTATACATAGAGTTCGGTGTAGATAAGAAAAGAAAAATAAAAAATAATGTTGAAATGCAATGTTAAAAATAAAATTATGCCATCGAATTTTATGTGTGGTGGTTGGCATGCTGATTAGACTTCATCTCGGTTTGTAGAGAGAGGAATAGTGCGGGTATTTTTTCTCTGTTGCCAGAGAAATTTCAATTTTTCAGATTTTTTTTTTTAACACACAGGTCGATCGTAAGCAAACTAAGGTTTGTGTATTGTAATCACAAAATATTTACGACAGCTAAAGCATGAAATTTTTGAAAATATTTCACAGAAAACTTTTCTGAAAATAAATCGAAACATACAAAAATTATTATTTTTTTTTTTAATTTCAAAATTTTTATTTTTATGTCAAGAAAATCTATTACATGATACCATGGCAGACTCCATATGTTACAAGAATTTTGTGTTTACGCCCACAGCACAACAATTTCTATCTATTTCTCATCGTTAATGAACTGCATAAATAATTGAATTTAATTCTTTTATTCAACTGTGAAGAATAATAAAAAATACTTACTTTTACTTCGATCACATACAAACAAATAAACAAAAAAAAAATACAAAAACATTCCCCGGTATTTCATCTTAATAAGGCAGCGGCTGTATTGATACAGTTCGTTAAGCAAGCGTTGACTTTTATATGATCATGCAGATCAGTGGAATATATTGAAAATACTTTGCTAAAATATAAACTTTTGCAATCACTTGTAGACTGCGACTGACGTTCGAATTTTGCATAACACTAATCCCTAGAATTACATTGGCGATTGGTTTAAAAAAAACCAAAAGCGACGTAAATCGGATTACAAATTATCCATACGTACTATAACGTAGGATTTCCTTAAAATTCACAATTATCGGGAAACACCCAAGTATTTTCTGTAATATTCGCATTTATTAACAAAAAAAAAAAAAACTTCAAAGAGAACAACAATAATTCATTAAAAATTAAATTTCCAATAAATTTGAAATTTTGAACTTTGTCGCGCACCACAAATAATATATTCATCTTCTATTGCAACTACTTTATGCCTTATATTTCAAACAACATAAATCGAGACGACGTAAAGGGACGACGAGGGATTGCTGTATTTTTATTCTTCAAACACTGATAACAAACGTATGCATACAGTTGGTACATAAAGTAAGCACATAATGCTATATTTTCTTTATTATAAACAATTATTGAGCTATAGTTGTCATTTATTCAGTGTGTTTTGCTAAATCAGCATGGTCGGCCATAGATAACGACGCTATAAGGGCTCTGTAGTAGTTGTCAACTGAAAATCATCTTCTGGATGAAGTGATACAAGAACAAACAAAATCGTCGAATTTGAGACGATACCAATCCATATGGAATACGAGAGCGTCCAACATATGACGAAAGAGTCTGTGTTTAGTGTGGATTTTTGGCTGGTCCATAATTTTTTTTTGAGAACAACGTTGTCCAGACCATCACCCCCATCGAAGAGCACTGTAGGCCACTGATTACCAACTTCTTTTGGTGTGAATTGGGTGCTGAGGACACCAACGTCATATAGTATTACTTGTGTACAATGGGTCAATTCGACCTCCGGGTACTGTACTTGTCACAGTTGACAAGTACACGTCCTCTAACCTAGTATTAACAGGACAATGCTAAGTGTCAAACAGCTCATGTTGCATTGAATATTCTGCACGAGCGATTTGTCTCATCTGGCTATCAAAATCGTGCCATATGACCCCGTTAGATCTTTTCTTGTGGTGTTTTCTCCAGTCACCGGTGTATAAGTATAAGCCACGTACCATAGTGGTCCTCAAAGCCAATATATGGCACGGCATCGGTTAAATTTAGCCGATTTATGAGCCAGAAACATGGAAAATTTAACATTTCGTATTTCTACCCAGAACAACTTATGTATTCACTAACTCAATTGGAGAACCATATTTTGAAAAATTTTTAATCTAGTCAATAACATCACCCATTATACAAAATAATGTATGAGTATACATATCTGATGTTTATGACAAATAATAATTTAGTATCCTAAGAGAGAGAGAGAGAGAGAAATAAGATAAGATAATATTGTGATAATGTATTATTTTTACTTGCTTATGTTGTCGTTTGCAGAGTTCATTGTGTTCCTAACAGAGATCAGCAATGAATCGTATTTTCGCTACTCATAGGTACTTATGAAATTTTGAGTATGAGTGAGTCAAGAGTATTAAATTTCAACTACTCTGATTCATTCGTACTCGCTACAACATTGATTTATAAGTATAGGTTGCAATGAGTATGAGTACAACGTTGACATCAAACTCACAACATTCGATTCATTGTTTGATTCATACGCCTACTCATTCAGATTCATAAATTTAGAAAAATACTTATAATACTTACGAATGATTCGAGTCACTCGAATCATTCATCAAAATTTACAGTAGTAGTTATTGTTGCATTTACAAAAGAAGAGAAAAGAAAAGACAAAGACAGCAAGCAAAGCACACACACAACCTTCTAGCGAGTATTGTGGTGTTCGTACTCAAATCATACTTATTTTGTGCTTCGTGTATATGTTGAATCATTGAGAGTCGAAATCAACAACATCGTGCGTATTGTTAAGTATGAGTACGATGAGTATTTCTAACTTTGAATATGAGTAGTATGAGTATGATATTAAAATAAGTATGAATGCGTATAAGTAGCTGAAATTATAAGTATGACTCGAATCTACTCATCGTTTTGAATACTCGTTGCTGATCTCTGGTTCCTAAGTTATTATTTTACTGTGTTCGAATAAAAATTCTTAATATTAATAGCACTGTCGTCACATGTGTATGGATGTGTATGTATATTTTTGTAGTGAAAAATATGTGTGCTCATTTTTTGTTTTTGATAAGCAACTTTAAATTTTATATTTCAATCGTAACCCTTAAACGTACACTGTACCTTTTATGGTACAATCAGCAAAACCTCTTCCGCACATAATCTGAAGCCCAAATAAATTTAAAACTTTGCAGGATGATTCAGAATATAGTACTTTGAATGAAATATAATATTTAACCTAAAGAATCGATTCATTTGTTTTACAGATCGAGAAACTTAAATAATTTTTCATTAAAAAAGATTCGTGCACCCAAGAGAATTCATTCTTAATTAGCATTTTCTTTGAATACAAATGAAAACCTATTCATAAAAATATAGACATTTAAGGGTTAATTTTTGTTTTTTATTTATTTGTTAAGATGCTGAAAGGTGTGTTCAATTGAAATTGAAAGGCTGATAAAAAGGATGGGACATAGCAGTACTAGCTGACAGTCAAGCCTTCATCTGAGCACTAAGCTTCAATGTGGTTAAATCGAAGAGAGTATGGGAGTATCTGCAGAAGCTGTAACAGCTTGTTATGAAAATTAGGGTCCTAGGTCATTAGTGAATTTACGGTAATGAACAGGCAAATGAGTTAACAAGGATGGGGGGCACGGCACTGTAGGAACAAAACTTTTCTATGAATAAGGGCAAATTTGTGGAAAAGGATACTCAGCGAAAGAAAAGATAAGGAGAGGCAACAACTTTTGTTGAGAAGTTACAATTGGAAAATATTTAAGTTATGCATCGAACTATTCAGGAATAAGCTGATGTTAGTTACTGGTTTTTTGACAGAGCCCTGTTAACTCAAAGTACAGTTGTTCAGAATCGGAGTCGTATCGTATTCGACATGTGAATTCTGTGATGCTGAGAATCGGAATCAATAGCAATACATTCTTGGAATCTATGAGGCATTAATACACCCTAACCTCACTTTGCGTCGTGGTTACGTACCAAAAAACGCGATGCAAATAGAAACGACTCAAAGTCAATTATGATTTTCTATAGCAAACCATGTAAAGATCGAAGATAGGTTTCAGAGTTACTAATTCAGCAGCGATGCAACTTCGAAAAAACGCAAAACGAAACGACGCAAAGCGAGGTATGGGTGTACATCGAAAAAGGAAACATCCGATATGGTCTCTGGTGGAAATCGAACCCAAGACCCCCTCTAAACAACCAAGGCACAAAGAGTATTTTTTTTGTAAAATATTTAAAGGTTCGTAAACATATTGCAAAGATTTTAATTCATTTGATCTTAAAATGTACCAGTGGCAGGCATGATTTCTTATGGTTGTTTGCCATAAAAAAAGACACTGTACTCTTAAGGGTTGCACAATATGATTCTTAGATACAAAATTTCTTCTGAAAATAGACTTAAAATGTAAAGGCAGTACTAGTGTGGGGTCATATTATGTGGCTAATAATAATGTTTATCACATGACATAACGCAACACACTAGAATGTGAAAGCAACAATATGAAGAACTAAAAATAACACTTTATTATAAACAGATACAAATACATGCCATACATACGTGCATATGTATATACAGACGTCAAGCGTAATCTACATAATCATACACAATCTTTTCAACATTTTCTTCTTAACACTGTGTCTACAGCATCCTATAAAAGCCAACGGTTATTAAAGAATCACATCAATACAATCTTTTCATTTTTAAAATGAAAAACTGCGTAAAGTTCTTATGTTTTTTGGGCATTTGGAATACCCAGTATTTTGTGGAGACCGAAACAAAAGTAGTTATTTCCTGTGTTTCAAATTAAACAAACAAATATTAAAAAAAATTTTTGCGATTATAGTCCATTAACGATGACATCTCAGAGGAATTTTATTCTTGTGACTATACACGATTTGATAGTCAATTGGAAAGATTGAAACTTCAGGCGAGTGTCAATCATCAAGCACAACTAAGCCAACAGAAGGAACTGTTTAACAACATGCAGAAACAGCTGAATGATTTGTCTTTGCAAATTGAAGGAATACAGGAAAAATTGTTGGAGGACAATAGAATTAATAGGGAAGACTTAAGGGTCCTTATAAGACATGAAACTCAATCTCAAGTTCCTATAGTTACACCAGCAGTTGATGATAAAATCTTAGTTTTGATTGACATCAAAGAAAAATTAAAAGATCATGATCATAAAATGTCACAAATTTTAAGTAATCAAAATGAAATCCAAAAACTTTTCAATAAAATTCATTTGGAGGATCATGCCCAAACCATGAAGAATACAATTTCCGAAAAATTTTTAAATATTGAAAGAAATTTCATGCCACAAAATCTATCGCAAGAGATTTTGAACAATCAAAATGATATTAAAAATCTTTTAAAAGCAATCAATTTGGAGGATCATACCCACACCTTGAAGAGTACAATATCCCATGAATTAGCCGCCATACAACAAATCGACGAGAAATTAACGAATATTGAGCGTAACTCAGTAATTAAAAGTGAACAATTGAAATTTTATCATCATGATATTCAGCAATTCTTGAGTAAGAATTATTTTAATATTCTTGTTCAATTTAAATTTTTTTTGTAATATTTTAGATGCCACTGAAATATGTCGTAAGGGCGAGAATAACAATTTAACTTTGTAAGTATAAAAGAAATTAAAATAAAACAGTCTACTGAGAACAAAAACATAGAAATCATATAGAAAGTATTGATAAAAATTCTACAGTTGAGAGCAAAAAGATAGAAATCATATAGAAAGTATTGATAAAAATTCTACAGTTGAGAGCAAAAAGATAGAGAAATAAGAAGCCTTAATAGGTGATCGCTATAGACGATGCATAGTCACACATACATATTAAACTAGATAGGGATTCTGATTTTATATGATGTATACCTACGTATAGGTAAATGTAAAAAAAACAACATTTGTTTTGTTTAAATAGGACGGCAAATAAACTACTTAGTTTTCCTAATAATCACGAAGTATTCTTAAATTTTTAAACTTTTCTTATAAAACTTTACTTCACTTATATTAAGCACCAAGCATCAATCATATCCCACGAGTTGTGCAAATTTCGATGCCAATTATTGTGCAGCTAATAAGTGTCGTATAAAGAATGATCTGTATGGACCCGAAACATTTTTGGTCTCTTGTAATGATCGTGAAGAGGGTGGTGGTTGGACGGTTATTCAGCGACGCATAAACGGTTCGGTGGGATTTTATCGCAATTGGTCAGAGTACCGTACGGGTTTCGGTGATATTGATGGTGAATTCTTTATAGGGCTTGACAAATTGCATGCCCTTACCGCGACCCTTAAGCCTGTGGAGTTGTTGATTCAGTTACAGGATTTTGATGATATCAAGAAATATGCTAAATATGATGACTTTCAGGTGGCCAATGAAACAGAACATTATAAACTAATTAAAGTCGGCTCATATGTTGGTGATGCAGGAGACTCATTTAGTAAGCATGTGGGGTACAATTTTACCACAAAAGATCGTGACAATGATATGAATATTAAAGAAAATTGTGCAATTATTTATACTGGTGCCTGGTGGTATGGAGATTGTTATTGGAGGTCAGTCAATTGATAAATTTTAAAATTTATATGTATGCTCGTAATTAATATTTTTTTTTTATGATTGTTTTTAGCAATTTAAATGGCAAATATTATCAAGATCCTTCACACTTGTATGGCATAGTTTGGGATGAATTTCATGACTCTTACTATTCACTTAAGTTCGTGCAAATATCAATTAGGCCAAAACGATCATAAATACTAAATGAAAATCAATTTAAAACTTCTGTATTTGCATTAAAGTGATATGAAATTTTATAAAATAAAAGAAAAACACATTTTTTTTATTCCGAATAACTTGGCAATCGTTGTGTTGCATTATAGATTCGTGTTGACCCAAACAAGAAAAATATATTATCGTGCTATTGTAAAAATTTTCACCGTGAGGTCACAGTTATAACCCGAGGTCAGACACCTCCATCAAAACGAAATACGAAAACATATTTCTTCGGCGACTTCCTCTCAGCAGACTTCTGGCAAAAACTCTGAGAGTAAATAAAATTGCCATGAAACAGTTTCTCAAAAAATTCAACAAACCATTTGGACGCTTCGTTACTACATTGCAATGCATAAATATTCACTGAAATCTATGAAAATATTTTAATAAGACTCAGGAAGCTATGATGATAGTTGATACCAATCAGAGAACTGCATGATTGTGAATTAAATGACATAGTTTTGTATTTTCTAAAATGAATACTGAGCTAGCAATTGACAGTAAAAAAATAAGTATTCTAATACATTATTCATATTATCGAGCCTGTTGTCAAGAATTGCTTGTCACTGCTTGCTACTTCTGTTTATTTATATGATTCACAAAAGCAATCAGTATGAGTGTTTTGAATACTTTTTAAAAAACTCTTTTAACAAATATTGTTTTATGTAAAATTTTCAAGTGAGCCGAGGAGTTCTATTTTATAATTTACTGCAATATTAATATTATTAATTAATGCAAAATATATTTGAATTTTTATTTTCTTATTTATATTTCGGAAAAAAGAAGAAGTTACATATGTCAGTAAGTTATTTACAGTTTGTAGACCAATGCGGTTACGCTTTTCGGTGATTATGTTACCTGCGGCGGAAAATACACGTTCGGAAGCTGCATTTCTTGCGGGAATACTCAAAATTTTTTGGGCAAGTTTGTGTAAACGAGGGTATTCCGGTGTGTGGTTTTGCCACCATTGCAATACATCAAAGTTCATATCAATATTCATTTCTAAATAACTGTAACGATTTACTTCACCGGATATACTTTCCGTAGTGGATAGGTTTGTTTGAATAAAATTAGAGAAAAATAGTTGGATATCTAGGGGTGGTTCATCAAATAATGAATAATGAATTGGACTTGTAGAAGACGATACAGACTTCCTAATTTCGGAAATACAAAACGCTTTTACTCTTTTTAAATTAAAATCATCTAGGCAAGAATTGGTTGGTGGACACAGGAAACAAGCCGTGTAGTGAATAATTCTTAAATTAGCAACGTACTTATTTTTCATTTCTTTCTTTTTACATAGCAAACTCCATTTTCAACATTTCTTAATAATTCTGAATTCATTGTATTGAATTTTCTAAAAAGACTTTCAAATTGTTTTTGTTTGAGTTGTGAGTTATTTGATTTCTATACAAAACAATCAAACAACGTAAGAATTTTTATTTTATTTATACTAACAGTACTTAAAAAACAAAAGTGAGTATATTACATTCAGTTGTTAGAGAATCCACACTGCAAGCAATATCATTAAAACACATTGATGTTAAACAACATAACAAAAGCAAATTACATGTGAGTGGACAGTGAAAGTGAATCAACCCATGCAGTTCTCTGATACCAATTAAATTTAAACACAAAATGTTTCATATGTATTAAAACGATCATTTTGAAATACAAAAATTTTGAAAAAAAAAGAAATTATTTTTATTTCTCATAAATTTACAAAAGTTGTTGTATTACTGGCCCCGCCCTATTTTTTTGTCTTGAAACCAATAACAAAAAATGGTGAAATTAAAATTCTAACTTAGAAACTTTGTAGGTATAGAAGTATACACATACTCGTATAGAGTTCTCGACTATCTCTTTTCTACTTTTCGGTATTTTCATCCCTTATTTCTTAGTACGACTAATTACTACAGCATTTAATAAAAATGAGGGCAATTCAATGTTTGATTGGAACGCTTGAGAATTTTAATTTTTGCTAAATAACAAATTCAGTTTGTAAACATTTACGCTATTTTAATTCCACGTCGGCTGATTGTAACGCTTTATAGTAATTAAAAATAAAATGAAATTTTATGCTCGTGTGTGACTTATCGATTACTTAGCACATTTTCATTTTTAACACTTGCTCTGTTGAATGCTATAAAATCGTAGAATAATTTCAATTTAATATCAGTTGACTGTTACGTTGTGATAAAAGTGTGTTTAAAAACAAATAGTGAAAACAATTCTTATAAATTCAAAATGAAGTTTTTCAAATTAACAATTTTCTTATTGTGCATGTGGAGATCTACATAGGCTGAGAGAAAAGTGAGTACACTTCATAAGACAGTGTTATAATCAGTATCAATTGAAGGCCTCTTATAAATCAATATTCATGATCAATGCAGTCTCCTAATAATTATGGTTCTGTCCCAGTTGATTCGTTATTTATGGAGACTACTAAGGCTATTAAAGCTTATACTGCCGATGTAAACGATTACACACAATGTGATAAACGGTTTACAACATTGAAGAATTGAAACGATGTATTGCAACAGAAGATGCTGATTATTCAAAAGGACTTAGAACAGCAAATGAATGTTTTTAACGGCTTGGAACAAAAATTAAACACTTTACTTGAAACAATAAAAGATTTAAAGGATTATGTAAGAATAGAAAATCAATTGCAAACTACAATGGTTCCTCCAGTGGATGCTAAAATCGTCCTAAACTCCGATGTAAAGGAAATATTAAATAAACATGAACAAATGTTGAATAAAATTATTACAAATCAATACGATTCTCAAACACTTTTGAAAGAAATTAATTTGGAAAAGCACACTCAAACCTTAGAAAATATTATTGTGTGTATAAACTAAGCAACATCGAAGACAATCTAATACCAAAAGTTGATCAATTGAAATTTTATCATGAAATTCACCAATGTTGCTCTAAAATAGGTAAGAAATGTTTTAGAATTTATTTCAGAAATATTTTTTATATTTCTTTATAAAAATGTATTTCAATACTGTAGATGACAGTAAAGTATGCAATAAACCGGACAATCTAAATCTAACTGGGTGAGTGCCAGGATATTTCCATTTTACTTCATTAAGAATGAAAGATAATTTCAATATGGAATAAGAAATTCCGAAATTCGTGAGTCGTCGGTAATAACCAGCGAACTGTAAAAAAAACATGACATGACGGTTAAACAAATTGCTACTGTACACTGTGAATTTGATGTTTTTAATTTAAAGATCGTGTAATAAAAGGTAATTCAATAAACAACTACAATTAAAATCAAATAACTTCTATCCTTTAACTTAATAATTTCTTATCCTTTGAAATAATCGAATACGCAACAGAAAAGCGTTTTTAAGAAATAAAATTGTAACAATTATTGCTTGCTATTGATTATTATTCATTATTATCACAGAATTATTTTAGTTTAGTTATTTTGTTTAAATCAAGAGCATGATGAAAATATTACTCATACGTCTCGTTAAACAACCAACTAAGAGAAACTATTTTACGTATTCGTACACATTACGTATTAGTTGTACAAACTGTAGGCACAAATATTACTCATACGTCGTGGTGTAAAACTTTAAAGTTTCTGTACAATAAGTGTGAATGTGCACGTAGTTTTAAAGGAAGTCTCCTGAATGTAAAAAAATTTAAATTTAATATATAAACATTTGAAAGGATAAACATGTTTTTTTTATTATCTTTCATTTAATTAATTACACGTTGCGACAGTGAAAATACACTCGAGCAACTACATAGTCTAAGTTATTCACTAGGTTGAGTAGAACTCAAAAATTCTTTTTTTATTTTTCTCGAACCCTCCAAACTTGTTTTATTTGGCAAAAACGGTTTTTTTGATCTTTTCACACAAAATTATTGACTACCCAAATATGTTTGAACCTATTTTAAAAATCCAAAGTTTTTTAGAAAGGGGAGAGATTAGCCTAGTATACATAAACGTTTTATCTAAACTTATATGTTATGAGTTTTATGGGGTAAACTTGGAAAATATAATTTTTTTTTTCAAGTTTTTTCAAGTTTAGCTATCCTTAATTGCAAAATTTAATTAAAAATTATAAAATAAGTGATGACATTCTGAAAGTACATTATCTTGTGAAGAGATTGACACTTCGTTTGATCAAATCGGACAAAAATTGTCGTAGTTATAATTTAAATAGTATAATAGTCGTGTTATATTTTTATATATGTGATCTTATCAAATGAACTTCCAGTTCAAAAATTTTCAAAAGTTTTGATGGATTTTGATTGTTTATCGCACAATATGTCAATTTCACGTTTGCACGACTTCCAGAAGTCGCATAATATTTGTGTTTTTATCAAATATTATTATTTCTCTTTGCGCAATCATTGGCCAACTTCTGTTGGTCGCTCAAACGTGAAATTGACACATTTTGTGATAAACAATCAAGATCCATCAAAAATTCTGAAAATTTTTGAACTTAAAGTTCATTTGATGAGAAGACATATGTATATAAAAAAATATAACACGACTGTTATACTATTTATATAATAACTACGGTAATTTTTATCCGATTTGATCAAACTAAGTGCCAATCTCTTCACAAGATAATGCTACTATAAGTTTGCTACTATGAACGGACAAACTTGAAAAATATGAAAAAAATTCGCATTTTCCAAGTTTACCTCATCAAAACCCATAGCATATTAAAGGTCCATCTCTCCCCTTTCCAACAAGATTTAAATTTTGGAAATCGGGTAAGAAATGTTTGAGTAATCCAGAAATTTGTGCGTAAAGTCTAAAACAACAGTTTTTGTCAAATAAAAAAGTTTGGAGGGTTCGAGAAATATAAAAAAAATATTTTTGAGATCTACTCAACAAAACTCACAACCTACACTATGTCATTAGCCGGGTGCATTTAATTTTTTTTATTTTGTCGCATAGTGTTATTTATAACAATTACAATGATTGATTTGTTGTTCCTTTGAGAGAAAATGTTTAAATTAATTTCATTTAACTATTAAACGTTCCATTAATGATAAACTAAACTGGACACTAATTAGTTGCGATCGTATGGGTAATAAATTGCAAAGCAATGTATTAAAAGTATAAATACGTTTATCTTTATTATTTATAATGAATTAAACAAATATTATTTGCAATATGTAGTGTAGTGAAATTAAATTTTTAACTTAAAAAGTTTGTAGGTGAGCAGTTAAACTTAGGCAAACGTTTAGTTCAGGGCGCTCTGCGTTTGAAATTTATTCGTTTCCCTCATAATTTTTCGTTGTTTTCATCAATTATTTCTCAGTGTTACTAATTAGTAAAATATTTAATAAAAAGGAGGACAGTTCGATGTAGTTTGAAACACTTTCCAATTTGAATTCTTCCTCCATAACAAATTCAGTTTGTAAACAGCCACGATAATTAAATTCCACATCAGTTGATTGTAACGCTTTATAATAATCAAAAATGAAATGAATTTTTATGCTGGTGTGTGACTTATCGATTAACTACCACATTTTCATTTGCATTTCATTGCTCTACTAATTGCTATAAAATCGCAGAAAATTTTCAAATTCAATATCAGTTAACATTAACTAACATTTATGTTATTGTGCATGTGGCATTATGCACAGCCTACGATCAAAGTCAGTAGATTTCTTTACACATTGTTATAATCAGTATTAATTGAAGGCTTCTAACAAAACAATATTCGTTATCAATACAGTTGATTATTCATTAATGGAGACCTCAACAAGAAAAACTACTGAAGCTTATAATACCGTCCCAATTGATTCGTTTGACTACTGTCGATTTGATATCAAATTGGGAAAATTAGAAAACGCCATCAAAATATTGCAACAAAATACAGAAAATATTCAGGTCCTTTTGAATCACAACAAATAGAAAATTTGCTGAAGAGACACACTTTAACATTAACACATTAACATTAACATACTGTGCAATAAATTTTATTAAGCGATCCCTTTTGATTAGAAACATTAGCCTGTACAGTGTTCAATACATTCCGGTTTTTACTAGAACTGACTGGCGACTCTATCCATTTCTTTTTTAATACCCTAGAAAAAAAGGTCTAAAGACTTCTCTTGATCTAATAGAATTTAAATAAAATTTAAATAAAAAAATATTGCAAATAATATTTGTTTAATTCATTATAAATAATAAAGATAAACGTATTTATAATTTCAATACATTGCTTTGCAATTTATCACCCATTTAATTTTTAATACTTAGACTAGATTAATACTTAGATTAGATTAAGATACGATGTAAATAATGAATGATCATCAGAAAAAGTAGAAAAAAGAAGCTATTTAAACTTCCAGCTATAAACTACCAGCTCTATAGCAAGAAATGCAACGTACATCATTTCATTATAAGTACAAAAATATTAATTTTTCTTTATTGTAACATCTTAAAAGCTGCTCTCCAATGTATCTCAAATAGAAGTATTGGTTTTCATTGTTGAATACTTAGTATTTTCTTGGCCGTATCAACATTTGTACAAACTTTATATTGGTATATTTATGAAACTTAGACCAAGTTATTCCAGTCAAGTCTGAAAAGGGACCTTTGATATATTTACCATTCAAATTGCTAAAAAAAAAAAAACAAAACAAAAACATCATAAGTGGTTAACGTACAGATAAAATAATTCATCAATTTACCATTGATAACAGAAATTATACCACCAGGCACCAGTAAAAAGAACTGCACAATTAATATTAGCGTCTGCATCATTGTCACGATCTTTTGTGGTGAAATATGAACCCACATGATAACGTAATGAGTCTCCAGCATCACCAGTATACGAACCCAATTTATTTAATTTATATTTTTGAGTTTCATTGCCAACTTGAAAGTCATCGTACTTGGCATATTTCAGAACATTATTAAAGTCCTGTAATTGAATCAACAACTCCACAGGCTTAAGAGTTGTAGTTAGGGCATGCAATTTGTCGAGGCCGATAAAGAACTCTCCATCAATATCGCCGAAACCGTTTTTGTACTCAGACCAATCGCGATAAAAGTCCACCGAGCCATCGATGCGTCGTTGAATAACGATCCAGTCGCCACCATCTACACTGTTATTACAAACAACGATAAATTGTTTGGGTCCATAGAGATGGTTGGTAATGTGACATTTATTACCTGCACAATAATTGGCATCGTAATCTGCACAACTCATTAGATATGATTCAGGTGGGCTGAAAGTAATTGATGTGGACAGTGTTTTTGTGAATATTAGAAAACGAAACGAAAACAGTGGAACTACCATATCTGTTTAACATGAAAATAATATGTATTAACGTATAAAACATTCTAAATAGAAAGTTCATTGTATTTCGTAGCGAAAGTGTTCTTAATTTCTGTATTTTTGGAAAGAATGAATATTTCAGTTCTTCAACTTCATTACAGCTTCAAAAAAAATGTGCAGTCACTGGAAATCGTACACAATATTTCATTGATAAAGTAATACGAAGCATTCTGATTGTGTATCTCAATTTGTTTCTTTTAGCTTTTATTTCGAAAACAGCGATTTGTTACTATTGCACTCAATCGTATAGCAATGGAATGCCGTAGATTTTTTTGTTATAATTAAGGATTTTAACAAATCTATCCTCAACGACTTCTTTAAATCGCCAATGTTTTAAATATTATTGTCGAGTAATTATACACACGTCACATTGTATTCCAAGAATCCAAGAATTGAACTGGCATTCTTAACACAATTTTCTGGAAATATGATGCAAATCTTAATGGATTACTTTAAATATTAGCAAAGTTCCACCTTAAGTCCCTTAAATAGTATTCCTTTGTATTCAAAGAATTCCATGTATCCATGAGTTCAGCATTAATTGCTAAATTTGCCTTCACGCTTGTCCGTTATATTTCTCTTTCCTACAATTCAACCTTTACCGTGTTTAATAGAAGGACGTAAATTTTTGGAAACATTCCACTCGGCAAAGCGTTCTCTGCATATTTAACTTGACGTGCCATGATAAAATTTTCGATGTAGAACGGCTAGAAAAGTTTACATAATTCATGAATTCTTAAGATCATACTCCATCCATTTGCTTGCACTAAACGATATGCTTTATACTCTCATGTTAATCATATTACCAGGCATTGAAAGATTTATTCGCTTATAGTCGCCTCACTTTCGTAATATCCAGCCTTCATCACTGGTAGAAACTGAGCTCCTGGCGGTTGTTTTTAATTTGTTGCCAATCCGATTTCCTTTGTTGTACTTGAGACAAATACCTTATCTCCTCTTTCACCTAGACTAATCGTAAGTTTGATTTCTCTAAGAGATTTTCAATTTCAATGGCGATTAATTGCATGCTCAAGTTGTTCAACAGTTGTGTGATGGTAAGTGTTCGCTACTACATACATAATTGGTCATTACAACCCTTCAGTCAGGATTATTGACCTAGTTTCTCACACCACTTATGTTGTGTGTGTTAATTTTATACATAAGTGGCGGGACGTACAGTTTAAAGTCGACTCCGAACGACAGATTTTTTGAGAAACTTTTCATGGCAATTTTATTTACTCTCAGAGTTTTTGCCAGAAATCTGCTGAGAGGAAATCGCCGAAGAAATACTTTTTGTATTTTATTTTGATATCTGGCCTGGGGCACGAACCCTGGCTTTACGTCTAATAAGCCAATACACTACCTACTAGACTACGGCGACTTCAAGTGTTCGCTACTACGCAATCAATACCTAGGAATTCGTATTAATGTGTTCCAATATCATCAGACAAAAAAAAAAAAAAGAGATCAATACTGATATATTCGTTTGATCTTTGGCATGATACAATCAACTAGGTAATAGCAATTGTACAACAACTCAATTCGCAGTGTTTTTTAACAAAAACAACATGTATTTTTTGTTGTTTTTGTGTGACCGGTTATGTCAAATGAAATTCGCCGTAAGCTAGAAATGACAAAGGCGAATCCATTGTAAAAAAACAAATTTGTTTAAATACGGGCTGATTTGCACTACCACTGAGGTCGTTATGCTTCAGAGAGATACTGGGAAGCATAAGAGTGGATTCTACAATAAAAGTTGTGCTAGAACATCAAGAATATTTGAATAAATTATAAATTGTTAGAATACAAATATAAAAGGAAATAAAAAAAGTAAATAAACAAAAGAATGTATATACAGTGAGCAAAAAAAAAATGTGTACATTTATTATAAAAAACTAACAAATAAATTATTCCACAGGATTTTGTTCAGGATGACTTTCTAGAGAATCCGGTCGCCGTAGTCAAAGAATCACAACTTTTTGTACCTCAAAATGTTGAATTTCATAGTTTCGATGGTTATTTTCTTTATACTTAACCAATAGAGAAATGTTTATAATCAAAATATAGTTTTTAAGCTTTTATTTAATATTAAGGACAATAAATTTCATTTTATAGTAATTCTTTGTTCAAAAATGTATTCCAGATAGTAAGTGTACAATTTTTTTTTGCTCACTCTACGTATACAAAACATTTGACATATCCGGTCGCTCAAAAAAGCAGTCAGCTGGGCTAATAACACTACCTAGTTGAATGTGCCATGATCTTTGGTGTACGACTTTCACTCACATTCACTTCATATTTGTTTCTTTCTCTTTTTTTGTTTTGCTTTCTTTTTTATATTTAAAATTTAAAATGATTTTTCTTTTGATGTTTACGAAGCATAAAATAATAAGAAAAATTATTTAAATATTACGAATTCAGAAACAGTAGTGTCTAGAACTTTTAGAAATGTCAAATAAAATTGTTATGTACTTAACAATACTTCACTTCAATCGCTAATCTTTATCTTAATGAAGTAAAATTGAAATATCTTAGCACTCACCTAGTTAGATTTGGATTGTCCTCTTTATTGCATACTTTATTGTCATCTAACATATTGAAATAAATTCATTAAAAAAAAAACATAAAAAATATTTCGTGAGTAATTTTAAAAACAATTCTTACCTATTTTCGTGCAGCATTGCTCAATATCATGATAAAATTTCAATTGATCAGCTTTTGGTATTAGATTGTCTTCAATGTTGCTTAGTTTATTCGAAATTGTATCGCTTAATGCTTGAGTATGCTTTTCTAAATTGATTTCTTTCAAATGTTCCTGCAACATTTCTTCTAATTTTTGTGGCAGTATGCTAACTTTTTCTTCCAATTGATTAAAAATATTTATTTGCCTGTCCAATTCCCTTTCAATAACCACCATCTTCTGTTGCAGCACATCATTCCATTTGTTTAATGTTGCAAATTCTTTATCAAATCGTGTGTAAACGTTTACATCGTCAGTATAATCCTTAGGAGCCTTAGTAGTCTCCATGAATAACGAATCAACTGGGGTGGAACCATAATCATTAGGAAACTGATTTGATAACTAGTATTTTTTTATTAGAAGAATTGAATTGATTCTGTCTTATGACGTGTACTTACTTCTCCCTCAGCCTGTGTATATCTCCACATACATAATAACAAAAATGTTAATATGAAAAATTTCATTTTAATTTTATAAGAATTGTTTTCACAGTTTAAGTACACGCGTTTATTACAACGTAACAGTCGATTGATATTGAATTTGAAAAGTTTTTGCGATTTTATAGCATTTAGTCGAGCAAGTGTTGAAAATGAAAATGTGCTAAGTAATCGATAAGTCACACATGAGCATAAAATTTCATTTTATTTTTAATTACTATAAAGCGTTACAATCAATTAATATGGAGTTTAAATAGCGTGGCGGTTTAAAAACTGAATCTGTTATAGATGTAGGAAAAATTAAAATTCCAAAGCGTTTCAAGCTGCATCGAATTATGGATGTATGGAATTATTTAAAAATTAAGAAGATTTTTACAATTAAAGGTCCTTTAAGCTGTACGTTGACAATGATTCCAAGCATTCACATTGTATTACCAGTATATTACCAACTATATGTATACATATGTATTTGCAATATCTGGGACTTTAAAGAAAACATTCACGATATAATGATTAGAAGTTTTCCCAAATTGATGCAAACAAATTATCGCAGCCAGTGCCTAAGCGATTGAAGGTTAAAGTAACTCGTTGTGGATTCCCTAAAAAATATTTAAAAAAGAGAAACCGATCGATATGCAATTATAACGCTTAGGGCTATTATTACGACTTGCCGTTAAACTTGGGTTTAGTTAAAGGTACCTTTAGCTAAAGGGAACTGTAAAGTTACCTTTAACTGATTTTCGTTATTACAACTTACAGATAAAATAAAATTAAAATATGGCAGTGCCGGAGCAAAGTCGATAAAACTGCTCAATTAAACAAGTTTTTTTTTTTAACGCAGTGGCAACAGCGGACTTTGTTTTTTTGTTGTATATGCTCATTTTGTTTAAATTTGAAGTTGCCATATCGAAAATAGTATATGATATGGCAAGTTCAAACATAAAGTGACCTTTAAATGTTAAAGGTAGGATGATCTTCACTTTAGCTTAACGATCACTTCTATATTATTGGGTACTCATAATAATGAAAAACAATTTATCTGCCCGTTAAAATCCTCTCTTTAGTTAACGGCAAGTTGTAATAATGACCATTAGTATGTTATCTTATCTAGCAACAATATCACCTAAAGTGTTTAAAAGCTCAATTACAAGTATCATCAACTTTGTGTCTGTGAACCTTATGTCTTATCTTTGCAATCCAATATGTAAACTAGCAGATTGTACCCAGCGTTGCGCGGGTTATGTAGTTTGGATTAGTTTAAAAAATTAAAAAAAAATTATTATTGGGTCATTTTTTCATTAAAAATAACAATAAATAAAAAACCGGTTTATCGGTTTCGAAACCGGTTTTTAAAACGGTTTCTGAAAAAATGCAATTTTTCAAATTATTCGGAAACCGGTTTAACAAACAACCCAGTTTTTTGAATACTCTAAGTCCTAAATATAAATACACTCAATTTGCCCGTTTTTCGCCCCTTTTTGGACCCCTTTGGGTCCAACTTTATAAACGGAGCACCTCCAATAGCTATTTGGGAAACTTAACCAATCTAAATCGTAAAAAAATACCTTTAAAACAGATAAAATACAGCATTTATGCATAAAGTCTAATTTTTGCCCATTTTTTCTCCCTTTGTCCCATTTTTTTCCCCCTTTGGGTCAAAATTTTGAAAAGATTTATTGCCTATAACTTGCACCGACAAAAGCTCGATTAATATCCCAAATTTCAAGAAAATCGGTCCAGGCGTTCAGGCGTGATTGGCTATGCACTCAATTTGCCCGTTTTTGGCCCCTTTCCCCCTTTTTGGACCCCTTTTGGTTCAACTTTAGAAACGAAACACCTCCAATAGCTATTTGGGAAACTTAACCAAGCTAAATCGTAAAAAATTACCTATAAAACAGATAAAATACAGCATTTTTGCATAAAAGTACTAATTTTTGCCCATTTTTTCTCCCTTTGTCCCATTTTTTCTCCCCTTTTGGTCAAAATTTTGAAAATAAAAATTTTGATTTATAGCCTATAACCTGCACCGACAAAAGCTCGATCTATATCCCAAATTTCAAGAAAATCGGTCCAGGCGTTCAGGCGTGATTGGCTAACAAACAAACCAACAAACAAACAAAAAAACAGACTTACAGAAAGATTTATAATATATATTAGGATAACATTTCAAACCATTAGCAACAAATATAACAACTTGTTGCATCAACTTCATTTCAGTGAAAAATGTATATAACATTTCAATTCCAGTAACAACAATTATCAACATGTTGACTCAACTTTATGTCAGAGAGTCTTACATACATACATTATTCGCTTGTTGCTTGTGCTCAATATACTTTCAAAATGTATATGTACAATATTTCAGTTCCAAATCAACAAAATGCAGAAGTCTACAGTGTTTGTAGATCGTTATCAATGTGTTGCTTCATCCACTTTGTGTCTCTGAGTATATCATACTTTATTTCTGTTGTTCATTTGAGGTTATTTTAATTAAGTTAACAGAGCCTGTTAAGTTAACATAGTTGACTTTTCCTTTCTGAAAAAACAAATCGATTGAAAGCCACAAAAATGGTGATAAATTGTAGGAAAAAAGAAAGGTAGACAAAGCCAAACCTTTGAAAAAAAGAAACAATACAAAATCCTTTATGAAAATAACATTTTGCTTATTGGACATAATAAAGTTAAAGAATCAAGTATTTCTACAAAATATGCCTTCACTACATCATTGAAATGAAATGGGTGTCATCGGAAAGGTCTGAGCCCATACTTTTAGATCGTGCTAAAAATAAAAATGAGCAACCTAATATTTTTCAAAGGAAATAATACATTTTTGAGTGTACATCCTATAAAATGTAGTATAAATATAAAAATCGACAAATAATTGATAAAAACCAATAAATTGCTTCTTATAGCAGTCGTCCTAAAGCGTTAAAAATCTATTTACAGTTACCAGGCAAGCATAGTGTAACAGCAAGTAAATGTCGGTAAATAGAAATGTTGAACCACTTGTAACTCTGTATCCATCGGACCTATTGAAATGAAATGGATGCCATTGAAAAGATCTGAAGTTGTACTTTAAGGTCCAAGTCCAAGTGTAAGTCTAAATAGGACCCGAAAATTTAACTTTGAAAATGTAAAATAGGTTTTATTCACCCACACACACACAGAAACAGTTTTTCTGTTCAAATTTCTTGTCGACATTTTTTTTGTCAAATACCAGGTCAACAGAATCACACAGCAAGCAAATTTCGGTAATCAAAAATGTTTAAACGCTTATAATTATGGATCCATGGAACCTATTGCTATGAAATGGGTGTCATTGAAATGCTCTGAGGCCATACTTTCAAATCGTGTAAAAATAAAAATGAGCAAACTAATATTTTTCAAAGAAAATGATATATTTTTGAGTGTACACCCTATAAAATGTAGTATAAATATAAAAATCGACAAATAATTGATAAAAACCAACAAATGCTTCTTATAGCAGTCGTCCTAAAGCGTTAAAAATCTTTTTACAGTTACCAGACGAACTCGTCGGCCGTTCAGTTTCCCTGAATGCCAGAAGACAACTGAGACGAGACATTTTTTCATATTTTGTTTTGTTGGAGCTGTCTGACCTGGGATTTGTACCGTGGTCTCACGTCAAAAAAGCCAACACACTACCTACACACGCCTACGGCGAATTCGATACTGATTTCTTTTAATACAGAGTACAAATGTTTCTCTGTAATTTTGATAGAAAAACCAAAACATTAATTCTTCAATTGTATATTTCTTATTATAATTTCTCACAAAAAAAAAAATAAAAAAAATTAAATGGAAGAAAAAGAATTGTTCATAAGTAGTTTTTATTTAAAAGCTTAAATTTAATCTCAATTTATACTTTTTTTTTAATGTTATTATTTGAACTTTACTTATGTATTTTTTATCATTTGAGTTAAAATTTATTTTTATCAATAATTACATGTACAATTTCGGTAAAGTGCATTTATTATTAACTTAAATTATAGATTTTAATTTATTTTTATTTTTGTAATTTTTATTTTGTTTTGTTGTTGTTGTTGTTTTTTTGTAACTATAATTAATACAATAAAACAATTTGTAGTATAAAAATGAAAAAAAAAAAACTATTTTATAAATCCAATATTTACGAATTAAACAAAACAGAACATAATAGAACATAAATTTTAATAAAAAGAAAACTTATTTATTTATTTAAAAATAATGAAGAAAACAAAATACATTATCAACAAAAAAAGAGAACAAAATTATGATTATTTGTTAAAAACATAAAATTAGAAATTATTTAATAGGAAATGAATAACAATCATTGTTTTTGAAAATATATTTGAATGATAATTTTGTTAAGAATTTTGTAGGCAACAATTTGAATACTTTTTTATATTTGATGTGATGATTTGTAAGAGTATGTCTCATTAAATGTTTAAACGGAATTGGAAACAATTTAAAAGATATTAGATTTAAACAGTTTTTTTTTTACAAAAACACATATTTTTCTTTAAAATTACAATTCCAATCCAGTTTCAAACTCAATTATTACTGCACTTTTCACAGCATAACGAAACTTTTACAAAAAAAAAAATTATTTTTATTTCATTTTTCTTTAAGCCAACCTGCAAAGTAAATGAATTAGTTATACCATGTTATCTGTTTATCTGCATCGATACAACTGTCTAATGTACAGTAAAGGACTCTTGGTATTTATTTTCCAATTTTAAGAATTTATTTTCACTTCAATTTCACTTTATCTGTAAAGCATTTCGAAAATGATTTAGAAATTCTGCATTTAAAGAAAAATTCTTACTTCAAAATAGATTCCACAAAAGTTTTCATATTTCTTTTATTTTAATTGAAAATTTTATAATAAAAAAAATAGAATTTAGAATGGTTTCTTTCTTTTTTTTCGAATTTTGTTAAACATTTATAATAATACAATGCTAAATTCAAATTACAAGAAAAAAAATAAAACGAAACGAAAAATATAAGCAAAATATGTTTTTTTTGTTTTGTTTCTAATTTATTATAATTTTCTAACATTTGTTTCCCTCCATCGAAATAACTAAAATACCCCATATTTTTAATTTCTACTGTTTCTGTTTTGACGTTTGTTTTATTCTTATAAAAGTTCATCTCTAACTAAATCCTGTACCAACTGTTGTCGTTCAACCTCTTGTCTGCGGCGTCTTTCCAATTCAGCCAATTCGACGATATTGGCTATCGGTACATTTTCCATTTCTTCTTGTTCTCGGGCCGCAGCATCGGCCTCTTCTTGTTGTTTTTTACGATGCTCGTAGTTGACTAATCGTTGACCCACCAAATATTTATCCACCTTAATAGCTACGTATAATTTTTTAAATTGCCTGATTTGGAAATAAACGAGGCCAATGGCTCCAATGACAGAAAAGAATACTGGATACACAAAGTGGGCTATTTCCAATTGGACCCAAGGATCTTTGAAGAATATGGGTAATATAGAATGCGCCAGAACGTAAGGTATGGCCAAAGCTAGGCCAAAGCAAGTGATAACTGGTGTAGCCAATTCGCTGATTAAGAATTTTAAATCAATATCTCTAAGGCCATCACGATAGGCACGCTCCAAAGCCCTTTTCAAATGCCAATCAGGACCCATTAGTGTTAAAGCAATCGCTATTTTTGTGTATAAAACACCCAAAGCCCAATCTTGCCAAATGAAATAGATGGGTGTCTGTCGTACGCCTACGCGTACTGGTATAACAACGACCAATTCCAATAACAAACCGAACAGTAAGGGTATAACACCCAACATTAGGACTATAATCAATACGGGTAAAGCGTAAGAGGCACCCACTTTCAGCCATTGTTTGATTTTATCCATTACAGCGGCTCTGCCTTGTGGCAATAAAGTTACAGCTATGGCTATTGACCTTGTTATCATCCAACACAAATAAGTGCCCAAGGCAGCGGTATACAATTCATGGGGCCGTGGTGTCACCTCTGTGCTTTGTACCACAACCTGGCTCGTTATACTGCCCACCGACCACAATGACATTACTTGGCGTCCTATCCACACGGGCACGGTAAGTGTTACCAAAGATGCTACAATTAATGATATGCACATGAAAAATATCAAGCCACATAGTCTTAAGGGGAATATTGAGGGTTTTTCGTAAGGTTGAAAAGCCACTGGCACATCGCGGTGTATTATAGCATGATGTACAGCTGCCAGATTCCGTTCGGCTTGCGGTGGCGGCGGCGGTGGTGGTGGTGGAGGTTGCACCTGTGCTGGCTGTGCTGGAGCGGCATTTGCATTTTCTTCTTCTGCATTTTCGTCATTGTTAACCTGAACGTTGTTCTCGCCATTTTCAGCTGCATTTTCGGCATTATTATTATTGTTGGCTTGATTATTGTTCATGGGTTCTGGGACATCAGTGCCCAGAAGGTAGCTTCGTATGCCCAAGATCCATGAAACGCAAATACACCATATACGCAGAAGCTTCTTTAGCCAGACTCTTGTGTGAGACTGTTCAAAGAAGCCGGGTAAAATAATCTGAAAATTAAAATTAAATTTGATGATTGGGAAAGCAGATTTTGTTTTTTTTTTTTGGTTTAATTTTTGTTACAAATTAATACAAATAGTGTCTGATTGTAATTGCATTGCTGCTATGAATAAAATCCAATACGATATCTAACTTACAGCTTACAAAAAATCTGTGAAAAATAATGTCACAGTTTTATTGTGAATGAGTGTCAAGAGGCCAATTGAAAAGAGGTTTTTATGTGTATTATCTTAAAAGAGTAAATGAAAATAACTTAAGGCACGAAAATCATATGAAAATTTTGCAGAAATTATCTCAGCAAGACCTTACGCCACATTTTTGTGAAACCAAAGCAATACTAAATCTATGGTGAGAGTAACATAATCTAGAACTGGATATTATGCGCGCTGTTCAATTACATTTAATGGCGGAAATAGACAAAACTATATTACTAAAGGGTGATATTCTGCAAAGTGCGCAGAAACTTAGAACTTAGAGAATCATCTTTATTCTATAAACATAATGACATCAATTAATTTCCAAAATATTGTCTCATATTTTAAACAATGTCCAATATAACGCTCTTTTGATAGCAACATTAAGCCTTATATGTTATCATCTACAGCAACTTCTAAAACCTTCAGTTTCCTATGAGCTAAGAACTCATAGCCTCTTATTTATAAACATCGATCTTTAAAAAATTTTTCGATTTGTTTAATTTTTTACGACGATGAATTTTAATTTCAAAATGATTTCCGTTATACCATCAAAACAAAATCCTTAAAAGCTTAAAAACAACTTCACTTTCATAAACATGTCTCGAAATTCTAATCTTACCTGCAATAAGAGCAACTGCAAACTTAGTTCATTTACTTCCGAATCACCAGATAAAGTATACGGTAAAAATGTAGGCCATACAGTTTTCAATATGCGTATAGGAATCCAAAGCATTAAAAGAACAACCGAACCAAATATCATAGCCGAAGATATTAAACGACGAACATGTCTTAAAATTGGCAAATGAATCATTTCCTAAAATAAAAAACCAAAACAAGAACAAAGTAAATTTTAGCAAATATCTTTCAGTGTTTACAAACAAACTTGTATGGGACTGAAATCAGGATCATTTAAGTTTCTTAAGAACCACAGTACACCAGGTCGTAAAACCTCTCGTAGTAGCGAGATGAAAGCAGCGAAATAGTAAACGTAAACCATACCAAACATCCAATGAACAAAGAGCGAAGTGCCAGGAGCAGCTCTAAAACTAGCCTTGCGATCTTTAAGTCTAAAAAATGCAATAAAGTTTATTCAATTTCATTTACTCCTTCAAAATAAAGCAATACTTACGTAGCGTCAAATAATGGCAGTGAACAGATATCTAACCACCAACCGCACACTAATGGCAGCACACCTATCTCCACCACCGATAATAGCGACACCTTTACGACTATGTAGCACAGGCCAATCAGACTTCGAACTCTTCTCATATGGAATGCTTTTGCCAAAAAATGTAATACAACTAAGATGTGGCCAATAAAACAATAACCAAAAAGTGTTGTTATCAAGCCATGAAAATGTAATAAAGGCTTATCGGGATTCAAAAGATTCATCGATTGCAAAATGAAGTGACCAATACAATAAGGACAAAATGCGAAGGCGAAAATAAGCATAACATTCAAGGAGATAATCCAAAAGACATGTTCCAGAAATACCAAAGAGCCATCTAAGCCTAACAAACGTTCCCAAGTCAATTCTTCGGCAGCTCGATCCCATTCCATCGGATTCCAATTCGGTTCATCATTCTCATTATCAGCAGCGTTGGCAGCCGCATTGTTATTTTGATTATTATTTAAGCCGCCTGCCAGGGCAGGAGGTAATTGTGGACCGAATTCCAAAGGTGGATCACCCTCGTTTTCTGCCGGATCTGCTACAGCTGGAGCGTTATTGTTCATGGGTTCCACTACAGGTGCTTCAATGTTGTTGTTGTTTTCATTGACGACTGGTGCTAACAATGGCTCATTTTCATTGCCTGCTTCTAGCTGGACTTCGTTATCTGCAGCTGGTATCGCTTCTTCCAAAATATTACCAACGCCTTCATTGCCGACATTATTACCAATGGCGTCCGGCGCTGCAACTACAGCTTCAGCTTCACCCGGCATAGGTATTAAATCTACATCATCGTCACCATCATTGTTGCCATTTGCATCTGCTCCACCGACGGCAGGTACGTCATCACGTTCCAACCAATCTGGGCCTCCACCCAGTAATATCTGCTCTCTTAGCCAAACCAGGCCAATAAAGGACAATAAGGTACAGGTCACTACAAAACACCCACGAAATACATCGGAAGCCAAATTCTCCGTGGAAAACACATCAAAAGGCAAAGAAAGTATCATATCGAAAGAAGAAGCTCGAAACAAATAACGATAAGTCCTGTAGGCCGACAATGGTACAATAACAAACCAGGCTAAGCCCACTAAGGAATAATGAGCCCAAGATTTGGCGGCCTTCATAATAGCCGACAACAAGCCTCCGGCAACATCTCGCAGTGGCAGAACCCTTGGCATATCAGGCGAATAGATGGGCTGAAAACTGAAGCGATGTCCGCATAATTCACAATATTCCTTGTGCGAATAGCGCATCCATTGCATTAGACAATCCTGATGGATATACTTAATACTACCCGTGCACACGCACGGATAGAAAAGAGGACGATCGGACTGGGCCTCACAACGACAGACGCGACAAATGTCGCCTTGTGACAAGTCATCCATTGTTTACAACACAAAAAAAGCTCTGAACTTTTGTGCTTCCCCAGGAAATCTTTAAATATGCATCAGGATTTTTTGCAAAAAAAAATCCTTTTCGCTTCACTATACTTTTACAAGCTTGTTTTTCCTTTATATCACACTTTCTATTAAAATTTGTCGAAATTTTTCTTCCAAAAAAACACTTTTTTCCTTTATTAATTGCAACACGTCAATTTATCAGTTACAGCTGTTTGTTTCTCATATACATTTAGGTTGTAGTTGTTTTTGTTTTCAAATAAATGTCAAACGTAATTTGTTATTGTAATAAAACTGTTTTATTCTTTTGCGCATTACATTTGTTTTAATTTTTAGAAAAGATTTCCTGTATAAAAGAAAATAATTCGGTAATTTATATTGATGAATAATATTTAATAAAGCATTGACAAGTGATAATTTTGTTTTTGTATTAATAATTACAATTTTTTTAAGTTATTGAACGGCATTGCCAACATTGAAATGAGACGAAAGCTACCAGATTCTTTTAATATGTTAAAACCTAGCAACGATTTATCCAGACTGTAATTTAAATCTTATTTATATTTTATTTTAAACTTAAAGAAAAAATATAAATTCTGTAGATAAAAATATATATTATCAGAGAAGGGATATATTCTAACTGTTTGTTCTACTTTTTCGCAAACAAAAATTGATTTCAAAATCATAATAAATTATGGAGCAAAGATGTACGAGTTGTGTTAAATAAAGTCTAAAGCTTCATGTAGAGATGTAACGTTGTCTTTAATAGGTTTTATATATATAGTATTATTAAATTTTAAATATTTTCTTCAAATTAAATACCTAGAATAAACGACATTTCTTTTCTTTAATCTGGCAACTTTTGCACTCAGCTGTTGTCAAACAGTACGTTGAGTGTATGCTATTGAGAAAACAAAGTAGAATTCGAAAAAATTCTATCTTATAGCTTACTTCATAATTACCAATAAAAAAATTAACGTGTAGAAATGTAAGAAAAATTTGTCAAACTTATTTTTTTTTATTTTAAATATCATAAAATCTTTAACTTCAGAAATTAAAAGTAAGATGATGCGCTCAGTTTTGCAAAAAGCCGGACAAAATGCTTTGCCTCGTATGGGTATACGATCAGTAGGTACTAGCGGTATAAAACATGAAATTTTCCAAGTACAGAGCTCTGAAGATTTCGAGAAGAAGGTCAAGAAAAGCGATAAAGTTGTTATAGTCGATTTTTTTGCAACGTAAGTGAATGGTTTGAAATGTCATTCTGCGACGCCAATTGTGAAATTCATATTTTTTGAGATTATATAATTAAATTTGTTTACGTTCTTTCAGATGGTGCAATCCGTGCAAAATGTTAACACCCCGCTTGGAATCAATTGTTGGCGAAAAAGCCGGCGCTGTCAAACTAGCTAAAGTTGACATTGATGAACACAGTGAACTAGCATTGGATTACGATGTGGCTGCTGTACCAGTGCTAATGGCCATGAAAGATGGCAAAGTTGTTAATCGCATGGTGGGCCTACAAGATACTGATAAACTTAGAGCCTGGATTGAAAAAACCGTCGAGGAAAATAAATAAATATTATAAGTATTTGATATAATTATTTTAACATTTGTCTGGTACAGATGAGCACTTCACAAAAACAAATTATCTAATACGGAACAGCTTTAATTTCTCACGAGGTTTAAATATATATTTTCGTTTTATTTCGCTTAATTATATTTTGTACATCTTAAGTATGAATCTAAATTGTTACCGTCTTTAAAAATATCCTTTATGGTTAAGAATTTTTGTTTTTGGTAATAAACGAAAATTATCAATTAAAAATTTCTTAGATGCTAAACCCAGGAATCTATGGTGAATAACAAATCATTTAATTTCAAGCAAACTACCCAAAATGAATTCGGTACATGATAAAGTAGAATTTCTGTGAGGTAATTCTAATTATTTAGGCCAATCACACCTTATAAGAATGATGGTCTAGACTTATAGGTCGATAAGAACGTCCAAGTCAAGCTATTGAAGTTTCAAACGAGTTACCACCATTTTCGCCAGACCACGAGTTTCGATTGTTGCCCATTTTTCATCATTAGCCTATATTCTCTTAGTAAATTAATTAAATCTATTGCAATTCAGCAACAATTCTCATTTGAAAAGCGAGTCCGAACGTTCTTATGTACAATGCTTTTATTCCTAGCAATTATGAAACAAAAATCATTTTCCGAATAAGTGTTGGTATTGCTGACCCTTCAAGAATTAAATCGAAGTCCTTAAGTTTGTCCAAGAGGACTATATGGCTTATTTTATCCACGTTGTATCGGTGTGGTATATAGGACTTTACATTGGGTGAGGTAGAGAAATGTGTAATTCATTACTAGTATGAATGTCATTAACTCCCTCTCATTCAGACTTATAGCCGGTATACTAAACTTCTTTAGAGGGAAATATAGTACGAGTTAGTGTTTTTGTTGATTTCTTAATTTTATTGACTAAAAATGACTAACAGGACTAAATCGAATACCATCCCGGTGTACCCGGCCTTTTCTTATTACGATCCAAGAAGTCTTTAAAACCTTTTTTCGAATCATCTAAAGCTTTTTCGTCTGCCTTTTTGTTTTCTACTTGTTTAGCGAATAGATCGGGGAAGGTGAATTCTTCTGTTTTAGGCTACAAGGACAATTTTTACGATTCCATTAAAAAACAGACACATTCAACAAAAATTCCAGATACTTACCATAGTTACATAAGCTATCTTCAAATCATCATTTTTGGTCACATATCCATAGGTGGTATCGCGCTTGGTTGAACCCAATTCAATGCGAGTTCTTACGTCTACCACTGGTATTTTGTAAATCTTTTCCAAATAATTTTTCACATCGTATTTGGTCATCTGCATGGAGACGGAAAATGTGACAACATTTTTAGGCTGTTCTTCAAAAGGTTTAATGAGTTTCATCCAAAAATTAGGTAAAAATACACGCAGTTGTGGATTACCACGTTGATAAATGGGATACCAACGACTAGACATAGTTTCTATTCTTTCTTATTTAGACTTTTATTTAATATTTACAAAATTTTATAAAATAATGCTTCCAAGGGTTCCAAGTCACAGCTGGTAAGAGCGGACAACCTTGCTTAAAAACGTACCAAAAAATTATAATAAAAATAATAATATTTCGGAGTAGAATACAGGTAAATGGCAACACCATCATCTGTTCAGTATCATAATATAAAAAGCGCAAAAGTCACGGAGTACTCGGTAGCAGAAATTGTGGTCGTCGTTCATATTAATTCATTTTAAGTTGAAAGTTTATTTTTAAAAGTGAAAAAGAATTTTAATTGTTAAATGCCGGTTTTAATTAAAACGTAAGTACTGCATATATTTTCAATATCATATTTGTTTGCATTCCTAAACGTACGCAGTTAGTGTAATTTCCTCGTAAGGAAAACAGAGTTGCCAAGTTTTTATTAAATAATAATAATAGGAATTTGTCTAGGCTTACCCTTGATATGTTCCTTATTTTTTTATATATATGTCTTGTGTAGCATATAAGAAGCATTTTGCAAAGTAAAATTTATTTTGTTTATTAATGTTGTGAAGGGAAAAACGAACGAGGTATACTTAACAAAATAACACATACGTAAGCTTTTCGTGTGCTAAAGCACTTTTTACAAAAGAGTGGCGACCTTTTTATGTGGCTTGGCCTTTATTTCCAACCAGTCGTTTTTTGTTTACAAATAAAATACAGAATTTCACAACTGTGCAATTACAATAACAAAGTTTTATTTTGCTCTACTGATGGTACGGTAATTCATCCAGTTTCGTATTTTTGGTGAAATTAATTGAATTTTTTGAAAATGGGCCCACCAAAAAAGTCGAAAAAAGAAAGGTTTGGTGGAGAAAAATTTGGTAAATATTTTGAAATTCGAAAAGTGTAAAGAAATTAATAAAATATGCCTTATAGGCAAGAAGCGACGTGCTGAGGATGAGGCCTACACACAGTTGGTGGATGACAATGACACCGTTGATATAAGTGAGTCTGATGGAGTACCGGGAGCAGCTTCCAAAAATGCTGAAGCCAACGATGAAAGTATAATAACCGATGAATATGGTGCTAAAGATTATCGTGCTCAAATGGAACTTAAGCCAGATCATCATAATCGTCCTATATGGGTTGCACCAAATGGTCACATTTTTTTGGAATCTTTTTCGCCGGTATATAAACATGCCCATGACTTCCTTATAGCAATTTCGGAACCAGTCTGTCGGCCCGAACATATACATGAGTATAAATTAACGCCCTACAGTTTATATGCTGCAGTGTCAGTGGGACTGCAGACCCATGATATAGAGGAGTATTTAAAGAGATTGAGTAAAACCACTATACCGGAGGGAATTTTACGTTTTATCAGATTGTGTACATTATCTTACGGAAAAGTTAAATTGGTTTTAAAGCAAAATCGCTATTTCATTGAGTCGCCCCATCCAGATATTCTACAAAAACTTTTGAAAGATCCTGTTATTCAGCAGTGTCGTCTAAAACGAGAAGAGGGAGAAGCTTTCATCCAGGGAACATTAGATGGTAAAGCTATAACCCAATTTGGCACAAAACTACCAGACGGTTCTATAAAGCCGGCAGATGACAAAACAGAAGCGGGTACAGTTAATCCAGATGGTACCACAACTGTGCCTGATGATATTGCCAATTTCTATGATAAAATCGACAACGAAGAAGAAGACGAAGATGAAGCCAATTTGAAAACAGTGTCGTTTGAAGTCAACCAAGAGAAAATTGAAATTATACAAAAACGTTGCATTGATATTGATTATCCTCTGCTGGCTGAATATGATTTTCGCAATGACACACATAATCCCGATATTAACATTGATTTGAAACCAGCTGCTGTGTTGAGACCTTATCAGGAGAAAAGTTTGCGTAAAATGTTTGGCAACGGCCGTGCCAGATCGGGAGTTATTGTCCTACCTTGTGGTGCTGGTAGGTGTAGTTTTAAATAACTTTGAGGTTATTTTTTTCAATTAATAATTAAAAAATACAAATTTTTAGGAAAATCATTGGTGGGAGTGACTGCATGTTGTACGGTGCGAAAGCGCGCCTTAGTACTATGCAACAGTGGCGTGTCTGTCGAACAATGGAAGCAGCAATTCAAAATGTGGTCTACTGCAGATGACAGCATGATTTGTCGTTTTACTTCTGAGGCCAAAGATAAACCCATGGGTTGTGGTATACTTGTTACAACCTATTCTATGATAACGCATACCCAAAAACGTTCTTGGGAAGCAGAACAAACCATGCGTTGGCTGCAGGAACAAGAATGGGGCATAATGGTGTTGGACGAAGTACATACTATACCAGCAAAAATGTTTCGTAGAGTTTTAACCATTGTACAGTCGCATTGTAAACTTGGATTGACCGCTACTTTATTGCGTGAAGATGACAAAATTGCCGATTTGAATTTTCTTATTGGTCCGAAATTATATGAAGCCAATTGGTTGGAATTACAAAAGAAGGGCTTTATTGCTCGTGTACAGTGTGCTGAAGTATGGTGTCCCATGTCGCCGGAATTTTATCGTGAATATTTAACGACCAAAACTTCAAAGAAAATGTTACTCTACGTTATGAATCCTTCCAAATTTCGAAGCTGTCAGTTTCTTATCAAATACCATGAACAACGTGGTGATAAAACCATTGTTTTCTCAGACAATGTGTTTGCTTTAAAACACTATGCCATCAAAATGAATAAGCCTTTCATCTATGGCCCGACCTCACAGAACGAACGTATACAGATTTTACAAAATTTCAAATTCAATCAAAAAGTCAACACCATTTTCGTATCAAAAGTGGCGGATACCAGTTTTGATTTGCCAGAAGCTAATGTGCTTATACAAATATCTTCGCATGGCGGTTCGCGACGTCAGGAAGCCCAGCGTTTAGGTCGTATTTTACGTGCAAAGAAGGGAGCAATAGCGGAGGAATATAATGCTTTCTTTTACACATTGGTTTCGCAAGACACTATGGAAATGAGTTATTCCCGTAAACGTCAACGTTTCTTGGTCAATCAGGGATACAGTTACAAAGTTATTACGCATTTAAGTGGCATGGATACTGATCCGGATCTTTTCTATAAAAATCGTGAAGAACAGGCTCAACTGTTACAGCAAGTCTTGTCTGCCTCAGATCTAGATTGTGAAGATGAAAAGATTCCCGGTGAACCCGGTTATCGTCCAAGTGGATCTGGAGGCCAGAAACGTGGCGGCTTGAGTTCTATGTCAGGTGGTGATGACGCTATTTACTACGAACATCGCAAAAAGTACTCCGGGAATGTTCATCCGCTGTTTAAGAAATTCAGAGCAGTTTAATCAATACGAATTACGCATGATTTGTGGATTTTTCCTCTTTTTTTTTGCTAATTATTATAAAATAAAAAATTATAATCAATGTTAAAGTTTTGCTTCTCTATTTGGAGGATACGTTACAAACGTAAATTTAAAATGACAATAAATAGTTACTTTTTCTTAAAAAAAAATATCTGATACACACTAGCAACACAATCTTGTGTTGGAACAAAGGACACGTGGGATGTTGCTTTGGATATTGTAGTGAAGTGTCTACGACATTATAAGAATAAATTGTTCCATATACGAATAGTGACGTTCCCACGACAATCGGAGCTACATTCCGGAACGACTCGAATACAAATCGGCCAAGGATTGTCAACCCAGCGAAAGCTGTTTCAACCGAAAGTTTGTTCTCAAGGGTAACACTTCCACAGATAGTAGCAGAGCTATTATAACAACAACAACGAATGGTGTGGATAAAAAACAGTACAAAATGATAATCTTACAACAGATCACCAGTAGAATAACCTCTACGAAAACTGTATTGAGTGTCGCAGAGCAGATTGTTTAATTTAAGATATTTCCTCCAAAACGTTGCTAATTTACTTTTAAGCGGTAATTTTACGGGTTGATAGTTTCCCGCTTTTAAACAATTTAATCTCATCAATTTTTTAAAACACAGGATAAATACAAGATTAGAGCGAGTGCTTTAAAAGTCGCATAGTGGAAAAGCTCTTCTCATCTTGCCCCATTTCATATAAAAACAGAACGTGTTATACCATGTTGTGGAACGCAACGCTGTCTAAAAACAGAAACAGAGATTTAAAATAACATCAGCTATCTAATGTCCCCCCCATTTTTGTTTTGATTTTATTGTAGAAAAACTCCTTCTGGCTTAAAGGAATGGGCCATTATAGAATTACAGGGTGATTTGGAAGTGAGAGCAAACGAGGATATGCACGATCAATTTGTTGGCGATCTTTATTATAATAAATATGGGCAGCCGGTAAGATTAAATACACCATAATGGAAATGTTAACCCGTTAAGTTTACATAATTTTGTTGTCATAGACCTTAATTATTGGCCATCATATTTTGCAAGGCAGAGAACAAAAACTAGAGAAACCATTCGCTGTATTGGAGAAGTCTAAAACCAATGAAGGCCATCATTTACTCGATCAGACTGTGGAAAATCCAAATACCAGTGCAATGAATAATACCATTGAGCGCACATTGCTGGACAATACGGTGGCTTTAGAAAATAAAACGCTTCAGAAGACTGAATATACTGTGCAGGCTGTTATAACCAAAAAATTAATATTCAAATCTAGACCGAAGCCTATTATAGCTAATGTCGCAAAAACTGTATAGGTTTTCAGAATATCTATTTATTTTTTATGCTAATCTAGAATATAATCAATTAAGATCAATCAAAATGATATAAAAAAAAAACACGAGAAATATTAAACAATTTCCATTTCACGTTCGATGCCTACAAACTTTAGCTGTTCTGTAGGCCCATATCTGTAGTCAAAGAATAATTCCTCTCCCGGTTGTATAGCACGTTTAGCGAAAATGCCTATACGATGATCTCCGGTAACCATCATAACTTTAGCATAACAATTGGGATTGATCGAGTGGTTGGCAAAACGAATTTTATTGCCTTTGCGTGTGGCATCGACAACGAAATCATTATTCAAATTAAATAGGAAAGAACACATGTATTTGTCATACACTTTGCCTCGCCGATCGGCTTCGTCTTGTGATATAATTTCACCGCAATATTCAGAGATGAATTCATTCTTTTGTGCACCTTCTTTTAGGAATATGCCCCAACCAGCCACATCCGATGGTGCCATTAGCAAATGTTTATCTGCAGGAAAGATAATTATTTCGTTAAAATTTTAAGTGAATGTAATGTGCAATAAAAAGAAATCCCAAGGACTTAGACTTACGTAAACCCCTTTGCACGCAGACATTCTTGCAAGTAATTTTGGCCAATTTGAATTGATCGGCTCCACATGCCTGGCATAAATCTGGATCACATTCTCGCACCGCCAAGTAACAGGGACATTGTTTGGTATTACATTGAGCCTTGCAACGACAACCGGGAAAACGATTCTGACAATCACTGCTGCAATTACAAAACTTTTCACAAAAGTTTTGCGTTTGTATGCAAGAACAATTCATGTCACAGGGACCCGGATGGTCGCAGGGTGTATAATTGTAGACATGATTCGAAGTGGAATCCTTTTTCAATTGTATCTTACGACAATGCAGCGACCATAAGCGTTGCTTCTTTTTCTTCTTACGCGGTGGTGTATAATCTTGACGTAATTCTTCAATACTGAATTCAGCAGCCTCTTTCTGAGCAAACTCGTAAACCTATTGGCACAAGACGTTTGTTTACATGATGAAATAGTTTGTTTTAAATATTCTATTAGGTTTTACGTACCTGTTGACACGTTTTGGTTAGCATGGTTTGTGCTATGGAGCAATAATTTTTCAAAAACACTTTATGCAGTGTGCGGAATAATGATTGATCTGCTCCGGTCCAGTCGCATTTAGCATTTGTTGTATTCATCATGCCAGCTATAGCATAGTAATTGAATTAGATTTTGTTTTAAGACAGTTAAGATAGACGCTCAGCTCTTTAGTGTTACCAACTTTATGCTACTTCAACTACCAAGTGGCTGATAACAGCAATATCGTATTATTTACGGCAGCTTATTGAAATTGTATCGCAATTAATGTAATTGGCTAACAGAGACATTACTTTGTATGGTTGGTTGGAAAATGACGACTACCATCGGTTAAAACCTACAACTTTAAATAATGCTGGTACAACATAAAGACGCCAAAATGGCTGAAAACAAACAATGTTTACAATTCGCCAATAAGTAGAACAACAACAAAGTGGTCGTGGATTCAGAGTGTACATATAGTACATACAATTAGAAATTTAAATCAAACCCTGCATTTGTGTTACTCTAGTAAAGGTAAATAAGCAAATCCGCAATAATAAGATTTCAATACTTGGCACCATGCCTAAAGCCCGTAAAACTTATTTTTGTTTTTATAGAAACAAAATTCACTACTCGATTGTCTCAGCAGTGATAAGAAATTCTTCGGCCTTAACCCTAAGGGGCGTTTCCATCTGATACCTTATCGAGGTTAAAGGCTCAACTAAAAAGTATGAGAAGAATTGCTCTTCGCAGTGAAAAAGTGAGCACATATTACTGAAGCCTTTCCGAGCAGTCTCAAAGCTATTATCAGCTATGCTATGCCTACACTTGTATTTTTTGGAATATCTTGAAATATTTTAAAACCGCTAACACTTCGAACAAAGCGCTTAATAGATCATCATTACCCATTATAGAACTTATTTCAGCGGAGGCTGCACTTGTTACTGCACCATTTTCTTTAGTTTGATCATTGTTGAACTCTTTATTACTAAACTGACTATTACTGTCGTTGCTATCTTCAGAACTTGCCTCATTACAAGAATCAATTGGTGGTGTTTTACTATCAGCTGCCAGTTTTTCCTTCATGCCCTCCTAAAATATAAATGAAAACCCAAAATAATAATAGTAAGGCAAAATGAAAATAAATATATTGTTTACCAGAAGCATGTAACAATTATTGCTACAGGGTTCAGTGAATGGTTTCAGCTCTGGAAAACGGCGTTTTTGCAAATTTGGTCCGGCATGTCCAACTTGTAGGCCTACATAAGGAAAGTAATATTAAATAAATTATATTTTTTTTTCTTTAAATTACTTGCAACTAGATTTAATGATTATTTTTATATTTTTTTGAACGAAATGTTTTTGAAAATTGTTATTTGTTTGGTTGATTGTTTGAGAATGAATAAGAGAAATATTAGAATATTTCAATGCCATTGAATTTGTTTAAAAAGAGTGCTAAGCAGAGTATGGAAATTGTAATCAATTAAAAACCATAACACACATACAACATAATGCCAATTTAGTAAAGGGGAATTTTAATCATACACACGCAACAACATACCTTTCCCCTTAACAAATTTATTTATTTTTTTTTATTGATTGATTTTTAATTTCATGTTTGAAAATTAAATAAAATTTAATTATGGCCAAAATAATACAAAAAAAAAAAAAAACCAAAGAATATATGCAATGATGAATTTTTGCAGAGAACATCTGGTATATAGTATAATATATAGTAGAGTTAAGGATGTATTTTTTTACACACTGTTTTACAGAATTTATTGTTAATTATGGTTCGAAAAATCTGAAGGATGATAACATCGAAAAATGGTAGAGATGGGTCATGATGTGTAGCAACATTCAAAAAAGAAAACATAGAACAACAAAGCTACAACTCACCGTGAGTTGGATGACCTATATTTTTGTTTAATTTTTTTTTTTTTTTTAGCAAATATTGTTTTTTTTATAAAAATTGTTTATTGTCAAACGGCATAAAATTTTGTTTGAAACACGTTTATTTAAAACCAATTAAATAATAAAAAAAAGATAAAATAGTATTATAGGTAAATAATTTTAAAATAGAATTGATATTTTGTTGTACTTACGATGCAGGAAACAATCGTATTTAAAGCAGCGTCTACAGAAGAGAGTATGAAAGGAATGCAATGTTCTTTCGCGAGATACACTTTCAGCCTTCTCACCATCTATATTGGGCGTGCATTCTTGAGGACGTTCTGGATCCTGGTGTTCAGTTAGTTCGATATATCTAATAATATGGAAATTTATAATCAGTTCAATACAAAAATATGCCAATAATTTCTGAAGATGCTTATAATCTATGGACAAGTGGGCAAGCTTGTTAGTCTTCATTCTAAACCGGCAAAATAATAGCAATTTTGCTTAAAAAACTGGAGGCTCGGCAAAACTGCTTCAAGGTGCTTAAACTTACAAACCAATAGTAATTCTGATTAAAAAAAAAATACCTGCTGACAGATTGAAATTTTACACATTACTTGTGCTTCACTTTCCTTACTTAAAGTTAAGTTTAAACAGACCAGACGATCTATAGAATCTGCTTGTGCTAAGACCTAACAAATCTGAAACCATTATAGTCAAACGAAATATTCTGTCCTGACAAATATCGAAAGAAAATGTCTACGTTTGCTGGTTGGAGTGATAAAAGCAGAGAAATTAAAATCTATTAAACTTTTTAAATTGTGATTATAAGTGACAAATCATAACAAACCTCTTAAGAAACTTTTAGAATCCTAAAAGCCTAATTTGTCAGTGGATATTACAATTTTCCCTCCACACCTTCTGTTTTTTATATTTCAACGAATTTTAATCTTTTAAAATTTGTTATGGAATATCGAAAAGGTTTTTATAAAAAATTTCCCAAGTAAACCAGGTAGCATATTTAATTTATATTTCAATACTCACTTTTCTTTCAATTCCTGTGGTGTGCCTTTATCGGGAAAATTTGAGCTTATCGCTTGAAATATAATTGGCGGTGGAAACGGCATTTTTTCCTTAATTGGGTCTAATTTTTCTTCCTCATTATTTGTTTCCTTTTTGATATCTTTTGATTCTTCCATTAGTTTGTCTTCTTTATCTAAAGGCTTTTCGTCCTTTTTCTCTTCGTCTGCAGCTATATTTTTCTGATCATCAGCTTTTGTTTCAACTTCAGTTTTTTTCTCTTCATTCTTTTCATCCAGAATTTGATCATCCTTTTTATCTTTTTCCTTTTCCTCAGACTTTGTCTTGCTCTTTTTGTTGTCTTTATCTGTTTTAATTGTTTCAATTTTTAGCGGAACTCCTGTAATTTCTTCAATTTCCTTTGGATAACTACGCATAAGGGCATGAACCAGTTCAACAAATATGGAATCATCCATAAAGGAAGGATCCTTATCACCGTGAACTTTGCCATCATAATTCTTAATGAGTTCTTCTATAAATTTGCCATCCTTATCCAAGACCTCATCACCCATATAGGGTATATTATGCAAAACGGTTTCATCTTCAACCATAAAGTTTTGTTGTGTAGGCGCCCATGTGTACATTGTGGGTATTGGTGTAACAGAGTTTATAACACAAATCGGCACCTGCTGTGTGCCCGAGCCGTTGTACATGGTAACTTCGGCGCGTTTAACACAATCCACATGAGGCGGATCATAGGGTTGAACCTGCCACACCTTTGGCTCGCAATATAAATCTTGAACATTGTAATTGTGCTCATCCCTGAAGTAAATTTTTATTTAATAGATTGGACTTTATTCTTTGAAAGCAAAATTACCAATTCTTAATCCAGGCTTCTTTGATTTCATCTGCTCGTTTATAGCGTTTCTGTTGTCTTATTTTAATATATTCTTTTTTAACACGCCTCTTCCACTCCAAAGGCACCTTAACATTATTGGGCATTTCAGAAACTTTATTTTAAAAATGCCAACTATACTTATTTATAATTTAATTTTTAAAAATCTAATTTGATGTCTGGAAAAATTGTTGCACCAATGCTATAAGAAATAGTAGAGTAGGGCGCCATAAACCACAAGCAGTTGTAATAAAAAGGAATTTTTAACTTTCCAAAGATGCCACACTAATAAAACGAAAAATGGTATTATTTAAAGCCGTATTATTATTGTTACTATTTTTATTTGTTTTTTATATGCATAAAGTTTAAAAAATATATTTTTAATAGAAGTTTGCTCCATTGGTATATGTACATATATATGATCATATGTATATAAAATAAGAAATAATATTTAGATATGATTAGTTGTACAAATCTGGTAGCATTCATCGAACTGTGTTTTATCAACTTGTTCTTTGTGTTGCCCTGTTAAAAAATGTCACCGCATCGCTTATTACGAATGTCAGATTAAAAAAAGTTGCAAATAAGAAAAATATTTACGAAATATGTTATTTTTTCTTTAAAATATTTACACAATCAACAACAACATAAAAACTTTTGCAATTTTAAAGAATAAAGAGAATATTTTGTATACAAAATAATACTCGAGCACAGAAGTAATTCTCTTAATAAACCCAAAGCCAAGGGAAAAGGAACAGAAACCGAAACGTAATATGGAACCATCAGCCTGTGAAGGTAAAAAACATTTTTCTTTATGACTTTAACGAACTTTGATTATTTAAAACAATTTTTTTTTGTAATTGCAGACTTAAAAGCTTTCGAAAGACGACTCACAGAGGTAGTGTCTTCATACAAGCCATCAACAGTACGTTGGAGAAGTAAGTTTAAATAATCTCAGCTTTATATAAGATGGTGAAAAGAAATCCATTATTTTTGCCTGAAATTGAAGGTTTTTAGCAGAGTTTAGCAATAAACTGGGGTAAGCGATTGCAACAAACTTTTATTAGAAAGAAAAATTATACGTCAAAAATCGGAATAGAATATAATCACTTAGGACCAGACACTTGGGATGCATAAAAATTTCTTGTTGCTATAAACGATAAGTGTAACTGACTTTATTCTTTCCTATTCTGGCAGTTGCGACAACTGATTCTTTAAAATGATTCAAATGTTACTAATGCAGATCTGAATTTAAGAGTATGACGCAGGAGAGAAGCTCTAAATACTAAACTGTCTGCCCATCCTGACTGGCATTTCGCCACCACTTATATATCACACACTTATCGTGTGACCATCTGCTTCAGGTGACTCGATTCTGTTGCCGAGCATATCAGTCTAAGTACAATGGGTCAATTCGACCTCGGGTACTGTACTTGTCTCAGTCGACAAGTACCCGTCCTCTAACCTAACCTATATCAGTCTTAAGATTTTTTCTTTAAATTGTGAGGTACCCGTATATCGAACAAATTTATGCATTCATGCTTTTTATGATGGGTTTATACTAGTTATTCCATAGTTTAGCATCTAGACAATCTTATGAAGTGCTTAATGAAATTCATTATTTTGACGGTATTCTTAGCAATTGTGAGTCCAACAAAATTACTCGAACGAAGTCGACAATACCAAAAATTGTCTGTTATAGTACCAGAAACCTAAATGCTACTCCTATTTGTACGCAAAAGTAAAAACCACTGTAGGTTTCATTACAGGATACTGCGAGATTAGATCACTGACATGAATCTGGAACAGATCCGAGCCGCACTATTGCGATATATCTTGCTATGAGGAGGAATTGGAAACTAACAGCACATCTGCAAGTGTCCATCTGTAAGTAGGTTGAGGACCCTGGGCAGGGATTTCTTCGAAGATTTTGACTCTTTATCGTGAGCAGACATTAAGGCTCTTTATAGATTCATAAACAAATATTGTGAAGTCGCTGTAGTCTAGTAGGTAGTGTCTTAGCTTATTAGACTGAAGGTCCGAGTTCGAATCCCAGGTCAGACATCAAAATGAATATAAAAAAAAAATATTTCTTCGGCGACTTCCTCTCAGCAGATTTCTGGCAAAAACTCTTGAGTGTAAATAAAATTGCCATGAAAAGCTTCTCAAAAAAAAAAAAAAAAAACTGTCGTTCGGAGTCGACTTTAAACTGTAGGTCCCGCCACTCATGTATAAAATTAACGCGCACAACATAAGTGGTGTGAGAAGCTAGGTCGTAATCCTGACTGAAGGGTTGTAATGATCAGTTTTGTATGTATGTAAATAAATATTGTGCTTGCCCCAGTTTGCTTAATACAAAAGTTATTTAGAATAAAATTTTGAATCTCTAATGCCGCCTCCCTTCAAAAGTAATATTAAAGGGGAAATGATGGATTTCTTTTCCTTACGCCTTATATAATTATGAAATAAAATTTGTATGTTATAAACTTATAATTCATAGTTGTTTTGGCTGTTATATCGTTATGTACGGCTATTAGTGCCTGGTACTGGCTAAGAGATCCCCGCACATCTGTGGTACCTCTAACGGAATCACTGCTTATACATCCTGTCTTTACGTTTGCCACATTAATTTTAGGTATTTATATGTGATATAAAAGTTTATTTCATGAATAATCAAATATAAAATCCTTTTGCAGTTATTTTATTTGTATTTGGTATCCACAAATTGGTGATTGCTCCTCAAATTATAACGTCGCGTATGCGTACCGTACTTAGCGATTTTAATATGAGTTGTGATGATACGGGGAAATTGATTCTGAAACCTCGACCAAATAATAATTAAAAGAAATTCCTAAAGTACCTTTAAATGTTCGTGTTTTTTTTTAATTTAAGTTACAGTTTTTGTGTATGTAGAGTAGGTTACGAATATAATTTAATTATCAATTTCTGAATATCCTGATCTCCCGTTTATTTGTAAATTATTTTAAATGTTGGATGTTTTGACACAATAGTTTGTAAATTTTTCTAAATACTCAACAATACAATCGTGTTATCCCAAATAGTGACAGTTTAAGTAATTAACAAATGAAAAATATAATGGAATCTATTGCCCGTAATATTATAAACAGGTGATTTTAATTGGGCTTAGCCCACAATGTAAACGATAAAAATAGAGACTGTTGTCTCTGGGATTTATAAGCGTTTTTATTATAAACTTACATATTGATCTAACACCTCTTTGTACTGAGAAATGTTAAGCATTTGCAAACAGGGTACACTTATTTTCCTTAAGTGTTCCCGGGTTTTTGTGCTCGATGGAATAATTAGACCCACTAAACAGAATTTTTAAAGGAATTAGCTTTATGTATTCCATCTATGGCTACATAGACTGTAATCACGTATCAAAATATGACCTTAATATGAATTTTTAAAACCTTGCATTCTGGCAGCAAGACTTCAAAATAGCTGGGAATTGCAAGAATACACTATTTGCTTTATCAATTCTCAACGTAATATCCGAATTAGACTAGCAAATTTCGTTTTTCCTGTAGTAATTTTCAAACGGATATTACCCAAGTGAGGCTTTAGTTACATATCCGAGTACATATCTGGTGGTCATCAGAATAATCCAGTTTTTAAAGATGACTAGTCCATTGAATTTCGCTGTAATGTTTGTCTATCGATTACAAGTAGATAAAGGAACTGCCTAATGCTAGTTTTGAGAAGAAATAGTTGTAGATTCGAGTATGTGATGTTCTTTCCTTTTTCGTTAGTCTATCAGCATGTCTCTCTTAGCAGGTGGTTTCGAGAGATCTTGATTCAATTCAATGTAAAATTCTAACTTCGCATAAATTTTGAAATGTTATGAAATGAAGAAAATGGCTTTGCTCATTGACTGGGTTCCAACCGATAAGGGAGTTAGATGATTCTTGGTTCAGACGGACGGCAACATCATTACATAACATTTCGTTACATATTAATGCGAAGCGTAGTCAGTAATACCAAACGACTAATTCCTGCGTTTCCACGGCAATCGGACCTACGCTCCGGATGAAATGTATTAGCTTATAACATTGCACGTATTGAAGAGGAAGAAAATAAAAATGAAGAAGAGGGCGTGGCAAATAATATAAGAAAATGAAAGTCCGAGTCCTTAGCTTTTATTACATACCAATTTGATAAAAATTGGTGCCTTCGTTATAAAGTTATAAGAAGTTAAAGAAAATACTTTACCAAACACCCCCTTGCTACACAATTCTGTTCGCCTGGTAGGAAACAAAATTTTTGAAATGAAATTTCCGTTAAAATTTTTTGTGTTGGATGTGTGTAAAGTATTTTCTTTAACTTGTTATAACTTTGTAAGTAGAGCACCAATCTTTATAAATTTGGTATCAAATAAAAGCTAAGGACACGGACTTTCATTTTCTTATATTATTTGCCACGCTCACTTCATCATTTTTATTTTCTTCCTCTTCAATACGTGCAATGTTATAAGCTTATACATTTATTCTATCTAAACATGATTCAGTGGGCGTGGCACTATTGGGTGTTGGAAGTAAATGTTAGCTTAGGTTCTTAGCTTTTGCTTGCTAACAAATTTATAAAGATTGGTACTCTACTAACAAAGTTATAACAAGTTAAAGAAAATACTTTACACACACACATCCAACACAAAAAATTTTAACGGAAATTTCATTTCAAAAATTTTGTTTTCTACCAGGCGAACAGAATTGTGTTTCAAGGGGGTGTTTGGCAAAGTATTTTCTTTAACTTCTTATAACTTTATAACGAAGGCACCAATTTTTATCAAATTGGTATCAAATGAAAGCTAGAAACGTTTACTTTCATTCTCACTATAAATATTACAATTTTTGCCACGCCCACTTTACGATATTTAAGGAAATTAAATGTAAACTATTATAACTTAGCCTGTTTAGCATCAATTTTTATAAATTTGGTAGCAAACGAAAGCTAAGAACCTAAGCTAACATTTACTTCCAGACCTTTCCAATGAAACCCATTTCAAATGGGTATGTTTTCCCTTAATATTTTTTAAGGGGAATATTAAATTATATAAATTATAATTTAATAAAAGGAAATGGACACTGGTGAATTTAAAAAACACTCGCGAAAATAAGACCAAAATCGAGTTAAAAGAATTAGACCGATGTCGATAAAGTTTGTATAGCACCTTTAGATTTTCCGGTAAGTAATCTGACAGTAACTTTGCCAGACTCGAAACTGCTGACATAAATGCAACACCCATATGCTCGCATTGAGGCATCAGCAAATCCATGTATTTGGATGTTTGCAGTGGAAGTTGTTTGGACGAATCTTGGGATTGTTATTGAATCGATCTCCATTAAATTAGATTTGAGATTTTCCCATGAAGTATCAAGGTTCATGGGAATCGTTTCATCCCAGTCAAGTTTCCGAATCCAAAGTTCTTGTAGTAAGATCTTGGATTTTATACCAATAGGGCACAACCGTCCGAGAGGATCAACTAATCGAGAAGAAAACGATACTATATTTCTCTTAGTTGCTTTCAAATCCTTGAAAGAATTCTCCAAATGAAACTTTAATGAATCATTCTTTGGACTCCAATGTAAACCCAAAGCCTTAGCAGAATCCGAATCGCTATGCAATAGCTTCTCATGGCACCCATTTCATTATAATAGGTCATGGACATGGACCTTAAAGTACGACTTCTGATCTTTTCAATGGCACCCATTTTATTTTAATAGGTCAAATGGATCCGGAGTTATAAACGTTTAAACATTTTTGTTTACCGAAATTTGCTTGCTGTGTGATTCTGTTGGCCTGGTATTTGACAAAAAAATGTTGACGAGAATTTTGCATAGAAAAACTGTTTCTATGTGTGGGTGAATAAAACCTATTTGAACCTATTTTACACTTTTAAAGTTAAATTTTCGGGTCCTACTAGGAGTTACGCTTGGACTTGGACATGGACCTTAAAGTACGACTTCTGACCTCTCCAATGGCACCCATTTCATTTTAATAGGTCCCATGGATCCAGAGTTTTTAGAGGTTAAACATTTCTATTTACCGACTAAAACCTATGTTACACTTTCAAGGTTAAATTTTCGGGTCCTACTTAGACTTACGCTTGGACTTGGACATGGACCTTAAAGTACGACTTCTGATCTCTCCAATGGCACCCATTTCATTTCAATAGGTCCGACGGATCCAGAGTTATTTGAGGTTAAACATTTCTATTTACCGACTAAAACCTATTTTACACTTTCAAGGTTAAATTTTCGGGTCCTACTTAGACTTATGCTTGGACTTGGACATGGACCTTAAAGTACGACTTCTGATCTCTCCAATGGCATCCATTTCATTTCAATAGGTCCGACGGATCCAGAGTTATTAGAGGTTAAACATTTCTATTTACCGACTAAAACCTATATTACACTTTCAAGGTTAAATTTTCGGGTCCTACTTAGACTTACGCTTGGACTCGGACATGGACCTTAAAGTACGACTTCTGATCTTTTCAAAGGCACCCATTTTATTTTAATAGGTCAAATGGATCCGGAGTTATAAACGTTTAAACATTTTTGTTTACCGAAATTTGCTTGCTGTGTGATTCTGTTGGCCTGGTATTTGACAAAAAAATGTTGACGAGAATGTTGCATAGAAAAACTGTTTCTATGTGTGGGTGAATAAAACCTATTTTAACCTATTTTACACTTTTAAAGTTAAATTTTCGGGTCCTACTAGGAGTTACGCTTGGACTTGGACATGGACCTTAAAGTACGACTTCTGATCTCTCCAATGGCACCCATTTCATTTTAATAGGTCCCATGGATCCAGAGTTATTAGAGGTTAAACAATTCTATTTACCGACTAAAACCTATGTTACACTTTCAAGGTTAAATTTTCGGGTCCTACTTAGACTTACGCTTGGACTTGGACATGGACCTTAAAGTACGACTTCTGATCTCTCCAATGGCACCCATTTTATTTTAATAGGTCAAATGGATCCGGAGTTATAAACGTTTAAACATTTTTGTTTACCGAAATTTGCTTGCTGTGTGATTCTGTTGGCCTGGTATTTGACAAAAAAATGTTGACGAGAATGTTGCATAGAAAAACTGTTTCTATGTGTGGGTGAATAAAACCTATTTTAACCTATTTTACACTTTTAAAGTTAAATTTTCGGGTCCTACTAGGAGTTACGCTTGGACTTGGACATGGACCTTAAAGTACGACTTCTGATCTCTCCAATGGCACCCATTTCATTTTAATAGGTCCGACGGATCCAGAGTTATTAGAGGTTAAACAATTCTATTTACCGACTAAAACCTATGTTACACTTTCAAGGTTAAATTTTCGGGTCCTACTTAGACTTACGCTTGGACTTGGACATGGACCTTAAAGTACGACTTCTGATCTCTCCAATGGCACCCATTTCATTTTGATAGGTCCGACGGATCCAGAGTTATTAGAGGTTAAACAATTCTATTTACCGACTAAAACCTATGTTACACTTTCAAGGTTAAATTTTCGGGTCCTACTTAGACTTACGCTTGGACTTGGACATGGACCTTAAAGTACGACTTCTGATCTCTCCAATGGCACCCATTTTATTTTAATAGGTCAAATGGATCCGGAGTTATAAACGTTTAAACATTTTTGTTTACCGAAATTTGCTTGCTGTGTGATTCTGTTGGCCTGGTATTTGACAAAAAAATGTTGACGAGAATGTTGCATAGAAAAACTGTTTCTATGTGTGGGTGAATAAAACCTATTTTAACCTATTTTACACTTTTAAAGTTAAATTTTCGGGTCCTACTAGGAGTTACGCTTGGACTTGGACACGGACCTTAAAGTACGACTTCTGATCTCTCCAATGGCACCCATTTCATTTTAATAGGTCCGACGGATCCAGAGTTATTAGAGGTTAAACAATTCTATTTACCGACTAAAACCTATGTTACACTTTCAAGGTTAAATTTTCGGGTCCTACTTAGACTTACGCTTGGACTTGGACATGGACCTTAAAGTACGACTTCTGATCTCTCCAATGGCACCCATTTCATTTTAATAGGTCCCATGGATCCAGAGTTATTAGAGGTTAAATAATTCTATTTACCGACTAAAACCTATGTTACACTTTCAAGGTTAAATTTTCGGGTCCTACTTAGACTTACGCTTGGACTTGGACATGGACCTTAAAGTACGACTTCTGATCTCTCCAATGGCACCCATTTCATTTCAATAGGTCCGACGGATCCAGAGTTATTTGAGGTTAAACATTTCTATTTACCGACTAAAACCTATTTTACACTTTCAAGGTTAAATTTTCGGGTCCTACTTAGACTTACGCTTGGACTCGGACATGGACCTTAAAGTACGACTTCTGATCTTTTCAAAGGCACCCATTTTATTTTAATAGGTCAAATGGATCCGGAGTTATAAACGTTTAAACATTTTTGTTTACCGAAATTTGCTTGCTGTGTGATTCTGTTGGCCTGGTATTTGACAAAAAAATGTTGACGAGAATGTTGCATAGAAAAACTGTTTCTATGTGTGGGTGAATAAAACCTATTTTAACCTATTTTACACTTTTAAAGTTAAATTTTCGGGTCCTACTAGGAGTTACGCTTGGACTTGGACATGGACCTTAAAGTACGACTTCTGATCTCTCCAATGGCACCCATTTCATTTTAATAGGTCCCATGGATCCAGAGTTATTAGAGGTTAAACAATTCTATTTACCGACTAAAACCTATGTTACACTTTCAAGGTTAAATTTTCGGGTCCTACTTAGACTTACGCTTGGACTTGGACATGGACCTTAAAGTACGACTTCTGATCTCTCCAATGGCACCCATTTTATTTTAATAGGTCAAATGGATCCGGAGTTATAAACGTTTAAACATTTTTGTTTACCGAAATTTGCTTGCTGTGTGATTCTGTTGGCCTGGTATTTGACAAAAAAATGTTGACGAGAATGTTGCATAGAAAAACTGTTTCTATGTGTGGGTGAATAAAACCTATTTTAACCTATTTTACACTTTTAAAGTTAAATTTTCGGGTCCTACTAGGAGTTACGCTTGGACTTGGACATGGACCTTAAAGTACGACTTCTGATCTCTCCAATGGCACCCATTTCATTTTAATAGGTCCGACGGATCCAGAGTTATTAGAGGTTAAACAATTCTATTTACCGACTAAAACCTATGTTACACTTTCAAGGTTAAATTTTCGGGTCCTACTTAGACTTACGCTTGGACTTGGACATGGACCTTAAAGTACGACTTCTGATCTCTCCAATGGCACCCATTTCATTTTGATAGGTCCGACGGATCCAGAGTTATTAGAGGTTAAACAATTCTATTTACCGACTAAAACCTATGTTACACTTTCAAGGTTAAATTTTCGGGTCCTACTTAGACTTACGCTTGGACTTGGACATGGACCTTAAAGTACGACTTCTGATCTCTCCAATGGCACCCATTTTATTTTAATAGGTCAAATGGATCCGGAGTTATAAACGTTTAAACATTTTTGTTTACCGAAATTTGCTTGCTGTGTGATTCTGTTGGCCTGGTATTTGACAAAAAAATGTTGACGAGAATGTTGCATAGAAAAACTGTTTCTATGTGTGGGTGAATAAAACCTATTTTAACCTATTTTACACTTTTAAAGTTAAATTTTCGGGTCCTACTAGGAGTTACGCTTGGACTTGGACACGGACCTTAAAGTACGACTTCTGATCTCTCCAATGGCACCCATTTCATTTTAATAGGTCCGACGGATCCAGAGTTATTAGAGGTTAAACAATTCTATTTACCGACTAAAACCTATGTTACACTTTCAAGGTTAAATTTTCGGGTCCTACTTAGACTTACGCTTGGACTTGGACATGGACCTTAAAGTACGACTTCTGATCTCTCCAATGGCACCCATTTCATTTTAATAGGTCCCATGGATCCAGAGTTATTAGAGGTTAAATAATTCTATTTACCGACTAAAACCTATGTTACACTTTCAAGGTTAAATTTTCGGGTCCTACTTAGACTTACGCTTGGACTTGGACATGGACCTTAAAGTACGACTTCTGATCTCTCCAATGGCACCCATTTCATTTCAATAGGTCCGACGGATCCAGAGTTATTTGAGGTTAAACATTTCTATTTACCGACTAAAACCTATTTTACACTTTCAAGGTTAAATTTTCGGGTCCTACTTAGACTTATGCTTGGACTTGGACATGGACCTTAAAGTACGACTTCTGATCTCTCCAATGGCATTCATTTCATTTCAATAGGTCCGACGGATCCAGAGTTATTAGAGGTTAAACATTTCTATTTACCGACTAAAACCTATATTACACTTTCAAGGTTAAATTTTCGGGTCCTACTTAGACTTACGCTTGGACTCGGACATGGACCTTAAAGTACGACTTCTGATCTTTTCAAAGGCACCCATTTTATTTTAATAGGTCAAATGGATCCGGAGTTATAAACGTTTAAACATTTTTGTTTACCGAAATTTGCTTGCTGTGTGATTCTGTTGGCCTGGTATTTGACAAAAAAATGTTGACGAGAATGTTGCATAGAAAAACTGTTTCTATGTGTGGGTGAATAAAACCTATTTTAACCTATTTTACACTTTTAAAGTTAAATTTTCGGGTCCTACTAGGAGTTACGCTTGGACTTGGACATGGACCTTAAAGTACGACTTCTGATCTCTCCAATGGCACCCATTTCATTTTAATAGGTCCCATGGATCCAGAGTTATTAGAGGTTAAACAATTCTATTTACCGACTAAAACCTATGTTACACTTTCAAGGTTAAATTTTCGGGTCCTACTTAGACTTACGCTTGGACTTGGACATGGACCTTAAAGTACGACTTCTGATCTCTCCAATGGCACCCATTTTATTTTAATAGGTCAAATGGATCCGGAGTTATAAACGTTTAAACATTTTTGTTTACCGAAATTTGCTTGCTGTGTGATTCTGTTGGCCTGGTATTTGACAAAAAAATGTTGACGAGAATGTTGCATAGAAAAACTGTTTCTATGTGTGGGTGAATAAAACCTATTTTAACCTATTTTACACTTTTAAAGTTAAATTTTCGGGTCCTACTAGGAGTTACGCTTGGACTTGGACATGGACCTTAAAGTACGACTTCTGATCTCTCCAATGGCACCCATTTCATTTTAATAGGTCCGACGGATCCAGAGTTATTAGAGGTTAAACAATTCTATTTACCGACTAAAACCTATGTTACACTTTCAAGGTTAAATTTTCGGGTCCTACTTAGACTTACGCTTGGACTTGGACATGGACCTTAAAGTACGACTTCTGATCTCTCCAATGGCACCCATTTCATTTTGATAGGTCCGACGGATCCAGAGTTATTAGAGGTTAAACAATTCTATTTACCGACTAAAACCTATGTTACACTTTCAAGGTTAAATTTTCGGGTCCTACTTAGACTTACGCTTGGACTTGGACATGGACCTTAAAGTACGACTTCTGATCTCTCCAATGGCACCCATTTTATTTTAATAGGTCAAATGGATCCGGAGTTATAAACGTTTAAACATTTTTGTTTACCGAAATTTGCTTGCTGTGTGATTCTGTTGGCCTGGTATTTGACAAAAAAATGTTGACGAGAATGTTGCATAGAAAAACTGTTTCTATGTGTGGGTGAATAAAACCTATTTTAACCTATTTTACACTTTTAAAGTTAAATTTTCGGGTCCTACTAGGAGTTACGCTTGGACTTGGACACGGACCTTAAAGTACGACTTCTGACCTCTCCAATGGCACCCATTTCATTTTAATAGGTCCCATGGATCCAGAGTTATTAGAGGTTAAACAATTCTATTTACCGCCTAAAACCTATGTTACACTTTCAAGGTTAAATTTTCGGGTCCTACTTAGACTTACGCTTGGACTTGGACATGGACCTTAAAGTACGACTTCTGATCTCTCCAATGGCACCCATTTCATTTTAATAGGTCCGACGGATCCAGAGTTATTAGAGGTTAAACAATTCTATTTACCGACTAAAACCTATGTTACACTTTCAAGGTTAAATTTTCGGGTCCTACTTAGACTTACGCTTGGACTTGGACATGGACCTTAAAGTACGACTTCTGATCTCTCCAATGGCACCCATTTTATTTTAATAGGTCAAATGGATCCGGAGTTATAAACGTTTAAACATTTTTGTTTACCGAAATTTGCTTGCTGTGTGATTCTGTTGGCCTGGTATTTGACAAAAAAATGTTGACGAGAATGTTGCATAGAAAAACTGTTTCTATGTGTGGGTGAATAAAACCTATTTTAACCTATTTTACACTTTTAATGTTAAATTTTCGGGTCCTACTAGGAGTTACGCTTGGACTTGGACATGGACCTTAAAGTACGACTTCTGATCTCTCCAATGGCACCCCTTTCATTTTAATAGGTCCCATGGATCCAGAGTTATTAGAGGTTAAACAATTCTATTTACCGACTAAAACCTATGTTACACTTTCAAGGTTAAATTTTCGGGTCCTACTTAGACTTACGCTTGGACTTGGACATGGACCTTAAAGTACGACTTCTGATCTCTCCAATGGCACCCATTTCATTTTAATAGGTCCGACGGATCCAGAGTTATTAGAGGTTAAACAATTCTATTTACCGACTAAAACCTATGTTACACTTTCAAGGTTAAATTTTCGGGTCCTACTTAGACTTACGCTTGGACTTGGACATGGACCTTAAAGTACGACTTCTGATCTCTCCAATGGCACCCATTTTATTTTAATAGGTCAAATGGATCCGGAGTTATAAACGTTTAAACATTTTTGTTTACCGAAATTTGCTTGCTGTGTGATTCTGTTGGCCTGGTATTTGACAAAAAAATGTTGACGAGAATGTTGCATAGAAAAACTGTTTCTATGTGTGGGTGAATAAAACCTATTTTAACCTATTTTACACTTTTAAAGTTAAATTTTCGGGTCCTACTAGGAGTTACGCTTGGACTTGGACATGGACCTTAAAGTACGACTTCTGATCTCTCCAATGGCACCCATTTCATTTTAATAGGTCCGACGGATCCAGAGTTATTAGAGGTTAAACAATTCTATTTACCGACTAAAACCTATGTTACACTTTCAAGGTTAAATTTTCGGGTCCTACTTAGACTTACGCTTGGACTTGGACATGGACCTTAAAGTACGACTTCTGATCTCTCCAATGGCACCCATTTCATTTTAATAGGTCCCATGGATCCAGAGTTATTAGAGGTTAAATAATTCTATTTACCGACTAAAACCTGTGTTACACTTTCAAGGTTAAATTTTCGGGTCCTACTTAGACTTACGCTTGGACTTGGACATGGACCTTAAAGTACGACTTCTGATCTCTCCAATGGCACCCATTTCATTTTAATAGGTCAAATGGATCCGGAGTTATAAACGTTTAAACATTTTTGTTTACCGAAATTTGCTTGCTGTGTGATTCTGTTGGCCTGGTATTTGACAAAAAAATGTTGACGAGAATGTTGCATAGAAAAACTGTTTCTATGTGTGGGTGAATAAAACCTATTTTAACCTATTTTACACTTTTAAAGTTAAATTTTCGGGTCCTACTAGGAGTTACGCTTGGACTTGGACATGGACCTTAAGTACGACTTCTGATCTCTCCAATGGCACCCATTTCATTTTAATAGGTCCCATGGATCCAGAGTTATTAGAGGTTAAACAATTCTATTTACCGCCTAAAACATATTTTACACTTTCATGGTTAAATTTTCGGGTCCTACTTAGACTTACGCTTGGACTTGGACGTGGACCTTAAAGTACGACTTCTGATCTCTCCAATGGCACCCATTTCATTTTAATAGGTCCCATGGATCCAGAGTTATTAGAGGTTAAACAATTCTATTTACCGACTAAAACCTATTTTACACTTTCATGGTTAAATTTTCGGGTCCTACTTAGACTTACGCTTGGACTTGGACATGGACCTTAAAGTACGACTTCTGATCTTTTCAATGGCACCCATTTTATTTTAATAGGTCAAATGGATCCGGAGTTATAAACGTTTAAACATTTTTGTTTACCGAAATTTGCTTGCTGTGTGATTCTGTTGGCCTGGTATTTGACAAAAAAATGTTGACGAGAATGTTGCATAGAAAAACTGTTTCTATGTGTGGGTGAATAAAACCTATTTTAACCTATTTTACACTTTTAAAGTTAAATTTTCGGGTCCTACTAGGAGTTACGCTTGGACTTGGACATGGACCTTAAAGTACGACTTCTGATCTCTCCAATGGCACCCCTTTCATTTTAATAGGTCCCATGGATCCAGAGTTATTAGAGGTTAAACAATTCTATTTACCGACTAAAACCTATGTTACACTTTCAAGGTTAAATTTTCGGGTCCTACTTAGACTTACGCTTGGACTTGGACATGGACCTTAAAGTACGACTTCTGATCTCTCCAATGGCACCCATTTCATTTTAATAGGTCCGACGGATCCAGAGTTATTAGAGGTTAAACAATTCTATTTACCGACTAAAACCTATGTTACACTTTCAAGGTTAAATTTTCGGGTCCTACTTAGACTTACGCTTGGACTTGGACATGGACCTTAAAGTACGACTTCTGATCTCTCCAATGGCACCCATTTCATTTTAATAGGTCAAATGGATCCGGAGTTATAAACGTTTAAACATTTTTGTTTACCGAAATTTGCTTGCTGTGTGATTCTGTTGGATTGGTATTTGACAAAAAAATGTTGACGAGAATGTTGCATAGAAAAACTGTTTCTATGTGTGGGTGAATAAAACCTATTTTAACCTATTTTACACTTTTAAAGTTAAATTTTCGGGTCCTACTAGGAGTTACGCTTGGACTTGGACATGGACCTTAAAGTACGACTTCTGATCTCTCCAATGGCACCCATTTCATTTTAATAGGTCCGACGGATCCAGAGTTATTAGAGGTTAAACAATTCTATTTACCGACTAAAACCTATGTTACACTTTCAAGGTTAAATTTTCGGGTCCTACTTAGACTTACGCTTGGACTTGGACATGGACCTTAAAGTACGACTTCTGATCTCTCCAATGGCACCCATTTTATTTTAATATGTCAAATGGATCCGGAGTTATAAACGTTTAAACATTTTTGTTTACCGAAATTTGCTTGCTGTGTGATTCTGTTGGCCTGGTATTTGACAAAAAAATGTTGACGAGAATGTTGCATAGAAAAACTGTTTCTATGTGTGGGTGAATAAAACCTATTTTAACCTATTTTACACTTTTAAAGTTAAATTTTCGGGTCCTACTTAGACTTACGCTTGGACTTGGACATGGACCTTAAAGTACGACTTCTGATCTCTCCAATGGCACCCATTTCATTTTAATAGGTCCGACGGATCCAGAGTTATTAGAGGTTAAACAATTCTATTTACCGACTAAAACCTATGTTACACTTTCAAGGTTAAATTTTCGGGTCCTACTTAGACTTACGCTTGGACTTGGACATGGACTTTAAAGTACGACTTCTGATCTCTCCAATGGCACCCATTTCATTTTAATAGGTCAAATGGATCCGGAGTTATAAACGTTTAAACATTTTTGTTTACCGAAATTTGCTTGCTGTGTGATTCTGTTGGCCTGGTATTTGACAAAAAAATGTTGACGAGAATGTTGCATAGAAAAACTGTTTCTATGTGTGGGTGAATAAAACCTATTTTAACCTATTTTACACTTTTAAAGTTAAATTTTCGGGTCCTACTTAGACTTACGCTTGGACTTGGACATGGACCTTAAAGTACGACTTCTGATCTCTCCAATGGCACCCATTTCATTTTAATAGGTCCGACGGATCCAGAGTTATTAGAGGTTAAACAATTCTATTTACCGACTAAAACCTATGTTACACTTTCAAGGTTAAATTTTCGGGTCCTACTTAGACTTACGCTTGGACTTGGACATGGACCTTAAAGTACGACTTCTGATCTCTCCAATGGCACCCATTTCATTTTAATAGGTCAAATGGATCCGGAGTTATAAACGTTTAAACATTTTTGTTTACCGAAATTTGCTTGCTGTGTGATTCTGTTGGCCTGGTATTTGACAAAAAAATGTTGACGAGAATGTTGCATAGAAAAACTGTTTCTATGTGTGGGTGAATAAAACCTATTTTAACCTATTTTACACTTTTAAAGTTAAATTTTCGGGTCCTACTAGGAGTTACGCTTGGACTTGGACATGGACCTTAAGTACGACTTCTGATCTCTCCAATGGCACCCATTTCATTTTAATAGGTCCCATGGATCCAGAGTTATTAGAGGTTAAACAATTCTATTTACCGCCTAAAACATATTTTACACTTTCATGGTTAAATTTTCGGGTCCTACTTAGACTTACGCTTGGACTTGGACGTGGACCTTAAAGTACGACTTCTGATCTCTCCAATGGCACCCATTTCATTTTAATAGGTCCCATGGATCCAGAGTTATTAGAGGTTAAACAATTCTATTTACCGACTAAAACCTATTTTACACTTTCATGGTTAAATTTTCGGGTCCTACTTAGACTTACGCTTGGACTTGGACATGGACCTTAAAGTACGACTTCTGATCTTTTCAATGGCACCCATTTTATTTTAATAGGTCAAATGGATCCGGAGTTATAAACGTTTAAACATTTTTGTTTACCGAAATTTGCTTGCTGTGTGATTCTGTTGGCCTGGTATTTGACAAAAAAATGTTGACGAGAATGTTGCATAGAAAAACTGTTTCTATGTGTGGGTGAATAAAACCTATTTTAACCTATTTTACACTTTTAAAGTTAAATTTTCGGGTCCTACTAGGAGTTACGCTTGGACTTGGACATGGACCTTAAAGGACGACTTCTGATCTCTCCAATGGCACCCCTTTCATTTTAATAGGTCCCATGGATCCAGAGTTATTAGAGGTTAAACAATTCTATTTACCGACTAAAACCTATGTTACACTTTCAAGGTTAAATTTTCGGGTCCTACTTAGACTTACGCTTGGACTTGGACATGGACCTTAAAGTACGACTTCTGATCTCTCCAATGGCACCCATTTCATTTTAATAGGTCCGACGGATCCAGAGTTATTAGAGGTTAAACAATTCTATTTACCGACTAAAACCTATGTTACACTTTCAAGGTTAAATTTTCGGGTCCTACTTAGACTTACGCTTGGACTTGGACATGGACCTTAAAGTACGACTTCTGATCTCTCCAATGGCACCCATTTTATTTTAATAGGTCAAATGGATCCGGAGTTATAAACGTTTAAACATTTTTGTTTACCGAAATTTGCTTGCTGTGTGATTCTGTTGGATTGGTATTTGACAAAAAAATGTTGACGAGAATGTTGCATAGAAAAACTGTTTCTATGTGTGGGTGAATAAAACCTATTTTAACCTATTTTACACTTTTAAAGTTAAATTTTCGGGTCCTACTAGGAGTTACGCTTGGACTTGGACATGGACCTTAAAGTACGACTTCTGATCTCTCCAATGGCACCCATTTCATTTTAATAGGTCCGACGGATCCAGAGTTATTAGAGGTTAAACAATTCTATTTACCGACTAAAACCTATGTTACACTTTCAAGGTTAAATTTTCGGGTCCTACTTAGACTTACGCTTGGACTTGGACATGGACCTTAAAGTACGACTTCTGATCTCTCCAATGGCACCCATTTCATTTTAATAGGTCAAATGGATCCGGAGTTATAAACGTTTAAACATTTTTGTTTACCGAAATTTGCTTGCTGTGTGATTCTGTTGGCCTGGTATTTGACAAAAAAATGTTGACGAGAATGTTGCATAGAAAAACTGTTTCTATGTGTGGGTGAATAAAACCTATTTTAACCTATTTTACACTTTTAAAGTTAAATTTTCGGGTCCTACTAGGAGTTACGCTTGGACTTGGACATGGACCTTAAAGTACGACTTCTGATCTCTCCAATGGCACCCATTTCATTGTAATAGGTCCCATGGATCCAGAGTTATTAGAGGTTAAACAATTCTATTTACCGACTAAAACCTATGTTACACTTTCAAGGTTAAATTTTCGGGTCCTACTTAGACTTACGCTTGGACTTGGACATGGACCTTAAAGTACGACTTCTGATCTCTCCAATGGCACCCATTTCATTTTAATAGGTCCCATGGATCCAGAGTTATTAGAGGTTAAATAATTCTATTTACCGACTAAAACCTATGTTACACTTTCAAGGTTAAATTTTCGGGTCCTACTTAGACTTACGCTTGGACTTGGACATGGACCTTAAAGTACGACTTCTGATCTCTCCAATGGCACCCATTTCATTTTAATAGGTCCCATGGATCCAGAGTTATTAGAGGTTAAACAATTCTATTTACCGACTAAAACCTATGTTACACTTTCAAGGTTAAATTTTCGGGTCCTACTTAGACTTACGCTTGGACTTGGACATGGACCTTAAAGTACGACTTCTGATCTCTCCAATGGCACCCATTTCATTTTAATAGGTCCGACGGATCCAGAGTTATTAGAGGTTAAACAATTCTATTTACCGACTAAAACCTATGTTACACTTTCAAGGTTAAATTTTCGGGTCCTACTTAGACTTACGCTTGGACTTGGACATGGACCTTAAAGTACGACTTCTGATCTCTCCAATGGCACCCATTTCATTGTAATAAGTCAAATGGATCCGGAGTTATAAACGTTTAAACATTTTTGTTTACCGAAATTTGCTTGCTGTGTGATTCTGTTGGCCTGGTATTTGACAAAAAAATGTTGACGAGAATGTTGCATAGAAAAACTGTTTCTATGTGTGGGTGAATAAAACCTATTTTAACCTATTTTACACTTTTAAAGTTAAATTTTCGGGTCCTACTAGGAGTTACGCTTGGACTTGGACATGGACCTTAAAGTACGACTTCTGATCTCTCCAATGGCACCCATTTCATTTTAATAGGTCCGACGGATCCAGAGTTATTAGAGGTTAAACAATTCTATTTACCGCCTAAAACCTATTTTACACTTTCATGGTTAAATTTTCGGGTCCTACTTACCTTACGCTTGGACTTGGACATGGACCTTAAAGTACGACTTCTGATCTCTCCAATGGCACCCATTTCATTTTAATAGGTCCCATGGATCCAGAGTTATTAGAGGTTAAACAATTCTATTTACCGACTAAAACCTATGTTACACTTTCAAGGTTAAATTTTCGGGTCCTACTTAGACTTACGCTTGGACTTGGACATGGACCTTAAAGTACGACTTCTGATCTCTCCAATGGCACCCATTTCATTTTAATAGGTCCGACGGATCCAGAGTTATTAGAGGTTAAACAATTCTATTTACCGACTAAAACCTATGTTACACTTTCAAGGTTAAATTTTCGGGTCCTACTTAGACTTACGCTTGGACTTGGACATGGACCTTAAAGTACGACTTCTGATCTCTCCAATGGCACCCATTTTATTTTAATATGTCAAATGGATCCGGAGTTATAAACGTTTAAACATTTTTGTTTACCGAAATTTGCTTGCTGTGTGATTCTGTTGGCCTGGTATTTGACAAAAAAATGTTGACGAGAATGTTGCATAGAAAAACTGTTTCTATGTGTGGGTGAATAAAACCTATTTTAACCTATTTTACACTTTTAAAGTTAAATTTTCGGGTCCTACTTAGACTTACGCTTGGACTTGGACATGGACCTTAAAGTACGACTTCTGATCTCTCCAATGGCACCCATTTCATTTTAATAGGTCCGACGGATCCAGAGTTATTAGAGGTTAAACAATTCTATTTACCGACTAAAACCTATGTTACACTTTCAAGGTTAAATTTTCGGGTCCTACTTAGACTTACGCTTGGACTTGGACATGGACTTTAAAGTACGACTTCTGATCTCTCCAATGGCACCCATTTCATTTTAATAGGTCAAATGGATCCGGAGTTATAAACGTTTAAACATTTTTGTTTACCGAAATTTGCTTGCTGTGTGATTCTGTTGGCCTGGTATTTGACAAAAAAATGTTGACGAGAATGTTGCATAGAAAAACTGTTTCTATGTGTGGGTGAATAAAACCTATTTTAACCTATTTTACACTTTTAAAGTTAAATTTTCGGGTCCTACTAGGAGTTACGCTTGGACTTGGACATGGACCTTAAGTACGACTTCTGATCTCTCCAATGGCACCCATTTCATTTTAATAGGTCCCATGGATCCAGAGTTATTAGAGGTTAAACAATTCTATTTACCGCCTAAAACATATTTTACACTTTCATGGTTAAATTTTCGGGTCCTACTTAGACTTACGCTTGGACTTGGACGTGGACCTTAAAGTACGACTTCTGATCTCTCCAATGGCACCCATTTCATTTTAATAGGTCCCATGGATCCAGAGTTATTAGAGGTTAAACAATTCTATTTACCGACTAAAACCTATTTTACACTTTCATGGTTAAATTTTCGGGTCCTACTTAGACTTACGCTTGGACTTGGACATGGACCTTAAAGTACGACTTCTGATCTTTTCAATGGCACCCATTTTATTTTAATAGGTCAAATGGATCCGGAGTTATAAACGTTTAAACATTTTTGTTTACCGAAATTTGCTTGCTGTGTGATTCTGTTGGCCTGGTATTTGACAAAAAAATGTTGACGAGAATGTTGCATAGAAAAACTGTTTCTATGTGTGGGTGAATAAAACCTATTTTAACCTATTTTACACTTTTAAAGTTAAATTTTCGGGTCCTACTAGGAGTTACGCTTGGACTTGGACATGGACCTTAAAGTACGACTTCTGATCTCTCCAATGGCACCCCTTTCATTTTAATAGGTCCCATGGATCCAGAGTTATTAGAGGTTAAACAATTCTATTTACCGACTAAAACCTATGTTACACTTTCAAGGTTAAATTTTCGGGTCCTACTTAGACTTACGCTTGGACTTGGACATGGACCTTAAAGTACGACTTCTGATCTCTCCAATGGCACCCATTTCATTTTAATAGGTCCGACGGATCCAGAGTTATTAGAGGTTAAACAATTCTATTTACCGACTAAAACCTATGTTACACTTTCAAGGTTAAATTTTCGGGTCCTACTTAGACTTACGCTTGGACTTGGACATGGACCTTAAAGTACGACTTCTGATCTCTCCAATGGCACCCATTTTATTTTAATAGGTCAAATGGATCCGGAGTTATAAACGTTTAAACATTTTTGTTTACCGAAATTTGCTTGCTGTGTGATTCTGTTGGATTGGTATTTGACAAAAAAATGTTGACGAGAATGTTGCATAGAAAAACTGTTTCTATGTGTGGGTGAATAAAACCTATTTTAACCTATTTTACACTTTTAAAGTTAAATTTTCGGGTCCTACTAGGAGTTACGCTTGGACTTGGACATGGACCTTAAAGTACGACTTCTGATCTCTCCAATGGCACCCATTTCATTTTAATAGGTCCGACGGATCCAGAGTTATTAGAGGTTAAACAATTCTATTTACCGACTAAAACCTATGTTACACTTTCAAGGTTAAATTTTCGGGTCCTACTTAGACTTACGCTTGGACTTGGACATGGACCTTAAAGTACGACTTCTGATCTCTCCAATGGCACCCATTTCATTTTAATAGGTCAAATGGATCCGGAGTTATAAACGTTTAAACATTTTTGTTTACCGAAATTTGCTTGCTGTGTGATTCTGTTGGCCTGGTATTTGACAAAAAAATGTTGACGAGAATGTTGCATAGAAAAACTGTTTCTATGTGTGGGTGAATAAAACCTATTTTAACCTATTTTACACTTTTAAAGTTAAATTTTCGGGTCCTACTAGGAGTTACGCTTGGACTTGGACATGGACCTTAAAGTACGACTTCTGATCTCTCCAATGGCACCCCTTTCATTTTAATAGGTCCCATGGATCCAGAGTTATTAGAGGTTAAACAATTCTATTTACCGACTAAAACCTATGTTACACTTTCAAGGTTAAATTTTCGGGTCCTACTTAGACTTACGCTTGGACTTGGACATGGACCTTAAAGTACGACTTCTGATCTCTCCAATGGCACCCATTTCATTTTAATAGGTCCGACGGATCCAGAGTTATTAGAGGTTAAACAATTCTATTTACCGACTAAAACCTATGTTACACTTTCAAGGTTAAATTTTCGGGTCCTACTTAGACTTACGCTTGGACTTGGACATGGACCTTAAAGTACGACTTCTGATCTCTCCAATGGCACCCATTTTATTTTAATAGGTCAAATGGATCCGGAGTTATAAACGTTTAAACATTTTTGTTTACCGAAATTTGCTTGCTGTGTGATACTGTTGACCTGGTATTTGACAAAAAAATGTTGACGAGAATGTTGCATAGAAAAACTGTTTCTATGTGTGGGTGAATAAAACCTATTTTAACCTATTTTACACTTTTAAAGTTAAATTTTCGGGTCCTACTAGGAGTTACGCTTGGACTTGGACATGGACCTTAAAGTACGACTTCTGATCTCTCCAATGGCACCCATTTCATTTTAATAGGTCCGACGGATCCAGAGTTATTAGAGGTTAAACAATTCTATTTACCGACTAAAACCTATGTTACACTTTCAAGGTTAAATTTTCGGGTCCTACTTAGACTTACGCTTGGACTTGGACATGGACCTTAAAGTACGACTTCTGATCTCTCCAATGGCACCCATTTCATTTTAATAGGTCAAATGGATCCGGAGTTATAAACGTTTAAACATTTTTGTTTACCGAAATTTGCTTGCTGTGTGATTCTGTTGGCCTGGTATTTGACAAAAAAATGTTGACGAGAATGTTGCATAGAAAAACTGTTTCTATGTGTGGGTGAATAAAACCTATTTTAACCTATTTTACACTTTTAAAGTTAAATTTTCGGGTCCTACTAGGAGTTACGCTTGGACTTGGACATGGACCTTAAAGTACGACTTCTGATCTCTCCAATGGCACCCATTTCATTTTAATAGGTCCCATGGATCCAGAGTTATTAGAGGTTAAACAATTCTATTTACCGACTAAAACCTATGTTACACTTTCAAGGTTAAATTTTCGGGTCCTACTTAGACTTACGCTTGGACTTGGACATGGACCTTAAAGTACGACTTCTGATCTCTCCAATGGCACCCATTTCATTTTAATAGGTCCCATGGATCCAGAGTTATTAGAGGTTAAATAATTCTATTTACCGACTAAAACCTATGTTACACTTTCAAGGTTAAATTTTCGGGTCCTACTTAGACTTACGCTTGGACTTGGACATGGACCTTAAAGTACGACTTCTGATCTCTCCAATGGCACCCATTTCATTTTAATAGGTCCCATGGATCCAGAGTTATTAGAGGTTAAACAATTCTATTTACCGACTAAAACCTATGTTACACTTTCAAGGTTAAATTTTCGGGTCCTACTTAGACTTACGCTTGGACTTGGACATGGACCTTAAAGTACGACTTCTGATCTCTCCAATGGCACCCATTTCATTTTAATACGTCCGACGGATCCAGAGTTATTAGAGGTTAAACAATTCTATTTACCGACTAAAACCTATGTTACACTTTCAAGGTTAAATTTTCGGGTCCTACTTAGACTTACGCTTGGACTTGGACATGGACCTTAAAGTACGACTTCTGATCTCTCCAATGGCACCCATTTCATTTTAATAGGTCAAATGGATCCGGAGTTATAAACGTTTAAACATTTTTGTTTACCGAAATTTGCTTGCTGTGTGATTCTGTTGGCCTGGTATTTGACAAAAAAATGTTGACGAGAATGTTGCATAGAAAAACTGTTTCTATGTGTGGGTGAATAAAACCTATTTTAACCTATTTTACACTTTTAAAGTTAAATTTTCGGGTCCTACTAGGAGTTACGCTTGGACTTGGACATGGACCTTAAGTACGACTTCTGATCTCTCCAATGGCACCCATTTCATTTTAATAGGTCCGACGGATCCAGAGTTATTAGAGGTTAAACAATTCTATTTACCGCCTAAAACATATTTTACACTTTCATGGTTAAATTTTCGGATCCTACTTAGACTTACGCTTGGACTTGGACGTGGACCTTAAAGTACGACTTCTGATCTCTCCAATGGCACCCATTTCATTTTAATAGGTCCCATGGATCCAGAGTTATTAGAGGTTAAATAATTCTATTTACCGCCTAAAACCTATTTTACACTTTCATGGTTAAATTTTCGGGTCCTACTTAGACTTACGCTTGGACTTGGACATGGACCTTAAAGTACGACTTCTGATCTTTTCAATGGCACCCATTTTATTTTAATAGGTCAAATGGATCCGGAGTTATAAACGTTTAAACATTTTTGTTTACCGAAATTTGCTTGCTGTGTGATTCTGTTGGCCTGGTATTTGACAAAAAAATGTTGACGAGAATGTTGCATAGAAAAACTGTTTCTATGTGTGGGTGAATAAAACCTATTTTAACCTATTTTACACTTTTAAAGTTAAATTTTCGGGTCCTACTAGGAGTTACGCTTGGACTTGGACATGGACCTTAAAGTACGACTTCTGATCTCTCCAATGGCACCCCTTTCATTTTAATAGGTCCCATGGATCCAGAGTTATTAGAGGTTAAACAATTCTATTTACCGACTAAAACCTATGTTACACTTTCAAGGTTAAATTTTCGGGTCCTACTTAGACTTACGCTTGGACTTGGACATGGACCTTAAAGTACGACTTCTGATCTCTCCAATGGCACCCATTTCATTTTAATAGGTCCGACGGATCCAGAGTTATTAGAGGTTAAACAATTCTATTTACCGACTAAAACCTATGTTACACTTTCAAGGTTAAATTTTCGGGTCCTACTTAGACTTACGCTTGGACTTGGACATGGACCTTAAAGTACGACTTCTGATCTCTCCAATGGCACCCATTTTATTTTAATAGGTCAAATGGATCCGGAGTTATAAACGTTTAAACATTTTTGTTTACCGAAATTTGCTTGCTGTGTGATTCTGTTGACCTGGTATTTGACAAAAAAATGTTGACGAGAATGTTGCATAGAAAAACTGTTTCTATGTGTGGGTGAATAAAACCTATTTTAACCTATTTTACACTTTTAAAGTTAAATTTTCGGGTCCTACTAGGAGTTACGCTTGGACTTGGACATGGACCTTAAAGTACGACTTCTGATCTCTCCAATGGCACCCATTTCATTTTAATAGGTCCGACGGATCCAGAGTTATTAGAGGTTAAACAATTCTATTTACCGACTAAAACCTATGTTACACTTTCAAGGTTAAATTTTCGGGTCCTACTTAGACTTACGCTTGGACTTGGACATGGACCTTAAAGTACGACTTCTGATCTCTCCAATGGCACCCATTTCATTTTAATAGGTCCAATGGATCCGGAGTTATAAACGTTTAAACATTTTTGTTTACCGAAATTTGCTTGCTGTGTGATTCTGTTGGCCTGGTATTTGACAAAAAAATGTTGACGAGAATGTTGCATAGAAAAACTGTTTCTATGTGTGGGTGAATAAAACCTATTTTAACCTATTTTACACTTTTAAAGTTAAATTTTCGGGTCCTACTAGGAGTTACGCTTGGACTTGGACATGGACCTTAAAGTACGACTTCTGATCTCTCCAATGGCACCCATTTCATTTTAATAGGTCCCATGGATCCAGAGTTATTAGAGGTTAAACAATTCTATTTACCGACTAAAACCTATGTTACACTTTCAAGGTTAAATTTTCGGGTCCTACTTAGACTTACGCTTGGACTTGGACATGGACCTTAAAGTACGACTTCTGATCTCTCCAATGGCACCCATTTCATTTTAATAGGTCCCATGGATCCAGAGTTATTAGAGGTTAAACAATTCTATTTACCGACTAAAACCTATGTTACACTTTCAAGGTTAAATTTTCGGGTCCTACTTAGACTTACGCTTGGACTTGGACATGGACCTTAAAGTACGACTTCTGATCTCTCCAATGGCACCCATTTCATTTTAATAGGTCCGACGGATCCAGAGTTATTAGAGGTTAAACAATTCTATTTACCGACTAAAACCTATGTTACACTTTCAAGGTTAAATTTTCGGGTCCTACTTAGACTTACGCTTGGACTTGGACATGGACCTTAAAGTACGACTTCTGATCTCTCCAATGGCACCCATTTCATTTTAATAGGTCAAATGGATCCGGAGTTATAAACGTTTAAACATTTTTGTTTACCGAAATTTGCTTGCTGTGTGATTCTGTTGGCCTGGTATTTGACAAAAAAATGTTGACGAGAATGTTGCATAGAAAAACTGTTTCTATGTGTGGGTGAATAAAACCTATTTTAACCTATTTTACACTTTTAAAGTTAAATTTTCGGGTCCTACTAGGAGTTACGCTTGGACTTGGACATGGACCTTAAGTACGACTTCTGATCTCTCCAATAGCACCCATTTCATTTTAATAGGTCCCATGGATCCAGAGTTATTAGAGGTTAAACAATTCTATTTACCGCCTAAAACATATTTTACACTTTCATGGTTAAATTTTCGGGTCCTACTTAGACTTACGCTTGGACTTGGACGTGGACCTTAAAGTACGACTTCTGATCTCTCCAATGGCACCCATTTCATTTTAATAGGTCCCATGGATCCAGAGTTATTAGAGGTTAAATAATTCTATTTACCGCCTAAAACCTATTTTACACTTTCATGGTTAAATTTTCGGGTCCTACTTAGACTTACGCTTGGACTTGGACATGGACCTTAAAGTACGACTTCTGATCTCTCCAATGGCACCCATTTTATTTTAATAGGTCAAATGGATCCGGAGTTATAAACGTTTAAACATTTTTGTTTACCGAAATTTGCTTGCTGTGTGATTCTGTTGGCCTGGTATTTGACAAAAAAATGTTGACGAGAATGTTGCATAGAAAAACTGTTTCTATGTGTGGGTGAATAAAACCTATTTTAACCTATTTTACACTTTTAAAGTTAAATTTTCGGGTCCTACTAGGAGTTACGCTTGGACTTGGACATGGACCTTAAAGTACGACTTCTGATCTCTCCAATGGCACCCATTTCATTTTAATAGGTCCCATGGATCCAGAGTTATTAGAGGTTAAACAATTCTATTTACCGACTAAAACCTATGTTACACTTTCAAGGTTAAATTTTCGGGTCCTACTTAGACTTACGCTTGGACTTGGACATGGACCTTAAAGTACGACTTCTGATCTCTCCAATGGCACCCCTTTCATTTTAATAGGTCCCATGGATCCAGAGTTATTAGAGGTTAAACAATTCTATTTACCGACTAAAACCTATGTTACACTTTCAAGGTTAAATTTTCGGGTCCTACTTAGACTTACGCTTGGACTTGGACATGGACCTTAAAGTACGACTTCTGATCTCTCCAATGGCACCCATTTCATTTTAATAGGTCCGACGGATCCAGAGTTATTAGAGGTTAAACAATTCTATTTACCGACTAAAACCTATGTTACACTTTCAAGGTTAAATTTTCGGGTCCTACTTAGACTTACGCTTGGACTTGGACATGGACCTTAAAGTACGACTTCTGATCTCTCCAATGGCACCCATTTCATTTTAATAGGTCAAATGGATCCGGAGTTATAAACGTTTAAACATTTTTGTTTACCGAAATTTGCTTGCTGTGTGATTCTGTTGGCCTGGTATTTGACAAAAAAATGTTGACGAGAATGTTGCATAGAAAAACTGTTTCTATGTGTGGGTGAATAAAACCTATTTTAACCTATTTTACACTTTTAAAGTTAAATTTTCGGGTCCTACTAGGAGTTACGCTTGGACTTGGACATGGACCTTAAGTACGACTTCTGATCTCTCCAATAGCACCCATTTCATTTTAATAGGTCCCATGGATCCAGAGTTATTAGAGGTTAAACAATTCTATTTACCGCCTAAAACATATTTTACACTTTCATGGTTAAATTTTCGGGTCCTACTTAGACTTACGCTTGGACTTGGACATGGACCTTAAAGTACGACTTCTGATCTCTCCAATGGCACCCATTTCATTTTAATAGGTCCCATGGATCCAGAGTTATTAGAGGTTAAATAATTCTATTTACCGCCTAAAACCTATTTTACACTTTCATGGTTAAATTTTCGGGTCCTACTTAGACTTACGCTTGGACTTGGACATGGACCTTAAAGTACGACTTCTGATCTTTTCAATGGCACCCATTTTATTTTAATAGGTCAAATGGATCCGGAGTTATAAACGTTTAAACATTTTTGTTTACCGAAATTTGCTTGCTGTGTGATTCTGTTGGCCTGGTATTTGACAAAAAAATGTTGACGAGAATGTTGCATAGAAAAACTGTTTCTATGTGTGGGTGAATAAAACCTATTTTAACCTATTTTACACTTTTAAAGTTAAATTTTCGGGTCCTACTAGGAGTTACGCTTGGACTTGGACATGGACCTTAAAGTACGACTTCTGATCTCTCCAATGGCACCCCTTTCATTTTAATAGGTCCCATGGATCCAGAGTTATTAGAGGTTAAACAATTCTATTTACCGACTAAAACCTATGTTACACTTTCAAGGTTAAATTTTCGGGTCCTACTTAGACTTACGCTTGGACTTGGACATGGACCTTAAAGTACGACTTCTGATCTCTCCAATGGCACCCATTTCATTTTAATAGGTCAAATGGATCCGGAGTTATAAACGTTTAAACATTTTTGTTTACCGAAATTTGCTTGCTGTGTGATTCTGTTGGCCTGGTATTTGACAAAAAAATGTTGACGAGAATGTTGCATAGAAAAACTGTTTCTATGTGTGGGTGAATAAAACCTATTTTAACCTATTTTACACTTTTAAAGTTAAATTTTCGGGTCCTACTAGGAGTTACGCTTGGACTTGGACATGGACCTTAAAGTACGACTTCTGATCTCTCCAATGGCACCCATTTCATTTTAATAGGTCCCATGGATCCAGAGTTATTAGAGGTTAAACAATTCTATTTACCGACTAAAACCTATGTTACACTTTCAAGGTTAAATTTTCGGGTCCTACTTAGACTTACGCTTGGACTTGGACATGGACCTTAAAGTACGACTTCTGATCTCTCCAATGGCACCCATTTCATTTTAATAGGTCCCATGGATCCAGAGTTATTAGAGGTTAAACAATTCTATTTACCGACTAAAACCTATGTTACACTTTCAAGGTTAAATTTTCGGGTCCTACTTAGACTTACGCTTGGACTTGGACATGGACCTTAAAGTACGACTTCTGATCTCTCCAATGGCACCCATTTCATTTTAATAGGTCCGACGGATCCAGAGTTATTAGAGGTTAAACAATTCTATTTACCGACTAAAACCTATGTTACACTTTCAAGGTTAAATTTTCGGGTCCTACTTAGACTTACGCTTGGACTTGGACATGGACCTTAAAGTACGACTTCTGATCTCTCCAATGGCACCCATTTCATTTTAATAGGTCAAATGGATCCGGAGTTATAAACGTTTAAACATTTTTGTTTACCGAAATTTGCTTGCTGTGTGATTCTGTTGGCCTGGTATTTGACAAAAAAATGTTGACGAGAATGTTGCATAGAAAAACTGTTTCTATGTGTGGGTGAATAAAACCTATTTTAACCTATTTTACACTTTTAAAGTTAAATTTTCGGGTCCTACTAGGAGTTACGCTTGGACTTGGACATGGACCTTAAGTACGACTTCTGATCTCTCCAATAGCACCCATTTCATTTTAATAGGTCCCATGGATCCAGAGTTATTAGAGGTTAAACAATTCTATTTACCGCCTAAAACATATTTTACACTTTCATGGTTAAATTTTCGGGTCCTACTTAGACTTACGCTTGGACTTGGACGTGGACCTTAAAGTACGACTTCTGATCTCTCCAATGGCACCCATTTCATTTTAATAGGTCCCATGGATCCAGAGTTATTAGAGGTTAAATAATTCTATTTACCGCCTAAAACCTATTTTACACTTTCATGGTTAAATTTTCGGGTCCTACTTAGACTTACGCTTGGACTTGGACATGGACCTTAAAGTACGACTTCTGATCTTTTCAATGGCACCCATTTTATTTTAATAGGTCAAATGGATCCGGAGTTATAAACGTTTAAACATTTTTGTTTACCGAAATTTGCTTGCTGTGTGATTCTGTTGGCCTGGTATTTGACAAAAAAATGTTGACGAGAATGTTGCATAGAAAAACTGTTTCTATGTGTGGGTGAATAAAACCTATTTTAACCTATTTTACACTTTTAAAGTTAAATTTTCGGGTCCTACTAGGAGTTACGCTTGGACTTGGACATGGACCTTAAAGTACGACTTCTGATCTCTCCAATGGCACCCCTTTCATTTTAATAGGTCCCATGGATCCAGAGTTATTAGAGGTTAAACAATTCTATTTACCGACTAAAACCTATGTTACACTTTCAAGGTTAAATTTTCGGGTCCTACTTAGACTTACGCTTGGACTTGGACATGGACCTTAAAGTACGACTTCTGATCTCTCCAATGGCACCCATTTCATTTTAATAGGTCAGACGGATCCAGAGTTATTAGAGGTTAAACAATTCTATTTACCGACTAAAACCTATGTTACACTTTCAAGGTTAAATTTTCGGGTCCTACTTAGACTTACGCTTGGACTTGGACATGGACCTTAAAGTACGACTTCTGATCTCTCCAATGGCACCCATTTTATTTTAATAGGTCAAATGGATCCGGAGTTATAAACGTTTAAACATTTTTGTTTACCGAAATTTGCTTGATGTGTGATTCTGTTGGCCTGGTATTTGACAAAAAAATGTTGACGAGAATGTTGCATAGAAAAACTGTTTCTATGTGTGGGTGAATAAAACCTATTTTAACCTATTTTACACTTTTAAAGTTAAATTTTCGGGTCCTACTAGGAGTTACGCTTGGACTTGGACATGGACCTTAAAGTACGACTTCTGATCTCTCCAATGGCACCCCTTTCATTTTAATAGGTCCCATGGATCCAGAGTTATTAGAGGTTAAACAATTCTATTTACCGACTAAAACCTATGTTACACTTTCAAGGTTAAATTTTCGGGTCCTACTTAGACTTACGCTTGGACTTGGACATGGACCTTAAAGTACGACTTCTGATCTCTCCAATGGCACCCATTTCATTTTAATAGGTCCGACGGATCCAGAGTTATTAGAGGTTAAACAATTCTATTTACCGACTAAAACCTATGTTACACTTTCAAGGTTAAATTTTCGGGTCCTACTTAGACTTACGCTTGGACTTGGACATGGACCTTAAAGTACGACTTCTGATCTCTCCAATGGCACCCATTTTATTTTAATAGGTCAAATGGATCCGGAGTTATAAACGTTTAAACATTTTTGTTTACCGAAATTTGCTTGCTGTGTGATTCTGTTGGCCTGGTATTTGACAAAAAAATGTTGACGAGAATGTTGCATAGAAAAACTGTTTCTATGTGTGGGTGAATAAAACCTATTTTAACCTATTTTACACTTTTAAAGTTAAATTTTCGGGTCCTACTAGGAGTTACGCTTGGACTTGGACCTTAAAGTACGACTTCTGATCTCTCCAATGGCACCCATTTCATTTTAATAGGTCCCATGGATCCAGAGTTATTAGAGGTTAAACAATTCTATTTACCGCCTAAAACCTATTTTACACTTTCATGGTTAAATTTTCGGGTCCTACTTAGACTTACGCTTGGACTTGGACATGGACCTTAAAGTACGACTTCTGATCTCTCCAATGGCACCCATTTTATTTTAATAGGTCAAATGGATCCGGAGTTATAAACGTTTAAACATTTTTGTTTACCGAAATTTGCTTGCTGTGTGATTCTGTTGGCCTGGTATTTGACAAAAAAATGTTGACGAGAAATTTCCGTTAAAATTTTTTGTGTCGGATGTGTGTAAAGTATTTTCTTTAACTTGTTATAACTTTGTTAGTAGAGCACCAATCTTTATAAATTTGTTAGCAAGCAAAAGCTAAGAACCTAAGCTAACATTTACTTCCAACACCCAATAGTGCCACGCCCACTGAATCATGTTTAGATAGATTAAATGTATTAGCTTATAACATTGCATGTATTGAAGACGAAGAAAATAAAAATGAAGAAGTGGGCGTGGCAAATAATATAAGAAAATCAAAGTTCGGGTTCTTACCTTTTATTTGATAGCAAATTTATAATGATTGGTGCTCTACTTACAAAGTTTGTGCTTCTTTTTTTTTTAGCACAAAACAAAGTTTTTTAAGTTTTTTAAAAAATAAAACAATTTATTTTTGTTTTTACTAATAAATTTTATTTTATTTTTAAATTTTTTTCATTTAAATTCTTATATAAATACACGATTTTTTTTTTGTTATTGTTATTATTTTTTAAATTAAATTTATTGTTTTAGTTATTTTTTATTAAATTTTTGGTACAAACATTATTTATTTATAATTTTTTTATATTAATTTTAATTAAATTTATAGTTTAATACATATAAAATAATATTAATAAAAAAAAACATGATCAATATAAATACTACAGGTTTCTACGATTTTTTTTTTTCAAGTTTTACGTAAAACAAAAAAAAATAGATTTAAGAAATATTTATTTATTTTCTTTATGGTCAAAAACAATTAAATGCAATTTATTGGATTTTCTACATGCAAAACTTATTAATAAAAAGTATGAAAAAAAAAGAATTAAAAATACAAATTTGATTGAACTCAGTTTAATAAAGCAAACTATACTCGTATATATGTATGTTGTTCGATATTTATTAAGGTGGAAAATAAAAGCACTTGAATAGTTTTGTTTACCTTGAAAGTTTTTTTTTTTTTTAATTCATTTAACAAGATTTTTTATTTTCTCTTCTTCCTTTTTCCTTTTTTGTTTGTTTTGTTTATAAGCCACGTTATACATACTTTTTTCATAATTTTTTTTAGTTTTATTTTTAAATTAATCTCTTATTGTTTAAGAACCTTGGGTAGAAAAAGTTTTATTTTAAAAATTTTGCGCTAAAAGGTGTTGTTCGTTATAAAATACATTAATTTCTAAAATATTAAAATTTTTTTTTTTTTTTTAAATTGAAATAAAGGTTTACATTGTAATGTCTAATAAGCCAGCATACTACCTACTAGACTACGGCGACATTTAACATTTGCTTGCTCATTCATTATTTTTCTGATACAAATTGCTTTCGCGTTAAATTGGTTTAAATACAAAAATAACCAACTAATATTGACAAACCTTTGAATTTCATTATCAATAACATGTAATCAACATTTTTTTTGAAGTGCGTAGAGCAGCATTACATTCACGCAAAGATGTAACATATGAACGTTTATGGGTTCTGGTATGTATACAGCAAACACGATACATACATCCATAGCAAGCTTTTCTAATATTTACGTTTTCTTCTGCTCATTGAACTGAGTTTTCAATACCAAATGAATTGGCAAAGATAAAATGTTAGATTCGAACATGTTCGAAAATCAAAATACACAATCGAATCGCCTACTTATTGTGAAAATTCTAAGAATTATGGTGTTTTCTTTTCTACCAAAAAATTTGCATTTTATTTAAAAAAAAATGCAATTTTGTGTTTGTTTCTTAAAAATGTTTCGCCCTCTAAAAGGGCGGTATGTTTTATTTTAAATAATTCGCACTTGCCAATGTTGGAGGGTTGGAGCGATCCAGTGATTTTTGAAGAACGTTGTTCTCAGTGAACGTGATTTGTTAATCACTGTTCTTTAAAACAGTGATTGTGATCACAGTATTGCAATAATACAATAATGACAATAGCGTATTTTATTAAGTCGTAAGAAAGAGACAACCTGATACATACTACGAAAAGACTACTAAACAAAAAAAAATCAAAGTGGTGTCATCAATGTTATTATTTTTAAAGTAATTTTTTTTTATATGAAGCTTGACAATTAAGTTTCACAAAAAGTTCATGTATAAAAGACAAAAGTAAATAATCAGCATCATCTACGAGTAATTCTGGCTCGCTCAAAATAAAATGAAATAAATTTGAGTATGTAACAATTTTGAAAGAACGACATTATTAGTAACTGTTATTTGGCAATTTCAATTACTGTAGTTACCAGTGAATTATCAATCACCGTGATTAAATCACAGTTTTGAAAATATCGCTCATCTCTAGTGCTGATAATGCCCTGTAAAGCAGATGACTTTTGTTTATTTAAAGGGCTACCAGATGAAATTTTAAAAAAGTCGCCTGTTATCGTTATCCAATTTTGAAGTTAATTTTTTCATTGTTTTGTAGAGTAACGTTAAGGAAACATTACATTATTAAAGCTACATAGTCAGTTATATAAAAAAAATTGCATTCAATGTTGAACAGTGTAAACATTTTCTTTGGTTATAAAAAAAAGCGTTCAAAAAATTAAGTCTAAAAATTAGCGATCTGGCAACACCTTTTTCATATTTACATATTTTTTTGAAAACAAATCAAAAAATACAACATATTTTTAAATCTAAAATTTTTTTTTTTTTAAAAACATATAAATATGGATATTGTTGCATCTATTTTATTTGCGAAAATTTAAATAAATCAGTTATTAGATTCATCTTCGTCATCTGATGAAGAAGAATTACTGAATTTATTTCAACATAGTCAACAGCCGCCGTGGTAAACACAGGGCATACCCTTTTTAAATATTTGTGTTATGTTCTTCTCAAATAAAAAATTACTTTATAACAGGGTTGGTCGGCAATTTTTTTAAATGCACCTTGTAGGAGGGTGACATTTTCTTTGTAGAAAAGAAAACACCATTAGAGATTAAGGAAACAAGCTATTGAAAACCATAGGATAACATGCAAGACAAATGATTATGAGAGTTTTATGTATGAAGATCTTGACGGTATATATTTCGCGTTGTATTACATTGAAAACCTTATTTACAAATTAAAAATCTCTTTAGTTTTAAATTCTATAGGGGGAGGGGGATTTTTTTTTTTTTTTGTTACAACTATTTATGAATTTTTGTTTTTAATTTCTTTTATAGTTTTTCTTGCTTTCACATTCTATACTACGTTTTGTTTTTATTTTTTTTATTTTATTTATTTAGTTGTTAATTTTATTTAATTGCATATGATTAATAAAAATTTTTCTTTAAATGAAATTTTTTTAATTATAACTTTAGAAGTTTAAGTTTTTTTTTTTTTTTTTTTTTACAATAAATCCTTTAGGGGTATAACAAGAGCAAAAAGGATGATTTTTATTATTTTTTTTTGTTAATAATTAATAAAATATTTACTTTTTAAAAAAACATATTAATTTAATTTTTTTTTTTATATTTATCTAGATTTTAATTTAATTTATATATAGTATATGTATATATAATTTAAATATATATTTTGGATATTATTTTATAAAAAGGATATGGACTCATTATTGTTTCAATAATTAAATGCATATTTTTGTTGGTTATTATTGTAATTGACACCAGCAACAGGATGACATATTTCAAATTAAAACAAAACAAAACAGAACTGAACAGAAAAAATATATAGTTTTGTAGATATGAAAGCAAATATAAAACGTATAATATGCATAGAAACTAATAATATGTATATGTAGATAAATCACAAATAAACAAAATATATGTATAAAATGTGGTGATAAATTACTTATTTATAGAATAATCATAATATTTAATTACACTCTGTTAACAAACAAACAATAATTAAAAACAAAATTAATTAATTGAAATTTTCGGGATATTTTTTTTAATTGCACACACTATAGTTTCGATTTTATATGCCAAAGTTGTAAGAGTTATTAACTAAAAAAAAAACACAAAATAAAACTAGAAACACTGGTTTTCAGAAATAAGTTTTTTAAAAATTTAAACAATTGAAAGTGCTACTTGAAAATGAATCCTTTTTTTTTTCTTTTTAAAAATTTTTTGTTTTCGAAGTTAAAGAGTTGGTTAGTTAGCATTGAAGTTTGAGTTCTTATTGGTTTTTTTTTTTTTTTGGATTATATTAAACACCTAAGACATGAAATTAATTAAAGATTTTTGTAATACATATGTACACTGAGCATTAAAAGAAACTGTACCTTAAGAATAAAATCCCACTTAAGGAGAGTGCCCGAAAAAAATTTGATAATTTTTCGAAATTTTTTTGTAATTTTCTTTATTTCAATTTTAAAAACTGGCAATGAAACAATTTTAAAATAAAAATAACATTAATTTATTAATGTATATGCTTTTAATGTACAGTTTCTTTTGACGCTCACTGTACAGCGGTATATGCAGACTTTTTTTTTGGCTGTACATGTATGTTTTCTCTCTGTCTCTGCTCTATAGTCCACGGCTGTTCTTTACCCAGAAGCGTAGTTTAAAATAAAAGTATATTTACATTTATTTTTTAAGAAACTCGCGTACGTATTATGCTTATGTGGAAACATAAAATTTATTTTTTTTATTGTTTTCAAGTGTAATAAATTTTTATTACACATTTATTATTACATTTTAGAACCCAACATCTCAACACTTGCTTTCAATCGTATATGTGGACTGATTCTACAATAGTTTTAGCATGGTTGCAAAAACCCTCTTATTTTTGGAACACATTTGTAGCAAATCGTACGAGCTCGATTTTGGAGAAAACCAAGTCTCACGTGGACTCAAAGACCCTGCGGATTTAGCATTCCGTGTATGTTCAGCCAATGGTCTCGTTGAGAGTCAACTTTGGTGGCACGGTCCCTCTTGGCTTAAGTTGCCTCGAAATAGCTGGCCCTCAAATAATGAGAAATTTAACACGGATATGGAAATCAAACCTGTACGATCGCATTTGACAAAAATCTTGTATTTCGACATTCTTGATAGATTTTCAGATCTTCCTCGAGTAATAAGTTACATATTTCGCTTTTTACATAACATTTGCGGCAAATATAAGGCTCATCGTACTTTTAACGGCAATTGCAACAGGCTAGATTTTTTTCCAAGTTGTGATAATCGAACTGGCACTGTTCTATTCTTTTCGAAATTATTATTATGTTTTGTTTAAAGTTTCAATCAAGTTGGTGTTACATTATGGAACAGAATTATTAAAAATTTCTTTTAAATACCATGAATTCTGAATAAAAATATAAATGTTTTGCCAATTCAAATATTTTGTATTTTCATTAAACACTTCCTCTCTTTAAACTCACTTCAAAACTACTCACAAATCATTCTTAAAGTTCGTTTAGAACATTATAGGTGGGTAATACTATTTGAAATCCCTATTCGGCAATGGAAGCGCTATCCAAATACTTCAATTCCGTTGGAAATATATACAGAGAGAGAGAGAGAGTGATGAAACATTTTTTTAAATAACTTTTAATAGGCAGGCCTTATTTAGATATATCTTAGGAAGCTTTGGATCACTTTACAAAAAAAAAAAAATAAAATAAAAATAAACACATCAAAACAGAAAACAATGTTTCTAAAACGAACGAATGAAGAAAATATTGCTGGTGTGATTAATTAATCATAAGATTATAAATAAATTGATTGCTTTGGGTTTGCTAAACCTCAACTTTTTTCTTTTTTGTTGTTGTTGTTGTTAAGAAAATAATAATAATAAGAAAAATAATATTTTGTAACTTAAAATAAAACAAAACATAATAACACATACAAATACAAATTACAAAAAGAAAGAAATAAAAATAAAATACAATACAAGTGTATAAAATAATAATAAAAAAAATAATCATAATTAACGTTTGTAATTTACGAAATGCTAAACAATACAGCACATACACACAGCACAGCACATACACATACACACTTCATCTATTCCTATTGAAAAAAGTGCTCCACTCTGTGTATTATGCTGCCAATAGATTTCGTATATTCTTGGGCGTATTCTCCTCATTTAAATGTTTTGTTGTGTATCGTAAAGCATTCAGTAGGGGTTCCGCTTTAATAGCTGGCTGGGCTTGCAATAGTCGAACACAGCCTTTAACATCGACATGAGCACCACGTGCAAACGCCCCCACAGGATGGACATGATCGTATAATATGACCAGGCCAACCATAACTCTTAAAACAAGCAGATGGGTTTCTTCGCGTTCAATTTGTTGTAGGAGTTTACTGGAAATGTAAACACAGTACTCGTATAACAAAATCAAATCAAATCAAAAACAATCTTTCATTCATTCTTCATTTTTTGTAAGAAGGAAATTAAAAAGAAAACAAAAAATTTCTCTTTGCTATACTTACGGATTTTCCAACATTCTCAGGCAAACTTTAGCCATAGTACCGAGGGTTTCTGTGGTATTTTCGACATCATCAGCATTATCGTGTACAAATTTCGAGGTAGCTTCACTTAAGACTTTTAACATTGGCGTGGCATGGGCATAAAATAATGACATACGATTCGCCAGTTCGGTTGGCACCAACATATTATTCGTGGCATCAATACGCTGTCGACTGACGATACGTCTATAGTAGCTGAAGTCATTTTGTATCGCAGGTGTTTTCATCTGAAATTGAAAGAACATTAGGTAAGCAATGTAGTCTGTCTCTACTTCTTATCATATTTCTATTTTACTGTGTTTATAAAAAAAACATGACATGTTTTGTTAGAAGTTTTAAATGACATTCTGGTTTAAAAAACAAAATGTTTCTTTTTACAGAACAATTGAAATCAAATACGTTACAGTGTAATCTGTCATCGGGTATAATATCACCCTTTTTGGGATAATGTATTGTAATCAATCTGCCTGAAATAGATTAATTCATAAGCTCTGGCAGGAAGCTGTTTAAGAATAGAACAGCATCTGTTATATGGGCCTTACACAAGTACACGTGTTACACTACGTGGCTGGAGATAAATTCCAAAATTCTCGCTATTCCAAGAGCTTTAAAGAACTCAGAACGTTTAAAAATTTTAATTTTTATAGACAATGCAGGACAATCCTAATTATGCTTTCATCAGACAACACAAACTCCACAATAGACGTGGCAATAACTTTAAAACTGGGAACAGAGGTGAAAATGTTCATCGTGTTTTTCAAAGCTCCTTTCCAGGAAGCTCCTTGTCCCTTCTTAAAGGTTATAACATCGGCAACAAATGAACAATCTTTATGGGCAAAGTTACTCGCCACTACCCTTTCACCAGACAAGTTTAAAACCGGGAAAAGGTGAAAATGTTCATCGAGTTTTTCGAAGCTCCTTTCCAGGAAGCTCCTTGTCCCTTCTTAAAGGTTATAACATCGGCAACAAATGAACAATCTTTATGGGCAAAGTTACTCGCCACTACCCTTTCATCAGGCAATAAAAATTTTACAATAGACAGCGGCAAGTTTAAAACCAGGAAAAAGGCTTGAAAATATTCATCCAGGAAGCAACTTGTCCCTTAAAGGTTATAAGATCGACAACAAATGAACAATCTCCACGAGCAAAGTTACTCACCACTACCCCTAATATATAAACGTTCAATGGGTAAGCGGTGTTACAAGGCAACGACAGATGGCAACTCTCTGATTATAGAACTTTCCACAGTAGACCAATCGCTCACTTAGCTGGAAAAAACTTGATTAATTCAATTGAGACAAAGAAAAAAAATTAGAATAAAAAGATGACGAAGATGCTCTGTTGTGACAGCTCTCCCTTCCTTAAAGAAACGAAAATTAAAAAATAAACTTTTTAACGTCTTGGTAGTAAATAACCGGTCAAAACGTTATTAAATCGGAGAAACTACGGCATAGATGGATATGTTTTGGCAATACCCTGCAAAAACCCTATGGTTATATTTCGGCAGCTGTTATAGAGTGAAATTGGCAAAGGAGCAGAAGAAGGCCGGTTTATACATGCAGAAAGTACACACAGAGAGATAGAGAGAGAAGTTGTGTCTCTCAGGATGAAGTGAAGTCATTTAGAAGTCATACATACATAATTGGTCATTACAACCCTTCAGTCAGGATTACGACCTAGCTTCTCACACCACTTATGTTCTGTGCGTTAATTTTATACATGAGTGTCGGGACCTACAGTTTAAAGTCGACTCCGAACGAAAGATTTTTGAGAAGCTCTTCAATGGCAATTTTATTTGCTCTCAGAGTTTTTGCCAGAAATCTGCTGAGAGATAGCCGCCGAAGAAATATATTTTTTTTCATAATTTTCCTTTTGATGTCTGACCTGGGGTTCGAACCGTGGCCTTATGTCTAATAAGCCGACACACTACCTACTAGACTACGGCGACTACAAGACTAGAAGTCTTGAAATTGAAGACAATTTATTATGGGATTATCATCCCCAGTCCATCGCAACAGTAACTAAATTATTATAAATATGTGACAACAAGATATTTCTGAAACAGTTCCAAACTGTTTTCATAAGACCGAGTGTACACTTGAAATCACCGTAGTCTCGTAAGATAGTGTGTTGGCTTATTAGACGTGAGATTTGTGGTTCAAAACCCTAGCCCAGAGGTCTCGAATAAAACGAATTATGAAAACATATTTCTTTCGGCGACTTGCTCTCAGTAGTATTCTGTTAAAAACTTTGTGAGTCAATAAAGTTGCTATAAAAAGTTTCTCAAATTTAATGTACGAAGTTGACGTTAAACTATAGGTCACGTCATTAGAATGGATGAAATTAACACACACAACATGGGTGCTGTGCGAAGCTAGGTCGTAAACCAGACTAAAGGATTGTATTACGAACGATTGATTACGAGCAATTTTTTCATTTCGGAGTAAAAACAAAAGTTTTTGGGCATAGAAGTCACCGTAATCTACTAAGAGGTGGTGTGTTGGCTTATTAGACATGAGGCCTTGGTTCAAACCCCATGTCAGACATTTCCGGCAAAACGAAATATGAAAAAATATTTATTTCGGCGACTGTCTCCCATAGCAGATTAGTGGCAAAAAAAAAACTCTGAAAGTAAATAATTTTGGCAAAATAAAAAAAACTGTCGTCCGGTGTCGACTTCAAACTGTAGGTTCCACCACTCATGTATAAAATGGTGGTGTGAGAAGCTAGATCGTAATCCTGACTGAAGGATTGCACTGACCGATTAACCCTTTCGTTACCAGCGTCGGATTTAGGCGGCATACACAATACGCCCCGTGTGTGCCAGCGCCGGATTTAACCGGCACTCATTTTCCGTTACTAAGAATTATCTTAATTTAAATTTTTATTTAATATACCAACAAAATCTTTAAATATGTAATACTATGTTCACGTATGCACCTTTATTGCGTAAATCGCAATTAACGCCAATATTGATCTCAATATTTCATATAAAATCTGAATTAATTATTGCTCAATTAAATGCCAATTGTTATAATATAATATATTTGACAACTCAAATATCAACAACGACAAAAAAAAAAAAAAAAAAAAAAAACAATGTTGTTGAAACAACCAGCTGTTTTGTTTCCAGCTGTCAAATGAATATTGAGTAAGCTGAATATTGCGTATATTTATTATACCTGAACGGTTAAAATATTTTTCTCAATTAACCAAATATTGACTCAATTAATTTGCATACGTGAACATAGTATAACACTTAAATGAGAAAATTCGAACATAAACTTGCCATCATGCAATGAGCACACTCCGCGACGTGATGCCCGGTTCAGTAGCACCAATTCGGCGGAATGGACTGCGGTAACGAAAGGGTTAAGTACGAGCAACTTTTTTTTTCCTGATTAAAATAAAAACATTTGGACCATTTATTAGGAGACTAAGGAAACATACTAGTTCGATTTTAACTCGTTTAAATAACGATTCATTAGCCTAGTTGATATGGGCGATTTTTTTTTTAGTTAAATGTTTGATTATTAAAGTTTTCTTGTTCTTGTTCTAACATTTCGTTTTATACTGGGTTCAGACCTGCACCTTTATTGTGCATGTAAATGTAAACAACGAGAAACAAAAAATGGAAAGTCAGCAGAAAGGTTTGTATTTATATCAAATTTTTCTTTCTCGACCTTCTGAGAAAAGCCACTTTAGAGTCAAAAGTAGTCCCTATTAACAGCAACAGCTCGGCGTTTCGGTTAATCATTAGCAATACCTTTTTAAATGTTAAATTATTTTCCATTTTTTCTAACAAATTTTTTGGCACTAATTTTCGCGATTAAATTAAAAGCAATGTTTTTGAAGCAATCAGCTGTTTTGTTTACCAGCTGTCAAATAAATTTTCGTATATTATATGTCTGAACGCTAAAAATATTGTTCTCAATAAACCGAATATTGATTTAATAAAAGTGCATGTCTGAACATAGTATTACAGTAAAAAATCGACTTAAAATAAGGATGTGAAAAATAAAGAAAAATAAAAAAAAACACAATTCTGAACTTAAGCCAACATTTAATGGACGTGTTATAAAGATTATCTCAAGTGAAAATTACGTGATTTGACAAATTAAATGAACATATTAAGTTACACAAGAGAAAACATACTAAAAATTCATGCGTTACACTTCGAAAACTCACACAAAATATGTATGAAAATATTTACAATACAACAACAATGCTGTTCTAACTTGAAAACACTTGTTTATTTAAATTCATTTGATTTGCTTAAAAGATGATGATTTCAATCGCATTAAATAAAATAAAAAATAAAATGTAATTATATTTCCATATGAAATAATTCAAATTCAAAATTTCAATTTCAAATTCAACAACAAATTTTGAGTTCAGGGAAAAACGTGAGGTTTTTTATGGTTTTTTTTTCAGTTTTGTTGAGAGCGGAAAGCTTAGACAGATAATCAACTCCCATTAGAGACAAGGTTCTAGATAAGTTTGTCGTCGTCGTCGTCGTCGTCGATGTTATATGCGGACGATGTTAAAACGATATTCATTTTATGAGTTTCCATTTCCATTTGACTCGTTAGATACAGACGTACATAAACTTATAAATAGTGATGTCAATAAGTTAGTTTTTGTAGTTTTATTAACGAATTCATTAAGTTAACAACCATCATAATGAGCCATGTAAGTTATTGTAAATATTATATTTTGTTTGTATTTTTCCCATGGTATTGTTTGAATTAAATTTAAAATTTTTTGCTTCACTTTCTAGTTGCAATTCCGGTTTGGCTTATTATTTCTAATACTTTATATGAATATTGGATCAGCAGCAAATTATGATCCACCATATGACAATAGCGAACATCATGATGCCATGAATATTTACTCAACAACTATGTATCGTCAGCAACAACAACAACAAAGGCATAATGAAGCCCAAATTGAACAAAATCTACAGGGCAATTCTAATTATCAGCAATTGTATCGTTACTACTATACTCCACCATCATATCACCAGCAACAACAACAACAACTACAACAACAGCAAATTGCAACCACACAATTATGGTCTGGTCCACCCATAGTGGTTGAAGACAATGCTAACCAACAACAGTCACCGGCAACAATAAATCAACCAACAGCAACAAGAACGAGTGCATTTTATGATACTCCCACGAACACTGAGGATACACTGTCACTCGCTCGTCATAGGAATTCGTATACACAAGCAACACCACAACTTAATTATAAAAACTATCATAACAACTACAACTACAACAACAATAATAATAATATTGTTTATCACAGAGATTTTCGACCTCAAATTGCTAGCATACCTGATGCTGATGAACATGTGCAACAGGATGACAACATAAACTGGCATGAACGTCAACGACAGCAGCACCAACAGAGTCAAGTGGAAGATGAACTTCGAAAACAGCAGCAAAATGAACAACAACAACAACAACAATATTATTATGCCTCTCATACTAATTTACATTCTAATGGAATTTCAAATGATTTAAGAAAGAATGATTTGTCAGATTATAGCGAACATTTCCGACGTTATTTAGAGAATAATCCCCATAGAATTAAGCCAATATATTAAAAGTGTTTAAAATCGAAAACAAAAAAATTATTTTCTTAATTATGTAGAGGCCTATTTTATTTTATTTATTTAATTACAATACAATTACAAATTATAGGGTAGGCCATCAATCGGTTTAAACTCAAACCATCGATTATTTCGAATTTGGCAATACTTATCAAATATCAGCAACGAGTATTCAAAACGATGAGTAGATTCGAGTCATACTTATTTCTGATACTTATATGCATTCATACTTATTTTAATACCATACTCATACTACTCATACTCAAAGTTGGAAGTACTGGTCGTATTCATACTTAACAATACGCATGATGTTATTGACTTTGACTCGTCTCTACTTAACATTTACACGAAGCACAAAATAAGTATGATTCGCGTACGAACACTACTATACTCACAAGAAGATTGTGTGTATGCTTTGCTTGTTGTCTTTGTCTTTCCTTTCTTCTTTGTTTGTATATGCAACAATAACAAAGGCTGTAAATTTTGATGAATGATTCGAGCCACTCGAATCACTTATAAGTATTTTTCTAAATTTGTGAATCAGAATGAGTAGGAGTATGAATCAAACACATTTCGAATGTTATGAGTTTGAAGTCAACGTTATACTCATACTCATTGCGACCTATACTTATAAATCAATGTTGTAGCGAGTACGAATGAATCAGAGTAGTTGAATTTCAATTCTGTTGATTCACTCATACTCAAAATTGCATGAGTGCTTATGAGTAGCGGAAAAACGATTCATTGCTGATCTCTGATACTTATGCCATTTTATTCTGTCAAAAAATTCAGTATCTTAACTTCACTGACCATAATGAATTGATTTAAGCTTGAGGAACGTTGAGGTCTACTGGAAATTTATTTTCAAAACAAAGACAATTCGTCGGAAATTGCACGAAAATGTCGTACAAAATTTGGTCGCAAAGAAGGACCAACATTGCTCGCTTGTAAACACAAATTTATTGCTAAAGTTCGTGAAACTGTTTTCAATGTTGATGCGCCAAGACGTGAGCGTCCTCGTACAGTGTGTACATCGGAAAATATTGAAGCTGTGGCTGAGAGGAGTGTGCACGAAAATCCATCAACTCGCCATCGTCGTCAAGAATTGAACATTTCATGCACCCGTTTACGTAGAATTTTGCGAAAAGATCGCGATATGACGCTTTACAAAATTCAATTGGTTCAAGAGTTGAAGCCTCATGCACATCCGCTTCGTTTTCGCTTCTCTAGAGATGTCAATGAGTAACTGAATGATAATGTCAATTTAGCACTAAAAAATCGTCTTTTCGGATGAAGCTCATTTTCATCTTGGTGGGTACGTTGTTAATAAGCAAAATACCCGCATTTGGAACCCACACGTGGTCTTACAGAAGCCAATGCACCTGTTACGAGTGAGCGATTTGATACCGTTGGACTGTTTTCTGTGGGGCACCATTTAAGAAAAGTGTTATGCCGGCAAACCAGAGACAATTGAGAATTTGAAGGCCAACATTTGTGATACCATTGCCAGGATACGACCGCATTCAGTCGAAAAAGTGCACGAAATTTGGTCCGTCGAAAGAGGTACTGTAAGGCTAGCGCGGCAGCCATATGAATGAAATAATATTCCATTTCTAATCGGAACAATTGTTCTTCACAACAAAAAATAAATTTGGCAAAATTTCAAACCGTTTTGTGTTTTTTCTTGTGTTTTCTTTTCTACCAAAAAATGTGCATTGTGCATGTGCAAAATGCAATTTTGTGTTTGTTTCTTAAAAATGTTTCGCCCTCAAAAAGGGTGGTATGTTTTATTCTAAATAATTCGCACTTGCCAATGGTGGAGGGCATTGCATTTTATGCCCTGTATAAATCGAGAGTGCTGATAATGCCCTGTAAAGCAGATGACTTTTGTTTATTTATAGGGCTACCAGATGAAATTTAAAAAAAGCCGCATGGTATCGTTATCCAATTTTGAAGTTAATTTTTTCATTGTTTTGTTGAGTAACTTTAAGGAAACATTAAAAAAAATTAAAAAATTGCATTCAGTGTTAGAACAGTGTTTTTTTTTTGGTTATAAAAAACAGCGCTTAAAAAATGAAGCCGAAAATTTAGCGATCTGGCAACACCTTTTTCATATTTACATATTTTATTGAAAACAAATCAAAAAATACAATATATTTTTAAATCTAAAACCTTAACGTTAATAAATATAAAACATTAAATACGTACAAAACACTTTTTTTTAAATTAATTTTAAATATTATTATTTACATTGTACCGCTTTTGAACAAATTGCCATTTCCTCATTCATTTTCTTAATAAGTGGTTAAACACAGGGCATACCCTTTTTTAATATTTATGTTATGTTCTTCTCAAATAAAAAATTACATTATAACAGGGTTGGTCAGCAATTTTTTTAATGCACCTTGTAAGAGGGTGACATTTTCTTTGTAGAAAAGAAAACACCATTACGATAAGGCTATCAGGGCACTCTAAAGGCCTATTTAACAAGTAAAGTTAATAGGAAACTTAACGCGTTTACGAAGAATAGAGACACCTATCATATGTATATCGAAAGCTAATATGGAACGATAATAATATGAATATAAATATTGATTGCAGACGCCATGAAGGTGTAGTGTTTATAAAGCTTGACTACGAAACCGAATAATAAAAAAAAGGACAAGATTTTCATCACAGATTTCGAATTCTAAAATTAAGAGGCAGTAATTTTCCAATTGATTTCCAAATCCACTCAAAACATACTTTTGCCTTAACGTCTAGATGAAATAATATCAACAGCGGATTTCATTAAAAGTCAAAACAGATTAGAGACCATCCTTCCTATCATCCTAGGACCTGCTACAGTTGGTCAACTACCTGTATAGCTGGGAATAAGGTTGAGTTTGGACTAGAGATTAGGCTCATTTAGATGCCACACGCCATGATCCAATGATCCAATCCAGAATTCAAATAATTTCCATAGAAAACCTTGCGTTTTAATTATTTTTTTTAACCCAAGGATCAAACAAATTCCATAAAAAAAAACCCTCGCCTTCAAAGTGAATCACGCTATTGCGGTAATTTTAATTTTGGAGAATTCAATAGAATATGAAATAAAAAATAAGAAATGACAGACCAAGAAACTCCGCCGTTAAGTAACTGCAAAGGCATGCAGAGTTTATTGGCTTGCCTTTTAATGGGACAATAGCCTATGAGAACCCAATACCCAATAGGAAGGTAGACAATTAGTACTCCTTTTAGTCTGATCGGTCCAATAGAACCAAGTAATACTACACCAAATCGCCGTAGTCTAGTAGGTAGTGTGTTGGCTTATTAGACATGACACCACGGTTCAAACCCCAGTTCCAACAAAACGAAAAAATAAAAAATATTTCTTCGGCTACTTCCTCTCAGCAGATTTCTGACAAAAACTCTGAGAGTAAATGAAAAATTGCCATGAAAAGTCTCTCAAAAAAATCTGTCGTTCGGAGTCGAGATTAAATAGTAGGTCGCCGCCACTCATCTGTAAAAATTAACACACACAACATAAGTGGTGTGAGCATCTAGGTCGTAATCAGGACTGAAGGGTTGTAAGGACCAATTATGTATGTATGTATGTGGTAAATAGAAACATTTAAACAATTTTGAACTGCTTATTAAATGAGCCGTTTATTTTGAAAGTGGTTTAAGTCCATTTTTTCTTATATTGAGATATTTAAGGGTTTGCGTTTGAATTGTTTCAAAAATATTGTTAACTTGTTTTTATGGTTTTGTGACCTCAAACATGTTAGAGTATATAACGTAATATGTTTTGTAAACTGTACTAGAAAAATAAGCTGTGTTTCAGAACCTAAAATGGACTTAAACCACTTTCAAAATTAATAAAATGACTTTTTTGTTTGTGAAAAGGAATAAGTCCGCTTAGTGTTCTTTGTTTAATATTATTATAAGTCAATTTTTTCACTTAAAGTTACTCCACTACGTTTATATAATTCCAATATAATTATTACATGGGGTTTATTAGCAAACAAAATACTTTCGTTTCACAATAATATTGAACAAATTATCCAAAAGAATTGTATACCTAGTCATTCCTCTAATTAGTTAGGTTCTTAAGGTAAGTTCTTGAAATTATTATTTTAAAGATATTAAATAACAGAAATTGTAAATATTTTATTTTTTATGTAGATGAATGTAATAGCTTTAAAATAAATAGGGAAGCTTTCAATTTAGATACAGATTTTTATATTCACACTGTTATTAAAGTATACATACGGTTAACAAATTTCAGAAATTTTTTAACCCATCCGTTTTCGTTGAAAATCTTTATAATTGTCTGACAACTTTCCTCGATTTTAAAACGGTCTTTTGCATTGGTTAAAAAATTTCTGAAATTTTTTAACTTTTGTGGGCCTGTGCAGGGCCACAAAAGTATACAAACGATTAACAAATTTCACAAATTTCTGAATGCAATGAAAAAGACCGTCTTAAAATCGAGGGATTTTAATTAGAAAAACATGTATTTAAAAATAAATATTAATTCAACTATTAAAAAATTAAACCAACATTCATTAATTAAGGATAATATTAAAGATTTTACCATATTATTTCTCCTCATTTAGATTATGTGTGAGGTGGTTAAAATATTAATGGTGTTTAGGTAGTATATACCTTAGTAACTCCATTATATCCTTGAAATGGGACGTACATTTTTGTATAGTGGTCCTAATTCTTTTTTATTGAAGTACCTTGGTCTTCTCCGACAAGGTAATAAATCAAGCATTTTGAACTCTGTATCCACTTCCATAGATTCTTTCTAAAACATTTTATAGGGTTCACTTTTTATAAATCGCATCCAACATATCCTAACCAATTTACAGGTTCGCCGCTAATGTTTTTTAATCTTTTATGAAAAAATTATTTCCTTCAATGGACTTAAACCAGTTTCAAAATAAAATTTTTTTCCATTTCGTTAACTAACTAATTTGCAAGTGCCCCAAATCATAGCAATTTTAATGATACTATACTTAAATTTTTTATAAAATAAAAGATTATATAGGATTGTGATTATTGTTATTATTAACAAATTTTTTTTAAAAAATGGACTTAAACCACTTTTAAAATAACCGGCTCAAATGTCTACATGAGGATATAAATTCGATATTCTCAGGTTGCAAAAGATCCAATCTAAAGGTGTTATAATGACAGATTGGGTGACACAATGTTGATTTCTTGTTTAACTTGCGGTTCCTTGATTAGTTGCATAACAAGAAATCCAAACGAATTCAGAGACTTAAGTTCCTGGCGATGATGTTTATTATAAAAAGGTAATTTGACCTTCAGAATTTTTACATTCTCGTAAAACTAAAACTGTTAGTGGAGAGACAAGACCAAAACCTGTGACGGTATTTGTATTTAAAACCTTATTTACTCCAGTCTATGATATAAAACATTAAAGTTTTTTCGCTTTTATACGCTCACTCCACCCCATTTATTGTATTTATTTATAAATTTTTTTTATCGAGTATGTTATAAACATTTAGAAAATAATAAATTGATGAAAAACAAAAGAAAGAAAAAGAAAAAAAAAACAAAATCGCAAACATGGTGAAGAGAGTATAGAAAACCGCATGAATTAAATTTAAATTTCAAAAGTATACATACATACATACATATGTACATTTATTTTATAATTATCGAGTGATGTGATACACATGGTTTTATTAAATGAGTAACAATTTTATTTATTTATTCATTCAATTCTTTTTCTGTTGTTGTTGTTGTTATTATTCTGTATAGTTTTTGTTGTGAAAATCTGAGATAAAAAAAAATCTGTTTTAAATACTTTTACATTCATGCTACGAGGGTCGTCACAAAATTATTATTTAAGTTTAAATTTCAAGACACTAGATTAAGTTAGGTGGTAGACATTCCTTGAAGGGTAATAGCCCACTGAGCCTGTAATTATTGTGACACCACATTTAAGATCTAGTAAACGGGTTCAAAAATTCCCACAAGGAATCCAACTCGAATTCAAAATAAAAATTGGCGTTATAGCAAGTCAAAGTCAACAGCAGGTAAGAAGTCAAGAACTTTCAATTCTTTATGGCAAAAAAGACAGTTTCTTTCGTCTTTTTAGCCCCACAGCTCCCACAGAAGGCATTTGAGAGAAAGCCAGATTTATCGACACTCCTTCCTATAGGACAGTGACTTACTGCATTAGTGCGATGGATTGCCATGCGATTTAAGCACAAAAGACAATACATACAGTGAAGGACTAAAGTCTACATGCAGCCCCATGTTATGGTATTCTAAAAAAAGCACTTAGTTAATAGAAAAATTAATGATACAGTTTTTTTCGTAATCATCTTTATTCATAAAAAAATAAAAATTAAATTAATTAATAAAATAAAACTGTATACTTAGCTTTTCCAGTTAATAAATGTTTTTAAAAAAATGTAAAAAATTGTGGTTGCATGTAGACTTTAGTCCTTCACTGTACATACATAATTGATTATTACAACCCTTCAGTTAGGATTACAACCTAGCTTCTCACACCACTTCTGTTGGGTGTGTTAATTTTATACATGAGTGGTGGGACCTATAGTTTAAAATCGACCCCGAATAACAGATTTTTGAGAAACTTTTTCATGGCAATTTTATTTATTTACTCTCAGAGTTTTTGGTAGAAATCTGCTGAGAGTAAGTCGCTGCAGAAATATTTTTTTCGTATTTCGTTTTATTCGAAATGTCTGACATGAAGTTTGAACCGTGGCCTCACGTCTAATAAGCCAACACACTACCTACTAGATTACAAAAGATAATAATTTCCTTCTTATTCATGTCTGTTCAGCAGAGTCTTGCTCTATTGCCTGAACCGTTCTTTTGCCAACGAAGTTGAGATGACTGAAGAATAGCCCCTATGAACACATATTATCTCTATCTTGCGTCTGAGATTGTGAGGTCCGTACTGATTCTCACCAGTTTATCAACAATTTAATTTACGGCGATATCCCTATGCCCTGGATTTAACTTTAAACGATTCGAAATTTCTTCGGACTTTTTTTTATTTGACTTGAAGAAATGACATGGTGGTGCAACTTTTGACAACAAAGAATAACAGGTGGATAGCTGTGATGGGCGACCATTACTTGGTAGGTATAAATAGTATGAAGAAGATGTTGTGTATCGCTGTGAAAAATCCATGAAACTTGTTTAACTTTAGTCAGGGTTACGAGTATTTGCCAGACGGCTGCATATAAAGGATCCGCCAAATATTTTTTTTTTTTTAAAATGCTTTAAAAAAAAACTACTGAATATTTTTTCAAATTTCTTTTTTTATTTGAAAGAACAATCCTTCCGGTTAATAATGGAAACTAATTTCATTCAAATGGCTGCCTCGGCTGGCCATGCAGTAGCCTACACGATCGGTCCAATTTTTAAGCACATTATCGATTGTGTGCAGCTGTATTTCACGAATGGCTTCACGAATATTGTCCTTTAAAACGTCAATTGTCTCTGGCTTGTCGGCGTAACACTTATCTTTGACGGCATTCCACAAATAATAGTCCAACGTTGTCAAATCGCAGCTCAGAGGTGGCCCAATTATGCCTCTGGACCAAAATCCGCACCAAACAGTGACTCGTTTTGGGTGCGTCGGCTTTTCAATGTATGCGTGCGGGTTTTCTGTGCCCCTAATGCAACAATTTTGCTTGTTTACATATCCGCCAAGATAAAAATGAGCTTCATCTGAAAAGATGATTTTTTTGCCAAAATCGGCATCTTCTGCAAGTCGATCGCAGGCCCACTTAGCGAAGCGAAAACGCATAATCTTTTATTTTCCATTATAAACCGGAAGGATTGCACTTTCAAATAAAAAAAGAAATTTGAGAAAATATTCAATAGTTTTTTTTAAAGCATTTTCAAAAAAAAAAAAGAAGTTATTTGGCGGACCCTTTATATATACATACAGCTAGATCTTAGCTGGGGTGGTGTGAGCACCCATGTTGTGTGTGTTAATTTTATACATGAGTGACGGAAGCTACAGTTTAAAGTCAATTCCGAATGACAGATTTTTAAAAACTTTTCATGGCAATTTAATTTACTCTCCAAGTTTTTGCCAGAAAGAAATGGTTTTAGCCAGAAGAAATAATTTTTTATATTTCGTTTAGTTCGTTATGTCTGACCTGGGGTTTGAAACGTGGCCTCACGTCTAATAAGCCAACACACTACCTACTAGACTACGGCAACTTCAAAGTTTATCAAATTTGTTATGTTTCGTTTATTAAGTCATCTAAAATTAGTGGTACCCTCGTATTTTATGTATTTGTTTAAATACTTAAATCAGTTACACCATTTCTATTGTTTTATAGCGTGCAACTTGAGAATTTTATTTTTTTTATTGTAATTTTAATAAAATCTCAATTTTTAATAGAATTTTAATGATATTCTTAAAATTAAATAAATTTGTTTCTTTGGAAATGGTGTAATTTATTTATTTATATATTTATTTTAAATAAAATGTGTCATTACAAAGCATTGTTATTATGTTCTGCTGTTTCTACGTTTTATAATTGTTTTCTCGTTAAAAAAATAAAAAAAAAGAATAAAAAAATTAAACAGAGTCCAACATAAAGAGTTCAATATGAAGAGCAAAAAAAAACAAATCGCTTGTGTCTATATTTGTATAAAAAAAAAATTAAAAAAAAAAGTTCATGTCTGCTGCCATGTAATTCGTAAGATTTTCTTCAAGTACGATGAGTATCGTATCTCTTAAGTAGTTCCGCACACAGTAGTTACACAATCATACAAAACGAATGTTCTTTTTAAGGGCATGCACAATGGGACATTTTTTATTTTATTATTAGGCAGCCATGTTTTGTGACGGCTGTATATTCTTTAACGGAGTGAATAGGAATAAAAAATTGAGCAAGACAGCTCAAACAATGCTTCAATAAAGACGAAACTTTCAAACTCTTTGTATAAAATGCCTGGGATTCATAGAATACATACATAATTGGTCATTACAACCCTTCAGTCAGGATTACGAACCTAGTTTCTCACACCACTTATGTTGTGTGCATTAATTTTATACATGAGTGGCGGGACCTACAGCTTAAAGTCGACTCCGAACGACAGATTTTTGAGTAACTTTTCATGGCAATTTTTTTTTGCTCTCAGAGTTTTTGCCAGAATTCTGCTGAGAGGCAGTCGCCGAAGAAATATTTTTTTTTATATTTCGTTTTGAAGCCTGACCAGGAGTACGAACCCGGGCTTTACGTCTAATAAGCCAACACACTACCTACTAGACTACGGTGACTACAAATATTCAGAGAATAACGTATGGCTATAGAAACCCTGAGCGGCTAGTTCTTAACGGTTTATAAATCAATTAAAATGTACCGAGATGTTGGAGATGATCAGGGTAGCAGTAAGCAAATGTATGGTAACGCGGATCTAAGAAAAGTATTTCACCCTGTGAAGTAATACAGATTACCAGTTGTGATGAGGGTCGTGTTCATAACATGATAGTTTTTTATGATGAGAAAAAGCAGACATATCGAATGATATCAAGAAACCTTTCAAGGTTCCAAAAATATAAAGCTTTGTATACAATTAATTTGTAAGAAATGAATCCATCCTCTGTTAGACTCTATAAAGAAGTTTTAGGAAACAATACCTAGAGGTGCTAAGCGTGAGAATCCCATTATATATGCTGATAACAGAGCCCTGATTTAGACAGGCAGCTAAGTACAATGTGTGTGAACATGAATTCGAATTTAACTAGCAAAGACAAAAACCTAAAATATTAACACAGCTATTGTTAAAGGTAACAGAGCAATCATCCTCTCCAGATATTGTTAAAACAAATAAATTTTTTTGTTTTTGTTCCCACTGAGGAACGTTTGGGGCAAAATTTTGAAGGAAAGGACTAGAGATTCCATTCTCCGATGTCCTATATTAATGTGATTTCTTCCTTGACCATTTTATTTTTTCTGTTAACCACTAACTCTGGGAAACTGGACCTAAACATTTCTCTTCGCTAGACTCACCTGGCCCTTGATGGACCACAGTGGCCATGCATACAGGTCATTGCGTTATAGGTAGATACGCGGAAATGATGAGGCTCCCATTTAACGACTTTTGCTGTGGATGCAGATCCGCTGAGGAAGAAGAAACTGTTATCCACTTTCTTTGTCAGTGCCCGTCTCTTGCTAGGTGCAGATATAGGGTATTTGGTTCTCCATTTCTTGTCAGCTTGACGGAGCTATCATCTATTGAGATCAAGGATATAGCTTCGTTTATCAAACTTTCTGGCTGGTTTACCAGCCAGTAGGGTAGTCGTGCTTTTGATGGGCAGCCCCCGCGCTGAACAACTTCTTCGTCTTTCCTTGTTTTGGTAGAGCTTGGTCAGTACAAGGATTGCGTTCACCTGTGGCGTCACAACGTGCCGCTATGCGTGCTCAAGTGAGCTTTTGATATCAGAGCTACCACTCCGACCTAACCTAACTTAACATTGCCCAGTTAACTTTAACATTTTGTACAATGGGTCAATTCGACCTCCGGGTACCTGTACTTGTCTCAATTGACAAGTAAACGTCCTCTAACCTAACTTTAACATTAGCTCGAATGGTCAATCAATAAATTAATGACTTTTTGAATGAAACACAAGATTTTTAGACCAAAACATATCATTTCAACATAGGCCTCCTTTGGGCCAATTTCTTTTATTCCTTCCAAAATAGATTTGTTTGTGAGGTAAACTATTCAAATCTCTTTCTGCCGTTGCAAAAATAAAATGTATTTTGACATTTTTGCACGGAATTAATAGTTGACAACAAGCAAAATTCAGAAGACAGGAATTAAGTGACAGATAACCGATAACAAGGACAGTGTTACTCTTTTAGATTAGAAACAAGAAATTCAAAAATTATCTGATTTTATGACTAATAACACTATGCGACAAAATAGAAAAAATTTTATACACCCGGCTAATAACATAGTCTATGTTGTTCAGTTAGTTGAGTAGAACTCAAAAATGCCTTTTTTATATTTCTCGAACCCTCCAAACTTTTTTTATTTGACAAAAACGTTTTTTTTTTACTTTTCGCACAAATTTATGGATTGCTCAAACATTTGTTGCCCGATTTCCATAATTTAAATCTTGTTGGAAAGGGGAGAGATGGACCTTTAAAACGGTATACATATATCTATTATTCGACTAAATGTGCTATGAGATTTGATGTGGTAAACTTGGAAAATGCGAATTTTTTTCACATTTTTCGAAGTTTGTCCATTCATAGTAGCGAACTTTAGTAAAAAAATATAAGATAAGTGATAATATTCATAAAGTCTGTTCTCTTGTGAAGAGACTGAGTCATCATTTGATCAAATTGGACAAAAATTACCGTAGTTATTATTTAAAGAGTCTAACAGCCGAGTGATATTTTTTATATATGTCATCTCATCAAATGAACTTTTAGTTCAAAAATTTGCAGAATTTTTGATGGATCTTGATTGTTTATCACAAAATGTGTCAATTTCACGTTTGAGCGACCACCAGAAATTGGCCAATGTCTGCGCAAAGAGAAATAATAATATTTGGAAAAAACACAAATATTGGCCGACTTGTGATAGTCATGCAAATGTGAAATTGACACATTTTGTGATAAACAATCAAGATCCATCAAAAATTCTGTTAGACTCTTTAAATAATAACTACGGTAATTTTTGTCCAATTTTATCAAATGATGACTCAATCTCTTCACAAGAGAACAGACTTTAAGAATATTATCACTTATCCTATATTTTTTTTATTAAAGTTTGCTACTATAAATATACAAACTTGAAAAAATGTGAAAAAAATTCGCATTTTCCAAGTTTACCTCATCAAATCTCATAGCACATTTAGTCGAATAACAGATATATGTATACCGTTTTAAAGGTCCATCTCTCCCCTTTCCAACAAGATTTAAATTATGGAAATCGGGCCAGAAATGTTTGAGCAATCCATAAATTTGTGCGAAAAGTCAAAAAATTACGTTTTTGTCAAATAAAAAAAGTTTGGAGGGTTCGAGAACTATAAAAAAGGCATTTTTGAGTTCTACTCAACTAACTGAACAACATAGACTATGTTATTAGCCGGGTGTATTTTCGCTGTCGCACCGTGTAATTGTACCCTGAAGACGCTTTAGTCTAGTAGGCTCTGTTCAAACCTCAGCTCAGACATCTTGAACAAAACGAAATAGGAAGAAATATTTCTTCGGCGACGACCTCTCGGCAGATTTGTGGCAAAAACTCTGAGAGTAAATAAAAAATTGCCATGAAAGTTTCTCAAAGAAATCTGTAGTTCCGAGTCGACTTTAAACTCTAGGCACCACCACTCATGTATAAAATTAACACACACAACATAAGTGGTGGTGTGAGAAGCTAGGTTGTAATCCTAACAGAAGTGTTGTAATGACCAATTATGTACGTATGTATGTAATCGTACACAGATTTATTTTTTATTTCTTTAAAATTTTCAAGCAGAAGTTAGATGACTAAGTCCAAACAAGCAACTTTTCTTTTTTATTCATTTTTAATTTACAATTTTTGCCAACACCTACCCATTGTGCAGATGTTATACAATCTGTGCTCCTTTAAGTAGCTTTAATTTCACAACCGGGTATCAATGAAATACATTGAATGAAAATGATGTCTTAGAATTTATTGACTTTAAGTTTAGAACCCAAGTGGTGCGACGTAACTCGCAACTCTTTTAGCGATTGTCATCATCATCATCATCAGCCGTAAGCAGAGATTTAATGTTCATTTATTTAACGTACATACATAAGAGAGAGGACAACTGTGCATGCGACATATGGCTTAACGATTATAGTTCGTGTTAAGAACCTACAATTTGTTTCCTGGTTTTTCTTTCTTTGCAGATTTTGTTTTTTTTTTTTTTCTTATTTCATTTTCATGTTTTTACATCCGACGATTGTTTGTGCCACATTTTACTTGTCATAATATGTATCTACCGTCACCGTTTATTTGAAACGTTACGAAGAAATATGCACACATGTGGTATATGGGAAGAGAGGGAGTATGTAATATAAATGGAGGCTTAATGTTTGGTGCTTTCACAATAAATCGATAACGATTATGTTCGTCGCTCTGTGACTTCATAAATTTTAATAAACTTTTCACATGTGACTGGAAATATGTATTTAATGCCCAGACATCAGACAATATTCAAAAAGTCTTCATTCATTTTGAATTTTCTTTAGAAAGTCTCCCCCCCTTTTAGCAGGGCAATGTTGCAAGTACTAGTCGTATGGGCTACGTGTGAAGAACAAATATTTTTTGATTTAAACGCAGGTGGATGGATGTGAGCGTAAAGAGTACTTTAATAAATTAAATAAAAATTTTGAAATAGATTTCTACTTAGACGTTGTTGTGCTTTAATTCATGGCATGAATTTTAATATCTTATACTTCGTTGACTTAAATTACTTTTTTTTTAAGGATATACTCTGATGGAGAGCCGACGAATACTCCTCTTTTGTCATGCCTTCGTTTAGGAATGGGTAGAGAAAAATGCTTAAAGATTGCAGGCAAAAGAAAGCAACACTATGGCAACACTTTAGTTGTGAAATCTCCCCAAAAAAAGAGGCAATAATAGTCGGGTAGACCGTTTAACTGAAAAATCCTGAAGAAACTGTAAAGACTGAGAAAAAGAATTCACGAAATCAGGGAAGCTTATGACAAATTTTGAGTGAAGAATACAAGACTTTAGGAAAAGTGCATATTAGTCTTGATAGCCGTAACAGGTAAACGTTGAACAAGAAGTTAATAAAACTTGTCAATTGGATGGCTTTCCCAGAAAGTGGAACTCTTTAATTTCATCACATATACATACATATAAAGGGTGGGCCTCGTTCATATCAACACCATGAAGAGCGAGTACAAAAAAAAAAAAGATTATCATGGTGCGATAGGTGCCTACATTGACCGTAAAGGTTGAGCCGTCCTTATTTTCAAAGAAATATGTGCCAATGATGTCTTCGCTCCACTATCCGCACTAAACAGTCACTCGTAATGGTTGCATTGACTTCTGTAAGACCACGAGTGGGTTTTCTGAGCCCCAAATAGGACAATTTTGCTTATTAAACGTAACCACCAAGATGAATATGAGCTTCATTCGAAAAGATGCTGATTTTTTCTTGGCAAAAACGACATCATCGTGCAGTTTCTCGTTGGCCCAATTTCACAATAAATCCCAACGTTGCTCAAGTGTAAATCGATTCATTACGTTCAGTGGAGATAAGATGATATATGTACATAAGTATTGCCAGATTCGAAATAACCGATGGATGGTTCAAATTTAAACCAACCAAATGGCCCACACGATACATACATAATTATGCATTACAATCCTTCACTCAAGATTACCAACTAGTTTTCCACACCACAAACTTTTTATGGCAATTTTTTATCTACTCTCAGATATCTACTGCCAGATATCTGCTGTGAGGACGTCACCGAAGAAATTTTTTTTTTATATCTTTTCGTCTGAGCCACGGGCTGTACCATGGGACTAATAAGCCAACACTCTACCTAGTAGATTACGACGACTTCTTTGCAAAATAGCCACTAAAAAATAACGCGCAGCTTTCATTTGTATGCGTGCCTAAGTAAATACCATTGCCATACTGAATGACGGGAAAACCCAATCCAATATGTAGAGGAAAAATCAGAAAAATCCTCAAGTGGCACTAATTGGCGTGCGTTTTCGTCTCGTGATGTGTCCATGACGAAAGGACATCTTCTTAAAAAATGCAATTTAAACGATTACTATTTAGAGACATGTTAACAACAGTTGTTGTTATTTGAATTGTTAGGTTAGGTTAGGTTTGAGGACGTGTACTTGTCATTGGGACAAGTGCAATACCCAGAGATCAAAATGACCCACTGTAAATACGTGCCTGAGGAGATAGAGAATAGATAGCGAAGGAGATAAGGAAATTGGAGAAGGAGAAGAGATAGAAAAGGGAGCATATAAGAGACAAACACACAAGAGAGTGCAACTACAACCTAGAACCTCTAGCAATTCTCAACCAGCTCGACCTATTTATGAATCTATGGAGAGCCTTGATGAAGAGTCCAAATCTTTGAAGAAGCCTCAACCTCAATTTGAATTGTTCTATCATCAACAATATTGGCAATATATGATTTCAATAAGATGGCGCGACATACTACGAAGTCTTGTAAAGAGTAAAGAGAGGTTTAGTCTTTAATACATACATAATTGGTCATTACAACCCTTCAGTCAGGATTATTAACCTAGTTTCTCACACCACTTATGTTGTGTGTGTTAATTTTATACATAAGTGGCGGGACCTACAGTTTAAAGTCGACTCCGAACGACAGATTTTTTTTGAGAAACTTTTCATGGCAATTTTATTTACTCTCAGAGTTTTTGCCAGAAATCTGCTGAGAGGAAATCGCCGAAGAAATACTTTTTGTATTTTATTTTGATATCTGGCCTGGGGCCCGAACCCTGGCTTTACGTCTAATAAGCCAACACACTACCTAATAGACTACGGCGACTTCACTCTTAAATATAATATAATTTATTGAAATAAACCACGAACAGTTAAAGCGTTGAAGAACAGCGTTCATGCAATCAGAGAAGAGTTGTCAGATATCATTTAATTCAAAAAAAAGTAACGTGACCTTACAAGCAAGATATTGCAACACTTATTCTCTAAATTTTAAAAATATTTCATTTCTAATGCTAATTTATTTTATAATAAATTGCGGCATATGCATTGTAGAAACTAGTGGCATATATAGGCTATTGTAGGGCTTACTAATTACAACAGGAAGCACTTTCGTCAATTGCTTACACAAGTTAGTCAGAATCAATTGAAATTTATAACCACATTGACATGAGTAGCTGGCATGTACAAAATTTAATCGCTTTTATAAGTGTCAGTTTTCTTATACAATTTGTTTAGAAATTTTAAAACAAAAACAAAAAATAATAATTTCTTTTAATTAAGAAAACAAGCAAAAACGATTTTTATTATTATTACGTAACGACGTTAAGACAACAGCAGATTCATTGTAATTGATATCTTGTTTTCAATCACACTTGAATGCGAACTATTTCTCGTGTTCAATAGAAATTTCTTAATAAATGGACCTGTGTTGTTGTTATATCCTTTTTTTTTTTTGATCATTTTTGGATGGCTTATTTGAGGGTAATAAAGCCTCTTAAGTTTTTTGAAATTCGAAAAAATGAAATGATGAAAAACTGTTTGATTTCTTACTCTTCTACCTTCACTAGCAAAACGCATTGTGGACTTTCGAGCTGTTGAATTTAAACGAGGTCTTAAAAGCCTTAATGATGAAGCTAATTAAATAGGCGTCCCGACCGCAAGGTAACCTGTTTTGGAATCCTTGATATCATGGCTATCTAGCCCAATAGGTCCAAAACTAGTTCTATTTCTCTCACAAGTCCATTTCTTATTCGATTTAGCTCCATTTATACGAAGGACTTTTTTTTTTGTGCTCATTTGAAGAAAACAATTAGTTTTGAGGCCTATATATCTTATCCTAAGCAACGCCCGATTGTAAAGGAACTTTTTTTGGAATCGTTGATACCGTGGATACCTACATCCAATTCTACAATATCAATCATCCTACCCAGACACCGTTAACAGAGTGAATTTTTCAAGCTTAAATTCTCAAGTTCTAAAATTAAGTGGGATATACCACTAAATGGGTTTTATTAGGGACACCTTAGGTTACAATTTGTATATAGTGGGATACCTGCAGCAAGTCTTATTTCTCCACAATATCGATCATCCTACCCAGACACTGTTAAAACAAATACATTTTTTTTGTCTAAGTTTTTCAAAAGAATTTCCGAATTACCAAAGAAGCTATTCCACTCTGGAACGGGTGAGGCATCGTTTTTAAGAATGGAATAGGGATTCCATTGTACGATGTCGTATATTGGGGGTGATTTCTTTTTTGACAATTTTTTGCATTTTCTGTTAACCACTTAACATTACTCTGGCAACAGTAATATTAACTCTGTCAAAATTTTTGGTTTTCGTGTTTTCTAGTTAAATTCGTATTTATCTTCACACACATCTCCCTAGGTGTGGTACCTAGTGATTACTATCTGTTTCCAAATTTAAAAATAATTTCGACAAATAATTTAATTTTAGCCGTTTGGTAGCCGTAGTCTAAAATGAGTCGTGTGTTGACTAACTAGACTTGGGGTAGAGAATTCAAACCTCAGCCTTGTCATCTTGAAAAACGAAATATGAAAAAACTATATTTCTTTTGACGATTACTTCTTAGCAGTCGTCTGGCAAAAACTCTGAGAGAAAACTAATTGCCATGAAAAAGTTTCGCAAATTTTTCGTTCGGATTTGATGTACTAGGTCCTGCAGCTAATGCGTAAAATAAACTCAAACAACATAAGTGTTGTGAGAACCTAGGTCGTAATCCTGACAACAGGTTTGTAAATACCAATAATGGATGTACATTAGAGCGACTTAAGTTGTATGGAAGCGAAATTCGTGCTCGATGTACCCCCCTAAAAATGAACCTTGGACTTTTTTAAGATGACATTTAAAATAATTCGGCTCCAGCTTTGACCTCTCGTGAGTTGGACCATTTTGAAAAAGGGTCTATTTTTGGATGTTTTGTTAATTTGAGGATCTGTTACCTTACCAACATATACAATATGTATATCATAAGAAAGGTTTTTTCAAGGCGCGTTCAACTGTATATACGCGAACTAGCGTGAATTTCAAAAAAAGCTGAGACCCGTATTTACTTAAATCGACTAAAGATTAAAATATGTTAACTTGGCATTATTATTACAAACAACCCCGAACAAAAAATTCAAAAACCGTTTTTTTCACAAAATATCCTTAAAAAAGGACATGGATGATCGTCCTTGGAAAAATTGTATATACAGTTGGACGCGCCTTAAGAAAACCTTTCTTATGATATACATATTGTATATGTTGGTAAGGAAACAGATCCTCAAATTAACAAAACATCCAAAAATAGACCCTTTTTCAAAATGGTCCAGCTCACGAGAGGTCAAAGCTGGAGCCGAAATATTTTAAATGTCATCTTAAAAAAGTCCAAGGTTTATTTTTAGGGGGGTACATCGAGGACTTTTTTTGGTGAGTCGCTCTAATGTACATATGTATATATTACGAGAAATGTATAAGGATTTCAAGAATTTTCGGTATAGGAATAGAATGGATGTATGGATAGAGGTATGGAAAGAATTTTGGGACAAATGTTGTTGTATTAGGATTGATGTATTAGGAGAATATATTGAGAAATAAAACCTACTTCAAGTCAAAAATACTTTCTTTTATTGCTAAGATTTGAAATTAACTTAATTTGAATGATTGAGTTCCTCCATCAGTTAAACGCATCGTCCCAATTCAATTGCAGGGACATACGGTTTTTAAAGCAAACCATAACGATGAACTAAAAAATGTTAAATGCACGAATATTATACGACTTTAAATGTTTAAATAAGGTTATATTGAGTTTTGAGTGTTTTGGGTGACAGCAAATAAGCTTTTGTTGAGTTTTGAGCGGGATTGAAGTAGTATTACCCACTATAGGGTGCTACAATCGGGCAATACAATCAATTCCAAGCTCCATTAGAAATAAAAAAAGAATGACCAGTATTGGCCAACAAAAAAAAAACTGTTGGTTATGTTTTATTCTGACAATGCGGGGCTACATACATACATTATCGGTACGGTGACCATCCGTCCACTATTATAGCGGACAGTCCGCTATTTTAAACTCCTGTCCACTATTTTTTTGGCATCCGCTATTTGTCCACTATTTTACCACACGTAACTTCTAAAAAGTATTTATTTACCAAAATGTCCGCTTTTGTCCACTTTTTTCAATAATTCGATAAAAACGCTTATACATATTAGCTGGAATTACATATGAAATTGAGTTGGAAACTCTATATTTTTTCTATGTTGTACATCTTGGTCTTTAGTTGAAAAGTCGTTAATAAAGGTAACAGAAATCAGAAATGATTTAAATATAAATAATAACGAAATTTTTAAAGAATTCACTTATGTAAAAAATTATGTAAATGCTGAACATATAGAAATATGGAAACAATCAGCATTAAATCCGGATAAAAAGTGGGTTGAAATTTTCAAATTTTTCGAAACGAAAAATATTCATTATAAAAACATCCTTAAATTACTAGACTTCTCATTTGCTTTGCCAGCGTCCAACGCACCAACGGAAAGAATTTTTCTATATCTCACAATATTTGGTTTTCCGAAAAATTCCAAATGGGACTGGACTCTTTAGAATCTCTTTTGACCATAAAATGCAATTTTGAAATGGACTGTGCGGAATTTAAAACATTTTTATCTAACAGGCCCAATACTTAAAAAAAATACATTTTGTGGAGAAATATCAGAAGTAAATTTATACACGTAAGTATATCCATATGTATGTATAAATTTAAGTGTATATTATTTGTACCCATTTATGTATGTCTGTATTTTAAAAATCTTTATATAAAATATTAATTATAATAAATGAATTTTTTTTGTTTTTTCATTTTATATATTTGTCCGCTTTTTTCTCATTGAAATAATGGTCACCGTAATTATCGGTGATCTGTAAAAATTAACTGAACATGACTAGAGAGTTCTGATGCTTCTACCATATATTCTGGACCTTGCGCCAATTGACTACTATTTGTTCTTAAGATCTGTAAAATTTTCTCGACGGCAGTTTCCAGAATAAAAGAGTTGCCACCTGCTGTTGGTTACAAGCACAAATTTGTTGGGTTTTTGTATTGAGCGTACTGATGAGAAACTTTGCTCATTCGGAAAATCACTTTACCAAGGGAAATCTTTTTAATTTTTCCAAATTAAGAACAACCACAAAGAAAAAATGTTTCTTCCAATTTGGAATACATGGATTTGTTGTTGACAAGCACATGTCATGAAAATTCATAACCTGTGTGATAAAGCATTCGCCTTGCATTGCACATTATTTTAGTTTCGAAAATTATTACACTTTTGTGAATAGTTGGTAATTTAAGTAGCCATTTAAACGACTGTATAGTATGTTAAGTAGCATTACAATTAAAACTGGTTCAAGCACCAGCCACGCATACCTACATTTTGTAATTGTAAGACTATGTTCATCTATTTTCTATTTTATTTCAACTCTTTTGTGGCAGTCAAATCAAAAACACAAGCCAATTCCCAATTGATGATGTGACAGATAATGATGAACTTTGAATGAGTGGAGGACAACAAAAGACTGATTGTGAGTATAAAAACAAAGAGAGGAGGAAAACAAAAAGCCAGTAGAACGATGATGTAACAATCATTGATACACTGGCTTGTCATTCAGTGACTGAATGGAAAAGCTAGCTAATGATTAAATGGAAACTAAAAAAAAAACAGAAAGAAGTCAACAACAGCGTATGATTTTCTGTTTTTTTTTTTGTTTCGTTAGCGGAGTAAGAAATGAAGCAAGAAGTGGAAGTGGATACAAAACCAGTAAAGAAGAAGAGAAGAAATAGCCGTTCTGTCCCTGGAGATTAAAAATATTTTTTTAGTTTTGCGTGCCTGACTGAAATTATGTTGATTTGCTTGAATTTATTTATTTTTATTTTTTTTCATTGTTTTTGTTGTTGTTGTTGATTTATTTACTGATGAAAAAACATTATGAAATGAATAAAGGAATAATGCAACCACGCGATACTGCCCACTATTTAAAATTAAAACAATAATAATAATAATAATAAAACAAAAACAACAACAACAAACTGTATTAATAATATGCCTATGGTAATAATAAATGAATGAAGAAACGTAAAAACATTTTTGAAACACGCAAACATTAAAAGCCAAAATTTATGCAAAGAAAACGTCAAAACCTACACCAAAAAAATCATTGGATTTCTGAATGCAGTGGCAGTTTTAATTAAAAATACAAAAAAACATGTCTACCACAGAAGGGTTTACCGTTAAGAGGATTTCTATTAAAATTATTATACTCGATTCAATCTGCCAAAAGCATGTTATTGGATTGGAATGTACAAGCCTGGACAGGGGCTGTATTCTTAGTTTTTATGTTAGATGCTGTTTACCCGGCATTTACTGTTCCATAACTTTTCCGACCTATCAGCCTATCACCGTTTTTACTGAGGACATTGATAAGATATGTATGTATGTGAAGATAAATTCGAATTTAACTAGCAAAGACATAAACCCAAAATTTTAACAGAGCTAATGTTACAGTTAACAGAGCAATATTAAGTGGTTAACAGAAAACAAAAAAAAAAAGTCATGGAAGAAATCATCCAAACATATGATATCGAAAAATGGAATCTCTATTCCATTCCTTAAAAATTATGCCCCACACGTTCCTGACGGGAACAGCTCCTCTGTTAATTTGGAAATTCTTTTGAAAATTGAAAATCGAATTTATCTTCACACACCAGAGATCAGCAATGAATCGTTTTTTCGCTACTCATAAGTACTCATAAAATTTTGAGTATGAGTGAGTCGTCAACAGTATTGAAATTCAACTACTCTGATTCATTCGTACTCGCTACAACATTGATTTATAAGTAAAGGTTGCAATAAGTATGAGTATAACGTTGACATCAAACTTATAACATTCGAAATATGTTTGATTCATACGCCTACTCATTCAGATTCATAAATTTAGAAAAATACTTATAATACTCATAAATGATTCGAGTGATTCGAATCATTCATTAAAATTTTCAGTCTTAGTTGTTGTTGCATTTACAAAAAAAAGAAGAAAGAAAAAGACAAAGACAGCAAGCAAAGCAAACACACAACCTTCCAGCGAGTATTGTAGTGTTCGTACGCGAATCATACTTATTTTGTGATTCTTGTAGATGCTGAGTAAGGAAGAGTCGAAATCAACAACATCATGCGTATTGTTAAGTATGAGTACGATGAGTACTTCAAACTTTGAATATGAGTAGTATGAGTATGATATTAAAATAAGTATGAATGCGTATAGGTAGGTAGGTAGAAGTGGCTGTCCACCCGATGAGCGGACACACTTAGGCCTCATACAGGGCCCATTGTGATACCACAGTTTCATCTTTCCCCTATTCTAGGAACCACTCGGAGCTTCCGATGAAGCGACTTAGACTGCCAATATCCACGCATGACAGTTCATCTACGTCCTCCATGTAGTAGGCACCCAGGTGTTTCTTTCTCCTCCGACCAAGTGCCGGACATGTGCAAAGTAGGTGAAAAATAGTTTCATCCTCCTCTTCATCTCCACAGATTCTGCAGAAATCATTCGCAAGGTGTCCAAGAAAAATACGCCTCGCATGTGTTCCTATAATACAATGCCCCGTAATAACCCCGATAACAGCTTTGAGCCTGCTTCTTTGGAGCTTAAGCAGAGTCGTCGTGCGCCTTCTATCCAGCTTTGGCCAGATTTTTTGCGCCGCTCTGCCCTTATCCGAAGCTGCCCATCTACTGTACGGCAAGGTCCACGATTACATTGTTAATCATAAGCCCACTGGTACTTAAAGAGATCCCCAATGTAGAGAATTCAACAGAGAGCTCGACGGTCGTGCCCCTTCTGGCCAATTCATCCGCTCTGCAGTTGCCGGGAATGTCCATATGTCCCGGTACCCATGTGATACAAACATCACATCGGTTCGCCATCTCATTGAGACATCTGCGACAGTCGTATACTATCTTGGAGTTTATCACACTAGAATCCAGCGCCTTGATGGCCGCTGGGCTATCGGAAAGTATAATGATCCTTCGCTTACGAACATTTTTGTCCGCAAAAATTTTCACCGCAGCTTGAAGAGCCGACACTTCCGCCTGAAAGACACTGCAGTGATCTGGTAGTCTCATAGATATTCCGATTGATCTCGATGAATGCGTATAAGTATCAGAAATTATGAGTATGAATCGAATCTACTCATCGTTTTGAATACTCATTGCTGATCTCTGTCACACACATTGATAAGATTGGTGTATTTCTATCTTCGGAGTGACTATCCCCACCCCACAAAAATCTGTGAGCGAATAGAAAATCTGTGAGTATAGAATATGGTTTTAATAATGTGTAAAGGATCCACGATAACAATTGCTCTACGCCTTAGAGTCGAATAGATGAACTGTTAATCCATTTGCTAGGGAACGTATATATTAAGTAAGAAGATGAAATGGTTTACATTGTATGGTACTAAAAAGAGCAACGAAGTTCCAAGTGATCTATAGCAGTAAGCGCTAGGGCAAATTCTGTAATGTTTTGCAGAAAATGGAATTGACATAAATGCCTCAAATACGGAAATGTTACTCTAACTGTGGAATTTCAGTTTAAATTCAAACGTCACTTCGAAGTTGTCTTCCAAACAAGTTTTGCAACAGGATTTTTAGGATTTAAAAATTTGCAACTTTCACTTTGGTTATTAGACCCCTTTCGCAAAGCTGCAATAGGTAATTACCCAAACATAAGTCTTCCAAAATGATAAGATCGAAATAAGTCTCTCATATTCGTGCTGAATGAAGTCGACATAGTCTATTAGGTAGTGAGTTGGCTGACGGGTTATAATGACCAATTATGTATGTATGCATCAGTGCTAAATGCAATTCTACCTTTGAATACCCTGAATATTTCCAAGTAAAGCAAAGTTCCACCCAAATCGTTACTTAGATTTAGAAATACTTAAGAGGTATTGCATAACCTGTCTGGGTTCAAAAGAATTGGGAGAAATAAATCTGCATTCAGCCACTGGATTTAAAGTAAGACTTGGCTATCGGTACTCTCAGATACTAATGGCAGTGAAATAGCTGAAATACTTATAACTCAAATATATGTAACTCTGGTCAACATCTTGACCAGACTGTGACATGTGGCCAAAGAGGAAGGCAACCGCAGTGATAAATGATCACTATCAGTTGTTGGTTTGCAAAGTACATATAAAAACAAAAAAATAAAACAGGTTTGTAAGTGGAGAATAAAGCGACTAAATTCTGATAAGTAGTGTATAGTACTACATCCTAAAGTTATTGAACCTAAATGTAAAAGAATTTAATTTCCTGAAAATGTTATACATTTGCAGGCGAAGTATCGGAAACCTTTACAAAAATGTTTGTGAGACTCCCTCACTTTAAACTTATTTGGTCATTACAACCATTTAGCTAGGATTACTACCTAGCTTCTCACATCACCCATGATGAGTGTATTACGAATGACATATTTTTGTGATAAACATTTTCATGGCGATTTTATTTACAGAAGACTGATGAGATGAAGTCGCCGCAAGTTATATTTTGTTTTGTTCGAGATGTCTTAGCCAGGTGTTGAACCATGAGCTCCTGCCTAAAAAGCCAACACATTAACTACTAGACTACGGTGACTTTAAATGGAATGTAGACTGAAAACTCGAAATAACATTTCTTTTAGAACCTCATAAAGTTGGATTGCCTTATTGACTGTATTAGAAGTACGAAGAAAAAATATTAAGATACAGCCAGTTAGGATGAAAATCGTTTTGAGAATTGAGAAAGGAATTTATGAATCCTTAAATTTTTGTTTTAATTAAATCTAAAAATTTAACACTTACCTTGTGTTCATCGAATTTTAAAACAAATTCTAATATTTCGGCCAACTGTTTAACCAGAGCCTGTTGTGTTTCTAAATGTTGTGTAGGATTTAATTTACCGCCCACCAACTGACCCAGCAGCTTTGGTACGATCTTCTCCAGCTCCAGTGAATGTTCATAGCAACGTTTCAGTTTTATTACCAATGGCAGTACGGCTGACCAGGCCTTTTCCTGTAATGATGGATCTGCAATCGCTTCACGAATTTCTTTGCCGGCACCCTATAATTAAAAAACAAGCAATAAAAATAAAATGATATGAAGGAGAATTGAACACTTAGAAACAAAAACAAAAAGAAAAATACTAAACTGTTGCAGATTTCATGTTAAGGGAGCAAAAAGAGAAAACATTTAAAAGAATGCAATTTTTTTCTCCCCTTTTTTTCTGTTTCAAACGGTGTTTACCAAAATAACAGAATGGGGGGGAAAAAAGTTATAATAAATAGTACCGCCATAAATTTCATATGCATGAGCTCATATGGACAGTCAGTTTGTCAGTCAGTCAGTCAGTCATATTTGTGCCTTTCTGCGATTGTAGTTATAACATTTAGCCAGTCAACCAGTCCACCATGTGTTTGCATAGAATTTACGTGTTCAAATGTTGCATGTTGCAAATGACTGACTGCCTGTTCGCCTGCCTACATGTTTTAGAACAGTTGGCTTAAAAAGATTAAAAAAATAATAATAAAAAACAACTGTTAACTCCAACTTAGAGACCTGGCTAAAACCAATTGGCGCGTTTGAGTGTGTTTGTTAAAAAGAAAAAAGGCCATTGACCATTAGAACGTTCGAATGAGCAGCATATGATAGAATGTCCATGTCCAGCGGAATCCATGAAACAGACGTTACAAATCGTTGTTTTTCTGATTTGTTATACTGATTGAAATAAAAAAAAAATCACAATAAACTTTGCAATTTAAGACTAACAACCATGAATTGGTTTTCTATTATTAAAATTGCTGTGGTTTTTTCAATAGAAACCAACAATTAAAATAGAAAAATATCAAGAAAAAACAACAACAACAACAATTGTTATTATCTCGTTAAATCTTATTGCAAATTTTTAATAGACTATATGGAGGTGGTCAATAAAAATTTGTTAACTTGAAATTATTTTGACTTAATTGTTCTTTATCGGCTCATCAAGTCCCATAAACTCCAAACAGTAATGATTTCTAAGTAATATAAAAGAAGGTGTTTGAATTTCATTACCCTCACCAACGTTTTTAACAGGAAACGCACTTGATAATGATTAAATTTGTGTAAGAGTATAGCTGGAAAATATGGAAACTTTTTTCATCCCCCTTAGATATAATTTATTTGTATGAAATGTGTGTCTGTGAAGATAAATTCGAATTTAACTAGCAAAGACAAAAACCAACAATTTTAACAGAGCTAATATTCAAGTTAACAGCGCAATGTTAAGTGGCTAATAAAAAAAATGCAAAAAATGCCCATGGAAGAAATCATCAAAATATACGTTATCGGAGAATGGAATCTCTACTCCATTCCTTAAAAACTATGCCCCACACGTTCATGAATGGAACAGCTTCTCTAGTAATTCGGAAATTCTTTTGAAAATTGAAAAACTTGGATTAAAAAAAATTTATTGGTTTTAACAATGTCTCGGGAGTATGACCGAAATTGTGGAAAAGTGGGACTTGCTGTAGGCATCCCACTATATAGCATGTTATCAAGTATACTTAGACAGGTTTCCCTTCGGTCGGACGTTAATTCGGAAAGAGATGTAGGCGACAAAGCTAACTTTTTGTCAAATTAAGAAAAAAAAAAAGAAAATAAAAAAGTGGTCTATATAAATCGCTCAAAAACGGATAAAAACGGACTTGTGGGGGAAGTGGACCTTGTGGGCTAGATAGGCATGGCACTAAGGATTCCAAAACAGTGTTCTTTAGTGTCGGGTTTTACTTGGTATCGAAGATATAGGCAACGAAGCTAACTTTTTTATACGAACTTTAAAGTGCTTTATGAATGTTTAAGTTCATTCATTTAATAACAATTTTAATAATTCTCATTGAGGTAATATGTATTTATATATAAGGCCTAACAAAATGACGAATTTTTCACATTTCTTTGATAGATGAGTTGCATTTTTTTGGTCAATGACTTGCATTTTTTGGGTAGATGACTTGTATTTTTTTTGTCGATGACTTGCATTTTTTTTGGTAGATGACTTGCATTTTTATGAGCGATGACTTGCATTTTTATGGGCGATGACTTGCATTTTTCTGGTCGATGACTTACATTTTTCTGGTCGCTGACTTGCATTTTTTATGGTCGATTGTTTTTGTAGATGACTTGCACTTTTTAGTTCAATGACTTGAATTTTTTTTTGGTTGATGACTTGCATTTGTTTTTCGATTACTTGCATTTTTTTGGATGATGACTTGCATGTTTTTGGTTGATGACTTGCATTTTTTAATTCGATGACTTGCATTTTTTTGGGTCGATGACTTGCACTTTTCGGTCGATGACAAGCATTTTTTGGACGATGATTTGTTTTTTTTTTGATCGATGATTTGCATTTTCTGGCCGATAACTTGAATTTTTTGGTCTATGACTTGTATTTTTTTTTTGAATGATTACTTGCAGTTTATGGACGATGACTTGCATATTTTTGGACGATGTTTTGCATATTTTTGGACGTTAATTTGCAATTTTTTTTGTCGATTACTTGTATTTTTTTGGACGATAATGATGTTTTTCTTCTTGCAGATTAAGAACTGGAGCTCAGAATCCATAGTAGAGTATAGCACACAAACTATATCAATGTTCTGCAGATGCAGAGGATCTATTTGATGTCTCAGATGTGAAACCGGAGAGTATTTTAGGCTTTTTAAACGGCTCATATTGGTTCTATGTAGAATCTGATGGGACTTAAGTCGACTAACCTGTTATAAAAACTTGCTTTAACAGTGTGTGTATATTTCACAAAACAAAACCAATTCGCACAACGATATTCTGACAATCTTAGCTAAATAAAGGATCATTTTTTAAATTAGCTTTCATTTGCATTTCCAAACAAATATTGTAACAACTTATTTTGTGATCAAACTCTGTTGTTCTATCACAGAACACTTAGTTTTTCTAAATTTTTTCTTTCCTGTCGAGATAATTGAACATGTTTATCTCGTCCTTTACAGCTTTACAAACTAATATCGTGTACCTATGTTAAGGCCTATGCCTTTGTTAGGTCTGTAGATTTTTCATTATTTTGAATTTTAATTGAAACTTTAGTTACGTTCTTCAAACAATACCCTAACATGAGTGAATCTAAAACTTTATCAATCTCATGGTATATCCTTTATAGGCATGTCTTTATAATTAAAGTCCTTCTTTGTATGCATACATACATACACTCACCTACACCTATTGTATTGCATGTATGTATGTGGTATGTAAGTATGTATTTGTATACAAATATTGTTGTGCTGTTCTCTCTCTTTAGCAATTACTACAACAACAACAAGAAGTATTTAAACACTTTCATGAATGAATAAATGAATGACCTTGTTTTACAAAACATACTCGAATGTAAATGGAATTCCATACGTATGTATGTACATATGTGAACATGCTTACATATGCATGTATATATAGACAGGTGTGTATGTATTTTAAAGTTCAAAGATATTTACTTTGACGGAATGTTAAGGATGGATCCTTGAGACAGGTTATAAACTCTTAAGGGAATAAAAACTCAGAGAGGGAGGGAACAGAGAGAGACCAGTCAAGTTGAAGAAACAAAAGCATATGGATGATGATGATGATGAATAAATTACATAGAAAACCAAATCACCTGCCTGTCTGTGTCCGCGTTTGTGTGCCGTCTGTAAATAATGCCATAAAGTGTGAAAAAAGGGGGAAAAAAAAACTTAAAATAAAGACACGTTTAAAAAGAAACTTTTAAAGAAACATTTTTGTATGTGAAAACCACCAAAGTAAGCAAGCAACCACTGCTGCTCTTGTGTATACATAATATGCTGGTGTTGTATTGTGTGGAGATTATCAGGATTTGTGTTGTTTTGATGCTGTGGCAAGACACAGGAAGGGGACACTAGCATCCGTTAGGATAACAAAACAACAGAACCAAATTACAGCACCTCACACATGTACATGCGTAATGATGTGACGTTGTTTGTTTTCTTATTCTTTTTCCAATGCTTTCAGTAAAAATAGTCATGTAGACTAAAAGAAGAAACAAAACAAAAAAATGTAGGGTCTTTCAAGTATGAATTTCTTTTTAAAATACAAATTTAACACACATTTTATATGGAGATTTGTCATGTTTAATAACATAAATACCAATGCTAGGACGCACGGTTCAAGCTATTAGAGTACCGTGCATTTTCATGTGTCCTCTAGCCAACCTTTGCATCAAGAACCTCAAGGATTTCACTTTGGCCTCATCTTAAAATATAAACGAACTTCTGCCTGAGGATACATTTAATTTGCTTCAATTGCAAAGGTCGATGGTAGATCAGAATATCCTGCCTATGACTCTGAAACACCTGTAGCTTTTTCGTGATTGTATACGATACTAGTCTTATTGAATTTGAATATTCTAAGCCTGGTTTTACTGATTATTTGCAAGCGTTTCAATACTCAAGTTACCATAGTCTAGTAGGTAGTGTGCTCGCTTACCATATTAATCGAGAGCCCGTGGTTCAAACTCCGGCTTAGACATAGCGACTGCTCAGTAGTCTTCTGGCAAAAACTCTGTTGCCAGAAAAGTTCCTCAAATCTGTTGTTTGGAGACGAAATTAAATTGTAGGTCACGCTACTCTTGTGCAAAATTAACATACACAACACAAGTGGTGTTAGAAGCTGGGGTTGAAATCCTGACGAAAGACCAATTAAGCAAGTAAGACTCCGTAATGATTGCAATCGTTACAAGTGCTGATATTGCTTTGTTGAGCTCGCTATTTACGTTTGTGTCTGCGCCATCATTGTGACTGTACAACATTACGCGCTAATCCTTCCCGGTTTTCTAGCTTTGCTTGATATTGGCTATCTTATATGAGACATATCATCTGCATGACCCATGTCCGCGAACTTTCTTTTGTGTGCATAGAGTTTGCTCATGATAATCCAGCACAATGGTGATATGGTATGTTAGTTAACTATGAACAACTGAAGAGTTCTGCATGCCCTTATTTTCAAGGCATTCCCTATAACAATTCGTTTGATGTCGTTAAAATCGTAAGTATAGCAGATCCATTCCTTTAATGGTTTTATTACAATAAGTAGAGTGTTGGACTAACCTACGAAGCTTCTATTTGGTAAGAGTCAAGCCTGTTTATCTCTAATTTGCTTTAAAATCTTTCCAATTGTGGATTATTGCATTAACTGAACGTTGTCAGAGCTAACAGCTAATTGCAGGCAGGTCCACTTATGTGTGTGAAGATAAATTTGAATTTAACTAGCAAAGACAAAAACCAAAAATTTTAACAGAGCTAATGTTAAAGTTAACAGAGCAATGTTAAGTGGTTAACAGAAAATAGTCAAGGAAGAAATCACTCAAATATACGATATTAGAGAATGGAACACCTATCACATACATAATTGGTCATTACAACCCTTCAGTCAGGATTATTCACCTAGTTTCTCACACCACTTATGTTGTGTGTGTTAATTTTTTACATAAGTGGCGGGACCTACAGTTTAAAGTCGACTCCGAACGACAGATTTTTTGAGAAACTTTTCATGGCAATTTATTTACTCTCAGAGTTTTTGCCAGAAATCTGCTGAGAGGAAATCGCCGAAGAAATACTTTTTGTATTTTTGTTTTGATGTCTGGCCTGGGGCTCGAACCCTGGCTTTACGTCTAATAAGCCAACACACTACCTCCTAGACTACGGCGACTTCAAAATCACCCAAATATACGATATTAGAGAATGGAACACCTATTCCATTGCTTTAAAATTGTGCTCCACACATTCCTGAGTGGAACAGCTGCTCTGGTAATTCGGTAATTCTTTTGAAAATTGAAAAACTTCGACAAAAAATGTATCAGAATGTCTGGGTAGGATGATCGATATTGTGGGAAAATGGGACTTGCTGAAGATATCCCACTATATACAAGTTGTAGCCTAAGATGTCCCCATTTGAACACAATAAGTGGTATATCCCAAATAATTTTGGAACTTGAAATATCGGGCTTCAAATATTCTCTATGTTAACAGTGCCTGGGTAGGATGATGGAATGTGTGGAGCACAATTTTAAAGGCATGAAATAGGTGTTCCATTCTCTGATATCGTGTATTTGGGTGATTTCTTCCTTGACTATTTTCTGTTAACCACTTAACATTGCTCTGTTAACCTTAAAATTAGCTCGGTTATAATTTTTGGTTTTTGTCTTTGCTAGTTAAATTTGAATTTATCTTCACACACATCTTATACGGTGGTTTTCGAATGGAATTAAATTGTGGCAAAAGAAAAATTTTTCAAGTAATTTTTAATTAAACTTGAACTTAAAAGACCCTGCATAATACTGTTGTGTTCCCACGTCATAAGGCAGATTGGATGTTTATTGTATACATACATTTACACGTACATAATATGTATATTCATTTTGTTGCTGTTATATTAACAGCCGCTTACCATCATCACATTGTAAAATTGTTTAATTCACAAATATTATGCATCATTGCAACTGACACATGGTTGCAACATTGCAACCAAGCAACATAACAAATTGTAGCTGAGTTGTAAAATATTAAAATTTTTTTTACTTTATTGTTGCCACAAGTTCAAGCATATGTTGCACATTTGTATTTGAAATCCATAAATGTTGCACTTTCTCTACGTATGATATGGTATGCACAACTAATGATTGATAATCACATTTAATTGCTTAATATTGTATGTGAAAATAAAAAAATTATTTGTTTTTTTTTTTCCTTTGTATTGATTAATTGCCAATTGGATGATTAATACGTGGACATTGATATTGCGATAGTGAAACGAAAGAAAGAAATATTTGAATATGTTTCTGGTTTAAGTTGATAAATTTTATTTTATTACCGTGAATATTATATACGATTAAATAAATTATTCGAAAGCAATTTCAATTGTAATCAAATGTTAATGTTCGGCTTTACGAAAGCTTTGTATCGATTGACAGTTTTGAAAATTAACTGTCAATAGGCATATTCAATCCGTAATCAGAGTCAAGAAGTACACAATTTGCACTAACCTATGCCGCAAATTTCTGAAACGAACTAAGCCGCCATATAAACTAAGCTACACAATCGCTACCTTTTCCTACTTATCACTTACAAACGAGTTTATGAAACCTGTATTGGCAAATTTTATTCGCTGAGTCATTTATTTGATTAGATGAGTATACGTACATACATATATATCGAGTCCGCCATCTAACGTTTTTTTTTTTTTATCAACTAGTGCTTATTTCGTGAATGGTAACACTTAGCTCATGTCTGATTTGACAGATAATTAGTTTTATCCTTCCGCTGAACGAATATGGTTGTGTATACGCTTGAACAACAACGATAAGTAGGCCTGCGATCGACTTACAGAAGATGCCGATTTTGAAGCTCATTTTGATCTTGGCGGGTATGTAAACAAGCAAAATTGTCGCATTTGGGGCACAGAAAACCCGCACGCATACATTGAAAAGCCGACGCACCCAAAACGAGTCACTGTTTGGTGCGGATTTTGGTCCAGAGGCATAATTGGGCCATTTTTCTTCGAAAATGAGCAAAGAGTGGCCGTTACAGTCAATGGCGATCGTTATCGGGGCATGTTGAACGAATTTTTGTTCACAAAAATTGAAGAGGAGGATATTGGCAACATTTGGTTTCAACAGGACGGCGCTACGTGCCACACAGCCGAAGCTACACTCGATGTTTTGCGTCCTGTTCTTGAAGATCGCATTATCAGCCGCAGAGCTGATGTCGTTTGGCCACCTCGGAGCTGCGATTTGACACCGTTGGACTATTATTTGTGCTGTGCCGTCAAAGATAAGTGTTACGCCGACAAGCCAGAGACAATTGACGCTTTAAACGACAATATTCGTGAAGCCATTGGTGAAATACAGCTGCACACAATCGATAATGTGCTTAAAAATTGGACCAATCGTGTAGGCTACTGCATGGCCAGCCGAGGCAGCCATTTGAATGAAATTATTTCCCATTATTAACCGGAAGGATTGTACTTTCAAATAAAAAAAGAAATTTGAGAAAATATTCAGTAGTATTTTTTTAAATCATTTTCAAAAAAAAAATGTTATTTGGCGGACCCTTTATATAACTTAGTCATTACAATCCCTTAGTACGACTTAGCTTCTCACAAACACTTATGTTGTGTGCGTTAATTTTATACATGAGTGGCGGGACCTACAGTCCCTACAGTCGACTCCGAATGAGAAATTTTTGAGAAATTTTTCTCAGGACTTTACAGGACTTTTATAATAATTCTGGAACCAGATCAGCTGTGTAACACTTCCCCGAATATTTCTAAATATTCAACAAAGATCTGAACGCAATACTCTTCACCAATACTCTACATTTCAGTTGGGGGGAAAATGAAGGAAATGATTTTCAAACAAAAATGACAAATATAACAGAGCCAATGTTAAACTTAACAAAGCAATGTTAAGTGGTTAACAGAAAATACAAAAAAATGGTCAAGGAAGAAATCACCCAAATATACGATATCGGAGAATGGAACCTCTTCTCCATTCCTTTAAAATTATGCGCCACACGTTGCCGAGTAATTCTGGTAATTCGGAAATTATTTTGAAAATTGAAAAACCTGCACAAAAAAATTTATTTGTTTTAACAATGTCTGGGTAGGATGATTGATATTGTTGAAAAATGAGACTTGCTGCAGGTATCCCACTATAAGCTTAAGGTGTCCCTAATAAAACCAAATTAGTGGTACACCCCAACTAACTTTGGAACTTGAGAAATTGGACTTGAAAAATTCACAATGTTAACAGTGTGTGGGTAGGATGATCGATATTGCAGATAAATGGGGAGCCTCATGTTCCCTAAAGGAATATAATATATTATACACCAGTCTTATTAAAGATTTTGTTTGAAATTAAATTCTTCTTGAATTAAATAGAAAGAAAAAAAAACACGAAATACCAAATCATTATTATAAAAAGTGTTGCGGGCCTCAGTTAGCAACTTCCAGGCATCTCTACAGGATATGGTTGCATATGTTACAATGTGTTTATTAGTTTGAGAATTTTGAAATGCTGAAAGTATTAAAGAAAAAAGGGGTGGAAAAAGGAAAGGATAGGAAGAAGGCTGTAACCACAACTGAATTCACATGAGTTAATGCAACACTTAAAGATGTGACCCGTACCACCTTTCCATTTTCATTTTTTTTTTTCTTTAAAAACATATTTCATTTAGATGTTGCATTTGAAAGTAAGAAAGAAAAGAGGTGTTAATTATTTGTGTATGTGCCTTAAAGGTTGAACACATTATGCATCTAATGGAGTGCACAGTCAGTGATTTATAGAACCTATTTCCCATTTTCTTGCATTAAAGTAAAGTTTATTGAACTTTTGCGAGAGTGAATGTGGTTGAGTAGGAGGAGAATCCTTTTGGTTTGAGTAAAAGTTGTTTAAAAGGTTTTAAAGAAAAAATAAAAAAAAAGTTATTTAGCATTAAAAGTAATGGAAAAAAATTATATTTAAAATACTCATAATATATTCAGAAAAAGAATTCATATGAAATAAAGAAATGACATATGAAAACGTATTTAATTCAACTTGACCTTCAGGTGTTAAGTTTTGAAATTAAAATGAATTTAAGCGGCATGTCAAAAACTATATTAAAAAGTGACAAAAACTAGAAACGAAACACCCAGCATTTTAAAAGGTCCCATCATTCGCATTTAAAGGCCGGAAAAAACTAAACGAAAATTATTCGCAAAATGAACACGCAAACAAGTTTGTTTTAAATACACAAACATACAAAAAAAAAAAAAAGACAAAGACAAAAATAAAAATTTAATTCATTGTAATAAATTTAATCATAAAAAAATTAAAAAAAAAACTTAAGTCATTTACACGCAACTCAGTGTAGAAATAAGCCAAGAATTTATTTTCCTTAACGTCTGCATACCATAGTTTTATCACGATTAAAGGATTAAAAAAATAATATCAGTTAAAAATAATTGTACATTATCAGGATATTACATACATACATACATATAGACACACATACATATTTGGTAATTACAACCCTGCAGCCAGGATTACAACCTTGTTTCCCACTCCACTTCTGTTGTGTGTGTTAATTTTATACATGAGTGGCGGGACCTACACTTCAAAGTCGATCTCGAACGACAGATTTTTGAGAAAGTTTTCATGACAATTTTATTTACTCTCAGAGTTTTTGCTAGAAATCTGCTGAGAAGGAGTCACTGGAGAATTCTTTTTTTTTTATAATTCTTTTCGTTCGAGGTGCTTGAGCAATCTGCGTCAAATTACCGAGTGATTTTCGAAGAAAATGGAATGCGGTTAAAAACCTTCACTCTTTATAGTGGCCATAAAGGCATAGTTGAAGTTTTGTTGACGGCTTTACCCTCGAGTGAGTCTCTCATATGGCTCAGTGGTTTCAATTGTAAACAATCGCTTGAGTATTAGAGGGTTTTCGGCAAAATGGGTGACCGTGTTTGCTCATAATCGACCACAAACGTATTCGTGTGATAGCTTTGCAGTAGAGTTTGGAGTTGTTCAAATGAGCTAAATAGACAGTTTCCTCCATAACAACACTGTAGTGGTAAAACAGCAGTAAATATAACAGATTTCTCGTGTCGAAACAGAGCCAAAGAAGACCAAGCTAGGTTTAAATAAATTTAAGTCAAAGGCCAAGTCATTGATAAATATGAATGAATTTATTTGACTGATTTAATGGCGATTTGAAAAAAAAAAATTAAAACATTAGTGAACAGCTGTGCAGTTGTCCTGGGATAAATCCATTAATTAGACTAAAAATTCTCAATTCAATTCTCCGAATTTAGCCTCTAGTAACTGTGATTTGTTTCCGAAACTATAAAACTCAGGGACTACTATAATCTCCTGATAAATCGCAGTAGTTTTTGAAAGATAGACAAAGTATACATAATCACCCTTATTCTGGTTGTCGTCGTCGACGTCGTCTTGCGTCGACAGTTTAAAATTGGTATTCTGTTTGTCGTTATTGACAGTTATAGATGACTGTCGACACACATTTGGTATTCTGTGAGTCAATACGCCGTCGATATTGTGTTGTGTCGACTCTGATTTTATCGACATCATTTTTGGTAACGACGACGACGGCAACCAGAATAAGGGTGATTGGATTTCAAAGGAGACTATGTATGTTACAAAATAAAATGATTTTTTATTTTGAAAAATCTTTGTTGTTTTAGGAAATTTCTTCAAATATTTCTTATAATATTAAAGGTTTTTAAAATTTATTCTCTTTATTTTTCTGGTATACACTAATTAAGATGAGTGTTGCTAAAATTTTCTCCATTACTGTTTCTCTTATTATATCTTTTTTGCTCTTCATGTGATAGGTGTTTACATTTTATTCAATAATTTCATATGTTAATACGATGTTCTCTTGACTTTACATAAAAACTGTTATTACTTCTCATTCTGCATATTTTAGTTGAATGTGTATTTTGGAAAGAACAAAAAAAAAATAAAATAAAAAAAATAAAGGAAAAACGCGTCATAAAAGAATTTATATAATGACAACACCAACAACAAAGAAAATAAACATAAAAAACATATGGTGACATTACATATTCATTCATTTATTTATTCATTCATTCCGGCATTCATTCATTCATTCAATCGTTTATAACATTTATTCATTTGTTCATTTCTTCTTTTGTTTCTTACAAAAGTTTATTCATCTTTCATTGTAAAATAATGAACACAGAGACAGAAAGTAGAAATATTTTTCAAAACACAAACAACAACTTTACATTGTAGTATAGGGTTATCCATTTAGTACTTTCGAAACCGATGGTCGGTGACAAGGTTGCCAGTGCTGTTAGATGCCATTCATCTTAAATATCATCTACCAATACAAAAGTGATTAAAACGTGTTCACTTTTCAAGATTTGCGGGATTATTATAGCCGTCATAATTATGTGTGTGAAGATAAATTCGAATTTGAAAACCCAAGAGGCAATCCATAAATTTTAGCAGCACCACATTTAGCGTTAAAAGTGCACAATTTGCTCTTAACAGAGCAAAATTTGCCCTTAACAGAGCACTGTTAAATGTTTAACAGTATCCATTTGAACAAGGTCACTTATTTAGGAGCTAATTTTAGGGCATATAGTAGGTCAATGAGTACCATATCATACTCTAGGGATTGTTCCAATGCCTCTTAACATAATCAGCAAAAAAGTCCTATATGAAGTGATATGGTATTGTAAAAATTGGCTTTGAAAATATCAATTTTTTGATTGAAAATTCTCTAGCAGATCAGTGGCCATTTGGGAACATATAAGAAATTGTACCCCATACAGACTATATGCAAATGGTAGTCCAGAGGGTCCTCTTTCCAACCGTGGTAGTGGGATAGCTGAAATAATTTTGTGAATTGAGAGATATTGAATTTTAAAAAAATCGATTTTTGGCCAAAAATATATGAAAATTCTCTAGAAGATCAGTGGCCATTTGGGAACATATATGAAATAGTACCCTTATATGTTATAATAATAAAAATTTTTGAACTAAAAGTTCATTTGATGAGATGACATATATAAAATATATAACACGACTGTTAACTCTTTAAATAATAACTACGGTAATTTTTATCCAATTTTATCAAATGATGATTCAGTCTTTTCACAAGAGAACAGAGTTTAAGAATATTATCACTCATCGTATATTTTTTACTAAAGTTTGCTACTAAGAACTGACAAACTTGAAAAAATATGAAAAAAATTCGAATTTTCTAAGTTTTTCTCATCAAATCTCATAATATATTAAGTCGAATAATAGATATATGTCTACCGTTTCAAAGATCCTTCTCTCCTCTTTCAAACAGTATTTAAGTTTTAGAAATCGGGTCAGAAATGTTTGTGTAATCAATAAATTTGTGCGTAAAGTAAAAAAAAAAAAAACTATTTTTATCAAATAAAACAAGTTTGGAGGGTTCAAGAAATATAAAAAAAAATATTTTTGAGGTCTACTCAACAAAACTCACAACCTCCACTATGTCATTAGCCGGGTGTATTTAATTTTTTTTATTTTGTCGCATAGTGTAATCTACTGTCACCAATCCAGAAGAGGTCATTTAAATGTCTTTGTAGTTCGTAGATAACGACAAGGTCCAGCTCCAAGCTATATAATGATATAAAAGTTTCATGGAAATTGTATTTTTTTATGTGCGATTTATTTATTTATGTGAGTGAAGACAAATTCGAATTTGAAAATCCAAGACGCAATTCATAAATTTTAGCAGCGCCACATTTGCCGTTAACAGAGCAAAATTTTCTCTTAATAGAACAAAATTTGCCTTTAACAGTATTCATCTGAACAAGCCTATTTGTTGAGGAGCTAATTTTAGCATATATACAACAGCTATGAGTACCATACCACATTCAAAGGAAGATTCCAAGGCCTCTCAATATAATCTGCAATATAGTCACATATGTATAAAGTGATATGGTATTGAGAAAATTGACTTTGAAAATATCAATTTTATGCTGGAAAATTCTCTAGAAGATCAGTGGCCATTGAGGAACATATGGGATACGACTAAATGCAAATTCTAGTCCAGAGGGTCCTCTTTCGAATCGTAGTAGTGGGATAGCTGGAATAATTATGGGATTTGAGAATATTTATCAAAATTCTGTAATAATTGCAAAATAGCAGACATTTTGCCCTGTTATAGGCAAAAAGTGGCACTGCTAAACATGTGGATTTGCGTCTTTGGTTTTTATGTATATTCGAATTTATCTGCACACACATTATTTATTTATATGTATTTTATTTTGAAACCAGAAAATGGATAACCCTTTATATGTGTACAAACGTAACGTGGTGTATGGTAGTTAATGATTGTTTTGTGGTTGTTGTTATATTATTCATACTCATATTGTACTTACAGTGAGCGTCAAAAGTGAGTAAACACCGCTGAAATAATTCATTTTCTTAGGATAGCGAGAAAAGTAAATGAGAATAGTCGAATAAATTTCCATAAATTAAAAACGTTTATTTATTTATTACTTATAAAATGTTAAAACAAAAAAATCGCAAAAATTATTGTTGTGCTACAAGTATATTTTTTATAATAGAAAATTTAAAATTATAGTGGGTGTTGACTCACTTATGGCGCTCTGTGTATGTATGTATGGAGAAGAAACAAAAAAAATAAGAAAAACGTTATTATAATCACAGTTTAATGTAAACACAGTTTAATGTAAACACAGTTTAAATAAACACTCACTCTCTCTGACAATTATAAACATGCATACGTAACGTATCTGGTACGTTATTACCACTATTTTTTTTGCTGTGAGTTATTATGTCTCTCTCTCACTCTCTCTCTCTCTTCGTGTATTTATGCAAATGCTGTGTACTTTTCCTCTCCTATCCGCTGCAGTTTATTGTAGTTATTCTGATAGTTTTCTAAGCGGAAATGCAATAATAAATTGCTTGTCTATAACTCTTCTTCTTGCTAAGTATACGTTACACGATTGCTAATCCTCTACACATTGTGTATATGTGCTTGCAACAAACCAGGTCAGTAGTAGAATTTGTAATTGATCATCATCATCACCATCACAATCAACGGTAGTGATTTACAATCTTGTTTTGCTTGTCACTTCTTATTTATACACTTTTCTGCACACAGAGTATTAGTAGAATATTTATTTATGTTTTTTTTTTTTTGTTATTTTTTGTAATTTTTATTTTTATCATAAATTAAGGTTAAAAGGTCCTTTTGCACAATACTAGAAGATTTTATATGGGTATAGTAAAGGCTTTTTTGATAGAACGCTTCACCGCTATATTTGAATGTGTGGCTGTAGTACAGGGGTTACCAAAATTTTTTTGGTTGTGTATTAGTGAGTAAGAGAGAGAAAATAAGTTGAGAGCTTACAGTCATAGATAAATGTTAGTAATATACCCTATTTTGATTTTCATTTCATCAACATACACAAAGTTATACATCTTTGACTTAATAATTAAGTTATGTTTTTTAGATATTTGCTGGATTACTAATTTTGGTTCATAAATTTCCTCTCCTGCTTATAACCAACCTTTTAATTTTTCCAAAATATTGCTTTATGTCTATAAAAAAGTTGTTCTCTTTCCATATCACCTAAATTATTAACTTGACTATTAAAACAATCAAAATGTGTTTTAAGAACATATACATACATAATTGGTCATTACAACCCTTCAGTTAGGATTATTGACCCATGTAGTTTCTCACACCACTTATGTTGTGTGTGTTAATTTTATACATAAGTGGCGGGACCTACAGTTTAAAGTCGACTCCGAACGACAGATTTTTTGAGAAATTTTTCATGGCAATTTTATTTACTCTCAGAGTTTTTGCCAGAAATCTGCTGAGAGGAAATCGCCGAAAAAAAATTTGGAACGTGAGGTTTGAAAAAAATTGGAACGTGCGGTGTGAAAAAATTTGTAACGTGCGTGCCGAAGTTTTCACACCCATTTTTTCGTGCGTACCAACTTTTTTTACACCGTGCGTGCCGATTTTAAGAACAAAAAAGGAAAATACAATACATAAATAAATATATATTGAACCAAGCTGTTCGAGATAATTGCTAAGAGTTGTAAATAATAAATTTTTAAGAATATTTTTTAAAATGAATTTAAAATTCAATTGCTTATTCTCAATCATCTCCGAATTCAATCCCTAGTTGTGGTTTTTGTGTGATTCTTTTTCTTTTTTTAATTTTTTTTAATACATATGTATATATTAATATTCTGATATAATAATATACTGATAAATGTTATATATTTGATATGTATTAGAACAAATTAAAAAAATTAAAAAAAAAAATCCTTTTAAGCCCGACCTGGGGTTTGAACCCTTGCCTTACGTCTAATAAACCAACACACTACTTACTAGACCACAGCGACTTCAAATCAATCGCCTGTATACCATCTATAATAAACTGTTTGACAAAAACTTAATCTTGTACTGTTGTCTCCCTAAGAAATAATGTTGATTCTCTGTTAAATATGAAATCTGTTCTGTTAAAACCTAAAATCTCGGAAAATTTCAAAATCTACAATGAAAACTCGCTCTGTTAAGGATTCTGACGATTGGGTAAGTTAAAGGGACGTAAAATACTTTAAAAACAATTTTCATTGCCCGCCCATGTTGTTCTGATTTGATTTTTTTTATCGGATTACAATAGCTTTCGGAAATGTGTGATTATATGTTTATTTTAGTTCTTGTTATGCAATATTTTGTAACAGTAACTATAGGACATATTTTATCAACTTCTGTTTTTTTTTTTTTCTTATTTTACCCAGGAATTTAATTAATTTTTCCTTTTTTTCTTTCCCAGCCTCAAATTAATTGTTGAACAGAGTTCTGTTAATAACATAACAGAGCTCTGTTAACTGATTGGTTTGCGTCTGGGGAGTTAGATTTTAAAATCTATCTTCACACACATCTCAAGTTGTGCAACTGCGACTGGATTATGCCAGGTAGAGTCGGAAAGATAGGTTTTGGTTCTAAAAAAGTTTTTTATATTCATTGTTAATGCTTGAGTAAGTACTATCTGAGCTCGAGTTGAAAGTAGAACATTAAGGGCGTTTCAAAATCTGACATCCCGGAAAATTTTAAAATCTACTATCAAAACGCGCTCTGTTAAGGGTTCTGGCTATTAATTTAGTTAAAGAGACGTCATATGCATTAAAAACAATTCCCTTTGTCCGCTCATGTTGTCCTGTTTTCCCGCAAAGGGACACTTAGTTGGGTGCTTTTTTTAACCTAATTTTACCCCAGGAATTTTAATCCTTTTTCCTGTTTTTCTTTCCAAACCTTAAATTAATTGTATAACAGAGTTCTGTTAGTAACATAACACAGTTCTGTTAACTGATTTGGTTTGTGTCCAGGATAATATATTTTAAAATCTATCTTCACCCACATTTCATACTGTTTGCATAGCAAAAAACGGAGTGCATGACTTTTGACCGACGAACCCTTCTGATGTACACAGTTAAACATTATGGCCACGATAGTGAAATAAGTAAGATCGAATTACGTCTCCAAACACTATCTGATAAAAGAGAGAGTGCATTTCACTATCCACTTAAATATCAAAAAAACTAAGCAAATACCAATTTAGTCTTACATTCCATGATATGTCTAGTCGCCATCAGGTAGAGTGTGTGCAGGCGAAATTCGATTCGTGTAATAGGCGTTTCAGTCATGTAAGATGACTATGGCTTCCACAATCTGTGCAACTTTCAAGTGTGTGAACATAAATTTAAATTTAAAAACTTAAGACACAAACCAACAATATTAGCAGGGCACCTTTGGCATTAACATAACAAATTCAAATGTTAACAGAATAATGTTAACATTTTAACATTTTAATAATCTACTTGTTGATTATTCTTCTGTTTTACAATTATTGCAGGCTATTGACACAAAAAATAAAACTCTCATTACGATCCATACTATTTGTGAATAACAGAATTGAAATGTATAGGATGGATGGTGGGGCATAGAGGAGGCTAATTTCCTGTCCCAAAATGGCCACTGATCTTGTAGAGAATTTTCATATGTTTTTGACCAAAAATTGATTTTTTTTTACAATTCTTCTTTTAAACTCCAAAAGTATTTCAGCTATACCACTACCACGGTTTAAAAGAGAACACTCCGGACTACCATTTGCATATAGTCGGGTAGGTGTACTTTGTCCCATATGTCCCTCAAGGGCCACTGGTCTTCTAAAGAATTTTCAAACAAAAAATTGATATTTTCAAAGCCAATTTTTTCAATACCATACTATTTGATATGTGACTATATTGCTGATTACATTAAGAGGCCTTGTAAATTCACTTCGAGTGTGGGTGTGGTACTCATAGACCTAGTGTATATCCGAAAATTAGCTCCTAAACAAGTGGGCTTGTTTAGATGGATAGTGTTGAACAGCTAACATTGCTCTATGAAGGGCAATATTTGTTCTGATAACGCCAAAATGTGGCGCTGCTAAAATTTTTGGATTGCGTCTTGGATTTTTCAAATTCGAATTTATCTTCAAACAAAGAGACGTTCGTTATCCTGAAAATTTAAATTCAAGGTCCAGGGTTCCATAGTATTTGTTTAGTTTATATTTGGTTTTTTTAGCAAATGCATTAAGTATGTGGGCAGGAGCAACAGAACGAAGCCTTTCAAACGAAAAAATTTCAAAAATCATGGACTATATTGACTTAAAACTAAACTGTATTCTGTTTTTTAATTAAAATGTTGCTATAATTATAAACAACACTGTTGTGTTAAAAAAATTATATGTAAAGTTTACGACTCATTATTTTTCTTTAATGAACGGAAGGGTGTTAAAATCCAAAACATTATAATAAACTACCAGCAGTTGCATTTCGTTTTTGTATTTTAAAAAGTCTTATTTCACTGACAGTCTTTTAGTAGTTTTTGCACTTAAATTCCGTATTTTCTGTTTTTCATCAAAACATAGGAATAGGAAGGCATTATTTTTGTTTTAAAACTTTTAGACAGTTTGACGCCGTCTAATATATATTGTATGGAAAATAAAAAGGAAGTAAGAAATAAACCCGCAACTCTAAAGGGAATATTTTAATAAGCAAAGTCAAGTAAAGTTTATTTATTTGATGTGCCATCAATTGCCATGTTTTTGTATACATAGCATATTAAAAGTTTAAATATCGGGTGGAGCCAATCATCGGTTTAAATTTGAGTCATCGGTTTTATTTCGAATCTGGCAATACTTATGCCATTCTATTCTGTCACAAAATTCCATAGATTATCTCCACTGAACGTAATGAATCGGTTTACGCTTGAGCAACGTTGGAATTTTTTGGAAATTTATTACCAATACAAAATTTGGTGGCAGAGAAGGACCAACAGTGCTCGCAGTATACTCAAGTTTATTACTAAAGTTCGTGAAACTGAAATCATTGTTGATGCAGCAAGACGTGAACGTGCTCGTAATGTGCGTGCACCCGAAAATATCGAAGCTGTGACTGTGATTTTTTTGATTTATCGTTCTCAAGAATTGAACATTTCACGCAGAAGATCTCGGTATGACGCCTTGCAGAGTTCAATTGGTTCAAGAATTGAAGCCGCATGACTATTCGCTTTGTTTTCGCTTCGCTAAATGGGCCAACAAGAAACTGTACGATGATGTTGAGTTTGCCGAAAAAAAAATTATCTTTTCGGATGAAGCTCATTTTCATCTTGACGTATTTGGGGCTCAGAAAACCTATACGTGGTCTTACAGAAGCAAATACACCCAATGAAGTGCCGCTTGTGGAGCGGAAGCATCATTGGCCCATATTTCTTTAAAAATGAGGACGGCACAAGAATTACGGCCAATGGAGATACGTATCGCACTATGATAACCGATTTTTTTGTACCCGCTCTTCGTGGTATTGATGTGAACGATGTTTGTTTTCAACAGGATGGTGCCACTTGCCGTACATCTCATGCCTTAATTGATTTATTGCGTTAAACGTTTGATGACCGTTTAATTAGCCGAAATGGTGGTGCGATTTGACAACGTTGGTCTATATTTTATGGGGCGCGGTTAAAAAAAAAAGTGTTATGCCGACAAACCAGAGACAATTGAGCATTTGAAGGCCAGCATTCGTGATACCATGGCGGAGATACGACCCCCCCCCCATACACTTGAAAAAGTCAACGAAAATTGATTCAAATCGAATGAATCAATTATGTATAAAATTAACACACACAACATGAGTGGTGTGAGAAACTGCGAGCTTCTTGGGGACGATTGCCTGTAGACTGTCTAATGGTGAAGGTATAGCACTGGCCATTTTATAGTCACCTAGCAGCAACTCGTTTCCTTGCCGTTCGCATCTTCCCCCTTTCCACCTTTCCTAAAAAACCTGCACAATGCACTGCATGAGTAGGGGCCATCCACTGAGTGCTGGTTTCATAAAAAAAAAGGTACTGTGGGTCAAGCGCGGCAGCTATATGAATGAGATAATATTCCAACAAAAAAAAAAAAGAATAAAAAAAATTAATTTGGCAAAATTTCAAAACGTTTTTGTTTTATTGCATTTCGAAATTAAAACTTTTAAATGGTCCACCCTTTATTTAATTTGTTTTTGTTCTAAAAGTGATTTTTAAAAGTATAAAAAGTGAGTAAAAGAAAAACTAATCAAATATTGATTATTTTCATTGCATTCATACCGGATGCATTTGCGTATTATCAGAGTGTATACTGTTTAATAACACTTACACATGCCATAGATAATCAAAATAATCAACAAATTATTTACGTATCTAGGTAGGTACATATGTATGTATGTATGTATAAACAAGAGATTATTGTTATTATTATTAACCCATTTCGCTCTGCTGTTCGATTTTTCGATTTGGATTTGGACTTACACGACAATGCAATCCAGAACTACCGAATTAATATTCGTGGAAAAAATGGTATTGGGCCTTTGTGGTGTACTACTTTGAATTCGGCAGTTGTGAATGCTTGGAAATTGCATTGTTTGATTGCAAAACATAAAGTTGAGAAGCCTTTGAGTCAAAAAGAATTCAAAATCTCGGTGACAGAAGCTCTTCTTTTGACTGAAAGGAAAGAAACTATCGATGATGATGTCGACGATAAGGAATATCGACCTCCAAATCTTCCAAAAATGCAGGGAAAACACGTTGTAATCAAAAATCCCAAGGGAAAACATCGTCGTTGTCAATTGAAGGGTTGCGGTAAACCCACAATATACAGTCGTGGACACACAATTAAGTCACTTAAGCAAATTTTTCATTTTTGTAAAAATTAAAAAGATTTAAGAAGAATGGAAACAAAAACAACTAATATTTATTAATTTCATATGCTTAATAATTAATTAACAACAAAAACTTAAATAGTTATTCATTATAAAAAATGTTTTGGTACGAAGTTAATATCAGACTTAAAATTTAAGTGGACACATAATTAAGTTATCTGAAAAAAATTATTGAAAATTTAATTTAATTGCTTTATTTTTCACCCAAACTATTTTGAACCTTGAATATTTTGTGGGGTATCGTTTTTGGCGTATTATTTCAGTTGAGTTGATTAAATTGCGACACTGCTCAGGACTAATGCTATTCCATCCTGCCAGGATAACATGCAAAGTGCTTTTTTGCTGCTAGGTTTTTTGACTACAACTGCTCGTTTTACGACCCCCCAAAGATTTTCAATAGGGTTCAGATCGAGACTTTGAGCGGGCCAATCAAGAACCCTTATTTTTTCCTCAGCAAAACGACCGTTACTGAAGATAAAATCATAGCCAGGATGAGTGAAGCTGACCCATTCCTCACATCTACTCAGATTAGATCGTGCATTGAGTTGGAATACGCTGTTAAATATCGGCAAGGACCGCAAGAAGACGCTTGACTGAAAATAATCTCCATGGACGTATTGCGAGAAGAAAACCTAATGTGTAAAAAAAAATAATCAGCAACGCTTTCGGTTTGCCGAAACCCACCTCCATAAAGACGAAAAATTTTGGAAATTAGTCGTATGGAGTGATGAGTCCAAGCTTAATATCATTGGAAACGATGGCAGACCCTATGTAAGACGTCCTGTCAATACACAATTAGACCCAAAGTGCACCGAGAAAACCGTAAAGCATGGAGGTTCGTCAGTAATGGTTTGGGGTTGTTTTACCTCATCCGGCGTTGGTCCACTGGTAACATTCGATGGGAAAACGACTGGGGTTATGTATAAAAACATTCTCCAGAACAATTTGACTAAAGATTATGAGGACGAATTACTACTAGAGTGGATATTTCAGCATGATAACAACCCGAAGCATAAATCTCGGGTAGTTAAAGCTTGGTTTGCTGAGGAAAAAATAAGGGTTCTTGATTCGCCAGCTCAAAGTCCCGATCTGAACCCAAATAAATCCAAATGTTTTACTTGCATATGAAACAGACATATAGGATAAACGCCAGGGTTCGAAATTTCGAACATTGTTTTCTGAAAAAACAAAAAGTCGGAGAAATTTTTTGAGCTGATTTTTGACATCAGTAGGTCCTAATTACCTTAAAAAAATATTTTTCTTCTTAAACAAAAAATAAAATTTAATCTCGGAGCGAAACGGGTTAAAGAGAAAAAAAAAGAGAAAATGTACAAAAGAGCGAACACCGTTAAAGTGCAAAAACAAAAACAATAATAATAACACACACACTTAATAAATGAATGAATGACAGAATGAATCATTTCAATTAAACAAAACTATTTGTCTACGAATATACCAATGTATGTGTGTATGTTTATGTATTTGTAATTGTGTATGTATATGGATATACATATGTATGTGTATGTACATGCAATAAACAATTTTGGGGAATTTAGAAATTACAACAACAATAGCAAAAATAAACAAATTTATTAATGTCTGTCTCTTTAACCATATTGTGTTTAATAAATATTAAGGCTGCTATTTATTCTCATTCTTTTTCTCTTTTTCTTTTAACGTATGTACAGTCAGAGAAATAAATCTACATACACCCTAGGTTAAGTTAGGTTAGGTCGGAGTGGTAGCTCTGATGTCACAAAGCTCACTTGAGCACGCATAGCGGCCCGTTGTGATGCCACGGGTGAACGCAGTCCCTGTACTGACCAAATTCCACCACAATCAGGGAAAAGGAAGAAGTTGGTCAGCGCAAGGGCTGCACAATGGAAGCACGACTACCCCGCACTGGAAAACCAGCCAGAAAGTTTGATGAACGAAGCTATATCCTTGATATCAATGGATGATAGCTCCGTTAAGCTAACAAGGAATGGGGAGCCAAATAACCTATATCTACACCTAGCAAGAGACGGGCACTGACAAAGAAAGTGAATAACAGTCTCCTCTTCCTCAGAGGACCTGCATCCACGGTAGAAGTCGTTAAAAGGGAGCCTCATTCTTTCCGCGTGTCTACCCATGACGCAATGACCCGTAAGCACGGCCACTGTAGTCGAGATGACGTCACGACCAAGACCAAGTAATTGGTTGGTACGCCTTTTATCCATCAAGGGCCAGGTGAGCCTAGCGGTGGAGCAGGACTCCTCATTGACCCGGAATAGGTTGGCGTCCCGAAAGAATTTCCGCGCAATGGTCAACTTGACCGAGGCAAGTGGTATACCCACTTCAACAGAAGAGGATTCCGGAAGGAGCGCACCAGCTCTGGCGAGCTCGTCGGCCCTACAGTTTCCCGGAATTTCACTGTGCCCGGGGACCCACACCAGAGAGACACTGGTGAAGCGTCCCGAAAGAAGGTCGAGACAGCGACGACATTCCCTAACGATCCTAGAGTTATTCACGAAACCCGATAGAGATCTCATCGCGGCCTGACTATCAGGGAAGACCGAGACGCGAGTGAAAGGAGCATCGTTGACGAGGATCCATTGAGCGGCCCGGTAAATCGCCATCACCTCCGTCTGAAACACGCTGCAGTAGTACATACACCCTAGTATGTAGATTTTTTTCCAAAAATTTCTAGGTTATATTTTTGTTTATATTCGTTTTTGTCTTCAAACGTTCTTAATTGTTTGTAACTGCCTTAAACAACGTTAAATCATCGGGAATAAAGTCTACATACAGCGGTGTATGTAGACTTTTTTCTTTGACTGTATGTATGTATGCATGACATACAAATAATTGACTATAAAAAGCTTTTCTTTATAATACCGTTTGTGTGGTTTTTTTTTTTTGCAATACCACAAAATTATTGTTATTTTTTTGTTAGTTTGTTGTTATTGTTTTTCTTTATTTTTATAAATCATTTGTTATTTATTGTTGATAAGATTTTTATTAGGAAAACGTTATATTTTACAAGTATAAGTGTGTGTGTGTGCATGTACAATTACGAGTATAAGAGAATAAAACACAAAGAATGCGTATGTATAAAATTTTAAACGCATACATACATCCCTAAATAACAGCAAAAAAAAAATCGATTATTATCGATGATAAGTACTTTTTTGTGCGTTTTTTTATTATTTTTCTTTTTTGGTCTCTAGCCGATATTAGACAGAAAATGAGGTTAAAATATCAAATGAAACGATATCGGCATTCAAATTCATATCACATGTAAAAGGAAAATCGTCACGTTTGGTTTTAACACCTTCTAGTGAAATTTGGCATGACACTGGATAAAGAAATACAGGCGTTTTTCATTTGATGACAACTTATGATTAAGCATGACTTAAAGAAAAGAGAGCAGCAACTCAACTGCCAGATAATATTATTAAGAGTTGTGAAATTAAATCACTCATGTGACATACTACATACATACATTATTAATGTGACATACAGTCAAGGAAATAAGTCTACAAAAATCCCCCGGAGTATGTAGACTTTCTTCCTGGCGACTTTCTTTTTCTTAAGAAAAAAGGGTTTAAGGCATTCAGAATTAAGAATGTTTGAAAACAAAATACAAAGAAGATACATGCAAACGGTGTATGTAGACTTTTTACCGTGACTGTAAATTATTTAAATTAATTAAATGAAACATTTTAAAACACATTTACGTCATATTTAATATTGCAAAAAAAAAAAAAAAAATTTAAAAAAAAAATTGTAAAGAGTCATCCACTTTGTGCTTCCAAAAGTAGATTTTAATAAACAACCAATAAAGCTATGATTACGATGAAATTTTTAATTCGTTATAATGCTTAGTCCTTGTAAATTAAGTCATTTAGAACTACCATGTTTATTGATCCTTTTAAGATAGTTTTCGATAACTTTTCCTTACATTTTGGATGGTATTTCGGCAATAACTTGACGAATATTGATTTTTAAAAGTTCCAAGGTTAGTGGATTATTTGGTTAGGCTCGTTTCTAACCTAGACACACAAAAAAAACGCTAAGCTTGATTTCCAATTAACGTCTCAAAAACGTGAAATTATTCCTTCTGGTAACTTCCCACGCAATAATGCTAAAAATCGGTTTTATTGTGTGGTTTGTGACACTGTATTATTGAAATCACTTACCATCCAGTTTATAATCTTAAATTGCAGTCTAATAGAGATGTGTATGAAGATAAATTCGAATTTGACTAGCAAAGACAAAAACCAAAAGTGAAAAATTGGGACTTGAAAAATGGGGATTGCATAGCAATGGGTCGCGGTAAGCATTGCACGCCAGAAAAGCGTGAAAACTAATAAAAAAAAATTGTCATCCGAGGGGAAATCGTACTCCGAAATCAGAAAATTGCTGGACTGTTCTAACAAAATGATAATAAATGCCTTGAGACATGAGCCAAAAGTGGAATCCCGTGGTAGGAAACGAATTTTGTCACCCTTAATGTTAAAACGTTTAGTTCGAACGTCTAAAATCAATCCGTTTATGCCAGCTACGGAACTCAAAAAAGAGTTGGATGTGCCGGCAAGCGTGGAAACTATTCGTCGCAGGTTACGAGACAACAACCTTAACGCTTGTAGTCCCCGAAAAGTGCCGCTCCTTTCCTCTAAGCATGTTGCAAAACGGCTGTCGTACGCAAAAGCACATGCAAATTGGCCCAAGGAAAAGTGGAGGAACGTGCTGTGGACAGATGAGTTCAAAATTGTTCTTTTTGGTGGAAAGGGTTCCAGATCTTTTGTTCGCAGGCCACCTAATAGTGAATACAAGCCCCAGTTCACAGCAAAAACTATCAAACATGGTGGCTGCAGTATTATGGTATGGGGCTGTTTTTCATATCATGGTGTAGGCCCCATACATTGGATAAAAACCACCATGGATGCATTGGTATATGTTAAAATCCTTGAGGAAATAATGTTACCGTATGCTTCCTACGAAATGCCGCTGGTGTGGGTCTTCCAGCAAGATAATGACCCAAAACACACCAGCAAAATGGCAAAAAAGTGGTTCAGCGAAAATTCAATCAATGTGATGGAGTGGCCTGCACAATCCCCATCGAAAATCTGTGGACGGACATAAAGAAAGGAGTATCTGCGATAAAGCCAAATAGTGTTGAAGACCTTTGGAAAACCGTGCAGAAGATTTGGGGTTCCATTACAGTTGAAAGATGTCAACATTTGGTCGATTCTATGGGAAGGCGTTGCGCAGCAGTAATAGCGAATAAGGTACACGCAACAAAATACTGAAAAGCTATTTCAGATTTTAATCTATTAGATATCCCTGTGAAATATTTTAATTTTGTTTATTTTAAGTAACACAACTAATTGTTGTAAAAAATTACCTGTAGTGCTATTATTTGACTGAGCAGTTTTTAAGTTTTTTTTTATTAATCGATTAGAATAGTTTAATCTTTTGAAAGAAAGCAATTTATTTTTTTATGATAATAAACCACGTACATAAAATAATTTTCTATTGAGTTTTGAATTAAATCGGACTAACATTTTAGTAGATATAAACGGGCTTAATAAAAATTTTAACTTGGTGCTATTATTTTGACCGCAGCTGTACATATAATCCTTATTAAATAAAATTAAAAAGAAAAAGATTCAAAAATATTGCGTATGCATTTTTTTTGATTTTCTCTCAATTTGCATAAAATTATGTTTAACCGTGTGTTTATAAATTAATATCACCTTGTGAAAAAGATCAACAAAAACACATACACACTTATGCAAAACTCATATATATACTGTTTATTACCCTCAAACAATCAACAGCATTTCAAACTCTCACATACACGCACACGTAAAAGAGGAGACAATTGCAAATTGTAAAAAAAAAAGAATACATATTTGCCTTTTGCATTGTTATATCGTTGGCTATTGTTATGTGTGAGTGTGTGCGTTTCTTGTTTTTATTACAATTAATATGACACTGAATATAACAAAAAATTATAAATACATGAATAACAACAGCTATAGCAACAACAACTGATTACATTTGTTTACAGTTTTTTTTATTTACATGTTTTATTTTCGTTTTGCTGTTTTAAAAGTCAAGATTTTATTCATTTGCTTTAATTCGTTTTGTTTTTTTGTTTTTTTTTTTTAATAAATGTGAGTACAAGTATGTACATATGTATGTATGTAATAAGTATGTATGTATGTACATACGTTTAATAGAAAAGAATAATGTTTTTACGCATCTCATACAAAAATTTGCAGCGTGATTTTATTTTTCTCAGCATTTTTATACAAAAATTTTACATTTTTCATGGCAATTTTCTTCGCAAAATTTTTAATTTACGTTTTTGTTGTTTGTTTATAATTGTAGGTATTTTTATTATTTAATTTTTTAATAATAAATCAGTAAATTGCTTCAGGGCATACGCTCGAAACTCTCATTAGCCGTTTATTTTTTTTTTTTTTTTTTTTTGCAAAATTGAAAGATTTTTCTTAGCTTTCCATTAATTTTTCTCCAATTTATCACCAATTTTAGAATTTTTAAATAAAGTCTTTTTTCTCTTTTCTAAATTGTTCAATTATGTTAACTTAACAGTGTCTGTTAATATAACATTCCCTGTAAAAAAAGAATATAACTTTCGTAGCTAACTTTACACATATCAAGTTATCGCCGAAGATTGCCTCATAATTATCAATTGCTCCAACCACCATACAAGAGGGGTATTTCGTAAACAATGACAAGGACTGAACAAGCATTATAATGAAATAAAAGTTTCATTAAAGCTTGTATGTTTAATTTAATATAAGTTTTATAAAAGCAAAAAAAAAAACAACAATTAAAATTGAGCAAAAGTCTACATTAACAATGTCACAGAATAAGTATATCTACCTTAAGTGGGTTAAGAATACATACGAAAATTTATTGTTTTTTTTTTTTTTTTCTTATTTTGGCTTACTTTCCTTTATTGCGCATCAAGATGAAACAGAAATTGTCTTTTTCTTTTCTCTTTTTTTTTTCTTCAAGTATCGTGAAAATAATACAACAATTGGCACGAAAAGATCTGAGCAATTGAACTTACAAACAAACTAACAAACGAATCGGTGTTGGTAACACTTACGCATTGCATGCTCTTACAGCACACATTTTGAAAACAAAAGATGAAAAGAATAAAAACAAAAACACAGAGAAGAGAACATTATGTTGGTGGTAATACTTAAACATGTCTGCACTAATTGTTTAAGTGAAATTAAATGAAAGTGTTACAAAAACAACAACATTTGTTGACAATTACATACATGATACACACAGAAAACTACACACAGAAAAAAAGAGATCAATTTTCAAAAATGCGTTTCGGTGTGACTGCACACGAGCTTTTAGAGATTTTGACACACACACACACACACAGAGACACATGCAAGTATAAACAAATTGTTGGCAATGCAAGTGACCTAAAATTTAAATCTGAGAGAGAAAAAATAAAAATAAAAATAAATTAAAAATAAAATGTTTCAAATACACACAAACAAACAATAAGTGTAATCGATTAATTTGAAATTTAAAAATAGAAATTCTTTCTAGATTAAGAGCAAAAGATTTTGTTTATCTCGGATGTTATTTGGAACAAATTTTACAATCAATTAAGTTTTGATGAATTTAAAGCAGTTGTGCACTGCTGTTCTACAATATGCCTGGCATTTTAAGCAGAATAAAAAGTTTCGAGAAGAAAGTCACAGTCAGTATAACTAGGATATGTTGCATATTTAATTAGCAAAGACAAAAACCAATGATTTTTACAGAGCCAATGTTAAGTTCTTAACTGGAGTAATAATACAGTAATCCCTCGATTTACGTCGCAGTTGGTTCCAAAAAAAGGCTACGAAAATCGAAACGACGTAAATCGAATTTCATATTGCTCATACTACAAAGTAGTATGTTTTTAACAAGAAACTTAAAAAAGTTACAGTAATCCCTCGATTTACGTTGCAGTTGGTTCCAAAAAAAAAGGCGAAGTAAATCGAATGAAGACGCAAATTGAAGTTAGAGGGTACAAAAAATTTGACGACGTAAATCGAAACAACGTTAATCGAGGCGACGTAGATCGAAGTATTACTGTATGTGGTTATGGAAGTAATAGCAGTCACCGTAATCTAGTAGGTAGTGTGTAGGCTTATTAGACGTGAGGCCTCTGTTCAAAAACCGGTCAGAGAGACACGAAACTTAACACGAAAATTATTTCTTTGGTGACTTCCTCTCTCTGCAGGCAAAAACTCTGAAATCATTTAGACATCTCCAACAAGACGCGAAATATTAAAAAATATTGGTTGTACTGGTAGTCTAGTGGGTAGTGTGCTAGACTATTACCGTGAGGGTCGTGGGTTCGATTCCCACGAGAGACTCTGGTCTGTGACACTACACCCGAGCACATGGTCTAAGTTACTCAGCTCGTATATAATTGGAATATAATTTGTAATTGTATTGTAATTAATAAATAAATAAATAAAAATAATAAATAAAAAATATTTCTCCGGCAGCTGCCTCTGATCAGATTTCTAGCAAAAACTCTGAGAGTAAATGAAACTGCCAAGAAAGAGTTTCTTAGAAAACAGTCAGTCGTTCGGAGTCGACTTTAAACTGAAGGTCTCGCCACTTATGTATAAAATTAACACACGCAACGGAAGTGGTGTGAGAAGCTAGGTTGTAATCCTGACTAAAGGATTGTAGTGACCAATTCTGTATGTATGTGTGAACAGCACAGTAACGTTATGTTTTCTAAGGGAGAAAAGTTTTTCGTTTGCATTTCTTAGTTACTTTGGAATGACAGAAAAAAAAATTCCTTCAAGTTGGAAGCATTGTTTTATGTTCAGGATAAAAAGTTAACCAATGTTTTTTCTGCTCTTTTCCTAAATGACTCAGAGTGTTGCCACAAGGTTATTTTAGTCTGTAAATACCTGTTGTAATGTCTTGTTGATTTCTAGACAAGACTTTAATGAAATTATTAAACAATTAAATAATTTGCCTTCGTTTTAAAAATTGTCTGCCACCATAATGGCATTTAAGGTTAAAATTTTTAGAGAAATTTAAATTGAATAATTTTCTGCTACTGCTGCTGGATACGTTCCTACAATTTTACATTCAAATAAAATGGAATTAAGGCAGCAGCAAAACAAAAAAAAAATAATCGAAAAGGCGGCCAGACAGACACTCTATTAAATTTGTGCATTTTTTTTTGTCGTGTTATTTATTAAAAAAAAAAGCAAAAATTTATAATTCCAATACGGTATTCAAATGCTTAAAAAAAACAACAACAAAAAAATCCATGTTTTATGATGGCTTAAAAAAATTCTATGGAAAAAAAGCAGCGTAAATGGTGCGAATATTTTTTTATTTGTTTTTTTTTTAATTTTTTTTTATGCCATTAAAATTTAAATTTGTAAAACTTCCGGTTATTAAACTCTAGTGTTATTTAAAGCAATGTGTGGGAGAGAGAGGCAGAAGGTTTACTATACATGGTAAACCCTTGTGTATTTATATCGTTTGTGTGGTATGGCAGAGAAAAACCACTGAAAGAAGTGTTAAACAAATTATTTATTTCGACATAATAAAAGTGACTCTCTGACTGACTGTCCAAACCATATAAATAAATATGGCATTGGCCATTACTATGCAATAGACAGATGACAGTTAGAAATGCAGACAACAACAGGCCATAACCACCACCAGCAGTTGATTTTTATTTTTCTTTTTTTTTTATGCACCAAATCCAGTACTGGATGTTGCAAGCATACGAGTACATACATGTTACATTACACAAACAATATTTATTATAAATTGTAAAAAAGAAATTTTCAAAAAAAAAAAAAATAAATAAAATCCCTGTTAATTGATTATTATGACCAAACCAAAGCGAACCAAACCAAACCAAACAAACCCATCAGCCAGCCATACATATGTGTCATCATAATTGTTCGTTTGTTCGTTAGTTCATTAAACAAATTTATTTTGATTTGTTTGTTCGTCTGCCATAGAATTGTTTTGACAAATATTTCAACTGGTTGAACAGAATTGGCTCTGAAAATGGTAACATTTCTTTTTTTTTTTTAATTGTAAAAATTTTGTAATATTTTATGGTGGTCAAATGCTTAATCGAAACTATTAAGCGTTTAATTATAATTATTTCCGTTATTTTAGTTTTTTTTTTTGTTTTTGTTTTTGTTTTCTATTAAAATATTTATTAAACTGCACAATAAAAGCATTAATTAGTTAATACAAGCATTACATTTCATACCATTCCACATATAAGTAGAGTGTGTGTGTGTTAGTAAATCATTTACGGAAAATTTCAAATATTTTCACAACCAATTTTGGTTACCATTACCAGCCTCATTAAACTTCACAGTTGTTGTTCGAGTGTAAATAATTGATTTGTGTCAAAATAATAACTGTAAATACGAGTATGTATTACAATCAACAGCAAATAAATTATGAAACTATTTGAGTATAAAGAGAACTCTCATACGTTTTTTTTTTTTGTTTTATTTATTTATTTATTATTTATTCCCCAATTATAGCCTCGGAATTACTACAAAATCAAATAAATCTTATTCAAGACTGGTTGCAGAAGTGGAACATAAAAGTTAATACACAAAAATCGGTTCACGTTACCTTTACTTTGAGAAAAGAAGAATGTTCTCCAGTATATTTAAATGGATACATTGTACCTACAAGTAATACAGTCAAATATTTAGGCCTTCATCTTGATAGAAGGCTAACTTGGAAAACACACATAAAAAAAAGCGGGAGCAACTGAACATTAAAACAAGAAAAATGTATTGGCTATTAAAATCTAGATCTGAGCTAAGTTTAGAAAATAAAGTTCTACTATATAAAACAATTCTTAAGCCGATATGGACATACGGTATTCAACTTTGGGGGTCAACTAGTAACTCAAACATTGAAATATTACAGAGATACCAGTGAAAAACTTTAAGATTAATAACAAATGCCCTTTGGTTTGTGGAAAACGATAATATACACAACGATCTAAATATTGCTAAAGTTAAAGATGAAATTAATCGTTTTAGTGAAAGATACCTCAATAGATTAAGTAACCACACAAATTTGCTAGCAATTAATCTATTAAATAATAGTGAAGAAATACAAAGATTAAAAAGATTTCATGTACTTGACCTACCCTTTAGGAAATAGAAAAATGTAAATAAATATGTATGTATGTATATATTAATTTAACAATACAATTTTGTATTATCGTATATTGAGTTCATTGGAACTTAATAAATAAGTTATTTTTAATTATTATTTAATTTGCTTATTATTTTAATTTTGTAAAATACAGGGTGGGCCAAAAGAAACCAAGGGGTGTAAAAGTTTAATAACTTTTTTGTTTATTAATTTTTTATTTAAATTTAAATTTTTTAAATTTTATTATTTAAACCAGAGATCAATTATTTTAACGCAAAGAGCATATCGTCGACATTTTAACGTCAGAATTTCGCCCTCTGAAGCGATGATTCGTTGCTTAGTTAATCGTCATCACCAACATGGCAGCGTAAGAGATTTGCCTCGAACCGGTAGACCACGTTTAAGTCGCACTGCGGAAAATATTGAACGAGTGCAGCAAAGTGTTAACGAAGCACCAGAAACATCTGGCAGAAGGCGTTCTGCTCAGCTAGGAATGTCTCGTACGTCACTACGACGCATTTTAAAAAAAGATTTACAGTTATACCCATATAAGGTGCAATTGGTCCAAGAATTAAAACCCGGAGATCATCGGCAACGTCTAAATTTTGCAGTTAAATTTCAAGAGTTGGCCAGAAATGAAATCAACTTTATTGAAAATTTGATTATGAGTGATGAAGCTCATTTTCATTTGAATGGCTTTGTTAATAAGCAGAACTGTAGGTTCTGGGGTTATCAAAATCCAAGAGCCATTCATCAACGCCAATTGCACCCCATCAGGTGTACAGTATGGTGTGGGATCACATCTGAAAATGTCATTGGGCCCTACTTCTTCGAGAATTAAGATGGAAGTGCTGTAACCGTAAATGGAGAGCGGTATCGGTTTATGATAGAAAATTTTTTACGTCCTGCTCTTGAAAACAGACCTGGTATGTGGTTTTAGCAAGACGGAGCCATTGCCCATACTGCCCGAGTCACAATGGCACTTTTAAGTCAAATTTTTGGAGAGCGAATAATTTCTCGAAATTCGGCAATTATATGGCCAGCGCGATCGCCAGATTTGACAGCACCCGACTATTTTCTTTGGGGTTTTTTGAAGGAGAGAGTGTATGTGAACAAGCCAGAGACAAGCCTTGAACTCAAGGCAAACATTGTTGCAGAAATTCGAACGCTACAGCCACAAGTTTTGAAAGATGTTATGGAAAATGCTCTAAAAAGAGCCCATCAGTGCGAAGCTGAAAACGGTGGTCATTTAAGAGACATCATTTTTCATACTTAGTGTAAAAAAATTTCCATTTTGTATATTATATAATCTGAAAGAAAAAATAAAAAAAAGTTAATAAACAAAAAAGTTATTAAACTTTTACACCCCTTGGTTTCTTTTGGCCCACCCTGTAGATTGCAAATAAAAATGAATTGAAAAAAAAAAAAAAATTATTTATTATAATTAACATAACACAACAAGATTTTAATCTTATAAGTTATAGTGCTATGCTTAGGATCAATAAGATGTAAAACATAAAAAAATAATAATAATTGTGAAATATAAGAAATTAAGCAAAAATAGCAAATTAATATAAGTAACAAATTAATAAAAATATTAAATTTAAGTAGAAATATAATTTCAAGCAATTTAGAAAACCAACAATACTACAGAAATAACTAAAAAAGTTAAAAAAAATAAAGAATTCTAAAAATATAAAAGAGAAATATTTACAAAAATCTGTGTAAGAAAGTAAGGATAAATATTTAACCGATATAATAACCATACTAAGGACGTAACAAACTTTTCATTAAGAGAACAATTTAAATAACTCCTTTTTGAACGCATTTGCATTGCATAACTTTTGGATTTGACAAAAAAAAAATGGATTTTTTCAAAATTCATTTTCTCAAATCCCATAATTATTCCAGCCATCCATGCATGGCAAAAAACGAAGTGTATGAATTTTGACCGACAAACCCTATTGGGCCCACTTTCGAGTCAATTCGCCACGAGAAACCTATTGATATACACTGTTAAACATTACGTCCATGGTAATGAATTATCATAAGAAATCGTCCATGTTGCGGTTGAACAATGCCAAGAACTCCTTCGAAGCTGTTACACGGATGCATTTGTAGACAAATTTGGGCAAACACAGCATAAATTTTGAGAAGAGTTTTCTCACATCTAAATGATCAACTCAAACTTAAGCGCCTATTATGAGATCGAACTACGTCTTCAAACACCATCTGATAAAAGAGAGTGTGTTTTGCATTACACTATCCTCTAAAATATCAAAAAAACTAAGCAAACACCAATTTAGTCTTACATTCCATGATATGGCTGGTCGCCATAAGGCAGGCTAAATTTGATCAGTGTAATAGGCGCTTCAGTCATGTAAGATGACTATGGTTTCTACAATCTCTGCAATTTTCATGTGTTTGAACATAAATTTGAATTTAAAAACTCAAGACACAAACCAATAATTTCAGCAAGGGCACCTTTGGCATTAACATATCAAATTCTAATGTTAGCAGAACAATGTTAACATTTTAACAGTGGCAACAAGTTGATTATTCTTCTGTTTTACAATTATTGCACAAAAAATAAAACTCTCATTATGATCATTATTATTTGTGAACAACAGAATTGAAATGTATGGGATGGTTGGTGGGGCATAGAGAAGGCTAATTTCCTATTCCGAAATGCCCACTAATCTTGTAGAGAATTTTCATATGTTTTTGATCAAAAATCAATATTTTCAAAATTCATTTTCTCAAATTCCATAATTATTCCAACTATCCCACTGCCACGGTTCGAAAGAGGATCCATTGGATTACCATTTGCATATAGTCGGTTAGGTCTACTATGTACAACATGTTCCAAACTGGCCACTGATCTTCTAGAGAATTTTAATATGTCTTTGACCAAAAATCGAATTTTTTCAAAATTCATTTTCACAAATCCCATAAGTACTCCAACCATCTCACTACCACGGTTCGAAAGAGGACTCTCTGGACTACCATTTGCATATAACCGAACCACTATGTCCCATATGTTCCAAAATAACCACTGATCTTCTAGCGAAATTTCAAGAAAAAAAATTGATATTTTCAAAGCCAATGTTCTCAATACCATATCACTTTATATGTGACTACATTGCTGACTATATATTAAGAAGCCTTGGAACCTTCCTTTGAATGTGGTATGATACTCATAGTGCTAGAATATATCCTAAACAAGTGAACTTGTTCGTACGGATACTGTTAAACAGCTAATAGTGCTCTGTTAAGGGCAAATTTTGTTCTGTTTAGCGGAAATTTTGCTCTGTTAACGCCAAATGTGGCTCTGCTAAAATTTTTGGATTACATCTTTCGAATTTATCTTCACACACATAAAATTCTAAAATCTTTAATTTTCTTTTTTCATAATACAATTTAATTTGTATTTGTCAATTTTTTCTTCCTTTTTTTAAACAATTTTATTTGAAATTTTCTTTTTCCATCATACATAAATCAAATCTAATAAGACAGAGAAATTCTAAGAATTCTATAGAAATATTTCATGTGTAAGTGAAAAAGAAAAAGAAAACAGAATTGTCTTGAATTGTAAAGAATGATAGTTTTTAAGATTTGATTCTTGTTTTGGTTTCATAACACAAAAAGAAATATTTTATGATGGAAATATAATTCAAGAAAAATGCTACTGAATAAATAAAAATAAAGGGTGATTTTTTAGCTATTACCTTTTTGGCAACACTGGTTTAAACAGCTCACGCACGTTTCGTGTTTTGTTTCACTGTCAAACATCTTCAGTTTGGTCTATAATTTAACCATGAATCGTCTTACAAACGAACAACGCTTGCAAATTATTGAATTTTATTATCAAAATGCGTGCTCTGTTAAGAAAGTTCATCGCCTATTAAGAAAGTTCATGGTGAGCGCTACCGTGAGATGATATCCAACTTTTTTTTTTGCCTAAAATGCAAGATCTTGACTTGCATGACATGTGGTTTCAACAAGACGGTGCCACATGCCACACAGCACGCGTAACAATGGACTTATTGAGAGGCGAGTTTGGTGAACATTTTATTTCACGTTCGGGACCGGTTAATTGGCCGTCTAGATCGTGCGATTTAACGCCTTTAGACTATTTTTTGTGGGGCTATGTTAAAGCTTATGTCTATACAGAGAAGCCCGCTTCAATTGACGCATTGGAAGACAACATTGAAGCATTTATTCGTGAGATACCGGCCGAAATGTTGGAAAGAGTATGCCAAAATTGGACTAAACGGATGGACCATTTGAGGCGCAGTCGCGGTCAACATTTGCATAAAATAATCTTCAAACATTAAATTATATGGACCGTACTATCGATTCAAATAAAGATTTCAAGCATTTTTCTGAATTTTATGTGTTTTTTTTTTTGAAAAATTTTCCTATAGCTCTTAAAAAATCACCCCTTACATACGTTTGTATTACAGTGGGTAGTAACAGTATGCATGTATAAGTATTATATTATAAATCCCAAAAGAAATTGAAGAAATGAAAATATAATCATACATCGAAATGTTTGCCTATAAGTGTTGCTTCTTCCCCTTATGAAACGTTTTTGTGTTAAGGCCCTTTTAAAGGTTGTCTCAGTAAGAATGCATTTTATTTTTGAATAAAAAAAACATGTAGTTTCGAAATCGTTGTGATTTTATTAAGGTGGATGTAAAGAAGGCATTTGTCTTGAGATAATTTATTCTGGAAATCTTTGCCAATATAAATCGGCTGTTGTAAGAGCGCTGTGGCTCGTGGTAATGTCTTGTTCAAACCACATGTTACTCAGATCCGTGGCGTCGAATGTGATTCCACAAGAACTTCATTATCATGTTACTACAGCGACTGCCGTTCACAGTCATTGCAATTTCAACATCGTCTTGGAAAAAAAAACAATGTCCAAGATAATGACCGGTAGGGTACCGCACAGGTAGCCTGCTGGAAGTTCCATTTTTCCACAATATCGACCAACCTAACCAGACATTGTTAAAACAAATAAAGGTCTTTGTTTTAGTTTTTCAATTTTCAAAAGAATTTCTGAATTCCCAGAGAAGCTGTTCCACTTAGGAACGTGTGGGGCATAATTTCTAAGGAATGGAGTAGAGATTCCATTCACCGCTATTGTATACTTGGAATGATTTCTTCCTTGAGCATTTTTTGTATTTTCTGTTAAGCACTTAACATTACTCTGTTAACTATAACATTAGCTGTGTTAAAATTTGTGGTTTTTGTCTTTGCTAGTTAAATTCGTATTTATCTTTCCAGACATCTATTTGCGGAAATCCAAAGTGAGTTAAAAAATTGCAAAACTATTTAAAAAGTTTTCTGCGATTACAAAATTGTATCCCTTTAAACTGGTGTACAGATTTGTTTACATTCTTCTTAAACCATTTAAACTTCCTGGCTTTTTTTGATTTGATTTTTAAGCCATAAGCCTATAATTATTTCCTTTACTGTTGGAATATAAATAAAAATAAATACACTCAAGTGCTTCTGAAAAATTACAGAAAATTACAGAAAAAAGTAAACAATTGTTGTTTCCAAAAACTTAACCTAAGATAACCTCCAACGAGAAGACAACCCCAATTGCATCAATTGCCTTTTGTTGGCAAACAAATTTAACGAGAAAAAAAAAAACTGGAAATCGTGAGTGTATAAAGAAAAATAGTAAAACTCAATAGGAATGGAAAAAAAAAAGGAAAAAAGAAAGCCAAACATAAATAAATAATAATAATAATAATAGAGGCACAAGGGGCGCCACTAATACCTTAAATAAATACGATTTCGTTTTCTGTTTTGTTTTTGTTCCATATTGCATGGGCCGTTTAAAATATGGTTTCCCTTTCTTCTTACAAACACAATAAATTCAACGGAAATTTATTTTCAATTCGTGTAGAGATTATAGATATTTTAGTTTACTTGTTAACATACATAGTACATAGCTCACTCATTGATTTAATTTAAAGAAGTTCTTTCTTAAACATTTCTACTCTATTTTCCATGTTGATGATGTTTCTATAAATATTTATGATTTCGTTGTTGTATTTATTTTTTATTTCTTATTTCTTATTTTTTTTTTTTGGCTGCCACAAAATGCCATCGGAAAAAATGTCGTTGTATGTGGATTTTGATTTTGTTGAATAAATGAAGCAGAAAATGACTTCACACTGGTTTTTGTTTTTGACCTAAAAACCCGAAATAAGTGAAAACAACCTATGCCAACGACAGCAGTAGCAACAACTACAATATGCTTGAACATAATGGTTTGTGGTTGAACTATTTATAGTTAAACAAACAGAAACAACATTTATAAGAAAATACCCTTTATGACGGACGCACCCTAAAGTTGTTAACGTACACCGCCACAATTGCGGTACAGTAACACTCGAGAAAATATTTTAGTAAAAAAAAAATGTTTTAAATTAATTCTTGTGACCTTTAATCATGTGTATGGAGATAAATTCGAATTAAAACTAGCAAAGACATAAACCAAAAATTTGAACAGAACTAATGTTAAAGGCAACAGAGCAATGTTAAGTGGTTAACAGAAAATAAAACCCAAATATACGACATCGGAGAATGGAATCTCTATTCCATTCCTTCAAAATTATGCAACACACGTTCCTGAGTAGAACAGCTTCTCTAGTAATTCGGAAATCCTTTTGAAAATTGAAAAACTTAGACAAAAGTCTTCCTATGTCTGGGAAGGATGATCGGTATTATGGAAAAATGGAACTTGCTACAGGTATCCCACTGTATACAAAATATATATTCTTAGTATATCCCAAATAATTTTGGAATTTGATAAATCGGGCTTCAAAAATTCACTATGTTAACAGCGTCTAGGTAAGATAATCGATATTGTGCAAAAAATTGGAACTTGCTGCAGCTATCCACACTATATATTCATAGAATCAAGGATTCCAAAACAGGTTTCCTTACATTCGGGCATTACTTAGGTCCAGAGATATAGGCGACGAAGTTTATTGTTTTCTTCAAAGGAAAAAGAAAATGCTCTGTATAAATGGGGCTAAATCGGATAAAAAAAGAACTTGTGGGAGAAGTAGACCTAGTCTCGGACCTAGCTATCAAGCGTTCTAAAGCAGGTTTAATTAAGGTAAGGCGTTAATTGGGATCGGAGATGTAGGCGACGAAGCTAATTGTTTTTTCAAATGACCATCAAATGGGACTAAATCGGATGAAAAATGGACCTGGGGGAAAGTGGGCAGGTTTTCTTAGGGACGAGCTTTGCTTGGGACCGAAGATGTAGGCGACGAAGCTAAAAAGTGCTTTATGAATGAACTTAAAAAATTTAATAATTCTCATTGAGTTAATATGCATTTATATATATACATCCAACAGTGTCGTATTTTTCGCAAGTTGCATTTCTTTGTTAGATGACTTGAATTTTTTTTTTTAGGACAATGGCTTACATGTTTTTGATCGATGACTTGCATTTTTTGGTGGATGATTTGCATTTTTTGGTCGATAACTTGCATTTCTGTTGGTAGATGACTTGTATTTTCGTTGTCAATGACTTACACTTCTTTTGTAGATGACTTGCATTTCTTTGGACGATAACTTGCATTTTTTTGGACGATGACTTGCACATTTTTTGACGATGACTTGCATATTTCTGGTCAATGACTTGCATTTTTGTAAATTTCGGTGCCATTGAAAATAATGTCAATATGGACCATTATATATACGATAAGACAAATGTCAGCCGCGTAATCGGTATCATGTAGTCTGGAAAAGGATGCAACAGAAAAACAATGCCAAAATCATTCTTCAGTCACTCTTGCCTATTAACAAAACTGTATACAAAGCGATGCTTATAATAAGTCCGAGTATATCTGAATGGATTTGTGAGTGAGGTTTCCTCGAGTGTAACATAGTTATGAATAATATTCATACAAATTTTACTTTTAATAAATACGTTTTGAATAATTTTTGTTTTTTATTTTGTTTAAGAAAAAACGTAATCACGGCATACGATTAAATTTAACCACAAAACATTTAACACTACAATTTCGATTTTTTTCTGCAACGACGTTTGGCTTTTAAAGTGTTAGCAAATGGAAGTAATCAACATTTACGTACCTGCCTGCCGATCAAAAGAAAAAAAAAAAATAAAATTTGTTTGATCATCATTGAATAGAATTTTGAATTTGAATGTAACCAGACGGCTTTTTATTGTAAACGATGACATAGTTTGACGATGAATAAACACTTCTTTTAAATGCACGTTCAAAAATAGTTAAATAACCAGTAGCTACGACGAACAAGTATCGTTTAATTTGCCAATCCATACAGAATGTAGTAGCTATGCGCATAGGTAAGGTAAGTAAATCTAACATTCATTAGGTTTTTGTAAAGCATTTTTTGTTTTTGCAAATCAAAGTTTATTTTCATTCATTCCTTTAAATTCCTATTCTTTTTTTCTATTTTATTTTGACATTAGTTTTCCGCCCCCTTCAACTTTCCGTTTGAATAACTTTCGTTTCTTTTGTATGAATTTCCCTAGTATAGACAGTAATTTTACTGAAAATGGAACAAAAAGTCTGGAAGAAAAACTGATGGCAAACAGGACGGACAGACAGACACACACACGAATGCTACAGAAAAATATATTTTTCATCATTAAAATCTTTTCCAACAACTTGTCATTTAATAGGAATAGCAGGCAACTGGCGTAGCGGGGCATGATGGAATCATAGAATGAAGTAATAATGGCTGTAAAAGTATACGGCAGAGTCAGTAAGAGAAACAGCTGCTGCTGCATTAAATAACCTGGTTAGTAGTGCTTGCAGTCTGTATAGTTTTAACATGTTTTTTAAACTTCCTTTCCCTGCTTTTTATTCGGAGAATTTTTTGTTTTTTTTTTTGTTTTCACTTGTATTTGGAAGTGCGCCAAAAAGCTGAAATCAAATAACCGGGACAAACAAAGGCAAGTACGAGTAACTGAAAATGTTACACAAACTATAATTTCAACGTTTAAATTGCAACATCAATTTCAGTTTTTCTCTCCTTTTTTTATTATTTTATAAATGGAGTGAAAAAAAATCAAAAAGAAAAACGCAAAACGCAAGAAGAAAAAAACCTGAATTGTTTAAATGTTGGTTGTTTGGTTGGTTTAATTTTTCTGGCTTAATGGGGTGACAATTTAAATTTGTTTAAATAACTGAAAAATAATAAACATAAGCCGATTTAAATTATCCACGTATTTGTATTTAAACAAATTGATTTTTATGCCTTTTTAGCACAAGAGTCTATATTTTATTAACTTTAATACCGAGATTTATAAATGGACGAGGAAATTTTAAGTCAACAAGTGATTCAATACACAACATAAAACGATTTAATAACACAAGACACAAACCAACAATTTCAGCAGAGTCACATTTGGCATTAACATAAGAAATTCTAACGATAACACAACAATGTTAACACTTTAAGGGCCATTATTACAACTTGCCGTTAACTAAAGGGAGGATTTTAACGGGCAGATAAATTGTTTTTCATTATTATGAGCACCCAATAAGATAGAAGTGATCGTTAAGCTAAAGGGAAGATCATCCTACCTTTAAAATTTAAAGGTCACTTTATGTTTGAACTTGCCATATCATATACTATTTTCGATATGGCAACTTCAAATTTAAACAAAATAAGCATATACAACAAAAAAACGGAGTCCGCTGTTGCCACTGCGTTAAAAAAACTTTAATTGAGCAGTTTTATCGACTTTGCTCCGGCACTGCCATATTTTAATTTTATTTTATCTGTAAGTTGTAATAACGAAAATCAGTTAAAAGTAACTTTACAGTTCCCTTTAGCTAAAGGTACCTTTAACTAAACCCAAGTTTAACGGCAAGTTGTAATAATGGCCCTAACAGTGGCAACAAGTAGATTATTCTTCTGTTTTGCAATTATTGCAGACTATTGCCACAAAAATTCAATTCCCATTATGATTCCCATTATCTGCGAAGAACAGAATTGAAATATATGCGATGGTTGATGGCGAATGAAGAGGAATTATTTTCTATTCCAAATGGCTACTGATCTTGTGGAGAAATTTCATATGTTTTTTAACCAAAAATCAATTTTTTCAAAATTCATTTTCTCAAATTCCAAAATTATTTCTTTCGGTTCGAAAGAGAACCCTCTGGAATACCATTTGCATTTAGTCGGGTTGGAGTACTATGTCCCACAATGGTCACTGATCTTTTAGAGAATTTTCCAGCAAACAAAACTGATATTTCAAAGCCTATTTTCTCAATACCCTATCACTTTAAATGTGACTATATTGCAGAGTCGCCGTATAGCCTAGTAGGTAGTGTGTTGGCTTATTAGACTGAAGGCCCGAGTTCAAACCGCAGGTCAGACATCAAAACGAAAATATGAAAATATTTCTTCGGCGACTTCCTCCCAGCAGATTTCTGGCAAAAACTGCCATGTGAAAAGCTTCTCAAAAATCTGTCGTTCGGAGTCGACTTTAAACTGTAGGTCCCGCCACTTATGTATATAATTAACGCACACGACATAAGTGGTGTGAGAAGCTAGGTCGTAATCCTGACTGAAGGGTTGTAATGACCAATTATCTATGTGTTATATTGCAGATTATATTGAAAAGCCTTGAAATATTCCTTTGACTGCGTTATGGTACTCATAGTCGTAGTATATATCTTAAAATTAGCTCCTAAACAAGTGGCCTTATTCAGATGGATACTGTTATACAGCTAACAACGTTCTGTTAAGGCAAATTTTGCTTGGTTAACTCTAAATGTGGCGCTTCTAGAATTTTTGGATTATGTCTTGGATTAGCAAATTCGAATTTATCTTCACACACATGGAAAATTAAGAGGAATGATTTTTAAACACCTCTATAACACTTAGGAATTTTCGATTAAAAATCGATTTTAATTTATTTATAAATTCTTTAAATAGTGAAACCCGTAGCAAAGTGTCAATACAGTTGTTTTTTATTACTTTTAACACACGTTAAACCATAAATAGAAGAGTTGTTATTTTATTACAAATAATACGAAAAATATTTAGAATTTAAAGACAAAAGAACTGATTGAATAAATTATGAATTAAAAACAGTGATCGTTTAACAACAAATGTGTTGAATTGAACGAGCAAACTTCTGTTTTCCAAGAAATGACACTTGAACACAAAAATATTCAAAGCGATTCCGCAAATTTTACAATCCATATTAGAATGGTAAACATTTGAAATTGATTAGATAGAAAGAGAGAGAGAGCAATAGATGAATTACTTGATTAAGACAACGACTATGATGATGACAACAATAAAAACCAATAACGAAAAAACTGAGTGCTACTAATTCGTCATCATTGGCAAAAAAAAAAAAAAAAAAAAAAAAAAACCAACAACAATAATAATAATAACACTATACGACAAAATGAAAAAAATTAAATACACCCGGCTAATGACATAGTGTAGGTTGTGAGTTTTGTTGAGTAGATCTCAAAAATACTTTTTTTATATTTCTCGAACCCTCCAAACTTTTTTTATTTGTCAAAAACTGGTTTTTTAGACTTTACGAACAAATTTCTGAATTACTCAAACATTTCTGACCCGATTTCTAAAATTTAAATCTTGTTGGAAAGGGGAGAGATGGGCCTTTAAAACAGTATACATATATCTATTATTTGACTTAATATGCTATGAGTTTTGATGAGGTAAACTTGGCAAATGAGAATTTTTTTTCATATTTTTCAAATATGTCCTTTCATAGTAGCAAACTTTACATAAAAAATATAAAATAAGTGATGACATTCTGAAAGTGCATTACTTGTGAAGAGATTGGCATTTCGTTTGATCAAATCGGACAAAAATTACCATAGTTATTCACCCTTATTCTGGTTGTCGTCGTCGACGTCGTTTTGCGTCGACAGTTTAAAATTGGTATTCTGTTTGTCGTTATTGACAGTTATAGATGACTGTCGACACACATTTGGTATTCTGTGAGTCAATACGCCGTCGATATTGTGTTGTGTCGACTCTGATTTTGTCCACTCTGATTTTATCGACATCATTTTTGGTAACGACGACGACGGCGACGACGACAACCAGAATAAGGGTGATTATATAAAAAGTATAACAGTCGTGTTATATTTTTTATATATGTCATCTCATCAAATGAACTTTTAGTTCAAAAATTTTCACAATATTTGATGGATCTTGATTGTTTATCACAAAATGTGTCAATTTCACGTTTGAGCGACCACCAAAAGTTGGCCAATGTTTGCGCAAAGAGAAATAATAATATTTGCAAAAAACACAAATATTAGCCGACTTCTGGTTGTCGTGCAAATGTGTAATTGACACATTTTGCGATAAACAATCAAGATCCATCAAAAATTCTGAAAATTTTTTAACTAAAAGTTCATTTGATGAGATGACATATAAAAAAAAAATAACACGACTGTTATACTATTTAAATTATAACTACGTTAATTTTTATACAATTTTATCAAATGATGACTCAATCTCTTCACAAGAGAACAGACTTTAAGAATATTTTCACTTATCCTATATTTTTTTATTAAAGTTTGCTACTATGAATGGACAAACTTGAAAAAATATGAAAAAAATTCAAATTTTCCAAGTTTACCTTATCAAATCTCATAGCATATTAAGTCGAATAATAGATATATGTACACCGTTTTAAAGGTCCATCTCTCCCCTTTCCAAAAAGATTTAAATTGTGGAAATCGGGTTAGAAATGTTTGAGTAATCCAGAAATTTGTGCGTAAAGACAAAAAAAAAACAGTTTTTGTTAAATAAAACAAGTTTGGAGGGTTCGAGAAATATAAAAAAGGTATTTTTGAGTTCTACTCAACTAACTGAACAACATGGACTATGTAGTTACTCGGGTGTATTTTCACTGTCGCACCGTGTAATCGGTATTATTAGAATTATTAAAAAACATAAATAAATCCAAATTTAACCTCAAATGTCAATGAATGAATGATGAAAAGAAGAAGAAAAACAAAAACAGAAGAACTGCGAAAGCATAAACTACAGGCGAATACAGTCTCAACACATTGGCTAGAGAGCCGCAAAGAGAGAATAAAGTGAAGTAAGCGGGGAGTCATAATGTTTTAAACGATAAGATTTCGTCTCTTTAGAGATACTGATATTATGACGTCGATACTGTGTTAATAACACTAACTATGGAGTGTTTATAAGTTTTTGACACAACTTTAGACGAGGAGTTTGGTAGCTTGGGAAGGCGCTATTTATTTTTAGTTGGTGACAGAGAAATTTAGAAAATATGCTGAATATTAAATAGGAATATTAGACGTTAGAGAATATACAGTATACTTAGCAATTTCTAGAGCCAAAGGTGTTATAAAGTGTAGCTCAAGTGAATGCTCGGGAAAAGCGAAACTATGTTTCTGCATTGCGTTACAATTAATAATTTTATGTGAAAACCTGAATACCTATTCATGAGAATAAATCTTCCCCAACTGGTACCTCAGAAGAAGTTTGTGAAAATTTTCAGTGGCTTATCCTTGAAACTATTAGCTGCCGGAAATATATTCCTCTTTCCCATCATCACAGCTCCTACAGTAGCCATAACATAGGTAGACCATATGTATGTTCCGGCATGCGTTCCGTTTACCATAAAGTTCCCAGTAATTATGAATGTCCATTAGAAGCTTCATAATTCTCTCTTAAAGGTTACAATTTAGGTCTTTTGCACTGATCTTTTGCATCTTCGTCAGCGCTTCTTCATGTATCTATCGGGTCGGCCATCTACCGGTTTAAATTTGAATCATCGGTTTTTTCGAATCTGACAATACTTATATCAATCTATTCTGTCACAAAATTCAGTATATTATCTCCACTGAACGTAGTGGAACGATTAGAGCTTGAGTAACTTTGGGATTTATTGGGCCAACCTACACGATTATGTCAATTTTGCGCAAAAAAAAAAATCACCATTTCGAAAGAAGCTCATTTTTATCTTTGCAAGTACGTTAATAAGTAAAATTACTGTATTTGGAGCTCAGAAAACCCAAACGTGGTCTTACACAAGCCAATGCACCCATTACGAGTGACTGTTTGGCGCGGCTTGTAGAGCGTAAGCATAATTGGCCCATATTTCTTTAAACATGAGAATGAGGCAACCATTACGGTGAATGAAGAAACCTATCGCAACATGATAACCGAGTTTTTTATACCCGCTCTTCATGATATTTGCTGTGAACAATGTTTGGTTTCAAAAGGATGGTGCAATGGCACACCCTTTACTTGGACAGTGCCATTAAAGAGGATGTATTTCCTCGCTCAAGAGATTATCATTGGTTCGAATGCCCAAATAACTTCGAATACATTCGATTTGATGTCATCCAAGCTTGGCGATTAAACGAATACAGTCTAGTAAACGGAAGTTGACAGCATTCACCAATGCAATACTGTTCACTGTTAATATAGAAAACCAAATATTTTTGATTTTAATTCTCAAATACTCTCCAAGGCTCGATCAATGGGCGTAAACTTAATCTAAAGAACGGGCAGACAGTCTGTAAGATATTATCAGAATAAAGTTACACCTTCTACCAGACAACAACACTATTGATCGGAATAGGACTCATGAATGCGGCACAGAATGCCCATAGAGCCCATATAATTCTCAAGTATAGACTTATTGCCAAATTTTTAAGCTAGTGCTACAAAGTTTTGATAGTTTCTGGAGGTATGGTAGTGGGCCATGTGTTTTTCACGATTCAAAAGGATTTCGGAAACAAAGAGCAGTCGTATGCGGTAATGTCTAGACAAAGTAACTCTTTAATTGGTCTTGCAGCATATGGAAGAGTTTTCTTTTGATTGAAGACGAAAACCATGTGTAATGTAATCTTCCAGGGCTGACATTGTGGCTGAGAGACTTGACATACCCCCACAAAAAATAACCTAGTGGGATTAGAAGACAAGTTCGTGGCGGAATGCTTAAAATCATGAGTTTAATTGCACAAACCAAACTCTTCCCTCAATAGGTGTATTGCGTGTAGGGTTGCCAGAAACAAACAAAACAAAAAAAAGCTGGACATAAAAAATATTGAGAAAATGTAGACATGTTTTCAGTGATGATAGAAGAGGGAAATCATAACTTAGTTGTATAACAAATGTACAATCAGTGTTGGCTAACATGATTTGACAAAGATAACATGAATATTATTGCCCAAGTTATTGCAGTTTACTAAAAAAAATTCTATTTAGCTGGACAAATTAAATTTTAGCTTGAAACTGGACAAGCATCAAAAAAGCTGGACAATCCAACCAAGTCCAGCTAGGCTGGCAACCCTAATTGCGTGTCCTGTGTCATTTGACATCACATGTCACATGTCTCGATGACACCAGCCTACAAAGCGCACCACACATTCGGCAATTCTGTTTGCCAATGATGTAATTATTAAGTCAAATATGATGAGCTCATCGCTGAAGATAATTTTTCAATTTACGAATAATTTTTCATTTTTCCAGCGTGAATGTTATTAATAAAATCTGGATAGCATTTGCTTGTCTATTAACAATGATATCTTTAATCTAACATGTCACGAATCATGTTACTTTACTGCAAAATTAAAACAGTCAGTCATTACATCTAAAAATTGCCAGCCTCTTGCATTTCGAATCAGTTGATTAGCTAGTCCGTTATCACGAAACCTAGATTTGCTCAAATATCATCTGTCTGATAAACTAATACTTACTAAAGCAATTTGTAGGGTACTCTCTCTATTATTTAAAAATTTTAAAAAATGAATGTAAAACACGTGAGTCACACTTTAAAAAAAAAAAACATAAAAAAATATAAAGAAATAAAATAACGTCACCATAAAAACAAAAGCAAAGAAAAAAAAACTACACCACACAAGTATGATTTATTAATAAAAAAAAAAAATAAAAAAAAATAAAAAAAATTAAAAAATAATAAAATAAAAATAAATCGGAAAAGAGCATGAGGGGAATAACAAAACAAGAAAAAAGACTCTCAAACAGTTAAAATTTTAAAAATACCAGGAACTGACAAAAAAATAAAGAAAAAGGTACTCTCCACTCTCATGCGGGAGAAGCTCTGCTCAAAGTGTAATTATTTTAATGAAAATTCATTATCACTTTTAAATACTTGAGTTTTTGCATTTTCTTTCAATAATAAATAAACACTATTTTTAGCTGTAAATGGCAATTAAATTCTTTCTTTATCTCTTAGAAACTTAAAGCAAAGAAAAACAAACTGCCGCCATTCATATTTAAGACATGAGTGTAAAGTCGAAAAAAAATAAATAAAAAATAAAAGAAGGGAGACAATTTTTTTTTATTGCCAGCTTTGTAGTGGTACTTACCTTGTAAATTTGTATCTCCTCTAAAACAGCCTCAGATTCTTTGAGCACCCGTTCAACTTCTTCGTATACTTCGCGTTCAGTTTCCGTGGGTGCTGCATTTTCAAAATCCAAAAACACATCGTATGATTTGGCTGTGCAACAGTTTGAGTCATCACGTGCCAATAAACTCAGTAATTTGCCCATTTCTTATTAAAATTATTATTTTTTTTCTTTCTTTATTTTGTGCTTATTTTTTTGATTTTATTTTTGCTTGATTTATATATTTTTTTTTTTTTGTTTCTATTTTTTTTATATTAAAAAACGTGTGTAAAAAAAACACTGATTTTCTTATGGCAATTCTCACTTGTTTTTCTTTTTCTTTTCTTTTTTTCAAATTAAAAAACTTTATTTATTTAGTTTGTTAAAACACTGTGTAAATATGCTGATGGTATTTTAAGTCTTAAAAATAATAAAAGAATACAATAAAAAAAGTTATTATTTTGTAAAGGTAACAAACAAAAATATGGCAACACTGGTGTTTAGTGTCACTACAGTGTTGCAATTCAGGTTCGAGGTGGCGCTTGTTCCAGATAGATAAATTCGTAGAACATTTTATTGCTCGATTGCAAGTTACGTGTGCTCTCGCGACAATGAGAGAAGGGAACTTCCACTGCACTGTTAGGGCCAGAAACTTTCTATGGAGTAGGGTCAAATATTTTCATGTTTAACATTTTATTCCTGGATTCCAAGTTATGGGGGAACTCGAAGCAATGAGCAGAAATTGCGAGAAAGGGAACTTCCACTGCACTGTTAGGGCCAGAATATTTCTATGGAGTAGGGCCAAATATTTTTACGTTTAATATTTTATTGCTGGATTCCAAGTAATGGGGGAACTCGCAGCAATGAGCAGAAATTGCGAGAAAGGGAACTTCCACTCCACTGATAGGGCCAGAATCTTTCTATGGAGTAGGGTCAAATATTTTCATGTTTAACATTTTATTGCTAGATGTTAAGTTATGGGGGAACCCGCAGCAATGAGCACAGATTACGAGAAAGGGTGTTTCCCGCCGCTGATGGTGCCAGAATCTTTCTCTGGAGTGGGGCCAAATATTTGGAAAGACTTGCTTAATTGGTCATTAAATTCGTAGAATATTTTAACGAGTAATATTTTATTGCTGGATTCCCAAGTTATGTGGGAATAGGCGAGAATGATCACGCTGTTGAGATTGCGAAAAAGGGAGCTACCACGCCACTGATAGAGCCAGCATTTTTATGTGAAGTGGGGCCAAACGTTTGGAAAGTCTATCTTAATTGGTCATTACAACCTTTAGTCAGATTTACAACCTAGCTTCTCACACCACCCACAAGTGGCAAGACTTACAGTGTAAAATCGCACATCAAAATTATCAGATCGAAAACGAGCAAACCATTTCGCTGTTGTTTTTCTAGTTCAAGCAAATCACAAATTATTGCCTTTTCATTAATTCTTAAATGTGGATAACTTTTTTTTTTATGAAACCAGCCCTCAGGGGATGGTCCCTACTCATGCAGTGCATTGTGCAGGTTTTTTTTAGGAAAGGTGGAAAGGGGGACGATGCGAACGGATAACTTTGAACAAAGTAATGTAGTTTTAATAATGTCTTCTTCATCACAATGGCCTAAAAGCGACCTGTACTTCAAGGACATAATAATGTCTTCCAACAAAGTAAACCTCAAAATATATACACTATACAAACATAATTGGTCATTACAAACCTTCTGTCAGGATAAGTGTGTTAATTTTATACATGAGTGGTGGACCTACAGTTTAAAGTCGATACCGAACGATATATTTTTGAGAAACTTTTCCCAAAGTTTATCGGGGCAAAAGGTTTGGCAGAGACATTGCAGAGATACCCTATATACAAACATAGATTGAGGGCAGTACAATAGGATCGTATGATCCCTCTGCACAACAACAATAATTATAAGAATTGCAATCAATAAACGCGTAAAAATAGATAAAACGTTACAATAAAAGTGGAGATTCAAACGTGCCAACTTTTCAAGCAATATTGGATGATTATGGTCGTCATACACGATATACTTTGCATGGAATTGACAAGATTATTAAGAAATTTAAAGAGACTGAAACAGAACAGAACGGATGTAGTTAGGCACTGACGAAAATATTGCATTTATTAGCGAAAATGTGGCGGATATTATCGATTCCACGATGTTCTCAGTAACCTTATGTTCATTGGGTCTCACTTTGCATTTGTACTTATGCCTTCATCCATATGAAGTCCAACTCTCGCAACAATTTAACACAGCTGATCATTCACAACGCCATAGACCTGTTAATTCCTTGCTAGAACGACATGCTAGCAATGACGATAATTGTGGTAAAATTTCCTTTAGCAATGAAAGCTCATTTCTCAATCGTTGATTGTGTCAACAAGCATAATTGTAGCAGATATGGCCTAGAGAACGTAGACACCGTCTGAATAATACGAAAAATTTGTCGACAATTACAAAAGGATCCAGTATTACAACCAATGTGTTAAATGACTTTGTATTTCGGAAATACGGACAAAGGCCAAGAACCTCAATGCCATAAAAATTTCACCGAAACCCCTGCTTGTTTTATTAAACTTTGAAACCGAAAAAGTGATAACACTTTACATTATTATGGTTATGCTGCTCTGGCAACACTGTACCAGCTGTATTATCAATATGGTTAGATGAGAATGGCGTGTAAACATTTGGTAAAAATCTGTTGAAATTCTTTTGAAATTATGATCATCATATGTAACTTAACAGTTTATTTTCTATTCTCTTCTACTTTTATGGAGTTGTTTTTTCTTTCATTATCCTTCTATTTACAACAACACCCAATTGTTATACCTTTTGTTGTTGTTGTATTTCATTGTTTTTGTTAATTTTTCATTAATGTTTCTCTTTTCGGTATTGAAAATACATATCTTGACTTTTCACTCATTATTAGAGTTCTCCTTCTCCTTATATTTGTCTGGGTTTTAATCAGTAGTTAATGGGTGTTACAACTACAAACTCAACTACATATGTATGTACATACATACAGTAAATGGGTATGACAGCTTATGTGTATGCAATAAATATGGTGTGTTTACTTAAACGTGTTTACTATTGGCAATTATCGATTATTGACTTATGTTTTCTTTGCTCTCTCTCTCTCTCTATTACTATCTTTATGTACAGAATAGATTTGTAAAAAATGTTTATGTGCGAGATTCCTTCCTTGTTTTTATTCTCTTATCATTTTAATTGGTTTAATAGAGCAGCAACAGCACCATATGTTTTCTGTTATACAGCACTGTAAAATTGTTTAGAAAATGAAAAAGGAAAAACAAAGGTTCATTGTCCTTTGTACGGTGATAAATGACAATGTGAAGCATAGTTTTTGTATCTCTTTTTTGTTTTTTTTTTTTTATCTCCAATCATAGAAGGCTTACCAAGAGTAAAGAAAACAAAAATAAAACTTGAACTAGAATCCTACATTTATGTTGTGCTAATAAATTGCACAATGCTGTTAGAAAAGTCAAGTTTGAAAATACTCGTTTTTCCATCATAAATGTCCCATGTTTATATAATGTGTGTCACCTTTCTACTTGACCCGTTCGTTCGTTTATTACACGCACTCATATTGGCACAGATTGGTGATGAAAAATAACAGAGTCTGTCCGATAACTTGATCTGATTATATGGCTATTGTCTTGTAAATGAATTTTTTTTCTTCATATTTCTTTTCAATTTTAATAAAATCGTAAAAATTCAAGAACCAACAACATTTTTATTACAAAGTAAAATGTATTCAAAGAAAAAAATTAAGTTTTTTAAATTTTTTTTTTAAAGTTAAACTTGTTTAATAAATTAATGTTTTTAAAAAAATATTATTTATGACTTACACTAGGATCTTCTTGACAGTTTAACTTAACTGTTTTGGGAGAAAAAATTTACAAAATTTTATAATTTTTGTGTACCGTAATCTGCTCCATAAATGCGAAATACATACGTCGATACCTATAGACAGACGACTTTAATAACACTATGCGACAAAATAAAAAAAAAATTAAATACACCCGGCTAATGACATAGTGTAGGCTGTGAGTTTTGTTGAGTAGATCTCAACAATATTTTCAGAATTTTTGAATTTTTGATGGATCTTGATTGCTAGCTATCTAATATCCTTTGGAAAATTTTTGCTAGGACCAATAGGTGAAAAGTTACACACATTTTAAAAAAACCCTGTATGATCAAAATGTCCAACTTTGACCCCCTCTAACTCCAGCAGTTCTTGACTGATAGAGCTGAAAATTTGTGTCTTACCTACTATATAATAGTACTAACCTTGGTGCAAATCGGAAGTCATCGATTTTAAAAATTGGGTCACTTGATACGAAATTGCCCATATAGGTATGTAATCTTAAATCATATTACAAATGAAAAAAATGGCAACACTGATTTAACATACCAAAAAAGGAGAACACACACATACAACACTTTGCTGTTCTCTTCCTTTCTTTGTTTCAAGAATAGTGAAAAGAAAATTCCTTGCCATAGTACACATTTGTGCGTATGGGTGTGTGTGTATGTGGGTAAACAAATTTTTTTTCTGTATGTTTCTTCTAATCGGCACAAGTTGAATAGCATCTTGCCCTTGGCGGGGGGTAGGCAAGTGATAGTAAGAACAGCAATTACGAAAATATTAAAAAAAAATATTTTAAAAATAAAAATTTCAAGTTTAATTATATTTGATATGCGCTGTTTTACTTATTCGAGGATTTGATTGGAGAAAATAAAAAACCACAAGCGGTATACGTTGTAAATTATTTGATACTTAAAAACAGTGAGTACAACAATTTCGTTTTGCGTTTTTGGTTTTTTTTTATCAAGAAATTTAATAATTTTCTTATCGTTATTGTAACATTTGTTGTTGTTTGTATATCGTGTATTGCAAAAACTCCCTTATCGTTAAACTAACCGCCAGGCAAAGCAACAACAACAACAACGGCAACACTTAAACACTTAGAGGACAATAACAACATAAGCATAAAGATTTCAATACGGGAATGTTTTATTCCATATTTGTTTTGGTTGTTGTTGTTGTGTTTTTCGGTTATTAAATTCAAGGCACGTTTTCCCTGTGTCTCCCAGCAACACTCAAAACGCAAAGAGAGAAAAGGTACGAAAAACCAAAAAAAAACTCTAAGCAGGGGAGTTGTTTTTTTTTTAATGTTGTTGTTTCACTTCTATCAGCTGCGTTAGCAGAGGGTTGCTTTTAAAGATTTTCCTTATGATGGCCTTTAACTAAAATATTTCATTACAACGGGTATTTTTTCTCTTTCATTTACGTTTTTTCTTTTTTTTTTATCAAAATAAAGGAATTTTATTTCTTTTGTTTCTTTTGCACAAGGAAAAAAAAGTGTAAACAACTTTTTCTTGTTGTAAATTTTATCACAGATTTTCTTCATTTGTAATTCTTGTATATGTATGTAGCATTTGTAATTCTTATCACCTTTTTTTTTTACTGGTTGGTTAGATTCTTTAAATGATTTTCTTTTTAATTAATTTTCGGTTTTCTTTTTCTATAAAACTAAAAACACTTTCAGTTAGTTCTTTTTTTAATATAAAATGTATAAAAAACGCTTGGCTTTAAAGGATTTAATGAAAATATTTTTTAAAACACGGCTATTAAAAAAAATACCGCTAAAACACACATGCGTTCTACTTAAACGGCAGCTAAAATCGAACTAAGAAAATGGAAGAATGTGGGAAAAGAAAATGATAAACAAAAATGCTTAAAATATACAACCCTGCAGCAGTAATGCTAACTGCATGAATGTAATTGAATAAAAGCTGTTGTAAGGGGATAAAAGAAAAGAGGCCATCAATGGTAAGTAAAAAATTGTACAGGCTTTGAGAGTTCAGGTTTCGTATTCAAATATTTAGATATTCTATGTTTAATAAAAGAAGTACAGATCATGTATATTATAACCAGCAAATGCTTTTCTTTTTTTTCTTTATGCCGATTTTCATTGGTAATATTATTTTTTGTTTGCGAGACTATTTTCAAAAAAGCCTCAGATTAAAGAACCTATATGCCTGATATGAATTATGACTCTATTAGCTAGAGTATTCGCTGCCTCATATGATTTGTTGCTCTGGACACGATTTGCAACAAGTAACGCCCAATATCAAACTTATTTCTTAATCGGTTAAATAAAGAGTACTATTTCCTATGCTTTTGTATGTAATGGCTTCATCGCACCACTTGCCCTTATCAAACATATCCGTAATTAGTTAAATGTGGTTTTTTTAGATAGTGGATTTTAATTGTGTACGGGTTTTAATTGAGATACAAACCTTTATGTAAACTGCACGATTTCTAATCCTTCAAACCTTATTTAAAAAACAAACTCGAACTTTAAATACTTTACTGAAACCGTTTTGTGTAACAATTTTTATTTTAATAATAAATATTGCTGTGTTGAAGGCTGAAAATACGTTACTTAAAAATATTGTCAACATTCTTTTAATTTACAAGGCCTGGCAACTCTATTAGCATAGTTAGGCACGCTTTGCCAACTACATTGTCCATTAAGAAAACTTGTGTAGCAAAAACACACACTTAAGGAACTTGTGCATAAAAGTTTTTTTTTACATAAATTTTGACAAAAAAATAAAAATATAAATAAATATTGCAAATAATTGCAAGAATTTGTATTCAATAAACATGGCAGACGAGAATAAGATACAATTGGACGACATACAAAAGGATATATTTGTGAAGATTGCTGGCAATGACAAGGATGGTTTCAAGCAGCTGATTGCACAAATCAAAGGAGGTGTGAATTTCGTAGACGAGAATGGCATGACACCGCTGCAACATGCTTGTTGCAAAGGTAATAAGGAGGCAGTACAAATTCTATTGGATATGGTAAGTAGAGAAATACAGTAAATAAACACAGCTTCCTTCCACTGTGGCCAAACTGTGAATACGCTTAGCCACGTGCTTAAATCTGTTTTTAATGCATGTTTTTTCCTTTTCCTAGGGAGCAGATGTAGATTTTAGTCAACATGGAGCAAATTATACACCCCTACACTTTGCTGCTCTATCAGGCAATACGGAAATATGTACCCTGTTACTGGATGCCGGCATCAATCCAAACACTTTGAACAGTGTTAATCGTACTGCTTCCCAAATGGCAGCCTTTGTGGGTAATCATGCCTGTGTTGAAACTATAAACAATTATTTGTCCATAACACAGCTGGAGTACTATACAAAGCCGCATGGCGTGCAGAAAGAGGTGCTAATACCACCGGCACTATTAAATTCTTTCCATAAGTTTGTTGTCGCTACAAATTTGCATCCAGTGCGCATTGTGCTGAACTTGCAAAATTTTGGTCTGCTTAAACATCTGCCCGGTTTGCTTAAAGCGTTGGATTTGATGTGCGAAAAGGAAATGAAAAAACCCAATGACATTAACGAACTAATGGCATTCAAATACCACTATCTAAGGTGGATTATTTCAGAGCTGATGCGTTGCGAGGAGCAGTGCAAAGCCCAGCGTAAGGATAAACCTGCCACCAATGCGGACGAACCAAATAAACACGATTTCGTAGAGATGTTCATTAAGCGAGTGCTAAAAGAAAACAAATTGGGCCAATTAGACTATGTGGAGTTCACAATACGCGAATGCGTAAGAGAATTCCCATTTAGGGAGTGTACCATATTCCGTCAGGTGGTATCGCAACTGGCGGCTAAAGATGCTCCCTCAGCTCTAACTATACTGCGTTCAGCCATTAACGGTCAACGTGGTTTTATGGACGAAACTTCCTATTGCAGTTCCTGTGGCAATGAGAAACCTGACAAGAAATGTTCCAAATGCAAAGCTGTGCAATATTGCGATCGTGAATGCCAACGTTTGCATTGGTTTATGCACAAGAAAACCTGTAACCGGCCCACGTCCACCAACGCCAACAGTACAACTACGGCTGCTTCCAAGGGTCCCATTGATGCCAATGAATTGCGTGAGGAATTGGTGCGCTTGACAACCAGTTAAATAATATGTATTGTTTAATCGCCAATATTTTTTTTTTATTACTTTGATAACTAGAAAGGATCGGACGAGTGATTGAATGATTCTTTTTTATATACTTGTGTGCATTTTTTAAATGTAGTCTCTATTACTATTTGATTATTATTATCATAATTATGTATTTCCCCCGTTTGATACTTCTTCCAATTGCTGAATTTATTTTAGTTAATGTCGTCAAAGAGACAAAGAAAGTAATTATATTACTGGGTTCCCTTACATTTTATACTGTATTCTCGCCTATTACGTTTGTATATTATTAAGCTCATCATTTAGTTTCGAAAATAAAATACAAAAAATATACGGACCTTTATAAGTTTTAACAAGAAAATTTATACTCTTTCATTTGCCCCTTAAAACTACCCGTTTAAACTGTTTTAGATTTGCAAAAAAGTGGACAAGAACATAAATTCCGGAACTGTAATGAATTCCTGCTACTAGTTTATGTATAAAAAATAGGACAATTCTTTTTAGAATATCTTTCTGTTGTTGTTGTTGTAACAACTCCATACTTAACTATGCGGCCCCAGTATGGACTTCCTTCTCAGTCACACCCAATGGCGGAGGAGTCTACAAAGAATACACTGTTCTGAGAACTATTAACCGAGCCATTGAGAACGGCAATAGGATGCATAAAGATGGCACGTCCCGATCACCACCTGCATGAGGAGACGAAAGGAAATTCTACATATTTCATCCAAATAACCAGATAGAGAATGGACCGTCCATCCTCTTGACATATTAGGAAAGACATTTATTTGGAGCTGCTTTCCAGAAGTCCAGAATTTTCGTCCACCTATATTAATATTATAGTTGACGCCATGATGATCGCTAATGCGCAAAAGGCACAACACCTGTTGACTCGTCTATTACCAACTACGCCCCAAATAGAGTCTGAAGTTCACGTCCACCACCCGAGATTGCAGACCGAGAAAGATTGTTCTCCAGATGTACTATAGTGACCCTCTTCTAGCTCAGGTCAGGATTCTGTAGGATGATGAATGCATGTAGGGGCAAGAATCATTACCGACGCCTCAGACTATTATCCAACACACAGACGAAGAAGGACCTCACGATACGTTACACTGTTATTTTACTGTCCAGTGAGAGAGAGAGAGCAGCATAGTGGACCTTTGGACAATACCAAAAAAGGCTCCCTACCATATTCATGCAACTACTACCACTACAAGACATTATTTGACAACAATGAGTGAGATAGATAGATAGATGGTGGTAAATCGGAAAAAGTTCATTCGGGCATTCTTCTGTGTTTGCGGTTTGTATAAATAAAATTAAGACTGGCCACCTTGTTGACTGACTCCCCTCCTAAAAAATGGGTGACTAAAAGAAGAAAAACCTCTAACGTGGCCGATTAGCCAAACGTCCACGGCACGTAACGGAACGACTCTTTTTTTAGCATATGAAAGAAGAAAAGCAATTTTGCAAAGCTACAAATTGCAAATTTACTGTCTCCTTGACGGAACGTATGTATAAAGAAAAAAAAAACAAAACTTCATAACGTTTTTTTACGTGATATTTTCTATATGAGTGATGAGAGGGACTATTTATGTTGTGTGGCAGCATTGCTGCACAAATGCCCTGTTTTGGTACTTTTTTTGCATGTGTATAGATTTTCTTAATTTTTACTTAGTGGTGTGTTTTAAATAAAATAATAAGCAAGAAATAAGAGTTTTTAAGAAATAAAAAATCTTATTTATTTTTTATTGTTAGACCTATCTATTGTGGTACAAAAAAATTTTTAAGCCTAAATAAAATTTGGTACTTTTTTCATTTTGGATTAAATTGATTGACTGTTCTCAACAATTTTTTTTTTATTCATATGGCAACTCTTGGGAAAAAATTTTGAAGCGTGTATGTGTGTTTGTTTGTTTGTTTCTTTCTGATTATTAGATTGTATGTGGTGTTTGAGAGAGAGAGATGGGTGCGCGTCTTCGGTGGGGGAAACGGTGTTACTAAGTAAGTTGGTGATTTGTTAGTTGTTCGATGGATGCGTGTGTGTTGTTGTTGGTCGTGCTTGACGGACGGACCAAACCACCCACACCCCACTATCCAAAATTTATTAATTTTAATGTGATGTAAATGAAATGTGGTGAATTTATTCCAAGGTGAGTTTCTAGGATATGGTGAGTTTTTGCCAAGTATGATGAATTTCCAAGTGTGGTGAATTACCAAAGTGCCGTTATTCGAAATGGGTACAGTATAACCATATATCATTGCAATGTCAGTGGTGACTAAATCGGTTTGTGACTAGAATAAGTAATTTTCACCTCCATTAGCCGAGCCATTGGCTATAAAAAATATTTCATTTCCTGGCAACATTGGATGTTTTTCTTAATTTATATTTAAAATATGAACTGTTTGTTATACTGAATCTAGTTTTCAAATTTGTTAACAAGTTATAATCATTATAATTTAGTGATGATACAAACCTTTGCAATACAAACTATAAGCGTTATTATTGTGAATGAACAATACTTAGCAATAAATGCAATTTTATAATACTTTATAACACTTTCAAGTCAAAAGATGTGCTTGTATTATAACACAATGAAAGTACCGAAGCAGATCGGGCTTTGCTTAGTTAACCTGCAATAAAAAAGGTGAATTTTCTATCTGAATTTTAAAGATCATGATGCTGAGCAGCTTTGCCTTTTGCCAAGTTTTCCCTTTTTTTCCAAGTTTTTTGAGATCAAAAAAGTTTTCATTAAATTTGTTTCTAAGAAAACAAATTTTTTCAGCAAACTTTAATTTTCAGTTTTTTCAATAAATTCAATAATAATGACATGATATAGTTACTCCCGGGCAGGTTAGCAAAGAAACACTAACAGGGGAAGTAACAGAGACACCGGACTTCAGTATTTTCTTATAAAATTTTGGTACTTTCGTAGAAAACTAATTTGTTGTTTTTTTAGCAAGGTTTTTCAAAAAATATTGTGGCAACGCTGATTGTGCTAACACACACGGGACTATTTTTTAAGCCGCACAATTTTTGTTCTTTCAGTCACACACGAGACTATTGCATAAAATTGTATACATATACTCTGCTTTGTGTGTATTAGTTTTATCCTTCACTTCTCAACGCACAACGAAAGACTAAATATGCTCTATACAAAAAATTTTTCTGAACCTGCTGTCTTATAAATGTATGTGTATTGGTTTTGTATTGTTTATGTATTGGTTTGGCGGGGTAGAAGCTGGTTGAAAAATTATGCCAGCAAAAAATCACTCTTCTCACCTCTCTTGCCAATAGGCTGCCATTTTGTGCCAGCATAATTGTTCTCGTGTGTGATGGGCCATTAGCACAGCGAGCCAGAGAGCAAGGGAGTCTAAGGGAACGAGAAAAAATGCAAAACACAAACACAAACAATATCATGTGCCAATATCGTAAACAATAACAATAAGTTACGGTACGGAAGAAATGTAGACGAACAACATTATGAAGTATTGGAAATATGTATGAGACGAAATCAATATGTGTTATTGGAGAGAGTTAAAAAGTTAATTTAAAGAGAGCACACTGTTAGTTCTCAAATAAGCTAAGGCCAGAGATGTTAATAGTGATATGTTGCTAAATGTTGAATGTTTTTAAAGTTCATAGGCAATGTGAAAGCCATTATTGGCAAATTTTTAAAATCCCTAAAAGAGGAAATGTGAAAAAATAAAATTCATATATACATACATATATAAAGATGAAAAAAAAAAATTAAGTGCGTATCCCCATATCGGTATATGTCATAGAAATTGTTGAACTGAACAGGCAGAACAGGTCTCCAAAAACTCCATTAGAAAGCCTTCAAAAATTTTTACTACTTATTTACTAACATTTTTAAAATACGACAAGGAATTCAAAATAATTTTGGCTTTAATTTTACGTAGAGCACTATAGTCTAAATACCCTTTGCCTAAGCCGAAACCCTCTATTACTCTATTCAGTATCTAATTTCTCACCTTAAAATGCCTTAAATTGAAATAATAAAAACCAACTCCCATCTGTGGTACATTTTGTGGTCACCAAAAAACTGCATACTCATTTGAGTAAACAAAAATATTTTATTGATAACAGTTACTACGCACAATAACAAAGTACATACATACAACACAAAAAAATTTGCGTAATGCAATTGTTGTTGTTCTTGTTCTTGCATTTCTTCAAATTGGAGAAACACTTGTTCAAGTTCACCAATATCATGCTCTTTTAATGACGTTTTCAATTATACATAATTGCATTGTTGTTGTTTATTTTTATGATTCTCTCACGGTTCTCTATTTTCAAATTGCAATGTCTACTATATGTGTAAACAGTGTTACCTATTTTCCTTTCTTAATAAGATGCTTTGCACTTTTCGTAAGTTTTTTAGTGTTAAAGAGGAGGAAATAGGTCAGTTACATATGTAAAATGTTAATGTACTTTTAAATTAAAGGATGCCCTTTTGTACTATATGAGTACCAATTAGACAAATCCGAAGATGGCAATACTAAAGTTTATTTGGTTTGTTTGTTTGTCAGTTAACCGTTTACTTAGAGAGTGTAAACCGCGTTCGCGTTCGCGTGGCGTCGAAAATAATTAATTGTCGCGAGAAAATTAAAATTCGTTTAAATGTTTATGAAATAATTTAAATAAAATAAGTGGAAAGTGTTAAGTATGTGTCTGTGCAAGTGTGAGTGTAAAAATATATCAAAAAAGTTAATAAAAAAAGCTTTAAAAGCATGAGCGAAGATGTAAATGTAAGTGCGTGTGTTTGTGCATTAAGAAAGTGTTCTAGAAGGTTTGCTAAAATGAAGCATCATGTTCCATTGTTAAAAATTTTTCATCAAAGCAGAACAAGTAGCAGAAAGCAGGTAAAACAATAATAAAACTTTAACGCCATTATAACTGTAAGGTTCTTAATAAGCGGTGCTATTTTTATAAGGCACCTAAAATATGTGAATTTTTTATAATAACAGCAATCAGACTATTTTTTTCCCCTGTTTGCTGTGAACATGATTGTGCATGCTTTTGTTAGGCTCTCTATTTTCAAAAAACTTTTGCTTTTAATTTCTCTCATTCATAAACTCTCCTGCTCTTTCTCTCTCTCACACTATTGCAATTTGCATATGCTCTCTGTGGGTTTATTGATCTCTGTTTTGTTTTACGCATCTTCATTAATAATAATTAACGTCGTAAAGGGTTTCTCTATCATAATCATGTTGTAAGAGATCGTAATAATGATGATTAGCTTTTGCTGAGGGTGTTTTTATTTATTTTTTTAGTTTTTCTTTTTCAAAACAATGCCTATTTGTTGCCTGTGCTGAGTTAGTGTGGCTATTTTGCTTAACAACATTTTCTATGACTCAGGAATTTAGTTGAAAAAATTAAAAATATTTTTCTTTTTTTAAATTTAATTTTTTTAAATTTATGAATACAAACGTAAATAAACTTGCAACGTGTTACTTTTAAAAAAAGCTTATAAATCTGGTTCTAATTAGAAAAAGGAAAATAAAATTAAAAAAAAAATATTTCAAACGTTTCCCAATTCCTAAAAATGTTTTCTTTACAAGGTTCAAGAAAAAAGTAATAGAAGTACTACTTAAAAGGTACAAAAAAGTATCAGAAGTAGATTTAAAAATCTACAGCGATTACTTGAGTACTAACAGAAGTACAAAAAGTAATTGAAGTACTTCTTAAAAGGTACAAAAAAGTACCAGAAGTACAGCGATTACTTGAGTACTAACAAAAGTAAAAATAAGTTCTAGAAAAAGTACCAAAGTACTTTTTGAATTGTAGTAAATTATCACTTACATACTTTCCGAATAAGAAAGTACCAAAGAATATTTTTTTCTTTAATATTTTATTTTCTAGACACCTTAGTCTAGTAGGTAGTATGGCTTATTAGATATGAGGCCGTGGGTCAAATTCCAGCCCAGTTATCGAACAAAGAGAAATATGAAAAATATTTCTTCGGCGGCTTCCTGTCAGCAGATTTTTCGCAAAATTGCAATGAAAAGTTTCTCAAAAAATCTATTGTTCGGAGTGGACTTTAAATTGTAGGTCCCGCTACTTATATATTAATTTAACACGCACAACATAAATGGTGTGAGATGCTAAGTCGTAATTCTGACTAAAGTGTTGTAATGACCAATTATGTCTGTATGTTATATTATGTTATAGAGAGAATTGTTACTTCATTTGTTAACGTTTCAATATTTTTATTTTTACGAAATTGGGTTATTAGTCCAACGTTCAAGGAGTAGGACCTCTGTGTAACCGATGTTTCGTATTGTGGGTCTAGATCTGCGTTCATCTCTTACTTGTGCAGTTGCCAGAAGCTATTTGGGACTCGATTTCAACTTTTCTTGGAATCAGGTTTGAAACTGGATAGATTCGTTAGCTTAACTAATTGAGATTGCATACTCATTATATGAGCCAAGCAGCGTTGCCATTTGCTAAAATTTGCCCCTTTTTTTTCCAAGTTTTTCAAGAGGAAAAAAGGTTTTCATTAAATTTGTTAGCAAACAAAACAACTTTTTTTTAACAAATTTCAGTCTTCAATATTTTCAATAAGTTCAATACATAATAATAACATGAAATATTTACTCCTGAGCAAGTTAGCAAAGTAACACCAGTAGAGGAAATTTTTTTAAAATTTTTTGTACTTTCGTAGAAAACAATTTTTTTTTCAAAGATAATAAGTTTTTAAAAAAATTACTAGCAACGCTGATGGTGAGTGAAAGTAGCACAACATTTTAACAATTTTTTTTTTTTCGAATCAATTTAATTTTAGCAATAAAACAAAAACAATGTTAAAACGCTTATAAATAAATTAAAAAAATAAAAACAAAACGAAACAAAACAAAACAAAGCAAACGTTTTAAGCATAATTTTTTTTCATTAATTTCCCCAAACGAAATGACATTCTCGACCTCAAGATCAATTTAAGACATCATAAATATTCGACACATGATTATAAACTATTAATTAAGCAATTAACATAAAATTGCAATTCTAATTTATTAATTATTAAAGGAATTATCAAAAAAACAAGAAAACCATAAAAAATCAAAAAAAATTGAAAAAAAAAAACAACTTAAATCAGCAAAACCCTAAAGCATATGTAGATTGTATGTAGAAACAATAATTATCGATGGCTACTCTTCACCGGGCGTTACTAACGATCTGTCGTTATGACTATTATCATCATGCATGCTTCTTAATTATCATTTTTCTTTTTATCACGATTTTACCAACCATTCCTATACAACTTTAATGTCACATTTGATTAGAGAGGAGATGAAAAAAAAACACATTTTTACTATGTGCGTTGGATCGATCAATTTTGAAACGACGAAACTCATAAAAACTAAAAAAGCAATTAAATTTTAATCGGCAAACAAGTCCGAAGCGTTGAATTTATTTATATGAGCGACCGGCCAAGGAATTTATTTTGAAATATTTTTTTTATGATTTTCATCATAGCGATAATAGAGAGAGAAACTTCAGTCGTAGTAATGTTTCCAAAGCTTTTTATTCGAACATAAAGGAATGCAAATTGTGTATCGATCTACTTGAACCATACAATCTATTGTACACTCGTAAAACTGTACAATACTGCTGCGTGCCTCTGCCCAGCGCCTGATATGCACCCAAGTGTTTCCTTCTGAGACGCATTAAGCATCACAGGTTCCAAGAATGTCTTCTGATGATTCAGTCTTCTCACCACAGAATCTACATGTTGGGTTCGAGACGAGTGCCATTCTGAATAAGTGTAGTTTAGAGTCTACAGATTATACCTGCAGATTCTGATCCATGACTGTAGTCTCCTTTTACTTGGTTTGGGACCATTTTTTTGTTTTTCTTTACCTCCCCTTACGTTGAGTATACCTCTCCAGACATAGAATTGTTCTGGTTCCATCAACGGAGTAGAAGTTCCCCTCCTCTAAAGCTTGTTTGCTTTGCTCATGGCTGAGAATTCCCACATGAGCTCTGACACATTCGATTCAGATGTCGCAGATAATTCCATAGAATCTTCGATTTAACCTCATAAAATTCGAGGGATCAGATGGAGTCTTAACTGTCAGATAATAGAGCTATGTCCCGTCCTTTGCATCTTCGATTCAATTGACCAAATCAGTCGATGGCATTGACTTCTCTTGGAAAATACTCACGAGTTTCCCCATAGGTTCGGAATATTTCATTCTGGAATCGAAAACTTTCGCTGCTGTCCCAGGGAAGAGTTAAGCAGTTAGGTTAGGTAACGGACCCTTCTCAAAGGAAAAGGACCCACTTAGCATTTAGGACTATTCAATCTATATTCAAACATTCCATTAAGGAGTTAATCCGCTAATGAATTTTATATTAATCTCCGATTATCCTAACCAGGGTTTTCAAAGAACTGCTCTTTACTAGCATGTGCACCAGAATTAAATCCAGCAGAGCTTCAAACATTGTAGTGGGATAGAGTTTTCATTGCTCCAAGATTATGGCTCATTAGGTCACTGCTGATCTAACCATCATAGTGTATACGTGAATAAATAAATAATTCCTTAACCTCGTCTATGATTGTCATGGTTCCAAAGAAGATGTTGAGACAGTCTTCAATCAAGCGCCTAAGTATGGCGCTAATAGAGAATTTTTGGTCGAGGTTCCTGTTCATAGTGTATTATGTTGGAAGAATCTTGACTATTTTTTTGATAATCTAAAAATTATGGCCTGTTTTTGTAAGACGAACGATTTCATACGGCCGTCTATTTGTATAGAAAACACAAAAAAATTGAGTGTATTTGTTTGTGTTTTCCATAAAAATAGACGAACGTATCGTTCGTCTTACAAAAACAGGGGATTAAACCAAGTGTAAAGCTTTTAGGAGGAGATAATACCACACTTGTAGTTAAAGATTGGTATAATAAACACTGTATTACCGGGGCACCGAAGTCAACTAGTGGATCAGAGAATATATTGCAACAAGAATTTTAAAAAGACCTCAGTCTCATGCTAATACTGGCACATCTAATGTGTTTCTGTACATCTGAGCAAAGAAAATCTGTCATCAGAAGACTGCTCAGAGGAATATGCCGAAGAAATAGCTGATAGTCCAGGCTGCTAAGTATGGTCATAAAGTAATCATCCCCAAAACCAATGCCATTGAAATGTATACAACAGATTTTCTACTCTGTTATATCGGTAACATAATTACGAAGTCAGGTTCATTCCCACGAAAATGCAATGAGTCGTATAAAGAAGGCTCAACAAGTTCAATTGTCCAGGATATCCTTGTAAACAAAACCCTTATTGGATTGACACAAATCCGCCGAGATAGTTAGTCAAGCCAGTTGTAGCAAATGTTTGTTAATTCAGACCTAAATGTTGCTACTTAGGTGTGAGATTGATTTGATAAAAGTTGGAGATCCCTTACTCGCGATCAGTTCTGGAGCGTAATTTATGGACATTAGCTTGGTTTGAAATGCATTACATTAGTAAGGTAGACGCAGAGATATATTCTACGGTTAAATCCTACGGAGAAATTTCACAGCTTATTTTATTGTGAAGCTTAGAATCTTTAATGAAGACTTCCACTAAAGGCCCGGGTGTTGGCCATGTCATAGGACCGGTCTTCCCTGCTTGGCAGGAGTGTGGTCAATTTCCCAAAGTGTAGCTTTGTGTATGTAAATAGGCCTTCAATTGCAAAAATATTTGAATTTTTTTTTTTCGCTCAAAAATATTTTATAAAATACTTGTATCGGCCAAGAAATAGGCATATAAATAGAAAGCAAAACTTTCCAGATGTTTCACTGGGCACAACAGATGTTAAGGAAAGGAAATAAATAACCATTCGATCTCTAACCTGTGCCTAATAGGCTCGCATAAATGAATTTAAATTGCTTATTAACTAACCATTATTATTGGTAGCCATCATCTAATTTAGTCAATTTTGTATTGTTTTAAGTAAAAACAACAACAACAATAACAACAACAAAAACAATAAATAAATTTATTAAAACAAAACCATGCGCGTTAAACTAATGAACATAAAACACGCGTTAATTATTTAAATTTAGTCACCCTACTTATAGTGAAACCATAATTTCTACAACATAGATTCGGGTTTTGAGATAAGCCAATCAAGAAAACAATGTATGTATGACGTTAAAAAAATTTAATTAAAAAATTAACGGTAAACATAATGCGTGAACTGATTTGTTATGCGAATGGTGAGTGAACTTTCACGCATTAGCTTGTGTGACTAGCGTAAAAAGAAAAAACGCACTAAAGAGCGGTACGCATTGTCAAGGGAGACTGTTCTACATAAGTAATCTTTGACTCCTTGATTTGGATTAAACTCTTGGTAGGTCTGTAAGCCAAAGTATTTTAGAGAAAACACGATACATAATCCTCTCAGCAGATTTCTGGCAAAAACTCTAAGAGTAAATAAGATTGCCATGAAAAGTTTCGCAAAAATCTGTCGTTCGAAGTAAACTTTAAAGTGTAGATACCACCACTCATATCTAAAATTAACATACACAACATAAGTGGTGTGAGAAGCTGGGTTCTAATCCTGACTGAATGTTTGTAAAGACCAATTATGTATGTATGTATGTATGAGGCCATTAGATCTGATGCTTTCGCTTATATTCCATTAAAATAGTTTCAGAATTGTGTTAGTCTTTCTCTAATTTTCATTCCAACAAATACCAACTAATTATGCATGTGGACTTTCGTCCGCAGCAGAGATAATAATAATAAGAACTACGAGGCCAGGAAGTACCAGAATCTGGAGTGCATGATGAACAAGATATTTGAGATGTACAAACTGGTCACATACCTTACGATTTTAAGGCCATTGCCGTTGAAAACTATAGGGCTCAGCAGCAAAAATCTTGTGGTATTTTAGGCTGTCTTTAACTGCATACATATGTGTGACTATACCAGTGAGGGGTTTAAAAGGTGTTTCGTTTGTTGGTTTATTTCTTTCATCTTTTCTGTTCTTTTCTTTTTTTTCTTCTTTATTTTTCTCTATCTTTTGATAAATACTTTGTGGTTTTTTATTATTTAATTCAATCTGATAAGAAATGATGGTAATATTTTAAGAAACTGCTTAAGATTAGCCGCTGCTGTTGCTGTTGGTGCTGTGCTGCTGCCTTATCATAATTATTTTATTTATTTTTTTTTTGTTTTTGTTTTAACAAGTTTTTTATGGATTTAAAATTTAATGAATGGCAAATGCTTTAATAATCCATAGATGTGGTTAATAAAAAAAATTTACTACCAGTTTAGAAGAATACACGAATTAGTTTTAGTATCATTTTGTTTTGTTTTTAAATTTGTTTTGTTTTTTTAATTTTAATTTGCCGCGAAATTTATGGTTTTAAAAGAGCTACTCTCGTATACCTTATGTGCTTATTTTGGTATCAGCTTTGTTCAGAATATAGGCAATTTATGAACTGCTAAATCTAATATAAAACCCGTTTATCATACAGCCAATGCGGCTTTACGTTGAGATAAAAAGATATATCTTAGAATGTGTGTGAAGATAGATTTTAAAATCTAACTCCCAAGACGCAAACCAATCAGTTAACAGAGCTCTGTTATGTTATTAACAGAACTCTGTTAAACAATTAATTTGAGGCTGCGAAAGAAAAAAAGGAAAAATTGATTAAATTCCTCGTTAAAATAAAAAAAATAAAGGCAAAAGTTGATAAAAAAATAAGTCCTACGGTTAATCACTGTTACAAAATATTGCGAAATAAGAACTACAATAAACGGATAATCATACATTTCCGAAAGGTATTGTAATCCGATAAAAAAAATAAATATTGTGGGAAAACAGGACAACATGGGCGGACAATGAAAATTGTTTTTAAAGCATTGGACGTCCCTTTAACTTACCCAATCGTCAGAATCCTTAACAGAGCGAGTTTTCATTGTAGATTTTGAAATTTTCCGAGATTTTAGATTTTAACAGAACAAATTTCATATTTAACAGAGAAACAATATTATTTCTAAGGGAGACAACAGTACAATATTAAGTTTTTGTCAAACAGTTTATTATAGATGGTATACAGGCGATTGATTTGAAGTCGCTGTAGTCTAGTAAGTAGTGTGTTGGTTTATTAGACGTAAGGCCAGGGTTCAAACCCCAGGTCGGGCTTAAAAGGATTTTTTTTTTCATTTTTTTAATTTGTTCTAATACATATCAAATATATAATATTTATCAGCATATTATTATATCAGAATATTAATATATACATATGTATGTATTAAGAAAAATTAAAAAAAGAAAAAGAATGACACAAAAACCCCAACTAGGGATTGAATTCGGAGATGATTGAGAATAAGCAATTGAATTTTAAATTCATTTTAAAAAATATTCTTAAAAATTTATTATTTACAACTCTTAGCAATTATCTCGAACAGCTTGGTTCAATCCCTGGCCAGGATCTTTTTTCTTTTTTATTAAATATATATGTATTTATGTATTGTATTTTCCTTTTTTGTTCTTAAATATCATATACATATAAATATATGTATATACATATGTATTATATGAAATTCGGCACGCACGGTGTGAAAAAATTTGGCACGCACGGTGTGAAAAAAGTTGATACGCACGAAAAAATGGGTGTGAAAAAATCGGCACGCACGTTGAAAAATAATTTGGAAAGTACGGTGTGAAAAAATTTGAAACGTGAGGTGTGAAAAATTTGGAACGTGCGGTGTGAAAAAATTTGGAACGTGCGGTGTGAAAAAATTTGGAATGTGCGGTGTGAAAATATTTGGAACGTGTGGTGTGAAAAAACGGAACGTGCGGTGTGAAAATTTGGAACGTGCGGTGTGAAAAAATGGAACGTGCGGTGTGAAAAAATGGAACGTGCGGTGTGAAAAAATGGAACGTGCGGTGTGAAAAAATGGAACGTGCGGTGTGAAAAAGTGGAACGTGCGGTGTGAAAAAATGGAACGTGCGGTGTGAAAAAATGGAACGTGCGGTGTGAAAATTTGGAACGTGCGGTGTGAAGAATTGGAACGTGCGGTGTGAAGAATTGGAACGTGCGGTGTGAAAAAGTGGAACGTGCAGTGTGAAAAAATGGAACGTGCGGTGTGAAAAAATGGAACGTGCGGTGTGAAAAAATGGAACGCGCGGTGTGAAAATTTGGAACGTGCGGTGTGAAAAAGTGGAACGTGCGGTGTGAAAAAATGGAACGTGCGGTGTGAAAATTTGGAACGTGCGGTGTGAAAAAATGGAACGTGCGGTGTGAAAATTTGGAACGTGCGGTGTGAAAAAATGGAACGTGCGGTGTGAAAAAACGGAACGTGCGGTGTGAAAAAATGGAACGTGCGGTGTGAAAAAATGGAACGTGCGGTGTGAAAAAATGGAACGTGCGGTGTGAAAAAATGGAACGTGCGGTGTGAAAAAATGGAACGTGCGGTGTGAAAAAGTGGAACGTGCGGTGTGAAAAAATGGAACGTGTGGTGTGAAAAAATGGAACGTGCGGTGTGAAAATTTGGAACGTGCGGTGTGAAGAATTGGAACGTGCGGTGTGAAAAAGTGGAACGTGCGGTGTGAAAAAATGGAACGTGCGATGTGAAAAAATGGAACGTGCGGTGTGAAAAAATGGAACGTGCGGTGTGAAAAAATGGAACGTGCGGTGTGAAAATTTGGAACGTGCGGTGTGAAAAAATGGAACGTGCGGTGTGAAAAAATGGAACGTGCGGTGTGAAAAAATGGAACGTGCGGTGTGAAAAAGTGGAACGTGCGGTGTGAAAAAATGGAACGTGCGGTGTGAAAAAATGGAACGTGCGGTGTGAAAAAACGGAACGTGCGGTGTGAAAAAACGGAACGTGCGGTGTGAAAAAATGGAACGTGCGGTGTGAAAAAATGGAACGTGCGGTGTGAAAAAATGGAACGTGCGGTGTGAAAAAATGGAACGTGCGGTGTGAAAAAGTGGAACGTGCGGTGTGAAAAAGTGGAACGTGCAGTGTGAAAAAATGGAACGTGCGGTGTGAAAAAATGGAACGTGCGGTGTGAAAAAATGGAACGTGCGGTGTGAAAAAATGGAACGTGCGGTGTGAAAATTTGGAACGTGCGGTGTGAAAAAATGGTACGTGCGGTGTGAAAAAATGGAACGTGCGGTGTGAAAAAATGGAACGTGCGGTGTGAAAAAATGGAACGTGCGGTGTGAAAAAATGGAACGTGCGGTGTGAAAAAGTGGAACGTGCGGTGTGAAAAAGTGGAACGTGCAGTGTTAAAAAAATGGAACGTGCGGTGTGAAAAAATGGAACGTGCGGTGTGAAAAAATGGAACGTGCGGTGTGAAAATTTGGAACGTGCGGTGTGAAAAAATGGAACGTGCGGTGTGAAAAAATGGAACGTGCGGTGTGAAAAAACGGAACGTGCGGTGTGAAAAATTGGAACGTGCGGTGTGAAAAAACGGAACGTGCGGTGTGAAAATTTGGAACGTGCGGTGCGAAAAAATGGAACGTGCGGTGTGAAAAAATGGAACGTGCGGTGTGAAAAAACGGAACGTGCGGTGTGAAAATTTGGAACGTGCGGTGTGAAAAAATGGAACGTGCGGTGTGAAAAAATGGAACGTGCGGTGTGAAAAAATGGAACGTGCGGTGTGAAGAAATGGAACGTGCGGTGTGAAAAAGTGGAACGTGCGGTGTGAAAAAATGGAACGTGCGGTGTGAAAAAATGGAACATGCGGTGTGAAAAATTGGAACGTGCGGTGTGAATAATGGAACGTGCGGTGTGAAAAATTGGAACGTGCGGTGTGAAAAAGTGGAACGTGCGGTGTGAAAAAATGGAACGTGCGGTGTGAAAAAATGGAACGTGCGGTGTGAAAATTTGGAACGTGCGGTGTGAAAAAGTGGAACGTGCGGTGTGAAAAAATGGAACGTGCGGTGTGAAAAAATGGAACGTGCGGTGTGAAAAAATGGAACGTGCGGTGTGAAAATTTGGAACGTGCGGTGTGAAAAAATGGAACGTGCGGTGTGAAAAAATGGAACGTGCGGTGTGAAAAAGTGGAACGTGCGGTGTGAAAAAGTGGAACGTGCGGTGTGAAAAAATGGAACGTGCGGTGTGAAAAAATGGAACGTGCGGTGTGAAGAATTGGAACGTGCGGTGTGAAAAAGTGGAACGTGCGGTGTGAAAAAATGGAACGTGCGGTGTGAAAAAATGGAACGTGCGGTGTGAAAAAATGGAACGTGCGGTGTGAAAAAACGGAACGTGCGGTGTGAAAAAATGGAACGTGCGGGGTGAAAAAATGGAACGTGCGGTGTGAAAAAATGGAACGTGCGGTGTGAAAAAATGGAACGTGCGGTGTGAAAAAATGGAACGTGCGGTGTGAAAATTTGGAACGTGCGGTGTGAAGAATTGGAACGTGCGGTGTGAAAAAATGGAACGTGCGGTGTGAAAAAACGGAACGTGCGGTGTGAAAAAACGGAACGTGCGGTGTGAAAAAATGGAACGTGCGGTGTGAAAAAATGGAACGTGCGGTGTGAAAAAATGGAACGTGCGGTGTGAAAAAATGGAACGTGCGGTGTGAAAAAGTGGAACGTGCGGTGTGAAAAAGTGGAACGTGCAGTGTGAAAAAATGGAACGTGCGGTGTGAAAAAATGGAACGTGCGGTGTGAAAAAATGGAACGTGCGGTGTGAAAATTTGGAACGTGCGGTGTGAAAAATGGAACGTGCGGTGTGAAAAAGTGGAACGTGCGGTGTGAAAAAGTGGAACGTGCAGTGTGAAAAAATGGAACGTGCGGTGTGAAAAAGTGGAACGTGCGGTGTGCGCAAATTCCAAATTTTCACACCGCACGTTCCATTTTTTCACACCGCACGTTCCATTTTTTCACACCGCACGTTCCACTTTTTCACACCGCACGTTCCATTTTTTCACACCGCACGTTCCATTTTTTCACACCGCACGTTCCACTTTTTCACACCGCACGTTCCATTTTTTCACACCGCACGTTCCATTTTTCCACACCGCACGTTCCATTTTTTCACACCGCACGTTCCATTTTTTCACACCGCACGTTCCACTTTTTCACACTGCACGTTCCATTTTTTCACACCGCACGTTCCATTTTTTCACACCGCACGTTCCATTTTTTCACACCGCACGTTCCACTTTTTCACACCGCACGTTCCAATTCTTCACACCGCACGTTCCAAATTTTCACACCGCACGTTCCACTTTTTCACACCGCACGTTCCATTTTTTCACACCGCACGTTCCACTTTTTCACACCGCACGTTCCATTTTTTCACACCGCACGTTCCATTTTTTCACACCGCACGTTCCAAATTTTCACACCGCACGTTCCATTTTTTCACACCGCACGTTCCATTTTTTCACACCGCACGTTCCATTTTTTCACACCGCACGTTCCATATTTTCACACCGCACGATCCATTTTTTCACACCGCACGTTCCATTTTTTCACACCGCACGTTCCACTTTTTCACACCGCACGTTCCAATTCTTCACACCGCACGTTCCAAATTTTCACACCGCACGTTCCATTTTTTCACACCGCACGTTCCACTTTTTCACACCGCACGTTCCATTTTTTCACACCGCACGTTCCATTTTTTCACACCGCACGTTCCATTTTTTCACACCGCACGTTCCATTTTTTCACACCGCACGTTCCGTTTTTTCACACCGCACGTTCCATTTTTTCACACCGCAAGTTCCGTTTTTTCACACCGCACGTTCCATTTTTTCACACCGCACGTTCCAATTCTTCACACCGCACGTTCCAAATTTTCACACCGCACGTTCCAATTCTTCACACCGCACGTTCCAAATTTTCACACCGCACGTTCCATTTTTTCACACCGCACGTTCCATTTTTTCACACCGCACGTTCCAAATTTTCACACCGCACGTTCCATTTTTTCACACCGCACGTTCCAAATTTTCACACCGCACGTTCCGTTTTTTCACACCGCACGTTCCATTTTTTCACACCGCACGTTCCATTTTTTCACACCGCACGTTCCAAATTTTCACACCGCACGTTCCGTTTTTTCACACCACACGTTCCAATTTTTCACACCGCACGTTCCATTTTTTCACACTGCACGTTCCACTTTTTCACACCGCACGTTCCACTTTTTCACACCGCACGTTCCATTTCTTCACACCGCACGTTCCATTTTTTCACACCGCACGTTCCATTTTTTCACACCGCACGTTCCATTTTTTCACACCGCACGTTCCACTTTTTCACACCGCACGTTCCAATTCTTCACACCGCACGTTCCAAATTTTCACACCGCACGTTCCAAATTTTCACACCGCACGTTCCATTTTTTCACACCGCACGTTCCATTTTTTCACACCGCACGTTCCACTTTTTCACACCGCACGTTCCATTTTTTCACACCGCACGTTCCATTTTTTCACACCGCACGTTCCATTTTTTCACACCGCACGTTCCATTTTTTCACACCGCACGTTCCGTTTTTTCACACCGCACGTTCCTTTTTTTCACACCGCACGTTCCGTTTTTTCACACCGCACGTTCCATTTTTTCACACCGCACGTTCCAATTCTTCACACCGCACGTTCCAAATATTCACACCGCACGTTCCAATTTTTCACACCGCACGTTCCATTTTTTCACACCGCACGTTCCAATTTTTCACACCGCACGTTCCATTTTTTCACACCGCACGTTCCATTTTTCCACACCGCACGTTCCATTTTTTCACACCGCACGTTCCACTTTTTCACACTGCACGTTCCAATTCTTCACACCGCACGTTCCAAATTTTCACACCGCACGTTCCATTTTTTCACACCGCACGTTCCACTTTTTCACACCGCACGTTCCATTTTTTCACACCGCACGTTCCATTTTTTCACACCGCACGTTCCATTTTTTCACACCGCACGTTCCGTTTTTTCACACCGCACGTTCCATTTTTTCACACCGCACGTTCCAATTCTTCACACCGCACGTTCCAAATTTTCACACCGCACGTTCTAATTCTTCACACCGCACGTTCCAAATTTTCACACCGCACGTTCCATTTTTTCACACCGCACGTTCCAATTTTTCACACCGCACGTTCCATTTTTTCACACCGCACGTTCCATTTTTTCACACCGCACGTTCCAATTCTTCACACCGCACGTTCCAAATTTTCACACCGCACGTTCCATTTTTTCACACCGCACGTTCCATTTTTTCACACCGCACGTTCCAAATTTTCACACCGCACGTTCCATTTTTTCACACCGCACGTTCCAAATTTTCACACCGCACGTTCCATTTTTTCACACCGCACGTTCCATTTTTTCACACCGCACGTTCCAAATTTTCACACCGCACGTTCCGTTTTTTCACACCGCACGTTCCAAATTTTCACACCGCACGTTCCGTTTTTTCACACCGCACGTTCCAATTTTTCACACCGCACGTTCCGTTTTTTCACACCGCACGTTCCATTTTTTCACACCGCACGTTCCATTTTTTCACACCGCACGTTCCATTTTTTCACACCGCACGTTCCAAATTTTCACACCGCACGTTCCGTTTTTTCACACCGCACGTTCCAAATTTTCACACCGCACGTTCCGTTTTTTCACACCGCACGTTCCAATTTTTCACACCGCACGTTCCGTTTTTTCACACCGCACGTTCCATTTTTTCACACCGCACGTTCCATTTTTTCACACCGCACGTTCCGTTTTTTCACACCGCACGTTCCATTTTTTCACACCGCACGTTCCGTTTTTTCACACCGCACGTTCCATTTTTTCACACCGCACGTTCCAATTCTTCACACCGCACGTTCCAAATTTTCACACCGCACGTTCCAATTTTTCACACCGCACGTTCCATTTTTTCACACCGCACGTTCCAAATTTTCACACCGCACGTTCCATTTTTTCACACCGCACGTTCCATTTTTCCACACCGCACGTTCCATTTTTTCAAACCGCACGTTCCACTTTTTCACACTGCACGTTCCAATTCTTCACACCGCACGTTCCAAATTTTCACACCGCACGTTCCATTTTTTCACACCGCACGTTCCACTTTTTCACACCGCACGTTCCATTTTTTCACACCGCACGTTCCATTTTTTCACACCGCACGTTCCATTTTTTCACACCGCACGTTCCGTTTTTTCACACCGCACGTTCCATTTTTTCACACCGCACGTTCCAATTCTTCACACCGCACGTTCCAAATTTTCACACCGCACGTTCTAATTCTTCACACCGCACGTTCCAAATTTTCACACCGCACGTTCCATTTTTTCACACCGCACGTTCCACTTTTTCACACCGCACGTTCCATTTTTTCACACCGCACGTTCCATTTTTTCACACCGCACGTTCCAATTCTTCACACCGCACGTTCCAAATTTTCACACCACACGTTCCATTTTTTCACACCGCACGTTCCATTTTTTCACACCGCACGTTCCAAATTTTCACACCGCACGTTCCATTTTTTCACACCGCACGTTCCAAATTTTCACACCGCACGTTCCATTTTTTCACACCGCACGTTCCATTTTTTCACACCGCACGTTCCAAATTTTCACACCGCACGTTCCGTTTTTTCACACCGCACGTTCCAAATTTTCACACCGCACGTTCCGTTTTTTCACACCGCACGTTCCAATTTTTCACACCGCACGTTCCGTTTTTTCACACCGCACGTTCCATTTTTTCACACCGCACGTTCCATTTTTTCACACCGCACGTTCCATTTTTTCACACCGCACGTTCCAAATTTTCACACCGCACGTTCCGTTTTTTCACACCGCACGTTCCAAATTTTCACACCGCACGTTCCGTTTTTTCACACCGCACGTTCCAATTTTTCACACCGCACGTTCCGTTTTTTCACACCGCACGTTCCATTTTTTCACACCGCACGTTCCATTTTTTCACACCGCACGTTCCATTTTTTCACACCGCACGTTCCAAATTTTCACACCGCACGTTCCATTTTTTCACACCGCACGTTCCATTTTTTCACACCGCACGTTCCATTTTTTCACACCGCACGTTCCATTTTTTCACACCGCACGTTCCACTTTTTCACACCGCACGTTCCAATTCTTCACACCGCACGTTCCAAATTTTCACACCGCACGTTCCATTTTTCACACCGCACGTTCCACTTTTTCACACCGCACGTTCCATTTTTTCACACCGCACGTTCCATTTTTTCACACCGCACGTTCCATTTTTTCACACCGCACGTTCCGTTTTTTCACACCGCACGTTCCATTTTTTCACACCGCACGTTCCGTTTTTTCACACCGCACGTTCCATTTTTTCACACCGCACGTTCCAATTCTTCACACCGCACGTTCCAAATTTTCACACCGCACGTTCCAATTCTTCACACCGCACGTTCCAAATTTTCACACCGCACGTTCCATTTTTTCACACCGCACGTTCCACTTTTTCACACCGCACGTTCCATTTTTTCACACCGCACGTTCCATTTTTTCACACCGCACGTTCCATTTTTTCACACCGCACGTTCCGTTTTTTCACACCGCACGTTCCATTTTTTCACACCGCACGTTCCGTTTTTTCACACCGCACGTTCCATTTTTTCACACCGCACGTTCCAATTTTTCACACCGCACGTTCCAAATTTTCACACCGCACGTTCCAATTCTTCACACCGCACGTTCCAAATTTTCACACCGCACGTTCCAATTTTTCACACCGCACGTTCCATTTTTTCACACCGCACGTTCCATTTTTTCACACCGCACGTTCCATTTTTTCACACCGCACGTTCCGTTTTTTCACACCGCACGTTCCATTTTTTCACACCGCACGTTCCGTTTTTTCACACCGCACGTTCCAATTCTTCACACCGCACGTTCCATTTTTTCACACCGCACGTTCCATTTTTTCACACCGCACGTTCCATTTTTTCACACCGCACGTTCCACTTTTTCACACCGCACGTTCCATTTTTTCACACCGCACGTTCCATTTTTTCACACCGCACGTTCCATTTTTTCACACCGCACGTTCCGTTTTTTCACACCGCACGTTCCATTTTTTCACACCGCACGTTCCGTTTTTTCACACCGCACGTTCCATTTTTTCACACCGCACGTTCCAATTCTTCACACCGCACGTTCCAAATTTTCACACCGCACGTTCCAATTCTTCACACCGCACGTTCCAAATTTTCACACCGCACGTTCCATTTTTTCACACCGCACGTTCCACTTTTTCACACCGCACGTTCCATTTTTTCACACCGCACGTTCCATTTTTTCACACCGCACGTTACATTTTTTCACACCGCACGTTCCGTTTTTTCACACCGCACGTTCCATTTTTTCACACCGCACGTTCCAATTCTTCACACCGCACGTTCCAAATTTTCACACCGCACGTTCCAATTCTTCACACCGCACGTTCCAAATTTTCACACCGCACGTTCCATTTTTTCACACCGCACGTTCCATTTTTTCACACCGCACGTTCCATTTTTTCACACCGCACGTTCCATTTTTTCACACCGCACGTTCCGTTTTTTCACACCGCACGTTCCATTTTTTCACACCGCACGTTCCGTTTTTTCACACCGCACGTTCCAATTCTTCACACCGCACGTTCCATTTTTTCACACCGCACGTTCCATTTTTTCACACCGCACGTTCCATTTTTTCACACCGCACGTTCCATTTTTTCACACCGCACGTTCCAAATTTTCACACCGCACGTTCCATTTTTTCACACCGCACGTTCCAAATTTTCACACCGCACGTTCCGTTTTTTCACACCGCACGTTCCATTTTTTCACACCGCACGTTCCATTTTTTCGCACCGCACGTTCCAAATTTTCACACCGCACGTTCCGTTTTTTCACACCGCAGGTTCCAATTTTTCACACCGCACGTTCCGTTTTTTCACACCGCACGTTCCATTTTTTCACACCGCACGTTCCATTTTTTCACACCGCACGTTCCAAATTTTCACACCGCACGTTCCATTTTTTCACACCGCACGTTCCATTTTTTCACACCGCACGTTCCATTTTTTCACACTGCACGTTCCACTTTTTCACACCGCACGTTCCACTTTTTCACACCGCACGTTCCATTTTTTCACACCGCACGTTCCATTTTTTCACACCGCACGTTCCGTTTTTTCACACCGCACGTTCCTTTTTTTCACACCGCACGTTCCATTTTTTCACACCGCACGTTCCATTTTTTCACACTGCACGTTCCACTTTTTCACACCGCACGTTCCACTTTTTCACACCGCACGTTCCATTTTTTCACACCGCACGTTCCATTTTTTCACACCGCACGTTCCATTTTTTCACACCGCACGTTCCGTTTTTTCACACCGCACGTTCCGTTTTTTCACACCGCACGTTCTGTTTTTTCACACCGCACGTTCCATTTTTTCACACCGCACGTTCCAATTCTTCACACCGCACGTTCCAAATTTTCACACCGCACGTTCCATTTTTTCACACCGCACGTTCCATTTTTTCACACCGCACGTTCCATTTTTTCACACCGCACGTTCCATTTTTTCACACCGCACGTTCCATTTTTTCACACCGCACGTTCCATTTTTTCACACCGCACGTTCCATTTTTTCACACCGCACGTTCCGTTTTTTCACACCGCACGTTCCATTTTTTCACACCGCACGTTCCATTTTTTCACACCGCACGTTCCATTTTTTCACACCGCACGTTCCATTTTTTCACACCGCACGTTCCACTTTTTCACACCGCACGTTCCAATTCTTCACACCGCACGTTCCATTTTTTCACACCGCACGTTCCATTTTTTCACACCGCACGTTCCACTTTTTCACACCGCACGTTCCATTTTTTCACACCGCACGTTCCATTTTTTCACACCGCACGTTCCATTTTTTCACACCGCACGTTCCAAATTTTCACACCGCACGTTCCATTTTTTCACACCGCACGTTCCATTTTTTCACACCGCACGTTCCATTTTTTCACACCGCACGTTCCATTTTTTCACACCGCACGTTCCACTTTTTCACACCGCACGTTCCAATTCTTCACACCGCACGTTCCAAATTTTCACACCGCACGTTCCATTTTTTCACACCGCACGTTCCATTTTTTCACACCGCACGTTCCACTTTTTCACACCGCACGTTCCATTTTTTCACACCGCACGCTCCATTTTTTCACACCGCACGTTCCGTTTTTTCACACCGCACGTTCCATTTTTTCACACCGCACGTTCCGTTTTTTCACACCGCACGTTCCATTTTTTCACACCGCACGTTCCGTTTTTTCACACCGCACGTTCCATTTTTTCACACCGCACGTTCCAATTCTTCACACCGCACGTTCCAAATTTTCACACCGCACGTTCCATTTTTTCACACCGCACGTTCCATTTTTTCACACCGCACGTTCCAAATTTTCACACCGCACGTTCCATTTTTTCACACCGCACGTTCCACTTTTTCACACCGCACGTTCCAAATTTTCACACCGCACGTTCCAAATTTTCACACCGCACGTTCCATTTTTTCACACCGCACGTTACATTTTTTCACACCGCACGTTCCATTTTTTCACACTGCACGTTCCACTTTTTCACACCGCACGTTCCAATTCTTCACACCGCACGTTCCAATTCTTCACACCGCACGTTCCAAATTTTCACACCGCACGTTCCATTTTTTCACACCGCACGTTCCATTTTTTCACACCGCACGTTCCAGTTTTTCACACCGCACGTTCCATTTTTTCACACCGCACGTTCCGTTTTTTCACACCACACGTTCCAAATATTTTCACACCGCACATTCCAAATTTTTTCACACCACACATTCCAAATATTTTCACACCGCACATTCCAAATTTTTTCACACCGCACGTTCCAAATTTTTTCACACCGTACTTTCCAAATTATTTTTCAACGCGCGTGCCGATTTTTTCACACCCATTTTTTCGTGCGTATCAACTTTTTTCACACCGTGCGTGCCAAATTTTTTCACACCGTGCGTGCCGAATTTCATATAATACATATGTATATACATATATTTATATGTATATGATATTTAAGAACAAAAAAGGAAAATACAATACATAAATACATATATATTTAATAAAAAAGAAAAAAGATCCTGGCCAGGGATTGAACCAAGCTGTTCGAGATAATTGCTAAGAGTTGTAAATAATAAATTTTTAAGAATATTTTTTAAAATGAATTTAAAATTCAATTGCTTATTCTCAATCATCTCCGAATTCAATCCCTAGTGGGGGTTTTTGTGTGATTCTTTTTCTTTTTTTAATTTTTCTTAATACATACATATGTACGAGTATATATTAATATTCTGATATAATAATATACTGATAAATATTATATATTTGATATGTATTAGAACAAATTAAAAAAATGAAAAAAAAATCCTTTTAAGCCCGATCTGGGGTTTGAACCCTGGCCTTACGTCTAATAAACCAACACACTACTTACTAGACCACAGCGACTTCAAATCAATCGCCTGTATACCATCCATAATAAACTGTTTGACAAAAACTTAATATTGTACTGTTGTCTCCCTTAGAAATAATATTGTTTCTCTGTTAAATATGAAATTTGTTCTGTTAAAATCTAAAATCTCGGAAAATTTCAAAATCTACAATGAAAACTCGCTCTGTTAAGGATTCTGACGATTGGGTAAGTTAAAGGGACGTCCAATGCTTTAAAAACAATTTTCATTGTCCGCCCATGTTGTCCTGTTTTCCCACAATATTTATTTTTTTATCGGATTACAATACCTTTCGGAAATGTATGATTATCCGTTTATTGTAGTTCTTATTTCGCAATATTTTGCAACAGTGATTAACCGTAGGACTTATTTTTTTTATCAAACTTTTGCCTTTTTTTTTTGCTTATTTTACCCAGGAATTTAATAAATTTTTCCTTTTTTTCTTTCGCAGCCTCAAATTAATTGTTTAACAGAGTTCTGTTAATAAAATAACAGAGCTCTGTTAACTGATTGGTTTGCGTCTTGGGAGTTAGATTTTAAAATCTATCTTCACACATATAAAAAATTTGCACAATTGATACATAGTTTTAAGGCAAAAATACATGTTTCTAATCAGAATCAGAATTATAAGAACAAACAGCGTCTTCTTGTATATTTTGTTCTAAAAGTAAGTTTTGGACGTCATTATCTACTATTATTTGGTTTCGGGAATATAAAGAAGGGCGTTTAGTGATCGAGGAAATAAATGGATCAGAAGCGAAAAGAAGTGAATGCATCAAATCTTCCACTGGGTTTTTTCTTGAATATTTTCTTGTATGTTGCTCTCTAAAATTTCTTAGATCCTTACTTCTCGATTCCTGATCTTCTTCAGACATCAACCCTATTGGAAGAGATACGTGGTTTATAATATCGGCACCATGAATTAAATGATATAGCGCAACATATATTTCTGCTGTTTGCATACAATACATTTGAAATGCATGTGTATTAACTTTATACCCACACGACATAGTTCGTAAAATTACACTAAATCTGCTTATTAATTCTACATTGACTCCAGTCAAAATAGCAGCTAAATTTGGCTCTTGAAAAAATCTTCTTGCAGTGTTACCGTTATTAGTATTTCCTGACCCAGGCCTAGGAATATCAACTAATAAAGACATTCTATTTCTCAATTTTTCTTGTATGTCTAGTTTAGTTTGTTGAACTATGAACTTTATCACAATCACGAATTTGCCATTTTTTATAGGCATTCTGTAAGCAATGTGTAGAATGCATTCAAAACAACTTATCCACGCTCCTCACAAGATGTTTCATTCACAAGTTGTGAAAGTTTGTTTATTTGGGTTTTAGGGGAGCATTCTGCGAACTCTTTTGTAGGTCGTCCAGCATTATGACTTGTTGTTGGTTGCTCAAACAATAAAATTTCACTGTCCAACAAATCTTTATTGCGTTCTTCAAAATTCGATAAAGTCCTGTTGGAGTTCTTCCACTTTTCTACTAGTCTACTTATAAAGCTTCTCAGTTTTTTTTTATTTATCGGCACTGATTCTCACTAAAATTATTTTTGGGAATGATATTATCAAATACATGGGCCTCTACAGCAGAAAATTTGTTTTTGGGTACATTCTCGTTATACCAAATTTGAAAAGCTGTGCGTTTTGAGACATTCATTGCTCCTAAAAAATACAATAACAGGTGAACGGGCAGGCCATTTTGGACATTTTACAATGACAACAAATAAAATTAATACATAAAATAGGAATTGGACTGAATCCCATTGAATCCCGAAAGTTGCACTCCATGAAACTACAATATAGACCACTTCTAATATACTACCATATATGTACGTCACCTACCACAACCCATTTCTAAAAAACTAGAGGAACACAGGTCACAAACATTAATTTTTTAGTACATAAATACATTTTACTTAAAAAATAAATATAGTTTCCAAAAAATTAATCACGTGTGTCAATATCAACAAAAATCACACACTGAGTAATTTGGCGCAAAATTTTTAAATACAAAAGCTACTACAAATAATATGTTTGACACACGCTCACAGCGTAACAAAAGTAAAAAACGTCAATATGATCAATATGGTATCAATTATCGATAAAGTGCAAAAAAATTATCGATTTTAACATTTCAAAATTTGAATTTAATGACGCCAGATCGTGCATTTCGACCAATGTGCTTCAGCTGGGATTCATACCGACTTACACACGTCCGTATTAGTTGGGGACCCTGTAAATAATATTGGTAGGAAACTCTCCTTACTCTCCTTTCGAGTACACCGACAAACGATTCAATTCTACAATTCTACCAATGCTTTTCCCAGGCATATTCTGCAAGCTATTTGAGAAACAAGCGGCTTGCGTGTCACTAGGCTATCACAGAAGATATCTAATCACTGCTGGACATAGCAAGCAAATCCCAGCCTTGAAGTCGAAAGCTTTACTTATAAAATATAATTCGGTGTGAAGAATTCTAAGGCTCTTGCTCTGCTTGTTATTGGAAAAGCTAGTGTCTAGGTCGTTGCTATACTACCAACGGGGACATCAATCTCTAGTGTAATAGAGAAATCTGCCTACTAAATCTGGAACTTTACATATATATTTTTAAAATTTAAGTTTAATAACCTTTTGCTACGAGAAACATATTTTTTTCTTCTGTATTTTTATTTTTAATAGAAATAAATTTATGTATCAGAAGAAATTAAAAATTATATGAATAATCATAATATCTACGGATTAATGAAACAAAACAAAAAAAAATAATAACAAATGAAATATGCATGTTTTTGTGGTTTAAAAATAGCTTACTTATAAATTATATTTGATTGTATTTCTTCGATAAACCGATAACCATAAAACAATAACAAAAAATACTGTAAATTCATATTAATAACGTATTAATGAAATATCAAATGAACGCTTTCATATGCAAATTTTCTTTTGAGGTTTTGACATTTCATTAGACATTATATGGCTACCGCCAAATGTTTCATTAGACCGTTTTGTTTTTTTTTAATTTCATTTAATAGTGAACGATACCTTCATCGTCTTCATCATCATCATCATCATTATGGTGATTATCACCATTGGAGAAGTAGGAACAATTTATGCATAAATAGGCACATAGCCAGGCAGCCAGCCAACCAACAGTGGCAATAAGACTTGTTATAAGACATCACCATAAATTGTCTAACATGTTTATACGAATGAATGTAGAATTGTATCGTGTAAAAAGTAATAAAAATATATTATAATAAAAATTACCGACAAACAAATAGCTAACATACATACATACATACATATGAAAATTAATATGTATGTGTGTATATAAATTCATGGCATGTATGTATGCCTAAATAGGTTTTAAAACACGGTCTTAAAAAAAGAGGTGAATTACTTTTCATCTTCGAGATTCATTTGAAATTCATGCCTCGAGCACACCAGTCTCTCTAGACATGTCTCTCTCTATCCTGTCATCTGAGCATCTCCATAATCTGAGTGATATCGCTAAAGCCATTAGAAAGAAAATAAAATATCATTTCATGTAAAACCCTATTCTATAGAGTGGGTCATTTAAAAGTTTAAATTTAAAAACCGAATAAAACAAAAAACGGTTTGAAATTTTTCTAAATTTGTTTTATTGTTGTGAAGTACAATTATTCCGGTTAGAAATGGAATATTATTTCATTCATAAGGCTGCCGCGGCTGGCCTCACAGTAGAGATGAGCGATATTTTCAAAACTGTGATTTAATCACGGTGACTGATAATTCACTGGTAACTACAGTGATTTAAATTGCGAAATAACAGTTACTAATAATGTCGTTCTTTCAAAATTATTACATACTCAAATTTATTTCATTTTATTTTGAGCGAGGCAGAATTACTCGTAGATAATGCTGATTACTTACTTTTGTCTTTTATACACGAGCTTTCTGTGAATCTTAATTGTCAGACTTCATATAAAAAAAAAAATTACATTAAAATTAATAACATTGATGACACCACCACTTTGATTTTGTTTAGTAGTCTTTTCGTAGTATGTATCTAGTTGTCTCTTTCTTACGACTTAATAAAATACGTTATTGTCATTATTGTATTTACACTTATTCCTCTTTAATGTGTTTCTTTTGAAAATACTGTGATCACAATCACTGTTTTAAAGAACAGTGATTAACAAATCACGTTCACTGAGAACAACGTTCTTCAAAAATCACTGGATCGCTCATCTCTACCTCACAGTACTTCATTCGATCGGATTAATTTTCGTGTACTTTTTCGAGTGTATGTTGTCGTATCTCGGCAATGGCATCATGACTATTGGCCTTCAAATGCTCAATTGTGTTTGGTTTGTCGACATAACACTTTTATTTAACGGCGCCCCACAGAAAATAGTTCAACGGTGTCAAATTGCTGCTTCTTGGCGGCCAATTGACATCAACTTTTTAGCTTATTTTAAAGGGCCGTCAAACGTTTGATGTAATAAATCGATTGTGGCATGAGATGTGTGGCAAGTTCCAGCATCCTGTTGAAACCAAACTTCGTTCACATCAATACCATGAAGAGCGGATACAAAAAAAAAAAAAAAATAGGTTATCATGGTGCGATAGAAGTCTCCATTGACCGCCTAAATGGTTGCGCCATCCTCATTTTCAAAGAAATATGGGCCAATGATGCCTCGGCTCCAAAAAGCCATACTATACAGTCACTCGTAATGGGTACATTGACTTCTGTAAGACCACGTATGGATTTTCTGAGCCACAAATATGGCAATTAACGTACCCTTCTAGATAAAAATGGGCTTCATCCGAAAAGAAATCGACATCATCATACAGTTTCTCGTTGGCCCAAATTTCCAATAAATCCCAACGTTGCTCAAGTGTAAATCGATTAATTACGTTCAGTGGAGTGGAATAGAATGACATAAGTATTGCCACATTCGAAATAATCGATGGTTCAAATTTAAATCGATAAATGGCCCACCCTATATTTAAATCTAGAATTGTGACTACAACAACAACAACCACAAAATGCTTTTATATGCGCAGAATTTTATTGACTTGAAAACCTAACGAAGAGAAGAGAAGATCATGACAATATCATCGTTGTTGGTTGGCATTTGTCAAACTTATTGTAGTTCATTAGCTAGTGGTGGAAGATTCTCTTTATGCATGTCTCTTTCTTCTTCTTCTTCTTCTTGTTTTTAGAAAATAATTTTTTTATTGTTTTGTTTTCGTATTTTATTTGGCTTAAAACACCTTTGACAAAAGGAATTATTGGTAGAACAAAAAAAGGGGGGCTAAAATGATATCGAAAGCGTGTGAGTGCTAGAATAAGAGACTGGCGAGTGGGAGAGAGAAAGGTAAAATGTGCGGCGGTATTTTAGCTTTTAACTGCTCTTAACAAAGTCCAGTAGTTAAAACAATTTCTGGTGATAAGACATCCATTATGAACAGCAGTTTGACGGCTTTTAAAAACGTTTTAAGTTTACCGAATTTGGATGCTATTGCTGCTGCTGTCGCTGCCGCTTTTCATAAATAAAAATATGTGACGCAGTAGAATAAAGTGATGCTTAGACTTTTATATTCACATTCAGTGATAGTGAGGGATAGATGTGCCAGGGTAATAAGAGCGTGTGTAAAAAGTGTTTTAAAAAGGTGATGCGTCTGGTTATGGGGGAGACAGATTTGTCGCTTTTTAAGTGATAAGACTGCATTACGTTCTGGCTTAGAGTTATGCGAGTTCTACTGTGTTAAGAGGGGAGAGAGGGTTGCCAAGTTAGTTTAAATAATTATTAATAAATGGAGAGGTCTCTAGGTGAATTGAATTCTTTTTATACTCCTGCAGTGGAGGAAATAAGTGAACTTATATTCTGTTTGGATTCAGTTCTCTGTGTGTTATAGGCTTACTGTAGTTAAATTCAAAGTTCATCCAACTAATTGCAATCCTTAAAGTCAGCCAGAACACCTAAAGCGAATGTTTAAGATTCCTAAGCATTACTCCCAATAGACACTGATTGAAAAATCCCTATCCATCCGCCAAATAGTGAATAAAATGTAATGCACAGATGATTCTGACCATTTCTCTATGTGGCGTTTTCCGGTGTAGTGTCTAATAATGGTTCTAGGATGCAGAGTTGTTTCAAATTTGCCTCACTTCAGCGGGTTTTCACACCTATTTACTCACGTCAGTAGCAGTTTGGGTCTCTGTAAATAATACTGGTAGGATACTCTTCTTTCTAATATATCGACAATCGATTCAATTCTAATGCTTTTCCCAGACATATTCTGCAAGTTATTTGACAAACTACCGGCTTGCTTATCACTAGGCTATCACAGAAGATATCCAATCACTGCTGTACATACTAAGGAAATGCCAACTTTAAAGTCTAAAGTTTTACCTGAAAAATAGAATTCAGTTAGAAGAATTCTAAGGCTCTTGTCAATCATACTCTGCTAGTTATTGGAGAAGCTAGTGCATAGCAATCAGATTGATCAATCTAATAGAGACATCAATCTCCATTGTAATAGGGAAAGGCAACCTTTTTAATCTGGAACTACAGCCTAGCATATCTCAAGAATTTGTTTCAATACTCTGCGGATATTAAGCAAGGCCTGTAATATGCCTATGTCATAAAGGGTTTTAGGAAAAGGGTTTCTAGGAAACCCTGATCTTTTTGTGATAAGCAAAGTGTAGGTTACTCCTGGGTTCCGAACAAATATTTCAAATCAAGATTTTTATTTATTATGTTGGCAACTTCGACAATTTAACTGCCAGTAAAGACGCATGCGTCACAGTGCTGAAGTCGCATAGTCAAACATTTCCTTCCACACACATTGGAGCTTCAGTTTTCTGTTTAGCCTCAACTCAATCCTCGATCCAATCAATTCACACATACACACTCTGGTTTGTTCTTCACACTCTTGCACTCTGTTACCATGCCCGCCATATGACCGACTTTTGGTATTTTTTTTTGTACTTTTTCTCGGCCTTTTGATAAGTGCGTATGAAAAATCGTACGCTTTAGTGTTGACTGTGTGCGGTCGTTGGTCATCTTCTAAAAGAAACAAAAACAAAACTGTAAACCATGGCATTGAGCGTGGAATTTCTGGCGCCATCATTTGACCATTGCTGATATGAATTTGGTTAAAACCAACAGCCAAAAAAAATTTTAATTAAAAATACTTTTATTTTTTCGTTTTTATTTTCTTTTTTTATTTCGTTGGGATTTTTGTGTCATTCACAGCGGAAAGGGAAATGTGTAGGCTTTTGCATCCAGAAGCAGTTCGTCTTTTATGTGTACTTGTATGGATGGCTTAAATAAGATTTTATTTGTTTAAAGTTTAATTAATTTAATTAAATCGTAATCAAAATTTTAAGCTTCAACGGATGTTAAATTAAAACTTATTGTTGTGTGGAAATGTTTAACTTTTTTTTAATTAAAAAGAAATTGATTGCAATGACGCCTACAATTTTGTTAATTTTATTTTAAAAGTAAAGAAAATAATTTTAAAAAAATATAAAATAATTCCAATAATTAGTTGGTTGCATAAACGCATCGTACAGCTAAAACTAGGGACTGAAATAATACGTGTGTTTATTCACGACCAAGAAAACTGGGTATATTTTTCACCGTTCTATCCTTACACGTTTTCAAAGCCTCTCTACCTTACTTAGTAAGCGGTCGATTGTGTTTCCCCATAGGCTTTAAATCCAGTGTTATTTTCAGCCAAATTTCTTCTACGTTAATAAGCAAAATTGCCGTATTTGAGGCTCACACGTGGTCTTGCAGTAGCCAATTCACCCATTACGAGTGACTGTTTGGTGCGGCTTTTTGGAGCGGAGGCATCATTGGCCCATATTTCTTAGAAAATGAGGACGGCGCAACCATTACGGTCAATGGAGACACCTATCGCACCATGAGAACCGATTTTTTTGTACTCGCTCTTTACGAATTAATATTTCTTCATGGTATTGATGTGAACGATGTTTGGTTTCAACAGGATGGTGCAACTTGACCCACATCTCATAAAACAATCGATTTATTGCGTTAAAGGTTTGATGGCCGTATAATTAGCCGAAATGGTAATGTCAATTGACCGCCAAGAATCTGCAATTTGACATCGTTGGACTATTTTCTGTGGGGCGCCGTTAAATAAAAGTATTATGCCGACAAACGAGGGACAATTGAACATTTGAAGGCCAACACTCGTGAAGCAATACATACATACATACATAATTGATCATTACAAGCTTTCAGTCATTATTACATCCTAACTACTCACGCCACCACTAATGTTGTGTGTGTCAATTTTATACATGAGTCGCGGAACATACAGTTTGAAGACGACTCGGAACGACAGTTTTTTTTATGAAACTTTTCATGGCTTATTTTTTTTATTTACTCTCAGAGTTTTTGCTAAAAATCTGGTGAGAGGAAGTCGCCGCAGAAATATTTTTCATATTTTGTTTTGTTGGAGATGTCTGACCTGGGGCTTGAATCGTGGTCTGACGTCTAATAAGCTAACACACTGCTTATTAGACGACGGCTTCATCGACTTTATCGATATTTACAATTAGCCAGCTGGAACGTGGGGGAACGAGAATGACGAGATCAAAACAGTTCGAGTTGGTAGTATGTTTGATGATGAGACGAGAGATGCGGGTTCAAAGCTCAGCCCTGAAGTCTTGAAAAAAGAGAAAACGGTTTTAGAACTGTAGGCTCCACATGAAGTTTTTAATACTTTGTGTTTAGTAGAGTTAAAGGCTCAATAAGATAAGATTCAATTTATTTGAACATTTTTAGTGCGTAGCACATTGCGAACCTAACCGACTGCTTCAATGCAGCATACTCTTGTCTTTTCCGATGAAAATCAATAACTCAACTCAACCACTTGTTTTGTGTTATAAAATAAATTTTATTTGTAATAATATTTGTTTTTTGTATGCTAAATTACAACTGGAAACTTATAAACTAATTGCGAAAGCGGGAATTTAAAACTTAAATTTAATAAATTAATTAACAATTGTTCAACAATTAAATCAAATGCACAGCATTGCCACAAAAAAATGGAAGTTAAAAACACATCACAACACATTACAATCCGTAAACCGTTCAACAGCTTCTGGTTTTGCTTTTTCGCTGATTCCTCTGAATTATTCATTAGTAGGCCAATATAGCGGAAATACTGAAATTATTTCTTTTTGGCTTAGAATTTTGAACCTGTTTCGAAGGAGATAAAGAGGCTGGAGCTGGAGTTTCAGTGGCAACTGATGATGAGCCTAAAGGCGAAGAAGAAGAAGTTGGTGTAGATAGGGTATTTTGTTTAGTTTGTTCTTCTGGGGCTTTACTGTTATACATAGAGCGGACTGCTGGCATGGGTAAACCATATCGTAAAGGATCCATTATTAAGGATTGCAAATGTTGTTGCATTAAATGTTGTTGTTGTGGCGGAGGATAATATGAAGCAATTGGTGATGTTAAGTGGTTCTGCATAAATTCCTCATATGAAGCCGATGAACGTTTAAAGGGACCAAAAGAGTCTTCTTCGGGATATTCTAAGACTCTTAAACGTTTCTGTTGCAAAGGCGAATCGAAACTGGAAACACTTGAACGATCATCTTCCGATTTCGACAGGCAATCATCACTTTCTTCGGTGTTAGTTAAAGTGCCTGACGAAGAAGATCCGGATGTTGATGATGAAGGCGACGAGGACATCATTTTTCTTTTACATTTTGATTGCCCGGACTCTCTAAAGCCTTTGGCAAATGGGTTGTTATCGATTTTCAATTTTGTTATGCGATCATTCTGTAAAGAAACGACAACAAGAAAATGTTTTTCTTTTAAGTGAAAGTGTCTTCCTAAGTGTAGAGATTTAGAGGGTATTTGTTTAGCCACTTGAAAGTGTTAAAAAGTGACGTCAGTAATTAGCAAATGCTCTCAAGTGTTTAACTGTCGTTTTGACGCTACTTTAAGTAAAACTGTCCAGACATTTAAAGTGTCTTTTGTCTGAAGGCGTGAAATTTTTATTCAAATATTAGAACAAGATTTTCTTTAGCTGCCCCTACCTACCCCGCCAACAAATCCAGTGTCTAGACAACACATTTTAAGTGACACTTAAAAGCAAAAGAAAAAAAAAAAAAGAAGAAAAAAAGAAAGAAATGAAAATACCAACCTGATAGGCCGTAACGGCTATGAATTCTGTCTCAGGAAAAATGTAATTTTGCTGCGGAGCCCAGGGTAATTGGCTTAGATCCGAGGTCTTGATTATATGTAAACGTGGCTGATATTTATGCATGCTGGCCAACACAATCTAAAAAAGAAACAAAAAGGTGAGGAAAAGGATTTATTTGTAGGGTTTTTAGGATTTTTTTGTTTCTCGTGTTTCAAAATACTTACATGACCACTATTGTCCATGGTGTTATTGGTCAATTTGACTTTATTGAAGAGTATGGCCTGGGATTGCCAATGTGAGCCCGTGGCTGGACTATCGGGATGCAAAAACATGCGTTGAGGCGATTGAGGCTCAGCACCACCGGCTGGCACCCATTGTGAGCCCGAAAACTTGTAGCGACAGTCGCCAATGGGCACCATTTCCAAAAGCACACAGTATTGATTGTCTTCCTCTAAGCCCTTAACCGAAACACGCATTGAGGGAAACATGCGTCTAAAAAAAAAAACAAGAAAAAAAAAACGTAAAATCATGTTAAAATCACATTCATAAATCATTGAAAACTAAAGAAGAAAAGAAAAATCTTTGCATCTCTCTATTCCTCTAAGCAAATGGGTGTAAACTTTTTGGTTGATTTGTGGTTTCTGTTGCCATAAATACAAATCCCTAAGAAAACTGGTAAAACAAAAAACAAAGAAAAACTCATCTCCAGCTAACAAGTGTGCTCAAATCTGTTCAAATGGCTATAATTATCAAACGTCAAGAATAAAATTGTATGTCTTTAAAGACACTGATCATTATAACAGCAGGAGTTTTTGGCTAAAGAGCGTTTGGCGCCATTTAGGCCATTTAAATTAAGGCACAAACAAAAAAAAGAAAAACAGGTCAATATCTTGAAAAACCATCATCATCTTCATTTTCATAAAAAACAATAAAATTCCAAGACAAATAATGATTAATTATTGAAAGGAGATAAAAACAAAAGCAACAGAAAAAAAAAAATAATAAAAACGAGATCATTTTGAAAGTCAAATGCGATAAAAAGTGTCAAATTAATTGCTGGTGTTTGTTTGTTAAACAAAAAAAAAAAACTCTCCAAAAACAAAACAAATTTTAGAAAGTAAAACTAAATTTCGAAATCAAAGTGTCATAATGAGGCTCGGTGAAGGTCCAAAAATACACGTGGAAAAATTTGTTCGTTTTAAATAATTTTAAATGATCGTTTGTCATGTCATTGCATTTACAACATTGACTAAAAGAAACTGTATCTGTTTTATAAATATTTATTAAAATACTTTAAAATGTCATAAAATTTGTCACATTTGTCATGTCATTATAAGAATGTAAAATATTTTAAACCCAATGCTTATATATTCCAATGATTATGTTGCATTTTTGATCAAATTGTTTGCCTTCTTCATTATACCATGTCATGTCATGTCATAGGTAAGGTTAGGTTAAATTGTCTCATTAAACATAGCTCACTCAAATGAGTACTTTAAGCTTGCTCTATAACACCTATACTATCTATGCCGTTATACAATTATAACTCTTGTTTGGCATCTTTCAGAGGTATAAATTCAATTTACATTCTGTTACATGTCATGTCATATGATTGTGAAACACTTAAAGAGTTAAAGGAATTTTGTAATTTTCATGTCACTTTTACTCGTGCAAAAGTAGGTGAGAAGAGCAAGCTTTAAAATGTAGGTAAAAAAAGCAAGTTTTATTGATTTTGTAGCATATTCACGATCTTACTTCAACTGGGGTTTTTGTCAGTTTTGTTATGACATGCCATATAATTGTTACAAAATATGGCAAGAGAAACTGACAACAATTGCAGATCCTGTCATCTTATTTCTTATAAAATGCTGCAAGAGAAACTGCATCGGTCAACTGATAACATTGGAATCTGCCGCCAGGCTTTCTGTTACAACGTGGTACGGCTGATTGAAGCTTCAAGCAGGAAAATAATTTTGGTATGAGTCCTATTTCGGACCCTATGCTTTACTAGGAATTTACGATCACAGATGATTTTCGGTGACTTAATGGAAAATATCGACATTGTTGGCGAGAGTCTTGGATGAGTTGATTCAAGGATTTAAGTCAAACTAGTGTAGTAGGGAGTGTGTGTTGACTTATTAGATGTGAATCCGCGGTTCAAACTACAGGAAATATGAAAAATATTTCATCAGCGTCTTCCTCTCAGCAGATTTCTGGCAAAAACTCTGAGAGTAAATAAAATTGCAATGAAAAAGTTTCTCAAAAGTCTGTCGTTCAGAGTCGCCACTCATGCATAAAATTAACACACACAACACAAGTGGTGGTGTGAGAAGCTAGGTTGTCATCGTGACTAAAGGGTTGCGTTAGCTGGACATTGTATGTATGGAGCTGCAAATCTAAATGCAAAATACCCAATTGCTGAGAACGGCGTAGGATAAACAAATTCTGACTATAGTTACAGACAACTTACATATGTATATATACATACATAATTGATCCTTACAATTCTTCAGTCAGAATTACGACATAGCTTCTCACACCACTTATGTTGTCTGTGTGTGTGTTAATTGTATACATGAGTGGCGGGACCTACAAATTAAAGTCGACTCCGAACGACAGATTTTTTTGAGAAACTTTTCATGGCAATTTTATTAACTCTCAGAGTTTTTGCCAGAAATCTGCAGAGAGGAAGACGCCGAAGTAATATTTGTTCATATTTCGTTTTGTTGGACATGTCTGACCGGGGGATTGAACCATGGCCTCACGTCTAAACACATAACCTACTAAATTATGGCGACTTCAGACAACTTATAGGCTGAAGTATCACTTTAAGGGTGTCTGTTTGAGTAAGTCTGTAGGCTATCATTATAGAACAAAAATTTCACCTTAACTTTCGCAATGCCAGCGTCTGTCTATGTATACCACAATAGGCTTTGTGGTCGGAGTTGTTGACATTATTTTATTATTTTTTCTTCGGTTCAATTTGAATTTATTTTAAATTATAGGCACCTTTTTTGTATATTTCTTATGAATATTATAATGAGAACTTAATGAGCGGTGGCAGCAATAACAAAACAGCTCCCTTAAATGGCAGAAGTGTCATATGTATTGTTGCGTACACTTTACAAGCATCCATCCATATGCGTATACATTTACATAATTATGTTAATTTTTTTTTACCCACTTTATGTTATATTGTGTATTAAAAATATAACATGAGTGTTATGTTAAGCCATAATTCCCAACTCTGGCTACCTAAACCTGTCTACTAAATTATAAGAAAACAAAGAACATAATGAATTATTAAGAGATGCCGCCGCCGCCGCCTTTATAAAATTATTGTTTTTATTGTTGTTATTGCTTAGTGTTGTTAAGATTCTCTTAAATTCTGTTTTTGTTTTTTGTCGCAAGACATTAAAAACAATAACAAAAAAGTGTGAAATCTCAGGTAGTAGTAGTAGTTGGATCCGTAGTTGTAGTTATTGGAAATGTATTGATAGGTGACCCTTTTCATTATTGTTTTTTTCTTCTGCTTCTTCTTTTATTCTGTTATTATTCTCTTTGTTCGTTTCGAAATAAATTGTCAACACTTGTGAAGTTTACAACAATTCTACTACCATTCAACGGTAGAATAATGTGTTGGCAACGAAGCGTTGTCAAGACAACAAGTGTTTGTATAACAAAACAACAACAACAACAAAACATTTAATATGATTGTTGGCAAATGAAATGTAACGACGAACGAGCCCGGTCTCAAACGTTTGTCCACTTGTTGTCTTTTTTGTCTGTGCCCGACCTAATGCTGGTTTTATGATTTTTGTGGCGCCAGCGGTAAATATTTTTGAATGTTTCTCGTTGGTTTTCTTGGTGATTATTTTTTGAAAATAAAAAATATATTTTTTTTTTATATTTCGTTAAAGAACTGAGGAGAAGAGAGAAAATCTCGGGTACGCAACGTTAATAATTTTTTTTCTAATTAGGGTTTATTTATTTCAAGGGGGATTTTCTATTATATATATTTCTAAGCTATGTTTAGGATCAGCTTAGAAGCTAGAGTTCTTCAATTCGAATCTGATACGCTACGCGAAAAGCCTTTGTTAATTGCGATGAAAAAGTTTCGCAAAAATCTGTCGTTCGAGGTCAATTTTAAACTGTAGGTCCCGCCACTCATGTATAAATTTAACACACACAACGTAAGTAGTCTGAGAAGCTAGGTCGTAAACCTGACTGAAAGGTAGTCAGGATTGACCTGTCATTCCTTTTGACAGCAAAATAAATGGAATCCAATTGCCAAATCGGCGATCTACGATGTAAAAACAATCCTTTTAAAGTTAGGTTAGATTAGGTTTGATGACGTATACTTGTCAATGGGACAAGTACAATAGCCACAGATAGTCGTGACCAGCGTTGCCAGATTTGTTTTAACTTTATTTCTGGGAAAAAAAAACTTTTTTTACAAAAAAAAAAACTTGTTTTCTACAAAAGTACCACATTTTTAAAGGAAATTCCGGAGCCCGCTACCCTCTGTTGGTGTTTTTTTGCGTTTTTTGTCCGGGACTAATAAAATTCACAATATTTTATTTAAAAATGTAAATATTTCCTGTTTTAATACTGAATTTATTGAAAAAAATTTTAAATTTAATTTTGTCGTAAGAACTTGTTTTGTTAGAAAACAAATTTAATGAAAACTTTTTCGCCTCTCCAAAAACTTGAAAAAAAAGGGGAAACTTGGCAAATGGCAACGCTGGCCGTGACCCAATATAAATTCGTTGGAGAAGAGAGAGAGGGGATAGTATAGGGGATAGGGAAATTGCAAAAGGAGAATAGGTAGGAAAGTGAGGATATAAGAGATGGAGGAAAAAAGATGAACCACATATCTTGATGTCCTAGCACTTCTCAACCAGCTCAACCTATTTATGAATCTATTGAGAGCCTTAATGTCGGCTCTCGACAAAGAGTCCACAACTTCGAAGAGGCCCCTGCCCAGGGTCCTTAAACCACAACCTACTAAGGGCTGGACCAATGCAGAGGAGATGTTCAATAGTTTTCAACTTCTCCTCGTCACAACAAACCCTGCAATAGTCCGGCTGGAATCTGTTCCAGAACCTTGTCAGTGATCTAATCTCGCAGTGCTCTGTAATGAAACCAATAATTAACCCTCAGACTGACGTTACCTAAACCCAGTTGCAAACCTATTCTATCACTGTCTATAGCAGGCCATAGACACCTAGATACATAACATCTCGATCCTAACCCTCAATGCCTCTGCTCTTCCCCCCAGACCTATCCAGTGATGAGGCCGTAGAGGTGGCAGATTTCCCCCTCAGAAAGTGAACCAAATCGACAATTTTCTTACAATCTTGTACACTGAAAATCTACACAGTATTGTAGTGAGCGTGTGGCCATATCTAAGAATATTGTTTGATCGCGCAATCATCGTCTGTGCATAACTTAATGCCTTCAAAGAAATATTTTTTTACATACATGTTGCAGTTGATAGGACCTTTACTCTTTACCTGTACGAAAACTATTTATTTGCTTATCTTAAGGCGCCTTCTTTTCCCTGTCTCTTGCTCTCACCATCACTCTGACTCTCTATTTTAATGGCAAACAAATATTATCTTTTAAATGATATTTTCATACAAAAGATATTCAAACATTTTAACTCTTCAAATATTTAAATTCAGTTAAAAAAAAAAAAAAAACAACAAAAAATATCGTGAAAATTGTTTAAGGATTTCGGTTTTTTTTTGGTGCGTTAATGACTGAATCAATATTTCCTAATTAAATATTGAAATTCTTAAAACTGGGAAAATATTTTAAGAGCTGGCGCCACGCAAAATATTGTTTGTTGCACTTGACTTTGTTTCCTTAGTTGCCTTAGACAATATTTGCTTAGGACTGTTGAAACTCTTGAGCTATTTTCTGCTCTTTTCTCTTGAACTTACCTTCCACTTTTGGTGATTATCATTTCGGTACCAATTTTATGAAACTGTTGCCATAAATCGTTATTTTCTAATTTGGCCTCAGCGTTACCGGGTAAAGTGGGTCGTGGCGGTAAAGCAGGCATCATCATATGGTGTGGCATACCCAACGGTAATAACGGCGGAAAGGGATCTGAAAAGGGAGGAATTAAAAACGAAATTAAAAACAAATAAAATCGTTTCAATATTTTATTTTGCAAGAAAGAAATTGAAAAACGCCGTGTATTTTTAAGAAATTGCCTTTGGAGAGCGTGGCAAACAATGTAAAACCGTCGGCTTTTTTTGTTTATAACAATAAAGGCATACGTTTTGGAATAATAAACTAATTGGATCACCTATCGAAAGATGTCTTTGATTTAAATAGGATCCAATAGGACTCATTTTCCCCCTAATAGATGTTTCTAGAACGAAGTGTAAAGTACCGGTGCCTCGAATGCTATTTTGAAATTTCTCAACCACGTAAAGGAGAGGGTCAAGGTGCTTATTAATGTTGCACAAAGGCAATGTGGCTTGTAAAACTGGATTTGTTCAAAAAATCGCTTTATTTTACGTTTGTAACGTAGTACGCATGCGTTCGGGGTAGATTAGTCGATTGATTGCAACCATGCATTGCAGATAGAATTTGTTCTTTAACCGCACTGTACGTATGTGGAAGCCTCTTCTCCTCCATTTGCAATATAAACAGATTCAAAACTAATATTTCCTTCTTCTCTCTCCTAAGAGTTATTTTCTTAGATCCAACACAATTTAGTAGGGGCTATCACCTGAGCATTGCATAAAATTATGCAGAAATGTCGAACTATCGGTTCACGTTTAGTAAGTCAACAACATACTTCTCACTAGACCACGACGAGGGCTCGTTTGAAAATATTGACAACTGACTACATAAGGCATGCCAATGTCATGCTTATAAGGGTGTGTAGCTCCATAAAAGTAGGAAAGGACCCTTTCGAACTTTTTGATACAGGGCGACGGCTTATCATGCAACCTTTTAAATTTTGTCATATAAAGAGAGTTCTATGAAAGTTAGGAGGGAATTCGTCGCAAAAGTGTCCAGTAGCTTCCATACGCCGACAACATCGACATCTTTAAGCGTACTAAGCGATATGCTCTCGCTATCTGTAGTGCAATAGAACGGGAATCTGCTAAGATGTTGAATCAGAGGTTTCAGCATACATTTATGTCTTCGATGTTGTCTAGGAAGTTATTCAGTTAGGCTTCGCTCTTGCCAGCGAAAATGATGCCAGAATCTTGATAACAAGCGTACAATTACTCTTGCCAACACAGGTGTTATTATGGTTTTAATAGGTAGTTGATTTGCAGAGCATAAACGCGGTTATGCTACGATGCAACTGCAGCTAGAAGCATTCAAGAGAAAACTTCTACTCAAGATCTTCGGTTAGCTGTATAAGCTCCTCAAAGATTGACGTTGTTCAGCTCATTAGCATCCAGCGACTACGACTTCTCGGACAAGCCCAGCGGATGAAAGAGTATGTTCCTGCAAGACGGGAATTTCAAGTAAGGATCAACGGACGTTAGCGTAGAGTATGAACGTTCCTGTGGCCTTGTGGCCAACAACCGAAAACGCGCCCAAAGCAGACACATCTGAAAGAAAGTGAGAAGGCTGACCCTAAATCCGACAAAGGGGATGTAAGTAAGGGTACATGTTCAGTACTTTGTCGCAAGAACAAAGCACTTCAACTTCAACCATACATTTGAATCCACTTATTTGTCGAGGGTAAACAAGTCATAACTCAGCACCTTTATTATGATGTGAAAAAAGATCATAACGAATTTCACTAGCCTACGCTGGCATTCCTTCCTTAGATTTGACGTTATTGTAAAGTTCGATTACTAATCGAGATCTAAATATGGTACTATTATGTCATCTCCGGCACTACTTCAAAACTGGTCTTAAAAATGTACTTAAACTACGTAGACAGTACTGCCAATACATACAGACATACATACATAATTGGTCATTAGAACCCTTCAGTCAGGATTACAACCTAGCTTCTCACACCACTCATGTTGTGTTTGTTAATTTTATTCATAAGTGGTGGGATCAACAGTTTAAAGTCGATTCTGAACGACAGATTTTATTTTATTTTCCCTCAGAGTTTTTTCCAGAAATTTGATGAGTGTTAGTCGCCGCAGAAATATTTTTTCATATTTTCCTTTTGTTAGAGATGTTTGACCTGGGGTTTGAACCGAGACCTCACGTCTAATAAGCCAACCTAACTACATACTAGACTACGGCGACTTCAATAGTTGATTAAAATTTAACTTTCAATGAAGAAACATTTTAAATAAATAATAATAAAAACAGTGAATACTCTTTATAACGAACGAATAAGAAAATTTTTAAAAAGGTTTAAATGATGTTGAAATTCTGATTTTACATTTAAAAAAATTAAATTTTTTTGCCGTTTATTTATATTATTTCTATAAGAATTTATAAGAGATCATCGGAATTAATTATTAACGTTACGTTATTGTAATAAACTTACTTACCCGGTATACGTTGCATAATCTGTTGACGATAGATTTCTTGGGCAATTTGTTGTTGCATACGATATTCCATTAATTCTTGCATGTTAAACATTTTGTTAAAAATTTTGTTTTTATTTTTTCTTGTTTTTCTTTTAATAAATCAGCAAATAAATGAATAAGAAATTAATTTTTTTGTTAAACTTTTTCTCTAATTGTTTAATAAATTAATTTTTAACACACTGTTAATCTGGTTTTATTGTGTGAGATTTTTTTCTTCTTCTGCATTTAGTTTTAAAGCAGCCTAAAACTAGTTTCTTTCATGAGCTTTTGTTTGTTTTATTTTTTTTTAATACTATTTGTTACTAATTAAATACCAAATTGTTTAACACTTAATATTTAATTCTACTGTATAGCGAATACACATTCACAAAAATTCTTTTCTCTTTTATTCCTTCTAAGCTCTCCAAACGATCTGAATTACTCAACGCTTAGTTAATAACTGATCGTTAACTTGCTTTAACGATATTTAACTAGTGCTTGTACAAATCCAGTTTTACTCATGCTTACATATATCTGCCCATAATTTCACTCATTCTTATGCTCTTTACTATGCTCTTTCAATACGATCTTGTTCTCTCTCTTATTGTTTTTTCTTGTGATCAGTCACTGATCAGTAAGAAAAAAAAAACGGAAACCAGTTTCTTAATACCTGTTTTGTTTGGCTGGTGATTGGTTCACGCATAATTGATGGCTCTCAGTTTGCATTCATATTGGATCACTGATCACTGATCACCATTTTTTTCTCTCTTTCCCTTTCACTCCCTCTCTCTCTCTCTCTCTCTTGATCAGTTTAACAATAAGAGTACTTAGTGTGGCTCATATTCAAGTGCTATTGTTAACGCTTGTTTTTAATGGATTTTCTCACTCCATCTCTGTTTGACGCATTTAGTAGAGAACGTGAAACTCCTCCCAAATGTTATCACTTATTTCTTGTTGCTTGCTTGCTTTTACGTTTAATTAAAAAGTGCTATTTTCTACAGCAATTGCGTTGTTGTTGTTTTTTTTTTTCTAGAATTTCAATTCAAGGAAATTTGATACTTTCAAGGCATCTGCAGTTGGCTTTTGTTGTTAATTTTACATGAACATGGCAAACTATTGATTTTGGCGGCTATTTCCTTGACTCCTTGGCTGCTGTTTTCCTTATTTAATCTTCAATTTATAAATGCAGGTGCTGTTCCAACATACAAAACCTTTCTAAAGGTGTTCGCTTCAATATTTTTTTTTTTTTTTTTTTGAATTTTTTAGTTTTTTTTTACAGAACAATTTTGTACGAACCTAAAGTCATAAAGGTGTAGTAAAAACAAAACCATACCTTTTTTGTATTATTTTGAAAGTTGAAACGATCCTTTTCGAGTGAAAAATGCTGGCTTCTGTTGGTTTATAACAATACCTGGAAGGTTATGGCGTGCGAGTTGAGTCTTTGATAGCCCCCAAATACTAAACTACTTTTTATGACAGCATTGTGGTTCATTGTGGGTCCTCAATTAATATCCAAGGAAACCATTCTGACTGCACAATAAATCTTGCTATTGCAGCAATCGTTTTATTGTGCAACTTTTTCTTTATTGGTGCAATATTTTCTCTTCGTTAGGCCCACAATTACTGCAGAAGTTAGTCGTTGAAATGCCAAATCTATCGGCTTGTTTCCAAAAAGACAGTGGTCTGTTAGAATCTCATTTGTGTAATTGGCAGTTATGGGGTTTAAGAACAAAAGTAAATCAGTCCCCTTCTTGTACATTCAAGACCAGCAGCTTCGTGCCGTGAACGAAGTTGAAGTTTCCCTATGAAACAAGCAGAGAATGATCTCGTTTTTCTGCAAGTCCAGCAGAGTTCTGCCATCGAAGTTGAGCCTCCCTTTTTCTGAAAGATCAAAACGATTTCAAGCGATTGTCTATTTGTATGAAACAGGGAGTTAGTTTAACTAATGCAATCTGAATATCTATCATTGTCGGACGGAGATTGTGAGCTCCAAACCGGCCCTAGCTAGTTCAACAGTAATGGAATTTCGTGCAATATCCCTGCGTTCCGGAATCCATATTACAGTTACTTTCGAATAATCGGAAATTTTCCTGCGTAATCTTCGGCATTCATGCAAGAGGACGGTCGTCGAAGAGAGGTTTGTTAGGGACTTAATTGCAGCCTGGATGTCCGAGTCTGTTAAGTGTTTTTCTGGGAAATTCCCATCATCCAACAAACATTGTGGCGTGTATTATCAAAACCCTTGGGTTTGGGGTTTGAACCGTAGCCTCACGTCTAAGAATCCAACACACTACATGTTGGACTATGGCGACTACCATTGATGTTACAATGTGAGACCATTATGTGAAGATATAATATCGTTCGAATGTATGCTATGAATTCTCTGATTGGAGCGCATCCGAAATACCCAACTTTCAAAGATACTGCCACATACCTATATCAGGATGAATTTGATGGTGTAGGTTATGTTTGCTTTAGAGATCGCTGTGTCCTGGGTCATATTCGCTTTTATTTGCGACTTCAGACGACCTCACAAGAAAAAGTCTAACTGGATCAAGTCGCATGATCTTGGTGGCCAATACAGATCACCTGCACGTGGTATGACCATGTACTCAAATCGCACGTGCGGATAATCCAATGTTTCATGTGCTACAATTACTGGCCAACATCGTTTCCAAAAAAATATTGGATTAGATGCTCTTGGCTCTCATGTCGATTGGTATCGAATCAAATTCAACCCATTCATGCAAAAAGGGGACCCATCCCTTAAGCTTATTTGTCTGTAAAAATTAGGATTAGTTGCCAACTGCTCTGGAAAGTCCACTCGGCGAACATAGGTCGTAATCTGTAATCGTCCAAGGTCGCCGTAGACTAGTAGCTAGTGTGTGGGATTAATAAACGTGAGCCCACGGTTTAAATCCCAACAAAACGAAGTATAAAAAAAATTATTTCTACGACGGCTTCCTCTCAGCAGATTTCTGACAAAAACTCTGAGTGTAAATAAAAATTGCCATGAAAAGTTTCTCAATAATCTGACGTTCACAAATTTAGGTCCCGCCACTCATGTATAAAATTAACATGCAGGCAACATAAGTGGTGCGAGAAGCTAGGCCGCAATCCCGACTGAAGGGTTGTAATGACCAATTTTGTATGTAAATAACTCACAAGTAATTTGACAGATGTAGTAAAATATCCTATCCTTTGAACGTCACCTGGAGTCATTCCTTGCATAACATAACATTCAGATTAGTAGTGTTTCTTTTTTCTACACCTTATAGTTATGGAAATTTACGATCAAATTAAATATAATTTATTCCGAAAGTTCCAAATAATAAAAGCAAAAAAGAAAACACAAATTAAGTGTGTAAAATTATGCAGTGTTAAGAGGTTTTTCAAATATTTTTCTTTCGATGTGGCTGGAAACAGTCATTCAAAGTTCCCTTCAAATTTAATAATAATAAACAAGAAAAATATTTATATTTTTAGCATCCGATCAAATTACAAAAAATATGTTTTCTTTTTTAACTTAAAATTTAAATATGCAGCGTTAAAAACTATTACGCCATTAGAGCTTAATTCACATTGTTAATCAAAAAATATTTATTTATTCTAGTTCAGGGGTAACTTAATGAATTTCAATAAACCTAAACTAGTAACAGGTAGCAACTTGACCCTTAGGTAATGGGTTCTCTGGCCAATATTTCAGGGTACTTTGAAAACGGGAACTTGTAAGAAGCCTGGAGATCATTTGTCGGTTTCAAAAGAACAGTTAAATAAAACACATAAAGCTAGGTTGAAGTAGTAGCTTGATTACCACAGCTCACTTGAGCACACATAGCGGCCTGTTGTGACTAGGGATGCAACATCGTTAAGAAAATCATCGATGTTGGCAACATCGATGTATCAAAAAAAATAACATCGATGTTAAAAAACATCGGTGATAAAACATCGATACATCGATGTATTTCGATGTTTTATTTTCATATAAATAAATACTAAAAAAAATTATTTAAAAGAAAAACTTATCATAAAAACCAAGACAAAACAGCCTCATAGGCTAAAAAACAAACTGTGTACGTACATATATTTCCACAGTTAATAATTAGTTGAACAAATAATTAATTAATTTATAAATTGAGATTGAGTAATTTTGAGATAGAGTTAAGGAAAAGTAGCTTTGAAAGCCTAGATCCCAAAAGTCTATTTCTTTCTTGTATTATTGTTGCACCAGCTTCCGAAAACAAGCGCTCCTTGGCACAGAAGTAGCAACAATTGGGAGATATTGAAGTGCAATTCGCGAAAGTTTTGGAAACAAAGATTTCATGTCCTCCCAAATAACGATTGCGTCGCTTTTTATTGGTGTTACCGGAGATGATAGGTACATTTGTACTTCCGTTACGCTAATAGTGTCTATAGTAGAGGATGATTTTCGTTTCATATTTTTATGGGTTAACAGTTTGTGGTATTTCCAAATATCAGATTGTAAATCATTTTCGTCATCACCAGATGTGTCTTATTAGAAGTTGTAGATGAGTGAGAACCATTATATTCTCTAACATATTTATTAAGGTAACTGATGGGTGCCGCCGCGGCAGGCCTTACAGTACCTCATTCGATCCTCATTCGATTTTCGTGCACTTTTTCGAGTGTATGGAGTCGTATCTCGTCAATGGCATTACGAAGGTTGGCCTCCAAATACTCAATTGTGTCGGCTTTGTCGACATAACACTTTTCTTTACCGGAGCCCCAAAAAAAATACTCCAACCGTGTCAAATTGGTGGCCAATTGACATCCCCATTTTGGCTAATTAAACGGTCGTCAAACATTTGACGCAATAAACCAACTGTGGCGTGAGATTTGTGGCAAATGGCACCATCCTGTTGAAACCAAACATCGTTCACATCAATCCAATGAAGAGCGAGTACAAAAAAATCGGTTATTATGGTGCGATAGGTGTTTCCATTGATCGTAAGAGTTGCGCCGTCATGATTTTCAAAAAAATATGGGCCAATAATGCCTCCGCAAGCCTTACTAAGCAGTTACTCGTAAGGGGTGCATTGGCTCCTGTAAGATCACGTGTAGGTTTCCTGAGCGCTAAATAAGGTAATTTTGCTTATTAACGTGCGTACCAAGATGAAAATGAGCTTCATCCGAGAGGATAATTTTTTTTTTTTTGCAAAATCGACATCATCATGCTGTTTACCGTTTTCCCAACAATTTCCAACGTTGCTCAAACGTAAATCGATTCATTAGGTTTAGTGGAGATAATATACTGAATTTTGCAACAGAATAGAATGACATACGTATTGTCAGATTCGAAATAATCTATGGTTCAAATTTATACCAATAGATGGCCCAACCTTTATAAATAAAATGCTTAGATTTCTATCGTATTTCCGTATAATTAATGGCTTAACAAATCCATTACTTTTAATAAAAATAGCTACAAGCCTATAAGCTAGAGGTATCGCACTGTAAACCATCTGCTGCAGAGATAAAAATTTGGAAAAATTTAGAAAAAAAAAATTACCTACTAAATGCGACATTAAAGAATTTAATTTACCAACATAAGATACGGAACGAGAAAAGAAACCACAATTAAATAAAAAATAAAACAAAAAAGTAATTGTAATACGTTATACAAAACAACACAGCACAAATAAATAGTGAAACATAAATTTCATTTGAACCCTTTCCCTTCCGTCTTCCACATGCAATGGAAAATTGTCGACAAGAATAGAAAAAGAGAAAAGAAACAAAAAAAAAATTGTTAAATAAACAACCAAACAACGCAAAAGGGGAGAAAAAAAACGGAAGCTGTTAAACAAATTACGACAACATTTTAGAAAAGATTACGATGACAAAAACAAATTAAAAAAAAAATTCAGAAAAAAAACCTCAAATAACAATTTATGCTTATCGCAATACACTGGAGTGTAGGAAGAAAATAAAATTAAAAACAAAAACGATTTTAAAACACATGTCTTGACAGTACCAAAACTACTAACCAACGCAATCCATGCAATTGAGAGAGAGAGAGAGGTAGAGAGAGAGACAAAGATATCGTTCGGTGACAATAAGATCCGCCAGAAGCGATAAGGAAAACAACCAGTAGCACCAGTACTCGATGGTGAAACAATGGAAAAATGAGATAAGTACAGTTGACAAAAAATTAAATCTTTGAAAAGGACCAGAAACAATAACAACAACAACAAAAATAAATACGAAATTGAAATAGGAATCTGGTTTACACTAGCAGCCACCACCTCATACCATACTTACACTTACAACATGAAGCCACATTAAGTACGAGTACATAGTAGCATCGCAATGACTGCCACAATAAACTCAAATAATTTTTAAGGATCACATTCAATATCCTTTCATTGTACTCACACGCACACTCTCACACACATCTACTCACAGTTTGTGGTGGCGCCATTACTCGATTATTTTTATTACACAGGAGACACGTAATTTAGGACATTTCTACCTCTTTAGCTACGCTTATTGTTGTTGTCAATTATAATGCCAATGCCGATTGCCGATCTCTTTTGGTTCCCTTTTTTTCACATTTTATGGCCCTATTTTGAGAAGATTACAAACCAAATGACACTTCTGTATGATTTTTCTTTCTTTTTTGTTTTCCTTTCTTGCGCATTTGGAAGGTTGTGCAATAAATTTATGTGACATTAAATGATTTTATTACACAGTTCACCTATGGTTTTGAGTTAGGACATCTGAAGGATATTTGTTATGAGACATAGAGGGAAACGATTTTAAAATATAAACCGTAGTAAAAAGGAATCCACTATCTATCCAATGCCAATTTTGTTATGTGTTGCAGCTTTCTTCTCTATCTACTGTCTCCACTGTATTACTGTGTAGCCGAAATTCTCCTCTAATAGATCTTGTAGTCCCCACTCTTGTGTTGCGTTGGTGATAAGTCAAGGACGCAGCTGTAGAGTAGAACCTTATTGAACTCCTTTTTGGACTGGCAGGTCTTCTTGTGAGAGCTGATAGGTTGCAAGGACACAGTTTAAGAATAGAGATGTCGTATACAGACTTACCGAACTCCCTTTTTGGCTGGCAGGTATTCCTGTGAGAGCCTATATGTTGCAAGGACACACCTCAAGAGCAGAGATGTCGTATATAGCCTTATCGAACTCCTTTTTTGACTGGCAGGTTTTCTTGGGAGAGCCGATATGTTGCAAGGGCACAGCTTAAGAGTAGTAGATGTAGTAATAGCCTTACCGATTTCCTCTTCTGACTGGCAGATTTTCTTGGGAGACTCTATGTGTGGCATTCCTACATAAAGTCTTCAACAAGCTAAGTGTGGTTTAGTCTTGTACTTTAATAGAGGCTCCAATTCATGCTCGGTATATTTATTCCATAATGTACGTTCAATTCAACTTTATTTTCTTCTAAGAATTTCAGTTTTGGTTTGTTTTTTTTTTACTAGAAACTCTTGTTCAAGCCGTAGTCTAGTACGTAGTGTGTTGGCTTATTAGACGTGAGACCACGGTTGAAATCCTAGGTCAGACATCTTCCACAAAACGATTGCCTATCAGAAGTTTTCTTGCAAAACCTATGGGAGTAAGTAAAAAATTGCCCTGAAAAAATTTCTCCAAAAAAAAAAATCTGTCGCTTGGAGTCGACTTTTAAACTCTAGGTCGCGCCACTCATGTATAAAATTAAACACACACAACATAAGTTGTGTGAGAAGCTAGGTTATAATCCTAACTGAAGGATTGTAGTGACGAATTATGTATGTATAATGTTAGAGACTCAAGCATCGATTTGTGAATGCATGAATTGCCTTTATAGTGTTGATGGTTACTTTACATGACTCACATACCCTACAAAATAATGGATTTCGTCACACAGGAAAGTTGTGTTGAGTTTATCATGTTCGCTCTCGAATAGGCTGCGGAATACTATTACGTCTGACAAATATCGGTCCCCAATTGTAAGATGAGTTACGTTAGGAGCAATAGTTCGCATAACTTTTACTCAGGCGTGGTTGATACCTAACTGTGCTGAATTCCGCTTTCCTTAAATGCCATTATATCTGTGTCCTCTGTATTTCTTTTGGAGCCTAAATTATCTTTCTTGTCGTGGCTAAGGTCCATTGCAGCCCAGAACAATATTAAATAAGATTACAGAGTACACATCATCACATAGAATCCTGAATCCAGTGATGCTTCACTTTAATGGTCTGGTTTATTCAAATAGTTTTACCTCATCACACACAAACAAACGGAAATCAAAATCTTCTATCCACATGACGTCGTATTTCACTATGACGTCGAATGTCCATATAAAATGAAGACCAAAGTCGTAGAGGCTAGGGTTAGATCAGATAGGCTAGGGTTAGATCAGATTAGTTGGATTGAACACGAGTTTGAGTGTCCCATAAACAAAATCAGAAAAATCTGACACTTTGGGAAATAGTTTGCAACGGACTGCGTGATAGAAATCAGTGCAGTAGTTTCGATTATTCTGGGGTATTCGAATGGATCAGAGACCGGTAGTAGTATAGCAATGAGAGTGTTTAGGCCAAGAATAAAATATTAGAAAACCATATGGAAACTTGCAGGTATTTTCCAAGCGAAAGTTGACATCCTCGAAAGATGTGCTCAATTCGACTTGGCTAGGAAGTACAGAGACATAGTAATACTGTCTGCCTTCCACCATTAGTATGGGACTGACACGGTCACCTTAAGCTGGATCCCTGTTATGTAGGAATTCATGGATATAAAATGGTGATCTTTAAAGACACTAATGGAGCCAAAATGGGAGTAGGAGTTTGGTTACACAGTAAGATATGGAAAATAAAGAGAGGCTAAACGCGTTTGAAAAAGCTTTGCTAGTCAATTATTATGGGAAGTGCTTTGAAACTTGCATAAGAGTACATAGTATTAGCGTGATTTTAGTAAGCAGTCTTCTGACTGGCGAAATACCTCCAGGTTATACAAACTTCATAGACTTTTTGGCTCACTAGCTCCATTTATTGCTTCTTTCGAATGCAGGCCGAGTTCAACTTGACTGCAAAATGTTGGTTTTATTTTATTTTTGCATAGAGTTACGACCAGATTTGCAGTGGAAGGAAAGTGGAACTAGGCGCTAGGTTTTGCTGGTTTTTATTACAAAAACAAAAAAAATTCTGATTTTCCCAGGTATTTACCGTTTTAAGCACCGAGTCATTGCGGGGTTAGGCGACAAACTCATCATTGTCATCATCCGAAGCAGGGCAGTGTGATAGTGAACATACACTTAAGGTTCGTTGTTCGTGAAGTAACTGTAAATGAAAACGATTTTAAGGGCACTTTAAATGAAACCGCCTTCCTAGTAATGGCACTACAAAACAATACCGCAACAAATACAGACACTGGCATGCTATGAAGGATCGACAAAAGCAGCCAAAATTTTTAAAATCAAAGTTCATGTTTCATAAATAAAAATAATGTCGCCTGCCGTATGTCCTTAGAGAGGCACTTGAAGAACGTAAACGTACAATGTTTACAAATGTGTAAACTCCTTAGTTAAGGCTGGTCATGTCATGCATGAGGCTAATCGTAGACAATGCTATAAATTGTAATGCCAACAAGTACCCAAAGTAAAGGCACTTGAGAGTGCAACAAATTAATAAATCCTACTACAACTTGTCACTGTGTGGCAATTACATGCTTGCCGTATACACCTGATGTTACGAGTACTGTGGCAATAACCGAGGGTGTAACCCAGACGTCTATTAAATTGAAATGAATCTTTTCGTTTTTTTTCGATCTCAATTTCTGTTTTTTCTGTCGTGATGAGATGATGACGCATGAGTTAATAAACCAATTTAATAACCGGGGAAAATTGTTGTGTTTTTCTACAAAATTTGTTCAGGTCAAGTTCAAGGTTATTGAGATTAATTTATATTTCCTCCTTTAGACTCCCCTATTTTTTTTATTTTTTTCTGTACGATTTTCACGCAGGCGTATAGCGTTAAAAATTCTTTGGCAGACGTTCATTTTTTGTTAATTTTCCTTCCTCCTCTTCTTTTTCGTTCATGTTGGAATTTGATTTAAGAAGAAAAGAGAAAAAAAAAACAGAAAATGTTTTCCATACATTTGTTGTGATAGTCGGGGATGTTACGTTAATGGTGTGGAAATGAATTTACGGCCATTCATGTTGCAAAATTTATGCAAAAGATATTGTAGCATTTCATCATCATCATCATGCAACATGTTGCCATGTTTGTTTGTATTGTAAATGCCGTCTATCATTGTGCGACTGAAAAAGAAGAAGAAAATTACAAAAAATATTACGCTTCATGAGCATGAGAAGTGTTGCTGTAAATTGAATGGGAAGCTCCAATTAATGGCAGCGTATAAGCCAATGGTAATGGTGTGGCATGAAACTTGTTTCCATTAAAAATTAAAAGTTTTTTTCTGTGGTGAGAGTGTGATGAATCAAAATAGATTAAAGAATTTATGCTGAAATCTGTTGAAATCACAAAAAAATATAAAAAAAATTTAATTATCTATTGAGGGCCTATTTATTTACTGTTTATACACAATATTATATTAAATTAGATTGAATTGACAGCCGCCTTAATAAGTAAAGCTTGCCTGGATTCTTAAGACGCTGTAAATTCTATTCACGTTCTGTTAATAAATTCTGGGTTTGCAAGAATTCCTCTTTGTAGGTTTCCCACGCGTGGATAAGAAAATCTTCTGTGATATTCTATTACAGCTTCAGCAAAAGCCATTGTAAGGTATTCCCAGCATCCGAACGGGTGCACTCAGAAGCCAGTGTCGCTTTGTAACAGCTACCAGCTTTCCATACTGAATTCTGACCTGATTTAAAGCAAATTTTATTCTGCTTACATCTATATCGGACCAGATCAGTCTGTCCTATCTGCTAGTGAGTTCAATATCCAGTCTTTCTTTTCCAATGAATGAATGTAGTTTGTATGGAAGCATTTGTTTGCTCCTCAGTAGATTAAAGTCCCGGCCGGATGTCTTACAATCTCCTTTCGAGACACGTGCTAGTCTTAAACAATTGGGCAATTCACACGACTTTGTGTCGTGTATGTTATATTGAATACACTTGGTTGTTTGTGAACGCTCAATGTTATGCTGTATTGTGTATTTCGTATTCCAAATGTATTTTTTTTGCCATTCAAACAATTTGATGGCACGAAACCAACACAACTTTTGAAAAACATATGAAAACATATACAAATTTTTTTCATTCACACAATTTGATAGCACCAAACCAATACAACTTTTAAAAACATGTGAAAAAAATGTGTATAAGTGTATTGGTTTTTTACATGAAAATTATCGTCCAACAATACACTCAATACAACGATACAACGGCTTGTGTGAATTGCCCAAATCTTAGATGTAGTTTACACATTCTCTAAATATCTAATGACCGCTTTGCTCACAGGGATGTTGTTATGGGGACAGGGGATCGTTATACCCTTTATTTAAGCCTGCATAGTACTACAGTAATCGGGGTAGTACAAGGGATAAATTAAGATTTTGTAGCGTGATTTGGATATGTCAGTGAATACTTAAATACCTAATTATTAAAGCGAATAAAAGAACACATTTCCCTACATAGGCTAGCAGTTACATGAAAGCAATCTTATTCGTTTACCTTCTCCTTCATTGCTTTAACCACAGCACAAGCTGTATGAAAATATTTTGAAGCAGAGATCAGAAGGAGTAAAATAGCAAATCCTTGATCATACCATAAGCTCTTTAGAAAATGTTAACACAAGAACATGATAAAAAAATTGGCATTAAAGGCTTTAAAGTAGGTATAGAATCGACGGCAGGATTCTTCTGGGTGGAATTCGAATTTCTATAGTCTTGGGCCTGTTTAAAGAATTGTCCTCCGTAGTCTAGTAGATAGTGTGTTGGCTTATAAGACGGGTTCAAACCTCAGGTCATTTCCAACAAAACGAAGTACGAAAAAATATTCCATCGGTGTCTTCCACTCAGATGATTTCTGGCAAAAACTCTGAGAGTAAGTAAATTTTCCATGAAAAGTTTCTTAAACATTTGTCGTTCGGAGTCGACTTTAAACTGTAGGTGCCGCCACTAATGTATAAAATTAATACACACAATATACTGGTGTTGGGAGAAGCTAGGGTTGTAATCTTAACTGAAGGGTAGTAATGACGTATAACTGTTATTCTAAACATTCCTATAATAATAGATACATTCGTATGATCGCTTATAAAAAATTTCATTTCCTACTTCATTGGTTTATAGCTTCCTTCTATGGAATGTTTTCCTATTTAATCTAAAAAAAATCGAATAAAATGAAAAGAATTTTTTTTATAAATAAATTATTTTGTAGCAATTAGTATGTCATTATTGTCGAATGCTTTTAATTCAAAATCTTATAATTTCACAATTTTTTAAAAATATTTACTAACATCTGCTATTTTCTGCTATACTCTGCTATTTTTTTTTTTGTTTTTTGTTATTTCCAAATTTTTGTTAAGTTTTGTACCTTGAATTATCAATCGGCACAGAATATAAGAATCGCCGTAAATTAGCATTAAAATTATCACCATTTTTTTTGTTTTCGGTATCAATTGAGACAGATTTTGTTTTCTTTTTTGTTGTCCGTGTTATTATAATGATTTTAAATAAAAATATTATTGATTCACAAGAAATTGTTTATTATTATTGTTGTTTACGAAATTTCCATTCGTAAACATTGCAGCGTCTACACAATTGTCTGGAGAAGAAAACAAATTGTCTGCCAGAAAAATATGTAAAAAAAAATAAATTTTTATTTATCAAAATTAAAAAAAAAAATACTAATAAATAATAAAATTATAAATATTGTAAATAAAATAAAAAAACCCCTGAAATATTATTCATAATAAGAAATTTATTGTAAGGCAAGCCCGATTAGAAGATACCCTACACCACAATGCTTGGCGGCAGAAAGCAGTCATTATTTCGCAGCATTCACGGGTGCCCAAATCAAATTTTAGATTTATTACCTTTCGTTTATGTCATAAGTTATTAAGTATTAGAACCATTTAGTCAGGACAACATGATTGTCCTGAACCATTATCCATGATTGGTGAAATGGAAGTTTTTGTTGGCAATTAGTTCCTCTAAAATCTGACACGATTTTAAACTGGCGTACTCGTTTGGTGCGCCAACAGTCTATCCACCAACAGCTTGTCCGCAGGCTCGAAAATTACCATGTTTTTGGCATGGCAAGTACATATAACAAAATGAGAACCTTTTTCGCATAAATTTGGGGCGTATAAAAATAAATAAATTTAAGTTTAGGTTCGGTTCGGTTAGAGGATGTGTACTTGTCGTTGGGACAAGTACAATACTCGGAGTTGAAAATGACCCATTGTAGTACGTCCTAAAGGAGAGAAAGAGAGAGGATAATAAAGGAAATAGGCAAAAGGAAAAGAGGTAGGACAGGGAGGATAACGAGACGGACGAAAAACACAAACGACAAAAACACAAGAAAGCGCGACTATAAACTTGATGCCTTCTTCTCATCCAGCTGAACCTATTTATGAATCTATGAGGAGCCTTAGTGTCAGCATTCGACAAAGAGTCCAAACCTTCGAAGAAGACCTTGCCCAGGGTACTTAACCAACTAAGGGCTGGAAAGCTACAGAGGAGGTGTTCCATAGCTTCCAGCTCCTCCTCGTCGCAACATACCCTGCAATAGTCTGGCTGGGGTCCGTTCCAGATCCTTGTCAGCGATCTAATCTCGCAGTGCCCTGTAATAAATCCAATAACCTCAGATCTAACCCCAGCAGCAAACCTGCTCTATTACTGTCTATAAATTTAAAGTGTCTGTGAAAACCAAAGTTATTAGCTTGAATAAGAAAGTTTATCGTTAACTGAGAATTAAACGTAACGGTTCTAGACCTACAGGCACCTGTCTATTTCTTGACGTAAGGGGAAGTATTGAAGAATTGTAACTTTTTTTGAATACAACCAACTTTTAGGGATTACATTGTGTTGGAACTATGAAAATTGGATGTGGGAGAGATGAAAATGAATGTAGTATTTATAAAACAAAATCTCTTTGTTATGAATTGTGCTATCCGCTGGCCAACGTTATACAAATCAAGATCATCAAGATTATACAATCTTAAGAAACCACAGTACTTGAAATCATTTGTTTGTCATTTAAAAAATATTGCTGGATCCAGCGACCATTGTATTTAATTTTCATGCCCAGAACATAAAGAGCTTCTAACTCTTCAATATTGAATGATGTGAACCTTATCTGCAAGAATTTATTTAGCCTGTCTGTAGCCTCTTAGTGGAATGGCCCATTAGAGTTTAGTTAATGCAAGAATTGATATTGAACCACATCGAATCATACTCATGAATTTCATTAAAGAACAGCTCAGTTTCAAGTGAAACAAAAAAATTTTCTGTATTTGGGCATAGAAAACTCCACGCCAATATGCAGAGCAACCTCAAAGTTAACGTCTACTTTGGATTTTGGTTTGGTGATTAAAAAATAGGGGTAATGCTTTACTGTAGCTCTATATTTCTTAAAGGAAGGGAAAGGAATTCAAAAACACGCACTCAATTGAAATTGATCTTCAATAAGATAACTTTTTAATATGCATAGACGTGCTCGGAGAGGGCATTTCCTACATATCCATCATAATTTGAGTACCATACATGCAATTTGTAAGTGTGTTTGACAATTACAATTTCATATAAACATTTGAAAACTTTATGTGTAAAGCGGTTAAAGCGATTATCCGCTTTGGTGCTTACTGACCAGAACCGAAAATTTTAATAGCCCTCCACTTTTATGTGTGGGTTCAAGTGTTAAAAACGTTATGATAAATTTACATATTTTCGACTCGTGACAGAAGTAATATTTAAACCGACTGAGTAATACGAACAAACAAAAAAGATTTAAAAGCAAATAAATTAACGAGTGTAGCACTCACTATATTTTATATTAGGGAGGCTCAACTAAATCGATCTACTTCTGAAGCGAATGACGAGTGGCGACAACGTCAAGAAAAAATTTTAATTCTAGGTCTTACTGAATAAGTCCATTCATATTGCAATCATATGGCTGCCGTGTCTGATCCCACAGTACCTTATTCGATCAGACCAATTTTCGTGCACTTTTTCGACTATATGGGCTCATATCTCGACATTGGCATGACGATTGTTGGCTTTCAAATGCTCAAATGTCTGTGGTTTGTCGGCATAACACTTTTCTCTAACAGCGCCCCACAGAAAATAGTTCAACGGTGTTAAATCACGGCCAATTAACAGCACCATTTCGGCTAATTAAACGGCCACTAAACGTTTGACGCAATAAATCGATTGTGGCATGAGATGTATGACAAGTTGCATCATCCTGTTGAAACCAAACATCGTTCACATTCATACCATAAAGAGCGGGTACAAGAAAATCGGTTATAATGGCGTCTCCATTGACTGTAACGGTTACACCGTCCTTATTTTCAAAGAAATATGGGCCAATGATGCCTCCACTATAGAAGCCGCACCATACAGTTGCTCGTATTGGGTGTATTGTCTTCTGTGGGTTTTCTGAGCTCTAAATAAGGCAATTTTTCTTATCCACCAAAATGAGAATGGACTTCATTCGCAAAAATGTTTGTTTTTTTTTGGTAAAATCAACATCATCTTGCAGTTTCTCGTTGGTTCAATAAATCTCAACGTTGCCCAAGCGTAAATCGCTCAAGCTTAAGCTAACTTACTGGATTTTGTGACGGAATAGTCATATGTGGCATAAGTATTGCCAGATTTAAAATAACCGATCGTTCAAATTTCAACCGCTAGCTGTCCCACCCGATGTTTAGAAAAATAGGTTCGAGTGGTATCATTTCATCTATTCCAAGCAAACGCAAAATCAATGTATTTCTTTTTACTACACCTTGTTTGAAGCTATAAAACTATCAGCGATTGAAAATAGACGGCAGACATAAAATATTCAAAGTGGAATGGACAACTTTGAAGGCACACGACTAAAAAGAATGAAAATCGTTCGGTTCTATAGTAAAAAAAAACCGAACGAACAAAAGATCTGCCAACAATAAATACACGAACTGCTACATATGGACAGTTAGCAACGTAATCCGAGGTATCTAACGGTACACGCAAATAGTAAGCTAGGTGCGTAACGCAAAATGTTGACTGTGCCCAAAGAAGTAACATCGAACTGCTTCAGTTCGTGTGAAGAAGAGAAAATACGGAAACTTTGAGAAGAGCAGCGTCTAGAATGAGCAGAACATGTGTACGTACACATGACGCTGTTAAATTACGCTTTCAGAAATACTAGATGGACGCAAACTAGAACTGGACGGACGCGGACGTACGCAAATAAACGCGAATGGACGCGAACAGCATAGAAGACTACTTAAAATAAATGGGTATTCCAGAAAATCCTAAAATATAGACGAGTGTAGCAATACAATTGATCAAGCTGAACATCATTTGGAGCTAACAGGCAATAAGCCGATGTTTAACTACGATTTCAAAGGTGCTAGACGGATGCTAACTAGAACTAGACGGACGTGAACGGAAGCGAACTGTATATAAGACTTATTAAAATAAATGGCTATTCCAAGTTGGTAACAAAAATCCAGACATACAAAAGAGTGTAGAAAAACAATTGATCAAGCTGAACATCATTCCGAGTCGGAAGATAATAAGCCGATGTTAAACTTTGATTTCAAAGGTACTAGACGGACGCAAACTGGACAGAAACATTGCATAGAAGACTATTTAAAATAAAAGGGGATTCCCAGCTAATAAAAAAAATTCTGAAATACTGAAATTGTAGCAAAACAATTGATTAAGCTGGACATCATTCCGAACTGGAAGGCAATAAGATAGCGATGAGGATGGTATTCAATAAGTCAGCAATTGTCTCGAAGCTATGATGATGTTCTGAAATACTGAAAGTGTAGCAAAACAATTGATCAAGCTGGACATCATTCCGAACTGGAAGGCAATAAGATAGCGATAAAAGGATGGTATTCAATAAGTCAGCAATTGTCTCTAAGCTATGATGGGTTTTACATAAATTTTAAAATAAATTTACATTGTAGGGGTACGTACTACCCTAATATATGTACATACATCTTGTTTTGTTGTTAATAATTATAATTGCGTTCGTTATTGCTGTTGTTATTGCCGTTGATTATTATTAATGCCCCGTATTATTGTTATTATTGTTGAATCATTATGGGAATGCATTTTAACACCTTCAGATAAAACGACAACTCATCGAATAAATACGACATACAACACATACCATATACTCTACGGTACAACAACATGAGCAACAACAAAAACAACGTAATATTTTTCAATAAACAATTACAGTAAGGGAAGGGCAAGAGACAAAAAGAGGAAGAGAGCTTTAAAAATTAAAACACAAAAAAAAAGCAAAAACGATGTAGTATTTAATGTTGCTGAATGTAATTGTTGTTGCTGTTCTGTACATTTTTTCTTTCTTCGTTTATTATGACAAATTTAATATTTTTTTAATGTTTTTTTGCTCTTGGTATTGTTTTTGTTGTTGATTTTAAATATTTATGAAATAAAATACAAAAAAAAAAAAAGAAGCGTAGAGGGAAACAGATTATATTCTTTACTCATCAGGTTTATCTGTTTACAACAGCAATAACTCTCCCTGTCTATCTTAAAAAGTACTAAAAAAAGTACGTCATTAGCATTAATGGTGTACTTCATTGAGACAAAACGATGGCAAGGGGTGTTGAGAAGTGCAAACGAAGTACTATTTAACACCTTTTCTTATTACTACAGTTTTTAACTACCATTACTACTACTACTACTATTACTATCGCTGGTGGTACTATTTGTCTTGATTAGAAGACACATAATGATCATTAACTGGCATACTAACTAAACTGGCTTACCGTAGACTATGAGGAAGAGAATGTGAGGACAGCTGGAATAATTAAAAAAGACACAGAAAAAAAAGAAGACTTCTGAATTGCAGGGAAAATGGGCATTTATTTTCATACTCTACGCCATCGTAAGTAGTCAGGCATGTGGATATTTTAGCTGAAGAAGAAAAAAATCTGTTCAAGCACCATGATTTTGATACAATTAAAAGTTGTCATCAGAGTCTGGGTTCTAATTTTAAAGGCAATTCAATAATACTTGTTTAATCCACATTCTATGTGCCAAGTGCGAGTCAGTGAATTCGGATAACTTTCACTTGAAATTTTAAAATCTTTAATGCACACTCTGTTAAGCCTTGAGCAGCCGATCGTAGTTATGGTGAAGAGTATCTTACATCACACGATTTCTACGACAGAGTATAGGGTCAAGAGGAATTTTCCTTTACCCCTTAGAGGTATTAACGATTCCTTAGATTGAAATCTCCTCTTCAAATATTCCCATCAAACAAACCACTAGAGACCTCTAGGACGTGTTCTTATCAGATTATCGTACATTCTCATTGTTGTTCTGACAACTTGTAAAGTAGTCGTTTGGAGGAAGGCCCCTAGGACAATTGGTAACCACTACACAGTCGACTTTACGTATAGGCATTGACTCCCTCAAAATAATCTTCGAAATGATTTCCCTCCTTCTTTTCAGATTCCCGGAAATCCTCTTCGTTGTTCTGACAACTTGTAAAATAGTCGCTTGGAGGAAGGTTCCTAGGACAAGTGGTAACAACGGCACAGTCGACTTGACGTGTAGGTATTGACTCACTCAAAATAACCTCTGAGATGATTTTTCTCTTTAGTAATTAATTCTTTATACACAACTACTGTATGAAAACAATAGGAAAAGTTGGGAAAAACTAATACAGAACTTAATGTAAAAATTTTCTTAGTAAGAACTTTAAAAGAATGCATTCACAACAAGTTACAAAATTATAATCTGTCATAACTAATTATAAATGAAGCAATTTAACCAAGTAATCATTGATTTTAAAGAAGAATAATTAAGGAAATTGTACTAAAGTTTTTATTTACCAACATTAAGTTCTAAGCAAAGAGTTCGATCCAAAGAGCCATCATCTCGACCTAGTGACGAAGATGCAAAAACAGTCCCAGGACGGTGGACTACAAAATAATTCAGGATATTAATCCCAGGATGAAAAGAAGTTCTGTGTGTGTCAACTATAACCTAACTTATTCTCACAAAGGTTATCTGCAACGTTTAGGGCACATGATCTCACGAATGTTTAAAGGGAGACTAAATTCTGTGCTTAAATGTCCAAGACTTGCGAATATCGAATATGAACATCTTACGTGAGCGTCAGATTGCAATGGAGGTGGAGTTCTTCTATGACAGAATTGGAACGAAGAAGATCATGAACACAGTCAACGATGTACAGCGAATGGCAAATGAAATCCACAAGAGCATTATGTAGCACAGTCAGTGTTATGTGACATTTCCACAGATAACGAAAAAAGTCTCTGGGGTTAGATTTGCTAGTGCTATGGAGTGTCGGAACAAAATTCGTAAGCATTCGTCTTGCTTGAGAACAGTGAAAATTCCTTTATAGTTGCACTGATCGCATGCGTAGTGCTTCAAAAGACTTTTTCATCTTTCCACTCTTTTCTTTCTTGTTGCGTACATCATTTTTATCAATTCATTCTGTCAGAGAGTTTGAATACAATGTATTCTCTAATGAATTCACTCTTTTAGATACGATAGGATAGTAAATAGAAGACAATAAGTGGAGATAGAATAGCAACACCACCATCAACAGCACCATCACCATCACCAACATGTCAGTGCCTGTAAACAGTAAACAGTTAAAGAAAGAATCGAAGAAAAAAAGTAATTCGTGAGGCGTAAATTAATTCAATTCAATTGAAACGTTGATAAAATTCCACGAAATACTCTTTCTTTGTTGCAGTTGCTGTTCTTATTGTTGTTGATGTTGTTGTTGTTCTGGCTTTCACATTCACTTATACTAGGTAGCATTTATAATGAGTTGTTGTTGGCATTAATAGCCACTTTGGTTTGTTGTTGTTGTTGTATGTGAGTGGATAATGGAAAATGTAATGAATCCAGTGGCTACTATAGCTTGCATGCGACAGCATTGTGGTGGGGAATCATTTGGTATGACACGATGCGTTACGGTGGATTGGTGTCTCATTATACAATTGCGTTAAGCTGTGAAATTCGTTGTTGTTTGTCTTTTTGTTGTGTCCACAATACAACAAACAACAGCAAATAACAAGAACAAGTAAATTTTCTTTATTTTCCTGCATGACTTCTACGGACTTTTTTCGTTTTTTTTTTTTCATTTTCAAATACCATGTGGGACACCTTGAAGGGGCAGTAGGAGGTAGGAGTTGGAGGAGTGTGATTTCTTTTTTTTTTTTTTTTTTACTTACGCTGTCTGTAATTTATGATAATTTTTGTTGCTTTTGTTTGTTTTTGTTTTAGAATCCAAAAAAGCCTTGGCTTTTTACGAATGCGATTATGATGTTGATGATGACGACGTTGACATGAAGATGATGTTGTTATTTTAACGTGGCTACAGGTATGTACATACATATGAACACAAAGGTGGAATATATAATAGAATTAAGTTTATTTAAGAAGTTTTCACAGTCTAGGCAAACAATTAATTCCAGTAGTTGGCAGAAATATTAAGAATTTCGAGAAAAAAAATAAATAAGAAAAAGTTGGCACAACGCTTAGAAGCCCAAAGGCAAATAAACAAAATCATAAACAATTCAAAGAAGAAGAAAAAGAAGAATTTCGTTTTAAGCCATTGTCAAATAGAAAACAATATCTAGGAAACTTTATGAATTAAACATTTGGCGAATGACGAAGTATTAAACGTCGTTATAAAATCCCATTCCAAAGGCATATCATATGCATCAACCAATATTTTCAAAGGGGCGTATTTTTTAAATTTAACTTTCATGACTAACATAGCGCATTTCTTCAATTGATGACAAAATTATGTTTCTCATCTAATTACTGGCTCAATGAAAATTTTCTTCTTTTTTTCATATTTGTAGGCTTATTTACTGGGTATAAAGAATTTGATGGAAACTATCATAAGACATAAAGGTGCTGATTGATATCTTCTTTTGGATGCTTTCAACATGAGGGGGGGGGGGGGAGGAGGTACATATTCACCACAACAAATATTTAGCCAGGATTACGATTTAACTTCCCACACTTCTTCTGTTGTGTGTGCGTTAATTTTATTCAAACATGGCAACTGCTACTGTTTAAATTGACTCAAGACATCAGATGTCAAGTCATCAATAAGTAGAAAATCAACATACAAATGCATTTGATACCAGGAAAGGCAAATTGCGTTTATATATGGTGGGCCATATATTGGTTATTTCGAACCTGGCAATACTTAAGTCATTCTATTCTGTCACAACACTCACTATGTTATCTCCAGTGAACGTAATGAATCGATTTACGCTTGAGCAACACTGGGATTTATTGGGCCAACGAGAAACTGCACGATAATGTCGATTTTGCCGAAAAAAATTATCTTTTCGGATGAAGATCATTTCCATCTTGGTGGGTACGTTAATAAGCAAAATTTGCCGCATTTGGGGCTCAGAAAACCCACACGTGGTCTTACAGAAGCCAATGTACCCATTACGAGTGGCTCTTTGGTGCGGCTTATAGAGTGGAGGCATCATTGTCCCATATTTCTTTGAAAATGAGGATGGCGCAACCATTACGGTCAATGGAGACACCTATCGCACCATGATAACCAATTTTTTTGTACCCGCTCTTTATGGTATTGATGAAAACAATGTTTGGTTTCAACAGAATGCTGAAACTTGCCACACATCGCATGCCACAATCGATTTTTTGCGTCAAGTGTTTGGTGGCTGTTTAAATAGCCGCAATGGTGATGTCAATTGGCCGCCAAGAAGCTGCAAATTGACATCGTTGAATTATTTTCTGTGGGACGCTTTTAAAGAAAAATGTTATGCCCATAAACCTGAGACAATTGAGCATTTGAAGGCCAATATTCGTGATGCCATTGACGAGACAGGATCCCATACACATGAAAAAGTGCATGAAATTTGGTCCGACAGAATGGAGTACGGTGAGGCCAGTCGCGGTAGCCGTATGCATGAAATAATGTTCCATTTCTAACCGAAATAATTGTAGTTCACAACGGAAAAAGTATTTCCTATGTGTCCTATTGCCCTACGGTTACACGGTTCGTTGGATATATGGTAGTTGGAGAGCAACTGCTTTTTCGCCTCTGATTTCTCACAGCAGAATCTGCAGGTACTAGTGTCGAATAGGGATGTCTTTTTAGGTTACATATGACCTGATATTGTACAAAGCTGTATTTTAAACACCGAAGTTGCGGATAAACTGTCATTATCAAGCTTAGCATTGGGAACTATAATAGACAAGAAGTCGGTGAGATTTCGTTTTTGGCATACAAAGGGGATGTAGAAACAATGGATCATTATTTATGACACTGTTCTTATTTTCAGATGCAAATTCAAATATCAATAGGTACTCAATTTATTGATGAACTGGTAGATCTGAAAGGTTACAGGCTTGAGCATCTAATAGAGTTCAGAAATGTGATTGGCTGGCTACGGTGATATCTTTAGAGGTTGAAAATTACGTTTGGGTACTATGATGGCTAATTATCGCTTTTAACCTTTCTTTTTCCCTTTCTAATTTTGTTCACCACTTTTTCACCTTTCTTTTCTACATTTTTTTCTCAATTGGAGGGTCGTAATGAACCGCTAGGTGTCTGGTTGAAGGGATGGAATACAATGATTCAAGCTGCCACCACCGCCCACCCTCAAAATATAATTACATTTAGTTATTCTTAAATTCTTATGAACTAAATGAGAATTACTTTTGAATTTCATTTGGATGCTTTGTTATTTGTACGAAAGAACTGCAATATAACTAAGGACACAAACGATTGTAGCTGACAAGCCACCCACATATTCTTGGTGTGTGTGAAGATATTCGATTCGAAGAAAACCATCAATGTTAATATTAACAGAGCAATGTTATGTATTTAACAGATCATGGTACTTCCATTTTCTAAATATTAGAACTCTGTCGTATTCTCCAAACGCTTGCTGTTGCAGAGTTAGATAGATTCGTTAAAACTATGTTGCAATACTTTTGAAAATTGAAAATATTTTCCAGGACTCGAGGCTCAAATTTCCAAACCGTTTTTTGCAAAATTTAAAACCGTTTTTGTTGCATTTTTTATTTAAACTTTTAAATCACCCCCATGTATAAGACTTGTTTGCTTCTTGACCAAATGATTTACAAAACTTGACATTACACCATTCAATGAGCATTTGTGATATTTGTGACATTGATTTTGACTAAGAAAAAAAAAAATTCATTATTTCCCTCTCTGTCTCTCTTACTCTCGATTTTGTTAAGGTCGTTTCAATGATTTTTTTGTATCGTTTCGTTTTTTTTCTTCTTGATTTTCTAAAAATATTTCATTTGTTTATTTGCTTAGTAAGATAGTAATTAATAATAATGGTAATAAACAATTGTTGATGTAACTCCCAACTCTGTGAAATGATAATCATTTACAACGTTTTGTTTTTAACAACAAACTAAACCAATACACGTATTAATTGAAGGCACAGAAACTTTTTAAAATCCAAAGTAAAATGTCTGTCTGTTGTTCAAACGAACGTATGGTATGTTATGTACATACATATGTACATACGTACGTACTGTTCAATGTTGCATGAAATGATTGTGTAAAAATGTGCCATGGGAGCTTTAAAGAATGAATCAACCTGTCAAAAGGCTCGTTAACGCCAACAGCATTTTTACGGTTGCAACCTTAAAAATCGAAAATGATCGCCCCTCGACATATTTAAAGTTTTAAGACAGAAAAATAAGAAAAACAAAAACAACAACAAACACAAAAGAAATACAACAACTTGTAAAACATATAAACAGACATACAGACCAACAGACAGACGAACAGACATTCAACACAGAAATCGCAGTTAAAATAGAAAGAAATGCCAAAGGGCCACCACGTTAAATCGTTCTGCTGCAGTGTTGTTAAATGAAATGAACAATAAAAAAAAGGGGCAAAAAAAAAACAGAAAGAAAAACCAAACAAACATGTTAACAAATTTAAAAACGTATGAAATTTTCATTAAAAATATTATTTTATGCTCCTCGCTTAAGTTAAGTTAAGTAAATGGCTCTGATGGAGCTGTTCTTATTGCTTCTGACCTGGCGCCAACAAATCCAAATTTGTATCCGTATGTGTGTTTGTTTGTATATGTATGTACATATGTGTATGAATATTTCTTTTTTCCCTCTTGGATTCCACTGCAAATGTTATTTCGTTTGAAATAACTTTTCTGCTGGGCCAACAGAAGTACAAAAAATTTATGCCAACTCAACTCATTGAGTTCTTTTTCGATTGTTTTTTTTTTTTTGCTTTTACAACTACTGTCGGTCTACTGATGCTGTGTTTCTTCAACAGTTTGCTGCTGTGTCTTGCTGTTGTTGTACCGATCAACCGATCGGTGGCATGGTAAAGCTGGTTGTTTATCTTTTCGTTGGCTACGTCGTTTGTTGTGCCATGGTATGCGAGTGCCACACACGCCACATATGATAAGAAACCGTCGTTGGCTTTAAATGTTATAATACCTGAGCATTAGTCAATTTTTATAAATGTTGCACAGTGAAGCAATTCAATAAAAATATCCTCTTCCTCATTCTTAAACCCACAGCTCCTGCAAAAGTTATTCGCCGGAATGTCAAGTCGCGTAAGAATCGCTATTGAGCGATGGATGGCCAAGCGATTAAGGGACAGAAGTAAGACTGTCCTCTTCTAGCACTACGTCCTGCTATTAACGAGATTGAGCTTTCCTGTAAAATGCATGGATAATATCCAAATTAACAGAGGCAGTACCTATACCCTATAACATGTCGAAGATTGCGAACTCTGTTCCGGCTCGGGTCAGTTCATCAGCAATGCAATTACCAAACGATTTCCCTATGTTCCAGAACACGTATAAAAAAGTTACCTTTGAATGATACGAAATTTCTTTGAGAAATTCTCGGCATTCGTGGACAAGGACGGATATTGATACTGCGTTCGTTAGGGTCTTCATCGCAACCTGATTGTCCATGTAAATCAAGAAATTTTCACAGAAAATCCGCCGCTCAACAAGCACCGTCCGTCATTAGTGCAGCAGGGTCTATTGTTATAAGAGTAACCAGCTTATGGTGCTCTCCTAGTCTTTCTGAAACAGACACTTTAGTAATATTTTCTGTCGAATTTTTTGTTTGTTTTCGATTTTGCTTCATATCCTAACTAGCCGTTGATAAAAAAAATGTACCTGAAATTCTTCCAAAAGTTCCAAATGCTAGGAATATTTGAAATGAATATTTATGTTAGGTTAGGTTAGGTTAGCGGGTAGCTTGCCGTTCACAGGCATGTTTACTCGGTGGCCGTTAGTAGTGGCTTTGACCCACTGCGAGCTTCGGATAAAACCAGCCACATTCCTTTGTGGCACGTCTGCCATCATTCCCAGATCATCAAACGTTCTGTCACCCAAAAACCTATGATGTCTGTTCTGAAGTGCAGGGCACTAGCATAAAATTCCATTTCCTCCACATCACGGCAACATCCGCAGTAACCCTGGTGGGGCAGATCGTGTTTGTCAGCGCAGAGCCCCGTTATAATTCCTTTTAGAGTGCGGACCGTTCTCTTGTCGAACTCCAGTAGTTTTTTGGTTTTACTCTGAATATTTAATATTGATTCGTAAATGAAAAAAATTTTGAAAAATAAGCTAAATGGCTGTGATGGAACTTATCTTACTGCTGCTGTGGCTGTGGCTGCTTCTGACCTGGCGCCAACAATTCCAAACTTGAGTGCGTGTGTGTGAATATTTCTTTTTGCCTCATGGATTCCATTGCAAATTGTTGTTTACTTCTGTTGGGGCAGGAACTGAATAATACTTCATCACGATCGTATTTAATATCATTTTGGGTCAACAGTTTCAAATTATTTGGAAGCAATATTTCGACCACGTCATGAGTAGTTCTGATGTCTTTACTTTCAGAATGCCTTACTTTCATACACTTTCAGTTAGAATTTGGCTTTTTGTCAGCCGATTTCTGATGAACTGCCAATAAGATGACTTTTTAAATCACAATTTTCATTCTTTTTGCCCACTGTAGTTGAATTATTAAAAAGATTAAAACAAGAAAACTCAAGAAAACTTAAACAAATAAGCAATTCGACCAAAAAGGTTTAACGAAAACGCCAAATGATTGTGTAGAAACAAATCAGTACCACACCGAAATTCAGAAATTCAGAGGTGCAAATATGTACGAACCTGAACTATAATTTTCTACTTTAAATGTGATCATTCACACACAAAATTAATACGAACTGAATTGTTAAAACAAAATAAATAAAATGAGTGCATGGCATAGGTCGTACGATCATATACCCTATTTGGGCATTGACTCTACTAAAATGCTGCAAAAGAGAATAGTTATTAGATAGTGTGTTGGCTTATTAGACGTGAGGCCTGAGTTTAAACCCCCAGGTCAGACATCTCCAACAAAACGAAATACAAAAAAATATTTCTTTGTCGTCTACCTCTCAGCAGATTTCTGGGAAAAACTTTGAAAGTCAAATAAAAAATTGCCATGAAGAGTTTCTCAAAAATCTTGTCGTATGCATAAAAATTAACACACACAACATAAGTGGTGTGAGAAGCTAGGTTGTAGTTCTGACTAAAGGGTTGTAATGACCAATTATGTATGTATGTATGTAGTACATTACAATTACAATTGTTTTTATTAGAAATTATTTCACATTTAATTCAGTTGCAAAAACTATGATGAATTAAGAACGCACGCTGCCTCTTATAAATATTGAAACCAACCGAGAATATAACCAGACGCCGTTCAAACATGAACATCAGTTTAAAAGAGCTGCACAAAGAAAAAGGTTAAGTTTTGCTGCTTTTCTTTTCTTCGTTTTTCGTCCCCAACGATATCTGTGTTAATTTTTTTTCCAAAAAATTATAGTTTTTTTCGTTTATGAAATTGAAATCAAAAGGAAATGAAATATTTGTCTGGCATTGGCATGATCACACAAAGTTATCATTTTATTTGAAACAACAAAACTGGGGAATTTCTTTCAGTTTCAGATCTGTTCCTTCTTCTCTTTCCATTATAACTTTTCGGTTTTTTTTTTATTCCAAATTAAACTTTCAAACGTATATGAATGTATGTATGTATATTGGTAATCAATGCATTCATGTATGAAAATATCAAAAAAAATTAACGAAAAACAGAAATAAAATAAATTTTGTCAAGTATGAAGAAAATACAGTGAAGTTTAAAAGTAGAACATTTGACAAATTACAGTTGTAAACACTACCAAACTGGAAAATCATGGGGATCTTCTTGGACTACATTCCACTTCTTGGCTAACACTTATTGGGTAGAAGAAAGGTTGAGCCGGCTGAATCTTAATGCCATATTCTTCTCTCTCGAAAGAACATTTACTATGTCGTCTTTGTTATCTCAAGATATTTAATAATAGAGAGGCATTAGCGATAGCAAGACACCATCTCGCGAAAGTTCGTAAGAAGATGTGGCTCGAAGTAGTAAGAAGATACCATGTCGTAAATGTGTCTCTGCCTTGCACTCTAGCAAACTCGCGGCTGGCCCCACAATACCTCATTCGATCGGCTCAATTTTCGTGCACTTTTTCAGGAGTATCTCAGCAATAGCATCACGAATCGGTTTTCCGAGACGGTTTCTGAGCCCCAAATACGGCTATTTTGCTTATTAACGTACCCACCAAGAGGAAAATGAGCTTCATTCGAAGTAGAGTCATCCACGTAGAGTTTTTCGTTTCTAAAGTTTCTCAAGCGTAAACCGATTCAATACGTTCAGTGTAGATAATATACTGAATTTTGTAACAGAATAGAATGACTTAAGTATTGCCAGATTCGAAATAAAACCGAATGGTTCAAATTTAAACCCATAGATGGCCCACCCTATAGTATAATATATATTCTCACTACGTACATACATACGTTCACATCAGAGATCAGCAATGAATCGTATTTTCGCTACTCATAGGTACTTATGAAATTTTGAGTATGAGTGAGTCAAGAGTATTAAAATTCAACTACTCTGATTCATTCGTACTCGCTACAACATTGATTTATAAGTATAGGTTGCAATGAGTATGAGTACAACGTTGATATCAAACTCACAACATTCGATTCATTGTTTGATTCATACGCCTACTCATTCAGATTTATAAATTTAGAAAAATACTTATAATACTTACGAATGATTCGAGTCACTCGAATCATTCATCAAAATTTACAGTAGTACGAGTAGTTATTGTTGCATTTACAAAAGAAGAGAAAAGAAAAGACAAAGACAGCAAGCACACACACAACCTTCTAGCGAGTATTGTGGTGTTCGTACTCGAATCATACTTATTTTGTGCTTCGTATATATGTTGAAACATGGAGAGTCGAAATCAACAACATCGTGCGTATTGTTAAGTATGAGTACGATGAGTATTTCTAACTTTGAATATGAGTAGTATGAGTATGATATTTAAATAAGTATGAATGCGTATAAGTAGCTGAAATTATAATATGACTCGAATCTACTCATCGTTTTGAATACTCGTTGCTGATCTCTGGTTCACATCCCATTTTTCTACCCCATGGATTCTAAATTGAGTAATCGCTTGGCAAAATAATTTTTCTAAAACGCTTACAACTTAAATATCGCAATTTCGGTTTTATGCGACACTGTAGACACATCTCTACAGTCCTTTTATATTGGCTTTCACTGTAATACAAATAATATGAATGAGTTGTAGAATATTAATGAAAAAAAAAAAAATAAACAAAACAAGAAATTAAAAAAAAGAGAAAAATATGCCATATTGCGGTGGCTTGAAGATCCATATCTTAAAGTTCCGAAAATACAGACTGTTCCATTATGTGATTATGTGTGTGTGTGAGTAGGAGAACTTATTAAAACGTTTGGATTTAAACATGGTAAGGGATGCCACTGATTAAGTTTTGGAGATTTGTAGCTTAAACTTACAAAAGCGTGATGATCAATGATTTCTTTTTTCTCTCTCAGTTTTCTTTCATTTTATTTATGTTTGTTGGGCAGCAAAACCTTTAGAAAGAAAATAAAAGAAGAAGATCGACGTGTGCCTTGATTTTAAGGTAAAAATGCATGGGGCAGCAGTTGTACAAGCAACATGTACACGTTCTTCGTACATGCGTTAATATTTCACTAACTAACGGAGACAGGGGCGTTTTCGATGATTTAACAACGTCGCGCCAGACGTCTGTAATCCTCACAGGCTCACAGGCAGTCTAAATGAAAAAAAAATAATTTTTTTTTTAAAAATTATTGGAAAACATTTTTGTTTTTCGAAAACGCTTGTAGGTAAAGCGTTTTTAATTTTTAAATTTTTTTTTCTACAACCGTTTAGGATTTTATGCCATCAAAATAGAATGAAACATTCAACATAATATTCACACACTAACTTTAATAGAAAAAAAAAAATAGAAAAATTTAAGGTTAATAGTTTAAAGAGAAGAGATGAGGAAAAAAACAAAAAAACAACATCATTCGTGTAACCTTTAGAAACTGTGAGCGAGGCCTATTTACTACAACTAAATATCGAATCATTAATTCTATTCTTTTTTTTAGTTTTCTGACCCCAAATCGCCTAAAAACGGTGTAGATTTGTTACCTTCAAAAAAAAAAAAAACAAAAACAAAATCGAGCACCAACACCAACAATATTAAATAAATTATATTAGATGGATGAAAAGTACAACAACATTTTTACATTTTAGTCACATCTTTAGAGACTAATTAAAATAAATGCCTTCAAAGCTTGGTCGTCTTGTTTTTTTTTTTTTTTTGTAATAAAAATATCGTCTTGTCTTTGCCTTTAGGGACTATAAATGAAGCCCGGAGATTGGTTTTAAAAATTAAATTCATGAAGAATAAAAGAAAAAATACTTACACACACTTTAAATGTTTATAAATGCGAGAAAAATGTCAATAAATACAACAGTTTCATGACAAACAGTCTCCGTCACATGTGAAGAAAAAACTTTAAGAAAAAAAAATCGCTGAAAAACGGACCCACCAAATTCTGTCAATAATTTTTGGCTTGTCAAGAAAGAGTCAAGTTATTTTTTTCGCATTTCAAAAGTCAAGCCTTATGAGGTGACCAGGTATTCACATTTACGGTAGCTCTTTAACAACTTACACATACATACATACACAATTGGTCATTGCAACCCTTCAGTTAGGATTACAACCTAGCTTCTCACACCACCACTTATGTTGTGCATGTTAATTTTATAAATGAGTGGCGGGATCTGCATTCACATTAGGTCCGCGTACTGGCTTTGAGTAGCACAAGCATCATATGTAAAGTTACCTTAATTATTGGTCATTAGTATGGTGAAAGAAGTCTTAGTAGACGAGAGCCCTTTGGTTCAACACCCGAGCCCCAGACATCTCGAACAAAGGGAAATCCAAAAAAAAAGAAATATTTCCTTCGGCGACTTCCTCTCAGCAGTTTTCTGAAAAAAATTCTCACAATAAAATTGTCACGAAAAGTTTCTCGAATCTGTCGTTCGGAGTCTGTAAGCACACACAACATGAATGCTGTAATGTAAGGGCTGTAATGGAAAATGCCATTGTACAGCAAGTATGAGTATTACCTGCATTCAAAGGGTGTTAAATTTTCAGGAGGAGAAAGATAGGACGTTATTGGAGGTATCCTCTTCCACTTCCATTGCTGGGCTACTGTTCTTGCCGTTGTTTATCCCGGTATGTGGTTTTCTCTTGTTTGTGCTGTCTTGTCCTCTTGGCGTCGTCGGCCAACCCGTGAGCGGTGCTTTTATCACTGTTGTGTTGTCTAGTGTTTCTAGTTGTGTGTGTGCTGTTGGCTACAAGTTTAAAGTCATTTGAGTCTTGAAAGGTAGCAGTATTTATACTACTAACTCTGATAGGCGCGTTAATTCTGGTACCACAGGTATCGAAAGCCCTGGAGCCTTTATCTCTGCCCGGCTACGAAGAGGCCCCATAGGAAGTTATGTGGTGGTTGTAGCTTAAACACAAATTGCGAGGAGAATGTAAGCTCGGTATGGTATTCCACACTTAACCGGGTTCTGTTACATTCCTTAGAATGGCAGGAGTCTAGAGAGACTCCGCTCCCTAATCAAGGAGGAAGTACATGACCAAATTCATGCTTTTGAATTGAAACTCACTTGTGATATTTCATATGTGGGAACACTGTTCGACGTCCGTGCTATAAAGTAATGTGCATTAACCGGGTTCTTTGACCCTTAGAATGGCAGGAGTTTAAATAGATTGCGATCCCTAATCAAGAAGGAAGTTCGTGATCAAATACATGCTTTTGAATTGAATCTCGCTTGTGATATTTCATATGTGGGAAGACGTCTGTGCTATTTCTGTCAATTTTTCGAAAACGTGAATTTTAACGAAACAATATCTGGCGTGATAATTTCTGTCCATAGATTTTGGGTTTCAAAATATCTTTGGTGTCATTATAGCACCTGCAGGAGTCGTTGTAGCCTAACCTCCAGACTTACGTGTTCTATCTATAAATTGTTTGATTTTCTCATTTGCTACATACATACATACATAACTGGTCATTACTACCCTTCAGTCAGGATTACAACCTAGCTTCTCACACCACTTATGTTGTGTGTGTGTTAATTTTATACATGAGTGGCGGCACCTACAGTTTATAGTCGATTTCGAACGATAGATTCTTGAGGAACTCTTTCATGGCAATTTTATTAAATCTCAGAGTTTTTGCCAAAAATCTGTTGAAAGTAAGTCGCCGAAGAAATATTTGTTCGTATTTCGTTTTGTTGGAGATGTCTGACTTGGTGTTGGAACTGTGGCCTCCCGTTTAATAAGCCAACAATACAATACCTACGATAGCTGGAATAAGTTTGCAATGAAAATTAAATTTTTTCTTTGAAAAACATTAAACATCTGGCCACCTTGCGTGAATTTTTTATATTTGCACTTTATCACACAAGCAAACACCAATTCATTGATTTGATTCCATACATCCATACATCCATATGCAGACAAGACAATGAAAGAAATTGTCAATGTTTTGTTCTTTTGTGTTTACTGTTTGGCATTTTGTTTGTGGAATAATTAAAAATGCACATGATTAATTAGTTGTTATAATTACATTTAGAAAAATCCCATTAATATTTATAGAATTCATAATAAATAATGAGACGCCGTTTTGTTTTCATCCTCATACTCATCAACGTCATTGTCATCATTGAATTGAATTTTCAGCGTTTCTTTTCCATACGCCACTCGGTTTGCTGGTTTTTGGAAATGCCACCACAAGCATCATTTGCAGCATTGATGGATTCTTAAAGTTTTTGTCAATTTTACGATTTTGTTCATGCGTCGCTGTAGAAGACAAAATTTTCAAGCTCATTGGTAACCACCAGTCTAGCCAGGCAGCCAGCCGTTCGGCCGGCAAGTTTAGTTGTGAATAGTTTTGTTGTGTTGAAGTGAATTTTATCATTCAATTCAAAATCAAAAATAAATTTTTTGTTGTTGTCGAAAATCTCTCCTCTACATTAAGCATGACTCAGTATCAGTATCACAGCTAAAGCCAGTGCCAGCGACGAAGCAAAAGTTAAAAGTTTTTGGCCATATTCAGAGCGTGTGTGTGGCATATTTGAAATGCCAACATTGTGTACGAGTATGTTTGACAAATTCTTTAAATTTGCAATGAATTTGTTAAAATTCAGTCAGTCATGCTTGTTTTTTTTGTTGTTGCTGCTGTGGATTTTTGTTCACAAGCGAACAAACAAACAACTCGAACTGAAACGTGTGAGTGACATTATTTGTACGTCGTCCCAAAAAAAATCTGACGTGGCTGAGATTTGATTTCACTTTGTAAAAACTTTAATAATTTATTGCCATATTCTGTTCGATATTGATTTGGTTTGGTTTGGTCAGTGATTTATTTAATTACACATAATTATAGTAAAATATGCAACAAAGTATGTATGTATGTACAGTACATATGTTGGAATGTGTGTGGCAATATGAATATTGATATTATTTTTCTTCATTTTCATTTTATTTTATAATATTTAATAAGGTTTTTTTGGTTCGGTTTGCAACCAATATGGTTAAAAGAATATTTTTCAATGGAAATTTAAACAAGTTTTTGATTTTCTTAACGTATGAAGAGAATTTAACATCAGTTTCGCTTAAATGGTAGGCAGAAGTTGTCTTAAGTAGCACAATACTACGATTTGTTTTATATCCAAGTGTGTTGGTTCGAACCCCAGATATCTCGACTAAAAACGAAGTTTGAAACAAAATATTTCTCTCGTAGACTTCCTCTCAGCACTCTTCTGTTAAAAACTCTGAGAGTAAATAAAATTACCATGACATTCATGGAACAAATTAACACGCACAACATATGTATGTGGTGTGAGAAGCTAGGTTGTAACCCTGACTAAAGTGCTGTAATGATCAATTAAGTGTGTAAGTAAGATTGTTATAGTTTTCAGAAAAACACCTTCAGCTATTCGAATGTAGGCTACATTGTCTCATTGATGGTTAGTCTATGAATCTACTCAAGTGCAATAAAAAGCTAACCGTTTCCTCTCCAATGTTTGATAACAAATTGCATTCACAAAGTATAAGTTCTGTTGTCTCCTGTTCCTCTCTGTACAGATGATATTCGACAATATTTGGGCAATTCACACGACTTTGTATCGTGTATGTTGTATTGAGCACACTTGGTTGTTTGTGAACGCTCAATGCTATACTGTATTGTGTATTTCGTATTCGGAATGTATTTTTTTTTTCATTTATACAATTTGATAGCACGAAACCAATACAACTTTTAAAAACATGTGAAAAAAATGTGTATAAGTGTATCGGATTTTTACATGAAAATTATCAACAACAAGCATACACTGTTGTATAATTGTCCAACAATACACTCAATACAACGATACAACGGCTTGTGTGAATTGACCAATTGAGATGCCCTTTGGGCCTAGTTGGCAGTGTGCTAATAAACTACAAGTACCGAAACTGTGAGTTCGATTCCCACCAGAGACTCTGGGTGTCTGACATTATATGTGATTGTCTGACAATAGAAAAAAGGATGTGAGAATTATTAAAAAAAAATCAATTTTGGAAAAAAAAGAATAAAAGTAAGGAATCCCATTAAAAAAATTGTCGCGCGCTATGCTTTCGTCAGGCGTTGTGTATAATCTCTACACTGCATACGTCGACACAACACCCGCCGGTTACTGTGGCATAGAGGGAAACGAAAAGGCGGACGAACTAGCACCAAAGGCATCGGAGATGCCTAAAGAAGACACGATAGTGAGGATATACATATGTATGTGCCTCTACAGGAATACTTTTCCTCCACCAAGATTACTGCAGAAGCTGCCGTGATGTAGAGGAAACGGAATTGGTGCATCACCTTTTATGCGAGTGCCCTGCATTTCAGAATAGATGTCATCGGTTTTTCGGCGACAGAACGCTTGAAAGTCTGGGCATGGTGACAAACGTGCCACTAAGGGAACTGGTCGGTTTTATTCGGTTCAAACCCATCACTAAAGGATCATGGCAAGGGGCTTATCTCACATTAATTAACACAATGGACCATGTGGCCACCGATTGAACTTGCCTGTGAACAGCAAGCTACCCGGTAACCTAACCTAACCTAACCCTCTTTTTGCATGAAACAAGCTATTGAGATTGAAAAGCTGATATTTCGGCCAGTAGAGGCCTGTTGGAAGCCAATAGCTCTCGCCATAATTGGCACTACCATGTGGCGCCATTTCCTATCTCGTTCGTTTTGCTTAATATGATCGTCGAAGAAATATTTTTTCTTATTTCGTTTGAGTTTGAGCCGAGACCTAACGTCTAATAAGCCAACATCCTACCTACTATACTGCAGCGTCTTCTAGTAGTCAGTAACGTGTTTATAAAATGATGAAATTTTAAAATTAGCTTTAAGGGCCAAAATCTTTGAATTGTCTTTCAGAAGATATTCCGAAATTAAATCGCTTAGGGCTACTAATCAAATGTCTGTCATTATTAGGTTATTAAAGTACCCCTTGAAAAATATTTTTTTATTTAATTGGAATACTAAACAAATTAAACAATTATTGTGTACTCATGTGGCAAGAAGAGCAAACAAAAGTATGTGATTTAAAAATAATCACTAACAAATGAAAACATACTCAAAACTCAACAAACTCAAGAATACATGAAACATATCCTTAATAATCTAATCGAATGACAACCAAATACCACTTGAGATAAAAATTTTGAATTGTTTTTCTCACAAAAAAAGGAAAAAATATACAAAATCCTTAAGAGACAGTAGGAGTATGTAATTTACAATAATGGCTACAATAATAGCATCCTTTTTTTTTGTATTGTTTAACCATTTACATGCATATGCTACTTAAATGGGACTTAATGTACCCATCTAAACGAAAGCAACCAGATCCTTACAGAAAACAAATTCAATTTGAATTAAAATCAGAGCAGTTTTCTGCCTTTTTTATTCTATTCATACTTCTTGTCTTTTGGTTTGTTTATCTAGAGAAAGAGATTATTTTAATGGCTTGGTTGTATCCTGTTGTACTTTAACACAATAAAAGGATTTCTTTATCCTGCTTTAGCATATGCTATGTGTGTACTTACATGCGATTCTCTGTTGTGGGTTTACAATTGTTTGAGTGGCATATGTCATCTGATCGTCGTTGTTTGTTGTTTTTCTTCTTATTTCTTTTCATTTCATTCTTTATTTTCGTTCAGGAGTTTGTTGTCTGTCGTTTGGTGTTGGTGTTTAGTGGAAAGTGGATTTTGTTTCATTTCTCAATTGCATAGAAATCAGGATATTGGCTTACCGCAATTGTCGCTTGTTGAGCATATCTCTGGCGTGATGTGATTATACTTTTACAAATCGGTGATGAGGCAAGTTCTTAAGCAAGGCTAATCTACGGCGAATGAAAAGAAATGAGTAATAAATATCGAAAGAAAGAATTTCAATTCCCAAGCAATATAAAAAAAAAGAAAACTAATGGCGGCCTGAAGTTATTACGACTATCGGGATGACGGTCACTTTTGCAATACACCGAATGTGATCGGATAGGGAACTCTGAGATGGAGGCTATTATAAGGCATGTCTACTTCAGACATAGGATCAGCAGATGGAGTAGAGATATCCTAGATTTCTGTATGTTACTGTATTTCTCTGCAAGTGCGTAAATGGATAGATGGTTGATTTATCGTGGAACTAATAGATCTGAAAGACTACAGACTTTAGGATCTAATAGAGTTCATAAATGGAATTGACTGGCTAGACTGGACAACATAAGTAGTGTGAAAATCCACCTGACTGAAGGGTCAAGCATTCTTTTGATAAATTTAATTTGTTTTGTAATATGAAGTTTGTTTCCTAAGTCTTTTGTTTTTAACAGTAAGTCGATTCCTTATGAATCGGCATATTATTTAAAATTGTTTTTTTGTTAAAATTAACGGGCTTCTATAGCCCCCAAAGAGAAAATAACCTACATCTTCAGTGGGACTTCTCGAAAAAAAAACACGAACTAAATCAAAAAAAAGGTTTTTGACAGAGGGCTACGGTTCTGCATAATTTGCCGTTACAGCCCCTCAGTCAGGATTACAACCTAGCCACCTCACATTACTCATGCAATGTGTATTATTTTTATACACGAGTAGCGGAACCTACAGTTTTAAGGTGAGTCCGAAAGACAGATTTTTGGGAAACTTTTCATGGCAATTTAATTTTAATCTCAGAGTTTTTGTCGCCGAAGAAATATTTTTTCCGTATTTCGTTTTGTTTGAGATGTCTGACCTGGAATTTGAACCAAGACCTCACGTCTAATAAGCCAACACACTACCTACTAGACTTCGACGACTTCTACGCCTTTCGCCAACGGCAAATAAACCTGCTTATCATTCTTGTCGACTAAAAACACTACATTTCCTATTTTCAATATTCAATGTTTCATTTACGATAAAATCAAAAGACTTAAGAAACAAACTTTTTTTTTTATCACACTGCACGTGCTTAAAAACTTATCTCAAACTGAAATAAAACTTAAGAAAATTTATAAATTCTAACTTAATTATTACATTCTATATATCCATTGATTTGTGGAAATTAAAGTTCTTCAAAAAACAAAAAAAAAAAAAAAATTCAACAAGATTAATGTAAAGAGCCTTTAATATAATTAAGCTTAGCAACCAACAAGTTTTGTAGATTAATTTAAACGATAATCCTTCAAAACTGTTCCCTTTTACAAAAAAAAAAAAAAAACTAAGCATACCTTTGAATCTTTTGCTTAGAAGACCTCTTTCTGTTCAAAATTAAACATGTAAATTAACACCATTTACATAAATTTACTTTCCCTGTGATTAATAATCGAATTGGTTTTATGGCATAATAAGGATGCACATCACCAATGATTTATCAAATTTCAAATTTAATTACCAACCAATTTAAATCATTGGATTGAACATTGAATTTCCCCGATTTAAAATTCGAGGAAACTCTCAGAAACAAAAAAATATGAATTCATTGTGTTATTGCCACACCTTTTATGAACGTCTAGTCATACCTGTGCCTATAACAAGCACATCATAGAATAACGTGCAGGCAACAACAGGCACTTGAACTATATTAAATGCATGCATCACACACAAAAAAAAAAAAAAATCATATGTGAATGTGTGTATAACCATTCAACGCAAAACTATTAATCATCCTGCACGTATTGTATTGTGGTATAAATATGCATTATGTGTTGCATGGTGTTGCATTGTATTGTATTTGAGGCGTTTACCACTCCACTCAATACCAATGGTAGTCAGCCATCCTCGTCATCATCATCAACAACAACGGGCATTAGCCACAGTAACAGCAACAATTGTCAAGAAGAGGTTTTCACAGCAAAGAAAAAGAAACAAAATCAACCATAAAATATAAGGGGCCTGACACAGCTTATTAAGCTGGTGATAGTTCCTGGTAAAACGGGCATTTAATTATGCTCATTTAGTGGCGATTAATGTTTTTATTATGTGCCACATAATTATGAGAACCTAAAACAGGTACACGGTATCGTTCGCTATACAGCTTAGGCGTAATAAGCCAGATTTAATAGTTTTTGTTTAAAACTTTGCATTCAACTAACTTATGACACATGAAATATGAATTTGGTTTACAAATAATTTTTATGGCCTTTTAAGGATTTTCTAGAAATCTAGAACTGGGCATTCCAAAAAAGGCGTGCTAGTGTTAATCCGGGTTGCACTCTGTATATGGTTGTGTTATGTGAGAAAATAATAAAAGGATTGAAGTAGCTTTACTCACACTCATTCCTTTAAGGGTCATAGAGGGGTTTCAAAGTAACTTCCATATCTTCTTATCATTTTCTTTGGTTTGTTTTCGTTCAATGAATCATTTTTTTTTTCAGCTAAAAACATGATTGATCTAGGTGCAGTAGGTTTAAGAATGATAAGCAGGTTCATTCGCCGTTAGCGAAACCCAAAGCCGTAGAAAGTCGCCGTAGTCTAGTAGGTAGTGTGCTGGCTTATTAGACGTGAGGTAATGATGCAAATCACGGGTCAGACATCTCCAACAAAACGAAATATGAAAAATTTATTTCTTCGGCAGCAGATTTCTGGCAAAAACTCTGCGAGTAATGTTGTCTAGAGTTTCTAGTTGTGTGTGAGCTGTTTGCTACAAGTTTAAAGTCATTTGGGACTTTAAAGGAAGTAGTATTTATACTACTAACTCTGATAGGACAGTTATTTCTGGAACCACAGATGTCGTAAGTCTCGGAGCCCTTATCTCTCTCCGGCTACGACGAGGCCCTATAGGAAGCTTTGTAGTGGTTATAGCTTAAAAACAAATCGCTAGCAGAACGTAAGTACGGTATGGTATTCTCCACTTAACCAGCTTCTGTTACGTTCCTTCGAATCACAAGAATCTAGATTGACTCCGATCCCTAATCAAGGAGTAAGTTCATGACCAAGTTCATGATTTTTAATTAAAACTCACTGTGATGACCAATTATATAGAAGTATTTTAGAAGTCGCCGTAGTCTAGTAGGTAGTGTGTTGGCTTATTAGACGTAAAGCCCGGGTTCGTATCCCAGGTCAGGCATCAAAACGAAATATGAAAAAATAAAAATATTCGGCGATTTCCTCTCAGCAGATTTCTGGCAAAAACTCTGAGTAAATAAAATTTGCCATGAAAAAGTTTCTCAAAAATCTGTCGTTCGGAGTCGACGTTAAATTGTAGGTCCCGTCACTCACGTATAAAATTAACGCACACAACATGAGTGATGTGAGAAGCTAGGACGTTGTACAATGAGTCAATTCGACCTCCGGGTACAGAACTTGTCACAGTTGACATGTACACGTCCTCTAACCTAACCTAACCTATGTAGAATCAAAGCCCTATGTGTTAGAATGTTTGGATGTGATGTTATTTCCTTTCTGGGGGGCCAGGAAACTTCTTAGATGGTTTTATTTTAGGGGATTGCCGCCTGTTAATTAAAAAAAATTTCAAATATTTTGAACATCAGTTCATTAGGAGGCAATTACCTGTTAAAAACAAAAGACTTAGGAAATGAACTTCATATTACAAACAACTTAAATTATGAACAGAATGTCGTCCTCATCTACACAAAAGAATCTAGTAAATTTGTCAAAAATTCTCTAGTGAGTAGTGTAGCAGTGTGTCAGCATAAGGCATGTGGACTTGATATCTTCGGTGCATAAGGATTTAGACACACTCTTCTAATACTAATGGAAAAAGATTAACGCCATTGGGAAGATATGCATACATACATACATAATTAGTCAATGCAATCCTTTCAGTCAAGATTACAACCTAGCTTCTCAACGTCACTTATGGTGTGTGTGTTACTTTTATACATGAGTGGAGGTATCTACAGTTTTAAAGTCTACTCGGAATGACAGATTTTTTTGAGAAATTTTTCACGGCATTTTTTTTTATTTACTCTCAGAGTTTTTGCCGGAAATTTGCTGAGAGAAAGTCGCGGAAGAAACATTTTTTATATTTCGTTTGTCGTTCAATCATTGACACAGTAAGTGATATTTTTCAATTAGCGAATCAAGGCCGCCTTGCAAGCTATTGGGAGAAACCGAAATCACGAAATATCAACTCAATGTCTGTATGGAATAGTTTAAAAGGCCTTAAATATTTGCATTTTAGCCAATAAATATTATTTGAGGCAAAAACTTCATGCAAATTTTGATTTAGCTCCTGATTATTAAGAGCATCGGCAGCTGCATTTTAAATGTATACGGCCTTTCCCTCTCGTGATTGATCTTAATGCACAACAAAGCATAAATAATAGAAAAGAGATTTAAATACGATCGATTTAAAATTATTTATCGATATGCTTTCGATAGCATTTATCTTAAAAGCATACTCGGTGGCAATACTGACAAGAGGATATTCAAACAATAAAATGCTAAAAGAGATCACAAATTGAAAATGAATGAAATAATGAAACGAAAAAAAAAAAAAAAAATAAATAAAAAGGAGAGCATAAAAGAGAATCTAAATAAAATTGGCAACAACAATTGAAACTGAAAAACATTAAAATATCGAAGAACATGAAAGAAAAATCTGTTAAACAGAATGCAAAACACGACGCGGTATCGATTACAAAATCGACTTCTGTTCTGTTTAAAGTGGACCGAAAAACGAACACAATACATACACTGCAATCCTGTTTTAAATGTTGGCATCAATTGCTGTCTTGGCTAGTGCTTTTATTCCCCGTTTTGTTTCTTTTTTATTATTGTTGTTATTTATTTATTTTGTTTGTAATCGATATGCAGTGTTAACTTTGAGGAGATTGTGAAAGATATAATCGATGAATGGTATCGAAAATATATTGTATTTCGTATAAAGTAGACACATATTTATAAAGGAGACTGTACGTATGATGATAATAGAAGGGATTTGGAAAATGATAATGAAAAATCAAAAAAAAAAAAAAAAAAAGAGAGAGACGGGCAGTGAATGGTTGACTTAAAGATGCCGTTGAACTGATAGTCTTAAAAAATTGAAAATGAACAATCAATATAACAACTACAAGATAACAACAGTTTTTTTTATTTTATTTGTTTGTGTTCTTGCTACAGTCAGTTGGCCAAGTTAAGTTCGAAATTCAGTTTCTTCTGTTTTCTTCTTTTCGGGCGCCAATTTGAATCTTAAAGATCAACAACATCGGCAGCAGCATCAGGCATCAGCATCGACGTCAGTAACAGCAACACAGCAGCAGTCGCAGCAGCCTCCAAACAATTAGTGAATAAAGTTTCAATAATACGAAGGAAGCATTTACGATTAAAAACAAAAAGAAAAAAAATCAAAAATAAAATTATTGGTTGTATTGGAAAACAGAAGCTAGAAAAAGTAGATATACAAGCATATAAAATGATACGAGTTAATTGCATTGGCCCAACCAAACAGCGTTATGCTATACAATAATGGTCGACTTCAATGTGTGCCCTAAATGCATTGACTAATGTAATTACAATCACATTATAATTCAGAAATTATCAGCCTGGTACTTTCTATATTTCATTTGTTCAGTCTGTTTTTGGAAGGACTTACCTTGGGGCCAAAGCTTAAGCCTCTGAACTGGTGATGTTGTGTTGTGCAGATGTTCGAAGTGTATACTCTAAGGAAAGATGTGATATTTACAGATGTTTAGATTCTTACTGACAATTACTAATTTAATCTAAGTAAGTAAAGTTTCGCTTGGTAATCTAAAAAGATGAATTTTTGTAGTCGCCGCAGTCAAGTAGGTAGTGTGTTGGTTTATTAGACGTGAGTCCACGGTTCTTACCCCAGGTCAGACATCTCCAACATAACGAAAAATGGAAAAAATATTTCTTCAGCCACTTCCTCTCAGAAAATTTCTGCAAAAAACTCAGAGTAAACAAAAACTGCCATGAAAAGTTTCTCAAAAAATATGTCATTCGGCGTCGACTTTAAACTGTAGGTCCCATCACTCATGTATAAAGTTAACACACACAACATAAGTGATGCGAGAAGCTGGGTTGCAATCCTGAATGAAGAGATGTAATGGCCAATTATGTATGTATGTAAGAGAGAAGTTGAAATGTAAACACTGTTGCTTGAGGGCTTCTTGGGTCGTAAGTCTCAATTGAATTAATATTCTGAAGTATTTTATTCGCAATTTTCCCGTATTTTATGTTTAAACCACAGGCGTCATGTACATTCCTCTCTGTATTCATTCGAGAACCGCATAGTAGTGCGCAGTAGTCTGTACATTTAATTTTGGAGCTTATTTTCCGACATCAGAATGCCCAGATATAGGCAGCAAATATCATTCCAAACGTCTGCATTTCAAGCAGATAACTAGAAGACGATTTTTTTTTTTCCAAGAACATCTTGGGGAAGCTTAGTTTAGGTTAGGTTGAAGTGGTAGCTTTGGTTATCAAATCTCATTTGAGCACGCATTGCGGCCCGTTGTGACCCCCAGTTATAGCGCTGTTCCTGTACAGACCAAATTCCAGCAAACTAGGGAAAAAGATGGTCAGCGCAAGGGCTGCACATATCTTGGGGAAATTATTACTTGAATTGTAGAATAAAAACTTGGTTCTTGTCTTTGCTATAAATTTAACTAAACTGTGCTTATATACGCAGCTGTATCATTAAAATTGGTCATCGTAATTGAGCTGTCACACAGTGTTACACATGTTTAGGTGGAAAAAGGGTACTTACTACATGGATGATCTGGAGGAACTGTCAAGGATTGACATTGGCAGCCTGAATCGCTTCATCAGGAGGTACGAGTGGTTTCGAGACTAGGGGATAGCGGATAACTGTGGTAGCACAATGGGCTCAATGCGGCCAAAGTGAGTCTATCCAAAATTTTTCTTGGATGGGCAGCCACCTCTACCTACCTACCTACCTTAAGTGGAAAATTTTTTTCTAGCCAGGGATATTAACCTGTTTGTACTGTACATTGAAGCATTGATGATAATTGATTAAACACACCTCATGTAGGGTGTAGCAAATGTTGCACCATGAATGAAACAAGTGATAAATGCTGATTAGGGGGGTTTTTAAAAACGATATTTATTGGATTCTTGATAAAATTCAATCAATAACAACAAAAACAACTTTGACTAACACCATCGCTCTTTAAAACGAATAAGAAAACCAACAATTAAATGGGAAACAAAAAAAGTAGCACAAATAGATGTGGATGCCAGCCAATGCTGTCAATGCTGTCAATAATGATGGTGATGACGCTAACGCTGGTGCTGGTGCTGGTGCTGGTGCTGTGATCAATAAAACGAGAGTATAAAATCGTGAGAAACATTTCAAAGCCCGGTCTGTCTACAAACAAGATGCATAGATAAGCTGTAATTAAAAAATTTCAAAATCCTAAATCGAAAATCTTAAATCACACACACATAACAAACCCAAATGCTGGTTGCTTCTGCTTGCATTCGACATTGATGAAGTAGTACGCGTAAGCTACGACAGAGGAAAAAACAAAGAAACATTTTCGAAACGGCAGCCAAAAAGAATTTCCATAATTTTGTTAAACAATCATCATTGATCAGAAGGCAAAGGGATACAGACGGAGAAAGGGAGAGAGGAGAAATGAAAATTATAGGTTTGGTAACCCACCAACGAATCATTGTATCGTCGTCATCAGAGACGGCAACAGTCACTAATTGTGGAAATCACTTAATCATAACGAATCATCACTTGGAAGAGAGACGTGTTCAAAAACACTTGTGGTCCACACACAGCTTCAATTTTAAGCCACCTCAGGGATTGTCTAATCTCTGTTAGTAATACCGGAGGGCTGTCGTATGTGATATTTTATGTTGTTGGCTGGTGGCAGAAAGAGATTTTATTTGCTATTGGTGTGTGAGTGTATTGGAATATTGAAGAAAGGTTAACAAAAGCAACAATGGAAACTATTTTTTGATTAACTTGAAATTTATTACAGTTTTTAAGACACAATACCTTCCAAACTCTCTCATTTATAACTGTAAAACAGTCTTATTTTATGAATTGAATCGTTTTGGCAGCTTAAAAGTAAAATTAAATCTCTTTCAGAATAACCACCTGAAGTAAGCCGCATATCATATGCACAATTTCAATTGAATTTTATGTTCAATAGTTTGTAGAAATATTGAATAACGGCGTGCTTATTGACAGCTGCTAATATGGTGATCATCAATCTTTTTTTTTATAGTTTTTGTTTCCTTTAGAATTATAGTTTCTTTATCTAGAGTGATACAATATGACAGTTTCCATTGCCTGTAGTTCTCAAAGTACATGCAAAATTTGTTCAGGAAAATAAAGACGATTCCTTCATTTTTCTTGAATAATATTGACTTACTCAACGATACGAATTTCCCCCCCCCCCCCCTTTTAAAGTAAATGCAGCAGCGATAATATGTCTACTATTTCCCTATCATACTGAACAGTTGTTTAGCACAGTTATAAACCATACATACATAATTACTCATTACAACTCTTCAGTCAGGATTACAACCTAGCTACTCACACCACTTATGTTGTATGTGTTAATTTTATACATGAGTGACGGAACCTACAGTTTAAAGTCAAATTCGAACGACAGATTTTTAAAAAACTTTCCGTGGCAATTTTATTTACTCTTCGACTTTTTGCCACAAATCTACTGAGGGGAACTCGCCGTTGAAGTAGTTTTTCGTATTTCGTTTTAATGTCTGACCTGGGGTTTGAATTGTGGCCTCACGTCTTATAAGCCAACGCACTGCCTACTAGACTACGGCGATTTCAACATAGAAACCATATTTAAGTCAAATTTTCTCTAATTTTTGAGACAAAGCTCTCGGAGTATGTCTCATAACAATTGCATTCACTATTGCACCTAAAGCCTCCAGCTTTTAATAGAAAGAAATTTTCCACAAAAAATTACTTGCGACAGTCACTTGATAGCAAATCTCAACCATACATCAAACACACATCAACCCTTAATGGTTTTCACAACCACAATCGTTTTAACTTGACGTCACTGTAAGTTACGTTTAAGATATCATTGAAATTTTATTTTAGAAAAAGAATTGCAAACTTAAGCAAAGCCAACAAGAAAAACGCTAACGTGGTGATGACGCACGATCTCAGTGGCCAGTTCACATCACCCATCACTATTTGAGATAACCATGCCCTTAAAACCCTCTGGGAGAATATCCAATGTGGCAGGAGCTGTGCGGCTTGTAGCGTCGTCCTGTTAAAACCACATGTCGTTTGTATTCAGATCATAAAACTCAGAGCGAAAGACGTTAGTAATTAGCCTATAGTGCTTACCATTGATAATGAAGGTCTGACTAACATCGCTGTCAAACAAATATAGACCTTTGGCAACGCCAGCCCCAAATCGACACCAAACAATAACTTTTTCGCAATGCATTGGACGCTCTTCTCAAAAATCTGTCGTTTAGAGTTGACTTTAAACTGTAGGTCCCGCCATTGATGTATAATAGCGGGGTGAGAAGCTAGGTTGTAATCCAGACTGAAGGGTTGTAATGACCAATTGGGCAAGTATGTATGTAATCATGTATCGTTAACAAGATGGTTGCTATCAACCACCAAATTTGGGAATTCGCTGCGGAAAGACCCTTTATAAATAAAAATTGTTCTGAACACAAATGAAATCATACATGGCGTGAACATATGTATATCCATGGAATATGGCATTTAGAAATTTTTCCTTAAAGGACAGTGCATTTCAAAATTAAAGCCGTTAAAGGCAAACTATCTCTTTGTATGTTTTGCTATGGAAACACCCATAGTTTTGAGTCTTAATTTGTTTATTGCTTGTAGACGAATTAACCTTTTCCCAAATAATTCTCGTAGTTTTATCATTCATTCGCACCACAATAAATGCCGAAAGCGGTAAGAGGGAAAAAAAGGAAAGATATGTGGCAGAAAAGAGATCTCTATCTGCATGTTTAACTCGTTTTGGCATTTAGTTAGCAGGCGCCTAAATCACATGCTTATCACAAATGAAAATCTTTATGCCTTCTTCTCTTAAATTTATACGTATGTGAACAAAATGAAATAAACACTCCATCTACTGAGATACACTATGTTCTATAACACTCGCCTCTAAGTATACAATAAAGGCTGATGGTGAGTGATGCTGAAATTGATACAGATACTGAGAAGCTGGCTGAAGATCCTTTTAATGCAGCCGGAGAGTATGGAGTATTTCACACAGCATATATCTTTTATGATTTTATAATCTTTGCATTTTTCTCATAATTTTGACAAGAATAATTTCAAATTTAACATCTAATGTTTCTTTTGCTGTTGTTGTTGTTGTTGTATCGGGTGGGCCATCTATAGGTTTAAATTTGAAGCATCGGTTTTATTTTGTATCTCGCAATACTTATGTCATTATATTCTGTTACAAAATTCAGTAAATTATCTCCACTGGACGTAATCAATCGATTTACACTTGAGCAATGTTGGGATTTATTGGGCCAACGAGAAATTGCACGATGATGTCGATTTTGCCAAAAAATCATCTTTTCGGATGGAGCTCATTTTCATCTTGGTGGGTATGTTAATAAGCAAAATTTGCCGTATTTGAGGCTCACACGTGGTCTTACAGAACCCAATGCACCCATTACGAGTGACTGTTTGGTGCGGCTTGTGTAGCGGAGGCATCGTTGGACCACATATCTTTGAAAATGAGGATGGCGCAACCCTTACAGTCAATGGAGCCACCTATCGCACCATGATAACCAACTTTTTTGCATCCGCTCTTCATGGTATTGATGTGAACGATGTTTGGTTTCAACAGAATGATGCAACTTGTTACACATCTCATGCCATAGTCGATTTCTAGCGCCAAACGTTTGATGGCCGTTTAATTAGGCAAAATGGTGGTGACAATTGGCCATCAAGAAGCTGCGATTTGACATCGTTGGACTATTTTCTGTGGGGCGCCGTTAAAGAGAAGAAAAGTGTTATGCCGACAAACCAGAGACAATTTCAGCATTTGAAGGCCAACATTCGTTATGCTACTACCGAGATTTGACCCCATACACACGAAAAAGTGCACGAAATTTGGTCCGATGAAATGAGGTACTGTGAGGCCAGCCGCGTCAGCCATATGAATGAAATAATATTCCATTTTTAACCGGAACAATTGTATTTCACAACAAAAAAAAAAAAAAATTGGTAAAATTTCAAATTTAAACTTTTAAATGCCCCACTCTTTATTATAAAATATAAAAATTTGTTTCTAATTATAGTGCTGGTGGTGTATGGTAGTCTCCAGCATAAGAAACCTGCTACTACTACAGGTGACAATAGTTTTGTTTTGATTTCCTTCGTTTGTTTTGCTTTGGTTTTTTTTTTTTCGTTTTCAAATCTTCAAAATGATTTATGATTGTGTTGACTATCTGAATATTGTTGTATGTATCATATGATGTTGTTTTTTTTTTTTTTGTTGTTTGTTTGTCTATTATAAATTATACATTGTACATATGTATGTATGCTACTAGCAGAGTATCAATTTAATTTGGTTATAATACCCCCTTGTATCAGCATTTTTAAATCTTTATTGTATGTTTTGTTGCTTCAGGTTAAATTAAGTATGTTAAGCCTGTTAATTTGATTTTAAATGAAAACCTTTAAAACACTTGTTTTTAGCCAAAGCAAGCATCACTGCTTTAAACTCGGATTGAAGTTTTCGATAAATTTCGATCATAAATCATGGCATTAAAAATGATTTTCTATGTTTTAATTAAAACAAATTTGGCCATCGTATTTGTTTTGTTTTGTTTTTTTTTTCTTCTGTCTTTTTGGCCTTTTGCTAGAGTTGTAATAGAGTTTCGTTTTTGTATTGTTTTTTTTCTTGTATATGGTTTGTCGAGAAAAAGATTTGTTTTATCGTGTGTTATTTTTGAACGGAAATTAACGTTATGACCGTAAAAGGTTTACGTTTACGTTTTAATGAATTTATGAAACGAATTTATTCAATTCAGCATTAATTATGCAAGCAGGATTGAAAATTTCCAAACCGTAATACAATATTTAAATGACTTTATTAAGGCTTTGCTTTAGGTTTTTAAGGCAGTTTTGAAAATTGTTTAAAGCCAAAATTAAAAGACTATGAGGTGAAAGGTTACACGTGATTATACATTGAGAATTTGGTAAAAAGAATAAACAACTTGGCAGCGGTTTTTTCCAATCCATAATAACAAATAATAAACTCGCCGTAGTCTAGTTGGTGGGGTGTTGACTTATTAGACGTGAGGCCACGGTTCAAACCTCAGGTGAGACAATATGAAAAAATATTTTTTTCGGCGACTTCCTCTGAGCAGATTTCTGGCAAAAACTCTGAGAGAAAAATAAAAATTGCCATGAAAGGTGTCTTAAAAAATCTGACGTCCGGAGTCGACTTTAAACTGTACCACATAAGTGGTGTGAGAAGCTAGATTGTAATCCCGATTGAAAGGTTGTAATGACCAACTACGTGTGTATTTCCATAAGCCTATTGCTCTCTGCTATAATAGCTGAATGCTTTAAAAAATTCGCAAATGACTGACTATGTTATAAGCTGTATAGAACTGAAGATTAAATCTTTGCAACCACAGTTCGTTTATTTTTGCTGTTAGAGAGCCAACTTATCGAGTTGTATCAAACTCCTATTAGCTAACCATGTTTATTACACACTACTAGCATAACATCTCTTATTCGGAAAATGGCTATTATTTGTCCAAAGAAAAGTCTGCAAAAATCTCTCCCCTTAATACCACATTCTACTCTCAGTTAGTGGCAAGCAATGGCTAAAAAGTTTGTTCAATTCCCACTCCAAAAAATGGTTACTAAATGTCGAAACCAAAGTCCACAAAAATCTCACCCAAATATCACATTCTGCTGTCTCATAGCGGCGAGCTATTGCTCAGAAACTTCTAGAACAATTATCTTCTGTTCAAGCATCGATTTCGCAACTCTACGTATAGATTAGGCTTCAGACTAGGGTCTTTAATAAAAACTCTGAGAGTTCTTTCCCGATAACTAAAATTAACGACTGTATCCAGTTGGAATGGTCAAAGTCGTCATAGTCTTAGTAGGTATTGTGTTGGCTTATTAGACGTGAGGCCGCAGTTCAATCCTCCTGTCTCAGACATCTCCAACAAAACGAAATACGAAAAACAATTCTTTCGGCGACTTCCGCTTAGCAGATTTCCTTCAAAACCTTTGGGAGTAAATTAAATTGATATGATAAGTTTCACAAAAATGTGTTGTTTGCAGTCGACTTTAAACTAGAGGTACCGCCACTGATGTATAAAATTAACATACACAGCATAAGTGGTATGCGAAACTATGTCGTAATCCTGATTGCAGTTGTTGTAATGATGAATTATGTATGTATGCATGTATGTCACACCAGTGAAAGTGCCAAATTTTTTTTAAGAGAATACTTTACAATCAAATGCTTAATGTTACTTATTGTTGAAAACTAACTTCGGTATGGTTTTATTTCGTGGTCAAAGTGGGTTCATAGGTAACCTGTAGTAAAAAAAATGATTATTTTAGAGCGATGGCCACATTAGAACAATAAAATATTTATCTCCCTAATATGTCCACCAGCAAAATCCTCTATATTTTGCTGATTTCAGTAAGGCTGCATAAATGTTTATGGTTACGAGTAATTTTGATTTCCTCAATAAGTTTTCGGTAACTGTGAGAAATACAATCGAGTTCGTTTCTTAAGTCTTTCTTTCGAGAGTAGATGTACCAACAAAATTAGTTTTCAACTCATATGAAGAAAATATGTACCAGTGAGTGAACAGTGCTAAAAATGTTTTCATTACAAAACTGCCGACAATTTAGTGCAGTCATGCATATTTTTGGCTAAAAAGCAAATAAATTTCTCCCCACCATGCTGTCTGAAACGCCCCAACTGATCATGTCAAATGAGAGAAAAAATTTTTGTTTTTGGAAAAAAACAACAAAATTTCACAAATCGAAAACAAGTAAAATAAATGCATATTCATAATGAATACAACAAAAACAATGCTTGAAATGGTAAAAAGGGTTTCTTAAAAACCAAACTCATGGCATTATATGCGTGTTTTAGTGGCGCCAAGAAACCTCCTGCTGTTTTTCACAACCTCTAAACAAAAGAAGAGAAATCAAAATCAAAAAATTTAAAAAAGAGAATAAAAAACAAAAACAAAAATAGCAATTATTATGTATCATGAATAAAACAGTTCAACAAATTTGAAATGAAAACCAAAAATTCATATTGAAATGAAATGATTGCAACGACAGTGACTCTGTGTATAAAACACAAGACCTTGTTCAAGAGACAAACCATTAAACAAATAAACAAACTATTGACAACAATAAAACCAAAAATAATACACAATACACAATAATATTTCAAATTTTATTAAACATTTTCTCATAAAATAAACACAGTCAAACAGACCAAAAGGTGTCTTAAATTTCACCAAAGGACATCAATCAAATCGAACATTTTATTTCGAGATTATCAAATAATTTCTTGTGTTGCGTATTCAAAAGATGCATCATAATTAAATGAAAAAAAAAAAAAACGAAACAAACAACAGGTATTCCTATACGCTTAGTGGTAAATGGATATTCAATATTCCATTAGTAGGACAGGTGAATAGGCAACAAACAAGTGTCGTATAAGTTCAAGTTAAAACGGATCGATTTACCTCGTAAATCCATCACCCATGTTTGAAGTCATTGTTGTTAAATTGCTTTTTAAAATATTTGATTTGTTTTGATTTCATATCATATGTTTTCCTCTGCTCTCCCCCTCTTGTTTTATGAAATTATAATCATTTTCTTTTATGATTATCACAGTGATGATTATCCATTCGTTCGTTGGTTATTGATGATGAATTTCTTGAATGCCTTTTATGCTGGTATTTTATATTTTGATAGGCTTTTTAATTTATTTTTAAATGTTTTAACCTGTTCCTCTCATCATAGTTGAGTTGATTATTAAACTGTCATTTACACCGAAGCATGCATGCATTCATTCACATGTGACAATGACAATGACAATGCAGAGACTATTGTTTCCAAATGCATAATCAAATGACAATATATTATAAGACCGCCTCACTGTGTGTATTTAATAATGAATTTATAGTTTCAGTTTATGGTTAAATAAAGCGTTATTCATTGTGTGTATACATGGCAATTAAATATCGATTTTTAATAACAACAATTTAAATTAGTCTAGACAAGACCTAATCAAAGAATTAACAGTTTCAAGGCTTGAAACATAATACAAGTGACAACCGATATGTTTCCAAACACTCAAATCAGTTATCTAATATGGCACTAAATAAATGTAAGGTATAGTAAAAAGAAATCCAGATGATGTGGTAATAGCAGTTAAGGTGTTTGTCTACGAGCACCAACAATACAGTTTTGAATGTAGAAAAAGACAGAGTTTGTAGTCGCCGTAGTCTAGTAGATAGTATGTTGACTTATTAGAAGAGGAGCCAGGGTTCAAATCCCGCACCAGACATCTCCAAGAAAACGAAATATGATAAAGTATTTCTTTGCCAACTGCCTCCCAGCAGATTTCTGGGAAAAACTCTGAGAGCAAATAGAAATTGCTATGTAAAGTTTCTCAAAAAATCTGTCGTTCGGAATCGACTTTAAACTGTAGGTCCCACTACTCATGTATAAAATTAACACACACAACATAAGTACTGTGAGCAGCTAGGGTGTAATCCTCACTGAAAGTTTGTAATCACCAATTATGTCTGCATTGTCTCCCTTTAAAGAATTCTTCTGAGGTCAGTTCATTTGCCTAGGTGGGGACAGTAATATCAATAACGATCATCATAAGACAATTAGATAGCAAATCCTCTTGGTATAGAATAGGTTCCTCACCACTTGGGCCAATACAATCGTTGAAGCAAACATGATTAATAGCACAGCCTTCTTCTCGCAAACCTGACGTGATGGAAAGTTTTTGAGATTCGTGATCAGCGCGCAAAATGCCTTCGGAAACAACTGGAGTCATATTATTTGCAAAACCCTCGACCGCCATATTGGATCCGCCATTTTGAATTTTTTAAATCTGAATGAAGATCTGTAATCAGCGACTCCAAAAACCCCTGAGTAACAATTTCCAAGTAAATCTGATTAATTTTTAAGGACCTCCGTAATGTGTTACTTTTTCTCTTGCACCCCTTGACATAAACCCATCCCCTACTTTAAGGGTGCATGCAACCAATTTGGCTTTGGGCTCATTTTAAAGAGCAAAGATCAATTGTCAATTTCTGACAATAGCGATGGTTCTAGCACGTCAATGTTTAGCTCTACAATTTTTCAAAAATGGCCAAAAACACTATTTTTAGGGGTTTAAACCCCCTTTTTCTGATGGAAAGTTTTTGAACCCAGATTCGTGTTCAGCGCGCAAAATGCATTCGGAAACACCTGGAGCCATCTTATTTGCATAAAAAAATTTGCAGGGCTGTGTAGGCCAAGTTGAATTGGAAATCGCCTTAATAGGCATGAATGGCTTATTTGAGTCCTACAAGGTGCCGTCGTAGCACTAATATTACCTATTCTGTCCTGTAAATACAACTCCTGGTTTATATTTTCCTGGAGTGTCAGAGCGTTTTATGAAGTTTTTTTTCTATGTCATAAATTCAGGATGCAAAAGAAATTGTCTTCTGTTTCTCTTCGTCTTCCTCGTCGTTACAGCTTCTGCTCCCAGAGTTTTTTTTAAAGACCCGAGCCCCGAGGTCTACTTTATAGGTACACTTGCAGAATCGGTGCTTAAGTTTAAGATAACTTTTCTAGAACCTTTTGAACAATAGCTCGCCTCTAAGAGACATGAAAATAAAGTATTTGGGGGAGAGATTTTTGTGGACTATGATTTGGACAATTCTCGGTCATTTTCTGGAGTGGGGATTGAATAAACGTTTTAGCCAATGTTCGTCTCATGTACGATAAGGTATTTAAGAGAGAGATTTATGTGCAATTTCCATACATACATAATTGGTTCCTACCACACTTCAATCAGGATTACGACCTAGTTTCTCGCACTACTTATGTTGAGTGTGTTAATTGTATACATGACGTGGCGGAACATACATTTTAAAGTCGTCTTCGAACGACAGATTTTTCAGAAACGTTTCGTGGCAATTTTATTTTACTCTCAGAGTTTTTACCTGAAGTGTTCTGAGAGGAAGTCGCCGAGAGAAATACTTTTTCATATTTCATTTTGGTGGAGATGGCCAACCTTGGATTTGAACTGAGACCCCACGCTTATAAGCTAACACACTACCTACTAGACTCTGGACCCTGAGAACCATGTCAAATAACACGTTGTGGCAAAGGTCAGACCAACAAATCCAAATGGATCGGCCAATATCTTTGAAGGCAAACTAACGACATCATTAGTATTGGAGTGAAGTAAAGGCATTAGCTGCATAGTGACAAATAATGGGCAATGGTAACAGTGTCACTAACATAAGAATCGGCTAAAATGTAGCCGTTAGTAATAAAAGAAATGAATAATTCAGGTTAGGTTAGCTTTTTTAGGTAACTTTGTCCCATTTTTAAAAGCTTTGCTTATGAAATAAAAATAACAAAAAAATAAATACTTAATGGCGGCTTCTTTAAAAATTCATTCAAATTTTCCATTTCAAATCAATTTTTATTTACAAAATCCATGTGAATCCCTGTGAAATCCCTGTTGCATTACAGTAGCATATAATATATCGCATGTAATAAGAAAAGGAATTTTTACCAACGAAAAGTATCAATTCATTGTGAAAAGCGTAAAATTCTCACACAAATGAAAAGTTACAACTTCACACAAATCTTTTGTAAAAGTGCCAAAGAAATGAGTGTTGACGAATGCTATCCGAGGATGTGGCTGATGCCTCCTCCTCCTCTTGCTGGTTTTTTTTTTTTGCTCTAAAACTAAACAGGGTATATGGGGAACGACTTAAACAACAATGCCAAGCGGTATTCTTTTAGAAAATAATACAACTACAAATACTATGCCCTCTCTGATATCGTATTTAATGAAAGCCAATACCAATTTGGATTAAAAATTCGCTTCAATGATTATAAAACGAAAACCCGAATGCATTTTTTTTTCTCTTTTGTCTGTTTCAATAACATTTTAATGCCGGCAAGTGATCGTTCAGCTATTTCGCGTTTGTATCTGTAGCGCGCTTTGATCATTGTAAGAGCATGTAATGGAATTTGAAATTTACAAACGGAAAGTACTGTGTCGGCCCCTTTTCAACTGGGATAAGCCGGCTATTGATCTCACCTCATTTTCGTTCTAAATTGTAACGAACGACTATACACTCTCTCTCTATCACTCTGAAACTACATCCAATCATTAACATGTTTTAACAAAACATCCCTTGACATAACCCTGACAAGCATAAACGCTCACTCTTTTACCTGTGATCTCTTGCACTCTCTAACCTCTTAGAAAAATTTAGAATTTAAAGGAAAACATTTAAAGATTTGAAGAGGGAGAGCATTACTCGTACATACCATAAGGAAGCTATGCTTATTACACACGACGAGCTACTGAATGGTTCTTCCCCTCCAAACATGTAATGCCTTCCTTTTGTTACTGTTGCTGTTGCTGCTGCCTTTGAGGGATTATCTCTTTATCAGTCCTAATCTCAAGTAGTTAATAAAGTGGATCCTCTTTGTTCTCATTGTCGGTACTTATTCCTTTGGGCGTTCACCGATGCATATGATCGTTTGTGGTGCTACTGTAAGTACTTGCATTGCAGCAGGATCTTCAGCAACATGCATGTGAGTGAGTAGTGATGGGTAGTGTTGGTAATTTCTTAATCCTCTGAAAAGTTAGTTGAGATGACCATAATATAATACAGGAAGAGATAAAAAACAATGATGACATTAAAAGTCTTCCGATAAAATAAAAATAAAAAACATAATCCCTGTAGAACTATTATATTAAAAAACAAAACAAACAGAAAAAAAATGCTTTACTTTCATAAAATCAGTAATCAAGACGTTTTTTGAAAAGAGAAATGCCGCCACAAACTTTTTAAGTTAAAGTGTAGAGAGTTTATCTGCCACTTCTTACTATTTCTTCACAGAACGTCATTCGATCGGAGCAATGTTCCTACACTTTTTAGAGTGTATGAGGTCGTTTCTCGGCAATGGCATCACGAAGTTTGTTGGCATTCAAATGCTCAATTGTCTCTGGTTTGTTGGCATAAAACTTTTCTTTAACCGTGAACCACAGAAAATAGTCCAACGGTCTCAAATTGCAGCTTCTTGGCGGCCAACTGACAGCACCATTTCGGCTAATTAGACGGCCATCATATGTTTGTTGCAATAAATCGATTGTGACATGAGATGTGTGCCAAGTTGCACCATCCTGTTGAAACCAAACATCATTCACATCAATGCCATGAAGAGTGGGTACAAAAAAATCGGTTATCATGGTGCGATAGGTGTCTCCATTGACATCGTAATGGTTGCTCTGTCCACATTTTCAAAGAAACATGGGCCAATGCTCCACAAGCTGCTCCAAACAGTCATCAAACAGTTGACACAGTAAATCGAATGTGGCAAGTTGCACCATCCTGTTGAAACCAAACATCGTTCACATCAATACCATGAAGAGCGGCTACAAAAAAATCGGTTATCAAGGTGCGATAGGTGTCTCCGTCCTCTTGCGCCGTCCTCATTTTCAAAGAAACATGGGCCAATGATGCCTTCGCTCCACAAGCTGCTCCAAACAGTCATCAAACAGTTGATACAATAAATCGAATGTGGTAAGTTGCACCATCCTGTTGAATCCAAACATCGTTCACATCATTACCATGAAGAACGGCTACAAAAAAATCGGTTATCATGGTGCGATAGGTGTCTCCGTCCTCTTGCGCCGTCCTCATTTTCAAAGAAACATGGGCCAATGATGCCTCTGCTCTACAAGCCGCACCAAATAGTCATTCGTAATGTGTGCATTGGCTTCTGTAAGACTAGGTTTGGGTTTTCTGATGCCCAAATAGTACAAGCAATAAACTTGCGTATACCGGGCACTGTAGGTCCTTCTCGGCGACCAATTGTCTTTGTATTGAAAAAAAATTTCCAATAAATTCCATTCATTTCGATTCATTACGCTCAGTGGAGATAATTTATTGAATTTTGTGACAGAATAGAATGACATATGTAAGTATTGCCAGATTCGAAATAATCTATGGTACAAATTTAAACCGATAGATGGTCCACCCAATACCATTAAGTGCATATAGTTTAAAGAAAAATATGTATTCAATTTTTTATTGCGCTCTACTTATTTATTTTTTATTATTTTTGATTTAAACTGAGTTAATCTTGGCATGAAGAAATTTTGATATATTTTGATCAAAGGTACCGGCCGTCATACTATATTAAAGGGTGTAGATGTTATCGTATTAAAAAATTTGTCTTTTACAACTTCTATGACATTTCTTTGGCTAGAAAACTTACAAATTTTTCTCACCAGCATTATTAGACATTTACTGGGAAAAACAACAATCTTGTCTCAATGTCTTAATCACTTAAGAAAATGAGTTTTCCAAAAAGTAGGATAAAATAGGCAATAATGACAGATAAACTAAATGTCAAGATGTTGGTCATCATCAAAATCAAGTGACAGATAAAGACATTCAACCGTCCATAGTGACCTAAACAAACAAACGGAATTTTTTTCCCCGTCATTTAAATGCAATTCTAACACTATTTCGTTTTATCGCAACGATAAAACCGACATAAAAACACAATTGCTGAGTAAAGAAAGCGAGCCTTTTCCTAATGCATCTTTTTGAAGAAAAATGTACCAAAAAATTATACGAAATATAATGTGGAGTGTTAACTTGGTTTTGATCTCTCAATTGAAAGCAACGCTTAGAAAAGGTGAGTGTATGTTAGGTATGCTTGGTTAGATAAGTGAGTCATGAACCATGAATGAAAAGAAGAAAGAAAATATGGCGGCAACGATCAAACAGTAAACAAAAGCCAGAGTTTGTTGTAAACCAAGTCCGGTAGTCAAGAGTGAAGAGAAAATAAAAATTACCACCACACTCCGATAAGAAAGTCACTTAATAAGGCCACGACAATGGTTTCAATTTTTTTCTTTTCTCAATGTATTGATTGATTCTCTATCAAATGTTTTTTAAGAAATTGTCCGTTTCCAATACAGGCTTTGATTTAAGCCGCCTTTAAAGCTGTGTGCCCTCCATTAAAAGTCAGTCAATCATTTGAAAGTTTAAATAATTGAATGAAATTAAAAGTGTACATTCCTGTCTCTCTCTCTCTCTCTCTCTGTCTTTATTAGAATGTGTTTTTTTTAGTTTTTTTTACAACATTTTCTAAAGATTTGTCATGACGATGAAATTCTGCTGTGTGGTTCTATGGTTCTGGTAAATATTTATAGAAATGCGACTGTTAAGCAAGCATTTCAAATCCATTTAATCGCTGTGGAATGCGTTTATTTGCTGAATATTAAGTTTTGCGTAAATATTATAAAACAAAACAAAAACCAGTTAAGAAAACTAACGTTTTTTTTTTTTTTGTAGTAGTTTTGCAATAATTTTCTATGGAACAATAAATAAACTCGAGAAGATTTATTAGTTAGCATCATAGTTTATTAAATTAATACCTTAAAACGCCTACTGTTTTATTTTTAGTTTTGTTGGTTGTTTTTTAAAAGATAAGTGCTTCAGACTGTTTTCTTACATTGAGGTGCTAATGTCGTCATACCAGTAAAACTAGCGATTACATTAGACAGTTTAGTTCGCCTTAAAAGCTTCTGCAATATTTACTTTTAAGCCTATTTGTGAACATAAATATTATCATAACGCCTTTAGTCTTAAATGTGATCATAATGGCGTCATAAAAAAATATTCAATTAAAAGCTAATGTGTGGTCAAAATGGCACACAGAATAAAATTTCTGGAATTCAGCGAGTTAGGTTAGGAAATTTTCTAATAAATTCTGTTCTAATCGAAGTGATAGAAAATTTTTACATAGAAAAACAGAAGAATTGAATTTTGTTTGTACATATACAGTGGGACCTCGATTTTCCGTGATAGTCGGGACCGGAAGCATTCTGTATAATCGATTTTCCCGGTTAATTGAGTACCAATTTCGGCCATTTTTTTAGTAGATATTTTTATTAATTAATAAATGAATATGTACATATTTATATAAAAACTAAATAATTCAAGGATTTTATATACATACGTTTCAAAAATACAAAAAAAAAATAATTTTGTCAGAAAACAGTGAACAGTAGATAAGGATTTCGTATACTAAAGAGGGAATTCTCCTTTTTCGCTTGTTTGTCCAAACTAATAGAAAAAATTTTTTGCTTATAATCACGGATAATAGAGGTAATCACGGTTAAACGATGCAGAAAAATTTAAGTCGATCCAAAATAAAATTAAGTCGATGCAAAAAATTTTCTTTTTCCATCCCGGATAATTGATGTTGCCGGATAATCGAATCACGGATAATCAAGGTCCTACTGTATGTATATCTATATACCAGAGATCAGCAATGAATCGTTTTTCCGCTACTCATAAGCACTCATGCAATTTTGAGTATGAGTGAATCAACAGAATTGAAATTCAACTACTCTGATTCAATAGTACTCGCTACAGCATTGATTTATAAGTATACATAGGTTACAATGAGTATGAGTACAACGTTGACATCAGACTTACAACATTCGAAATGTGTTTGATTCATACGCCTACTCATTCTGATTCATAAATTTAGAAAAATACTTATAATACTTATGGCTTGAATCATTCATCAAAATTTACAGCCTTTGTTATTGTTGCATATACAAACAAAGAAGAAAGGAAAGACAAAGACAAAGACAACAAGCAAAGCATACACACAATCTTCTTTTGAGTATAGTAGTGTTCGTACGCGAATCATACTTATTTTGTGCTTCGTGTAAATGTTAAGTAGAGACGAGTCGAAGTCAATAACATCATGCGTATTGTTAAGTATGAATACGACGAGTACTTCCAACTTTGAGTATGAGTAGTATGAGTATCATATTAAAATAAGTATGAATGCGTATAAGTATCAGAAATAATAAGTATGACTCGAATCTACTCATCGTTTTGAATACTCGTTGCTGATCTCTGCTATATACAAACGTGATTACAACCTCTCTTCTCACGCCACCACTTATGTTGTGTGCATTAATTTTATACATGAGTGGCGGGACTTAAAGCTTAAAGTCGACTCCGAACGACAGTTGTTTTGTTGTTTTTTTATTAATCTGGTGAAAAAATTATTTGTCTAGGCACAAAGGCCCTGCCAACGGCATATTGAATAATTGATAACTGAGGCCTTATTAAAATAGAGCATAAAACGGTGAAATAAATTTAATGAGAACTTTTTGTTGCCCAAAAAGAGGGTCAAATAATTGCTAGTATGTCAGTAAAACATAGAAAACTAAATCTTTTATTTTATATTGCGAAAATTTAAAAGTTTGGGTCAATGGGTCATTGGGTCATTTGACACATTGTGATTGTCCTAAAGATCAAAGTATCTTTACTTTACTGTTGAATGTTTCATAAAATGTTCATTACAATTACAATTCAATATTTTATGACGCTTAAAGCAAAACGGTTCTAAATGTGTCCATTTTCTTTTCACCTCTACTGTACATTGGTGAAAAGGACACATGAATACATTATGAAATCAATTACATTATTCCCCGGATACAAGCACTTTCAAAATTGCTTGCAGGAGAATTCTTGTCTTACACTACCTCTGTCTTGTATATGAAATGCTGTGCGTCAAGTATTATCATACCACCTCTGGAAGTAACGTAACGTAACGGATTGTCTTTGCTTTGTCAAGAAGCTTACTTTTTGATATAAAGCATAGACAATATGTTTCCATAGAAGAATTCTTATACTAAATAGTTCTTTCAGGCGCAGTAGAGAACTTCAATTCAAGTTCGTACACTCATATTTTTACAAATGTTGGGGAGACAAGTGTTGAAATTCTATTTTAGGGTCAAGGTCTTAAGCTTTATTAGAAATTAGATGACGAGTGTAGTGTTTGTCGGTTGGATATCTTAATAATATTGAAGGTATTCGAGGTCGTAGCCAATGTCGTTCGTTCCAATGCAAGTTCTCCCATACCACAATTGTATTGGTACGAGTTAGCAGGAACTGTATACGAAATTTTAATTCAGAAGCCAAGGCTCAGTAATATTCTGGAAAAACTAATGTATTTGAGAAATCACGCTCTTCTTGTTATGGACAAAGACATTAGTGTTAGGTCGCAGATGTGGATCTAAGATAGATCTTAACCTTATTTCTGCAATGTAAATCGAGTTTATGGAGATGTAAAGGAGTTGGACACGAAATGCAACTTTGCTATGGTTGTCCGGCACTTGGCAAGAGAACATTTAATACTAGGTAGCATATTCTTTAATATTGTAGTCGCCGTAGCCTAATAGGTAGTGTGTTGGCTTATTAGACGTAAAGCCCAGGTTCGTAACCCAGGTCAGGCATCAAAACGAAATATGAAAAAAAAATATTTCTTCGGCGACTGCCTCTCAGCAGATATCTGGCAAAAACTCTGAAAGTTTCTCAAAAATCTGTCGTTCGGAGTCGACTTTAAACTGTAGGTCCCGCCATCCATGTATAAAATTAACGCACAGAACATAAGTGGTGTGAAAAGCTTAGTCAAAATCCTGACTAAAAGGTTGTAATGATCAATTATGTACGAGTATGTATGTATTCTTTAATAGCTTAAATTCTCTATCGGGGAGCTTGCTCAAACTCTGCTGGTTTTCATAGTGAGATTACGCTGGCATGTGAAGGAAGTACATTCATACTCGCGAAGTTTATATTTTCAATTCCATATACTTTCGCTCTTTCTCTATTCCACTTATTCACACTATTCCTGTAAAATTGTTTTGTTGACAAACAGAAGAACTTGTTTTAAAATGGAAGCTTTTGGAATACAATACTACGGTGTATAGTTAATCTTTGTGATTAAGTACTTGCTCAATACTATATTAAAGTCGTCGTAGTCTAGTGGGGTAGTGTATTGACTTATTAGACATGAGGTCACAGGTCAATGAATACGAAAACGAAATATAAAAAAATATTTCTTTTGCGACTGCCTCTCAGCAGATTTCTGGCAAAAACTCTGAGAGTAAATAAATAAAATTGCCATGAAAAAGTTTCTCAAAAAATCTATCATTCGAAGTCTACTTTAAACTTGTAAGTCCCGCCACTCATGTATAAAATTAACAAACACAAGATAGGTGGCGGTGTGAGAAGCTAGTTTGTAATCTTGACTATGAATAGAATACTATATAGAAGGCATTTAATAATAAAATAATGTGTCTAATTGGGGGGATGATTATAAAGCAAGTCATAACAGAAATTTATTCACCCTTATTCTGGTTGTCGTCGTCTTGCGTCGACAGTTTAAAATTGGTATTCTGTTTGTCGTTATTGACAGTTATAGATGACTGTTCGACACACATTTGGTATTCTGTGAGTCAATACGCCGTCGATATTGTGTTGTGTCGACTCTGATTTTATCGACATCATTTTTGGTAATGACGACGACGACAACCAGAATAAGGGTGATTGTTACTTTGCGACCTTCCGCACTATTGCTGCTGTAGTTCTTAAGTTAGGATATCTAATATCACCAGCAAATTTCCTAATTTCCATATTAACCTACCATTGCCTAAGAGTCACAGATAAAAATTCTGATATCAAACAACTAACTGCTGCTATAAAAATATTTCCAAAAATTAAAGAGAAGAAAAAAAATTAAAATCGTTTTATTTACCATTTAATTTCCCTATTTATCTACAATGTATTACAATTATTTTATATATTTTGTTATTGTTGTTGTTGTTGTTGATTCAGTCATTTTATTTAGATTAGATTTTATTGTTCCACTTCTGAAATATGCAAATATTTGTGAACAAATTGCCAAGAAATGTGTAGAGGACACCTTCTGTTTTCATTTTCATTCTTTATATTTCAAATGCAAATGAATTTATTTTTATTATTATGTATACTTTATTTATATTAGTTTTGTTGTTGTTGTTGTTGTTGTTGTTTTATTTTCCATAATAATTTTAATTTAATAAAATTTATATTTTATTTGCTACGCTATATTGTTGTTGTTGTTGTTAGTCTTTCTATACTGCAGTAAAATATTAGGAGGTGACAAACTCGCTTAAACCTCTTCTAAATATTTAAATTAAAATGGAAACGATAAACAATAAAAAAAAAAACAGAAAAAAAAGAAATGTGGAAAGAATACAAAAAAAAAAACGAAGAAGATAAAGATTTTAATTTATTTTATTGCGTTCTGTTTATGTGTACATCTGTGTGTCTGTCTCACTGTCTGTCTATTTGTCTGCCTGCCTGCCTGTCTGTCTGTATCTCTTTTGTTTGTCTTTCGTTGCTTAATTGTTAATAACAAATTAAGCTTTTTCACATCTTTTTGTAGCTACTGCATTGGGCATATTGTATGAATATGGCAGGCCGGCTGGCTGGCTGGCTGGTTAGACTAGAGGGGGGGTTTCAGCATGGCTCTTTGGTAGTGAATTTAAGCCTTAACAGTGCTGGTGGGGAAGGTAGATGCAAACTATTTAAAAATTATTATCTTGTTATGGCTTCATATGCGTATCTTGAAATAAAATTTATTGTCTACGCATATCGTTTACGTTCTTTAAACTCTGATTTATTTTAATTTCAAACGAAAACAAAAAACCATTACCCCGTACCATTTTCATTTCCATTTCCCCAGCCATCTTCAAAGGCATTGTTGTTGCATTTATTTAGCCACACACATTATTTGTTTCGTTTTCGTTTATGCAGCACCTGCAGTACAAACACAATAAAAAAAAATATTGTTTGGTGGGGCCCCAGACTTTTAGTTTTTGGGCCATGCTGTTATGCCATGGTTAACTACATACATCCATACATATGGGTTGGGTGACTAATTTCGTATATAGTTTTCGGTTTTTTATCTCTGTGACATAAGATTAGTTGTGCAAACAATTTGTTTTTTTCTTGGTTTTTTGCCTTCATTAAAATGGTGTTTATTAAACACAATCTGATAAGAGTTTCCCCCCCAAAAAAAAAAAACGAATTTTTTTTCAAAGAATTGTTAGGATTTCAAGAGAATTAAATATAAATCGTTAGTTATTATTTATGGGAACTATGATAGGAAAAATATTTCAAAATTAAAATGGTGATGGTAGAGCAACAACTACGCGTTTAATAAAAAAATGGAAACATTTTATTTTTGCCAGCAACGAAATATCACCCGCTTGCATATGAAAGTTTTGAATAACTTGAGTGATGATGACAACAATTTTAAGGACTATCGATCGGTTGTCTGTTTTTCTTCGTGTTATTAGTAATAAAGATTTTACCAGCAATTCTCCTATCTTGCCATTGTCATTACGTACCAGCTACAATGCCTGGTTGGATGCAGTATCCCATCCTTTTCAAATAGCTTTCAACGATTTTTTCAAATACATTCGAGCGCAATATTTTGGTGATAACTTAACGAATATTGGTTTTCAAATGTTTCACCGTTCACCGTGAATTATTCGCGTAGACAACGTTCTTGACGTATCAAATAAAATTATTGACATTATTCCCTTTGAAAACGTCTTATCATGTTGAGTGGTGCCATCTTGTTTGAAATGTCCTTCAATATATTAAATTGCAGCCGAGACAAATATGATATTATACATGTGTGACCATTGTTAGTTTCGGTTCGTCTTTTAGGACCATGACACCACCATAGCAAATAGTCAAGAAACAGTCACCTTTTCCGGATGCAATGTGAAGCCTTAAGCCCCATATGCAATAATTTTGATTGTTAAGCTAATCAAGCATTGAAAGCCTATTAATGTAGCATATCTACGGCATTGCGAAAACACTGACTTTATAAATAGAGGTGCAAACCAGAGATCAGCAACGAGTATTCAAAACAATGAGTAGATTCGAGTCATACTTATAATTTCAGCTACTTATACGCATTCATACTTATTTTAATATCGTACTCATACTACTCATATTCAAAGTTAGAAATACTCATCGTACTCATACTTAACAATACGCACGATGTTGTTGCTTTCGACTCTCCATGATTCAACGGAATGTGGAGTACGAACACCACAATACTCGCTAGAAAGTTGTGTGTGTGCTTTGCTTGCTGTCTTTGGCTTTTCTTTTCTCTTCTTTTTTAAATGCAACAATAACTACTACTATAAATTTTGATGAATGATTCGAGTGACTCGAATCATTCGTAAGTATTATAAGTATTTTTCTAAATTTATGAATCTGAATGAGTAGGCGTATGAATCAAACAATGAATCGAATGTTGTGAGTTTGATGTCAACGTTGTACTCATACTCATTGCAACCTATACTTATAAATCAATGTTGTAGCGAGTACGAATGAATCAGAGTAGTTGAATTTTAATACTCTTGACTCACTCATACTCAAAATTTCATAAGTACCTATGAGTACCGAAAATACGATTCATTGCTGATCTCTGGTGCAAACCTAAATGCGATACTTTCGTCTGTTGCATACATTATGATGATGCACCGGCTTGACAACATACTTTTGCAACAAGTCTTAGCTACTATTATACGTTCTTCGACTGTTAAACGTACCCAATAAATGGCAAACAGTTTGCTAAAAAAGTGGCACTTCCAATGAAAGATATTTAACAGCTGACAGACAGTCTTGCCAGATCTTTGATTTTGAAACCTTTCCCTTTCATTTATGTCGCGTTTGTTAATTTTATACATGAGTAGCGGAACCTTCAATTTTCAAGTCAACTATGAAAGACAGATTTGTGAGACCCTTTCATGGCATTTTTCTATTTACTCTCTAAGTTTTTACGAGAAATTTGCAGAGAGGAAGTTGCCGAAGAAATATTATTTTCATATTTCGTTTCGTTGGAAATCGCTGACTTGGGGTTTGAACCGTGACCTCATATCTAATAAGCCAACGCACTACCTACTAGACTACAGAGTGGTCAACTCACTGATATAATTGTTCTAACCGGCAGCAAATTTCTCATGGACTACGTAATGTGGCCAATAAGAGAGTACACTGTTTTCGTTTTCGCGATCATGTAAATGCGGGATATTTAAAATGCCAAAATTGCATTTAATCTAGAGCTTTCTCCCTCTGTCTCTTCTGAGACTAAATATCTAAGCGTTATTCCAGGCAGCAAGATGAATGTCGAGTACAGAACGAACAAGTATGTGGACAAGTATGTTGGGCTCTTCAGTTTACTGCAGAGATCAGCAATGAATCGTTTTTCCGCTACTCATAAGCACTCATGCAATTTTGAGTATGAGTGAATCAACAGAATTGAAATTCAACTACTCTGATTCAATAGTACTCGCTACAGCATTGATTTATAAGTATACATAGGTTACAATGAGTATGAGTACAACGTTGACATCAAACTCACAACATTCGAAATGTGTTTGATTCATACGCCTACTCATTCTGATTCATAAATTTAGAAAAATACTTATAATACTTATAAGTGATTCGAGTGGCTTGAATCATTCATCAAAATTTACAGCCTTTGTTATTGTTGCATATACAAACAAAGAAGAAAGGAAAGACAAAGACAACAAGCAAAGCATACACACAATCTTCTTGTGAGTATAGTAGTGTTCGTACGCGAATCATACTTATTTTGTGCTTCGTGTAAATGTTAAGTAGAGACGAGTCGAAGTCAATAACATCATGCGTATTGTTAAGTATGAATACGACGAGTACTTCCAACTTTGAGTATGAGTAGTATGAGTATCATATTAAAATAAGTATGAATGCGTATAAGTATCAGAAATAATAAGTATGACTCGAATCTACTCATCTTTTTGAATACTCGTTGCTGATCTCTGGTTTACTGCTATTCATTTGATGTTTACAACATTTGATATTTGATCATTTAGTGGTGGATAGAGGCTATCACTTGGTTTCATGTAAAATTACTCTCTTTTGAGTATTGCCGGCAGCCATCCTTAGTTTGCTATTAACGCATATTTCTTGACTTACACTACCCGTCCTGTATGTATATCAAATATTGTGTGTCACGTGTTGTTATACCCGTGGAAGCAACACCCGGGCGGATATTTCGGTACTCCAGATGTCTCTGCTTTGTAAAGAAGAGAACTTTTTGCTACAAAGCACTGACAATATGTTTCCCTAGACCAGATTTATCTCCGTTTTGAGAATTTTTATTCCTGATAGTTTTCTCAGGAGCAGTAGGGAACTTCAATTCATGTTCGTACTCTAATTTTGACGTATGTTGGGGAGACTGATGTTGAAATTCTTTCTTAGGGTCTCGGTCTGGTACCAGTAAACAGTTACAAGTTTGTACAAGGAGGGTTAGGGTGAGGACATAACTGCCTTAACTTGTACTACATAGTGTAGCAATAGGAAAATCTTTGCCTATTAAAATGCCTTTTGCTTTAAGTGTCCTTTATTGGGGCCACGGCATGATACTTTCGAAAGTAATCGAAAATTCAGCACATGAACTCGTTTGGAAAATGTGTAGGGTATGAAGACGTTTTGAAATAAATTTTCATTTCTTATTTGAAACATTTCTTATGTCTATTTTTTACGCTTATTGTTCTGCTTAAATTACGCATTAATTTTAATGAAAAATCTCTATTTATTCTTGTCTCCTTTCATTCATTTCATTGTTTTTTTTTTTTTTTGTTGAAATCATTAAATAAATATTGAATTTCAAATATTTAAAATAAAATAATCAAATACTTGAAATGTTTTGTTAAATATTTTAATCGTATTTCACATCATTCAAAATGTATCGCCTGGGACAAGACTGAAAGAAATACAAGAAATCCACTAAAAAGAAACAAAACAAAAAAAAAAAAAAACACGCAGATAAAAACGCCAGTAGCACTTCAAAACAGGCACAAATTAAAACAGTCAGAAGCAGAAGAAGAAGAGAGGAGAGTATCATTCAAGTACAACACTTTAGTAGTACTAGACCGTCGTTTCCAAGTTTAGCACTTGAATGTATTTAACAGCAGCAGATAAAGAAATAAGAGACTCTTCTCCTACCACAGTAAAGCTGATGATCACGATGATGATGATGACGGTGATGTTCGAAGTAGCAGCAGAACTACAAGTAGAAAGTGAAGAAGCTAAGAAATTATGTCTAAAAGCGTAAAACCTAATGTAGTCAGTCAGTTATTCAGGTACACCAGCCAGCCACCCAGTCCAAAGCCATAGTCTAGTCATAGTAAGTAGTCTTGTCTGTCAATAGTAAACAAAATCGTTAAGAAGCCACCAAACATCACCATCACCGTCAACGTCATCGTCATCACACAGTCTCATCACACGCTTATTCATAAGCATTTACGACGCATTGAAATCTATTTTGGAATTTTAGTTGAGAGATGCACTTTTTTTTTATGGCCATTGTCTGTCTGCTTCAGAGGTACTTGTACTTTATAAATCTTTAATAATATCTTCTGCTATTGTTGTTATTATTATACTTATTATTGTTGTTATTGTTGTTGTTGTTGATGTTGTACTTCAATACTTGTTGTCAATATTTGTTTATGATAATTTAAGAGCAAGTAAACATTAACATTTTTTGTTCTTGTTGTTGTTATCGTTGTTTATTGGTAATCATCAGAATCGTGATCATCATCATCATCATCAATCCCATCTTCGTCACTAGATTGACTAACAATTTTTTTTCTCCCCATTATAATGATAATCGACGGTGGCTTGAAAAAATATTCAAATCTTAAGTGTGCTACTACTTACTACACCATGCCTAATTCATCTATCGAAGTTGATACTTTGGTAACTACTTGGTTACTACTTAAAACGATAATGGGAAACCGCAGAACTTAACTTACATATGCTTAACAAGGTTTAGTAATTCATCACCAGTTAGATAGATTTCCTAGCTTGCTTTTCAGTCCAGCTGAACATCAGTACATATCTTATTTTCCTTCTGTCATGACCATAAATTGCTTTAAGAAAATACTGCTTAGCACGTTGTCATCAGGTCCATCACATGAGAAATGAATGGACTTTCTCAAAGAGAAATGACATCAAAATTGCAGTATACAGTAATCCCTCGATTTACGTCGCAGTTGGTTCCAAAAAAAAGGCGACGTAAATCGAATTTCATATAGCTTATACTACAAAGTAGTACGTTTTTAACAAGAAACTTAAAAAAGTTACAGTAATCCCTAGATTTACGTCGTAGTTGGTTCCAAAAAAAAAAAGGCGACGTAAATCGAATGACGACGCAAATTGAAGTTAGAGGGAACAAAAAATTTGACGACGTAAATCGAAACAACGTTAATCGAGGCGACGTAAATCGAAGGATTACTGTACAGTGGGCCGGCGTTTAAAACAACAATCACAACACCTAACCTGACCAACACTTGAACATTCAAAGTGAATAACTTTAATTCATGCTTCATGGAACCAATAATGCGAGAATCCTATGCACTTATCAACATGACATTAAAGAAGCTCTCCTCGTACGAATACGTGGATATCTTCTTTCAACACTTATGAGGTATTGGGTTTCTTCTGTCCTTTATATGAAAGCTCACGAGTCGAGTATTAACTACTGTATGGGTTGTTTTAATAAAGGGATCCCACTAACTCGAAGTTGCCGTAGTCTAGTAGCCATTGTGTTGGCTTATTAGACATGACGCCATAGTTCAAACTCCTGGTCAGACATCTCCAATAAAACATTTCTTCAGCCACTTCCTCTCAGCAGATTTCTGTCAAAAACACGGAGATAAAATAAAATTGTCATAAAAAAATTTTTCAAAAATCTGTCGTTCGGAGACGACTTTAAACTGTTGGCCCCACCAATCCCATGTATACAATTAACACACACAACATAAGTGATGGTGTGAGAAACTAGGTTGTAATCCTGACTAAAGGGTTGTAATGACCAGTTATATACATATGTATGTATGTATGTATCCCATCAACTCTGCAGTGTCTTTAAAGTGTTTCACCGATATGAGAGCCGTTGTTTGTAGACTCCGACATGGACTACGGCTATGATTTTACTTACAAGCCATTCTATGTTATTGGATTACCCTATTCAAATACCTTGCAGTGTGCCTCATGTGTCTGATGATATGTTTCTTCTTATTCGTTTTTCATTTCAGAATCTCCTGTTGTATACGTTTTTAGTTGCACTCATATGCAGTTTTGCGCCACATACGCTGTTGCATATGACTGCAGACTGTATGAACATGTAAAAATTTACTGCCATTTTTTATTCCCCCCACAACACGAGAAGTTCAAGAGTAGTTGAGTAAAAGTTGAAAAAACCATGTAAAAAGAAATAATAAAACTAACGAAACTATTCAGCAAATAAAAACCAGCCAATAAAAATTTAAAGAAAAAAGCGGAAAAAAACTGAGGAGCAGTTGTTGAAGTTGTTGGCTTTTTATTCATGGGGTTCCTCTGTTAAATACCGCTGTGCATCGTGTAGACAAATAATTAAAAGGTGTTTTAATCGCACATTTCCTATTACGATATTGAAAACTGCATTGAAAAGCGATTGCATGTACTACTCCCTAGTACTCAGAGTTATGTTTTCGAACATTTATTTGTACAGGATTTGTTTTCTGCATTTCAAATCCATTTAAAATGTTGGTTGGGGGGGAAGTGCTTGCTTGGTTATTAACGATGTTTTAATTAAATACGAATATTACCCACTTAAAATTTTATAGCCGCTGATGATTTTATTAAAAGGTTTGAAATAAATATGAAGTATTTTTAGTACGATTTTCCATTCTCTATAAAATCTAATGTGTTTATCGAATTGAATAATTTTAATTGTAAAGTCCGTAAAAACTTACTGCATATGCAGAACGCCCGTTAAGCTAGCTTAGGTAGTATGGTGGTCAGTCAGCGTGAGTGGGTGCAAGGTCAATTTCCAACAGAGAATGTAAACCGTTATATAATAGCGGATTACTCCGTTAGTTATGTGGTGAAATTTATATTACTACGAGGGTATAATAATTTAAATAAAACGAATGAGACTAAGTATTAAGGTTTCGGTGTGAATATCTTAATCAAATAATTAAAGCTCAAATCCGGCAAATGTAAAGTCTATATTGTCTAGTCCAGCTGCATATTCATATCCTTATGCTTTGAATTCCTTATTTATTAGATGTTTTTTTTAGAAAAATTAACGACATTTTTTATAAAGCAATTTTGTAATTCAATAACCAAACGACTGTTAACGAGTGGCAGGGTCATTAATTACACGGTACGACAGAGAAAATACACCCGAGTAACTACATAGTCCACGTTGTTCAGTTAGTTGAGTATACCTGAAAAATACCTTTTTTATATTCCTCGAACCCTCGAAACTTGTTTTATTTTGACTGGCACAAATATCTGGATTACTCAAACATTTCTGACCCGATTTCCAAAATCTTGTTGGAAAGGGGAGAGATGGAGCTTTAAAACGGTATGCATATCTATTACTTACTTACTTAATTGGCCATAACAACCCGATTAACGGATTTCGGCCTGCCGCAACACATCCTTCCAGGCGCCTCTGCTTCTTGCGCGCCTACGCCAGTTGGTCACACCAATCGATGACAGGGCTTCCTCGATTTGGTCCTTCCAACGGATACAAGGTCGTCCTCTTCGCCGACTTCCGCAGATCCCCGCATCAAATACCCGTCTCGCCGGAGCATCCTCCTCCATTCGAACGACATGGCCGAGCCAGCGCAGCCCCTGGATGTTAATACGCTGTACAACGTCTAAGTCGTTGAGGAGCTCATACAGCTCACTGTTGAATCGGATGCGGAAATCATCGCCAACTCGCACTGGACCGAAGATCTTACGTAGGACTTTTCTCTCGAACACTCTCAAGGCAGCTGCATCAGTTCTTAATAGGGTATGCATATCTATTATTCGACTTAATATGCTATGAGATTTGATGAGGTAAACTTGGAAAATTTGAATTTTTTCATATTTTTTCAAGTTTGTCCATTCATAGTAGCAAACTATGAATGCGCAAACATTGGTCAACTTCTGGTGATCGCTCAAACGTGAAATTGACACATTTTGCGATAAACAATCAAAATCCATCAAAAATTCTGAAAATTTTTTAACTAAAAGTTCATTTAAAAAAAATATATATATGAAAAATATAACCCGACTGTTAAACTCTTTAAATAATAATTATGGTAATTTTTGTCCGATTTGATCAAACGAAGTGCCAATTTCTTCACAAGATAATGCGCTTTCAGAATGTCATCACTTGCTTCATATTTGTTAAGTAAAATTTGCTACTATGAAGGGACATATTTGAACAATATGAAAAAAATTCGCATTTGCCAAGTTTACCTCATCAAATCTCATAGCATATTAAGTCAAATAATAGATACATATATGTATGTATACCATCTTAAAGCTCCATCTCTCTCTCCCCTTTCCAACAAGATTTAGATTTTGGAAATCGGATCAGAAATGTTTGAATAATCCAGAAATTTGTGTGTAAAGTAAAAAAAAAAAAGTTTTTGTCAAATAAAAAAGTTTGGAGGGTACGAGAAATATAAAAAAAAAATATTTTTAAGATCTACTCAACAAAACTCACAACCTACACTATGTATGTCATTAGCCGGGTGTATTTAATTTTTTTTATTTTGTCGCATAGTGTTATACATTGAAGTCAATTCCAAATATATTACGTTTTACTTTTTTATTTAATAAAAGTATAAAATTATGTAGACATAGTCTAGTAGGTAGTGTGTTGGCTTATTAGACGTGAGGCCACGGATCAAAACCCAGGACAGGCAGCTCCTCCAACAAAAAACGAAATATAAAAAATATTGCTTCGGCGACTGCCTTTCAGCAGACTTCTTTTCTGAGAGAAAATGAAATTGTCATGAAAACTTTCTCAAAAATCTGTCCTTCGTACTTGACTTTAAACTGTAGGTCCTGCCTACAATTCACTACTACTTCAACGACGATTTCCTCTTAGCAGATTTGTGGCAAAAAGTCGAAGAGTGAATAAAATTGCCACGAAAAGTTTTTAAAAATCTGTCGTTTGAATTTCACTTTAAACTGTAGGTTCCGTCACTCATGTGTAAAATTAACACACACAACATAAGTGGTATGAGAGCTAGGTCGTAATCCAGAAGGGTTGTAATGAACAAATTATGTATGTAATGTTTACAGATGTAATGTTTGAATCCTCTTCATCAATTAATCACCCTTATTCTGGTTGTCGTCGTCGCCGTCGTCGTTACCAAAAATGATGTCGATAAAATCAGAGTCGACAAAATCAGAGTCGACACAACACAATATCGACGGCGTATTGACTCACAGAATACCAAATGTGTGTCCGACAGTCATCTATAACTGTCAATAACGACAAACAGAATACCAATTTTAAACTGTCGACGCAAGACGACGTCGACGACGACAACCAGAATAAGGGTGAGTGTCTCATTTTAAGCCTTTTTTCCTTATGAGAAAACTTCGTAGTGTTAAGCAGAAACTTGTATGTTCGTTTCAAGTTTAAACGTTTTACTCGCACAGTTCTTTGTCCCCCTTTTCGGTTTTACGATTTCATTTTTTTATGTGCCTCAGCACATTTAAGACTTCAACAGCTTTTTCTGCTATTTGACACTGCCGTGCTGCATACTGCGCGAGAAAGAGAGAGAGAGAGAGAGCGTGCCTTTTCATATCCTGTACCTGGTTTAGAGCATTTTTTTTTTAAATCTTTTTTCCCAATATAAGCCTGAGGTGTGGAAATATTGAATGAGATATTGCTGTTGTTGTTGTAATTGGGTGTTGTAAACAATAATATTACCATACCATATTGAATTGAAGTGGACTCGGTTAGTAGTTGTTATGATTCGTTTAATTTTTTATTAAACGATTTACTTTGCTGTTGCCTCTGTTTTTTGTGTTTTTTTTTTCTTACTGTATGACAACAATCATTGTGCTGTGCGATACTTATTTTGGACCAGAAACTAAGTGTCTGTACAAGTGACCACTTTATATGCAAGATCCATACGTTCCGTATTGTGTTTCTGCTTTTCGTTTTTCTTTTTAACTGCACAATATCTGTTGAATGTTAAATGTTGTTGGCTAAAGCTGTTGTAACAGCAGACAGAAGCCCACTTGATTGTCAATAATCGTTTAATTTTATTCGCCTTTTATTTTCCTTTTGTTTTGTTTGTAACGATGATTTTGGATGACTGTGGCGCGCAGTATACGATCGCATTGTTTGCATACGATTGAGTCATTTGCAATCAAATTTTACATTAAAAAAGAACAGCAATTGAATCGATGAAAACTAAAAGATTTTATTGTCCCTACAGCACAGAACAGCACAGAACTCCTAAGGCACCTGAACGAAAACTGCAATAAAATTTGTCACACATTTTTTTATGAAATTGAAATCAAGATTTGGGGCAAAGGCTTCAATACTTGTAACGCTTCTGAAATATAATTTGACAACGTCAAAATCAAACCCAATAAGAGAACATCATGTTCGATTATAGGCCAAGATTTTTTCCTAACGTTTTCTTAAATACTCTCTAAGTACTATATCAGGAGTTCTCACTAAAAGGTCCATTGCGTTTAAAAGGGTCTATTACCTTTGAATTACCCAGAATTGCTTGAAAAGAATCTAAACCACGACTAAATGCTCATCTGAACCATGAGCCTTACTAAAAACTATGCCCCTGGCACAAAAATAAAAACAAAATTTAGTGCATAGAATGTCAAACACATACATACATACGTACGTAACTGGTCATTACAACCCTTCAGCAAGGATTACGACTTGGTTTCTCACACCACTTATGTTGTGTGTGTTAATTTGTATGCATGAGTGGCAGGTATGTGTGCATGAATGTCGACTCAGAACAACAGATGTATGAGAAACTTTTCACGGCAATTTTTTTTTACTCCCAGAGTTTTTGCCAGAAATCTGCTGAAAGGAATTCGCCGAAGAAATATTTTTTCGAATTTCATTTTGTTGGAGATGTCTGACCTGGGGTTTTCACCGTGGCCTCACGTGTAATAAACCAACACTCTACCTAGTAAACTACGGCGACTTCAATGTCAAATAGTCAGAAAATAACCCAAAGTAATGTTGTGGTTTAATGGCTTACTGCCCTGTCAAGGTCCGAAAACCCGCCTTTCGTAGGGCCAGGGCACCCATTTCTGTCGATTCCATAGTTGCCTATAAGTTTTACAATCTCGAATACTTCGCAATAGGTAGGTAGGTAGGTTAGAGTGGTAGCTTTGACACCAAAGCTCGCCCCTAGTGAGCATAGCGGCCTGTTGTGACGCAACATATAAGCATAACATGTTCTCCAGTCTCCGTCGATTCATTTACAATTTCGTTCCATGGAACAGAGTACATACATACATAATTGGTCATTTACAAACCTTCCGTCAGGATTACGACCTAGCTTCTCAACGTCACTTATGGTGTGTGTGTTACATGAGTGGCAGGACCTATAATTTAAAGTCGACTCCAAACGACAGATTTTTTATTTACTCTCAGAGTTTTTACCAGAACGTACACACAGTTTCAGTCTATGCTATGCTCCATGAGCACTTTAAGGATGACCCTCCTGAAAGATGTAATCAGTCTTGACTTATTTACTTACTTACGTAATTGGCCATTACAACCCTTTAGTTAGTATTACAAGCTAACTTTTCACACCAACCATGTTGTGGTGTAATCAACGTCAACTCTGAATTCGATTTGAGAAACTTTTCGTGGCAATTTCATTTTGTTTTTGCCAGAAGATTGTTTGAGAGAAAGTCGCCGAAAGGAATATTTTTTTGTACATCGTTTTGTGCGAGTTTTCCAAGCTAGGGATTGAACTACGAGGTCTCGTTTAATAAGCCAACACACTCTGGCTGTTCATATAAATGACGAATCTCTTGTCATTTGTTTATAGAACAGTTCCGTTGCCATAGATATCGGCAACACCGCAACCTGGAGGAAAATGCAAGCATCTGAGCTGGTGATTGAACTGCAAGGTCTCGTTTAAAAAGCCAACACTCTGACTGTTCAAACAATTGACGAATCTCTTGTCATTTGTTTATAGAACAGTTCCGATGCCGATCCGATCGGAAATAGCTCAGCCTGGAGGAAACTGCAAGCATCTGAGCTGGGGATTGAACTGCAGGGTCTCGTTTAAAAAGCCAACACTCTGATTGTTCAAACAATTGACGAATCTCTTGTCATTTGTTTATAGAACAGTTCCGATGCCGATTCGTTCGGAAATAGCTCAGCCTGGAGGAAACTGCACGCATCAGGAAGTCTATTGTCAAGCTTTGCATTACAATCCGAACAAAACAGATTCCAATGTCGGTGCCATAGCCATTATTGCTCCCTCTCCTGAAACACCTAAATAGTTCGTGAAATAAAAAACTAGAGTCCTGTGTGTGCCAAATTGGAACTCAACTATCCTAGGGGGACCTTATGCAAAGATCGTCAAAAAGTGCCTCCCCATCGGCTCAGCTCAGTACCTGCTGAGACACCGAATTTCCTTCACTTAAAAACAGTAGCCACGACAAAAAAAAACTGTTGAAACAATTTCAAAATATTTGAACATAAAATTTAAACAAATACCCGCAACAAAATAAAATGAAACATTAAAACACGTAAATATGTATTGTATGTAGGAACGTATGTTTGCAGTAATAAAATAAATCCATAGAATTTTAATTTACCACATCTCCTAAGTGGTAAGTGCTGGAAATGACGTTGCATGTTGGTTGTATTGAATAAACACGTATGGATGGATACATTGGGAACAGAAACAGACACAGAAACAGTTGAAATACAAATACAAATTCAAACACAAATACATTCACTTTGTGATAGATTTTTAGGGTATTATTTAGTTTTGGCGCCCATGGCGCCAAAGCTGCACAAAATTTTGTTTCTTTCTTTCTGTTTGTAAGAGTTTTGCTTGGTTGCAGTTGGAAGCACTTGACTTGGAGTGCCAACATTTTCATTAACCTCATGATGATATTTTGGATGATGACGACGATGACGATGACTGCGATTAGTATGTTAAACAATGCTTATAAATACGAGCATAAATGCCACAACCTATGCTAATGTATGTATGTACATATGTATGTATATAAGCACGTGAATGTATTTGTATCTGAAAGATGCATTTTAGCATAACGCCCGTAATTGTTTATTTATCTTCGTTTTATTATTATTAATGTTTATCATATTGTTGTTGTTGTTGTTGTTGTACTTGTTCTTAGTTGTTGTCTGTGAATTTGTTTTCTTGTTTTTTTTCTTTTTCTTTTTAAGATTTCTTTGGAACTGCATTAGAGCGTTAGATAAGCTTTAATAGCATGACAAGAGAAGTAAAAAGTTGAAGAACGAAATTGTCTGTGAATTGAATTTTTGTTTCTCATATTTGTAGAGTATCACTTCAAATTGTTTTTTTTTTTGGGTTGTTGTTAAATTGTTTTTTTTGTTTTATTGTTGTATTTATTTGTGGAAATTAGAATTTCGATTATATTTTGTCATTTGCCATGACAAACATTTATGAACGTATTGTTGCATACGAAAATGAAATTTAAGCACGCGCTTTGGGGGGATTTTGTTATGGGAAAATGGAGATATTTTTAGTAGAAAACCAATGAAAAAAAAATTAAAACGAAAACGAAAACCATGAAGACATTTAATCAAATTAAAACGCTGAACAACATCAACAGATGTTTAAGAGTTTCAACAAACAATTGCTGCAGCAATCCAACCCTTTTTTTTATATTTCGATGATAATTTCGATGGGATGATGAAAGTGCTTGCAGCCAAAAAGAGAACAAAAAACCTATAATTTTATCCACATGGATTTGGCGTAATGCGGGAATATTTTCTCTTTTTATTTTTCAATTCAATTTCCATTACATTGCGGCACCATCTGCAGCAGAATAAATAAATGGCGATGATTTATTTTTAACCACAAAATGAGTTCATATCGATAGTATAATAACCACGTGTATATCGATTTAGGTATGAATACAACATGTGCTTCAGATGTAGGGCAACTTTTGGTATTTGTCGGGTTAATTCAATTTGTTTTAAATTGATTGACTTGATAAAATCATATTGAGATTCAAATACCCTATAGTTGCCGTAGTCTGGTAGGTAGTGCGTTGGCTTATTAGAGGCCACGATTCAAACCCCAGGTTTAGACACCTCCAACAAAACGATGTATAAAAAAATATTTTCTCCGTCACTTCCTCTCAGCAGATTTCTGGCGAAAATTCCGAGAGTAAAATATAATTGCCATGAAAAAGTTTTTCAAAAAAATCTATAGTTTGGAGTCGATTTTAAACTGTAGGGGCCCGGCCGCTCATGTATAAAATTAACACACACAACATAAGGGGTGTGAGAAGCTAATTCGTAATCCTGATGAAGAAATTGAAAACGAAATGCTTTTAAATTTCTCTTTCTGAAAATAATTTTCTAGTCTTTAGCAATTTAATAAAAAAAAAACTAAATTCCATACCCCTCTCACTGTCAATATTTAATTGTTGTTTAATTAAAAACAGAAAGCTTTTGTGTGCTCACGTTAAAGGCACGTTAAAGCAATTTGTATTTCAAATCGTTTTTCAAATATTCGTTTAGGAAATCTTTAGTAAACACTTCCGGTTCAGCAAATGAAATAAAAAAATAATTAAAATTCATGTGAAATAATATTTACAGAAAACAATTTAAAATTTAAATGCAAAGCAAACAAATATTTGTAAATATGTAAACAATTTTTTATGCCAACGAGATACTTTGTTGAGTTTTTAATATCAAAAATAAATAAAATTCACCAGAGTATTTGCAATAAATGTGTAGCAATTAAAAAATAGATTGTATTCAACTGAATTGCTGTGATAAAAATATTATTAGAAGCGGACTATAAAGGAATGTAATCTTACGTTATGATTTACAATCTACTAGTGCATCAACACACACATTACAATCTCGTAAACTCCGATATGTACTCGTATGCACTTGGAATTTATACTAAAGCTCTCAGAGCAGAAGTGGATTCAATGAGGAGATAGTTTAAGAAATTTCTTTCAACAAAAATATAGTCAAAGCTGCAGTATCATGAGTTCGGGGGCAGCTCGGTATCTGGTAACGATTATTCGGGGAGTGAATTAAACTCATTGCACGTTGAAAGAGTTCTGCGTACCGGAATCTTTAGTCTTTTCGAGGAAACAGTAGATGGTAGATGATCGAATCAGAGCCTATTATCTACATACATACGTACATAATTGATCATTACAATCCTCCAGCCTGGATTACGACCTAGTTTCGTGTGTGTGTTAATTTTATACCTGAGTTACGTAACCTACAGTTTAAAGCCGACTTCGAACGACAGATTTTTGAGAACTTTTTCACGTCAATTTTTATTTACTCTCAGAGTTTTTGCCAGAAATCTGCTAAGAGGAAATCGCCTAGAGATTTATGTTTTCATATTTAATTCTGTTGGAGATGTCTGACCTGGGGTACGAACCGTGACCTCACGTCAAATAAGTCACACGCTACCTGCTAGACTACTAGACCCCGAATGTGTCCTCAAATTTCTCTTTCCTCTCTAGTCAGTTTCAAAGCCAAGAGGCCACTCTCTTAGTACGAAACTAAGAAACTTTTTAGAAACATTCAATGCCATGATGTCGAACATTTTCGCAACTAGGTTAGGTTAAGTCGGAGTGGTAGCTCTGATGTCACAAAGCTCACTTGAGCACGCATAGCGTTGTGATGCCACGGGTGAACGCAGTTCCTGTACTGACCAAGTTCCACCACAATCAGGGAAAAGCAAGAAGTTGGTCAGCGCAAGGGCTGCATTTTCTCAACTAAAAGATGTTATAAATCCCTATCATCGCCTTTCCTTTGTGCTCTTTATGTCGTAGCTCTAATAGCAACGTAATTTGCTGCTGAGTAGCCATATTGTTGACCACACTGTGATACTTCAGAAAAGCCCAGCAACTGCTAAAAGCCTTAATTGACTGTCCGAGAGTTTCTTTTATTTTTACTCCTAATGCCCTCTTTCGAATACGATTCCCATCGTTTACAGTATTGTGTAGACTTCTGTCTGTAAGTTCAACCATTTCTGCTATCACTTTGGGCTGTGGCATTTCTGATATAATTCTTGAATATATTTCATTTCCGTTTCTTGATATATTTCTTGAAACAGCCCTTGATAACTACAGGGAGTTAGTATCCTACCTACCTTATATCTAAATAAACCAAACTTTGTATGCGAAATATCATCGAAATATTTTATTCGTTTGAAAGACCTATTCATGAAATTATGTGTGGCATAAATGACAACTAATTTGACAAATGCAGCTTCAACAAGATAACCGTTATAAAGAAAGTCCCTTTTGGAAGACCTTAATTGCTTAGTTAGGATAATAAATGTCTTTAAAATATGAACCATTCCTGATGTAAACTTACTTACTTAGTTACTTATTACTTAATTGTCCTTTAACAATCCGATTAATGGACTTCCGCCTGCCTTCATACATCCTTCCTGGCACCTCTACTAATTCCGCGCCTACGCCAATTGGTCACATCAATCGATGGACTTTCTCGATTTGGTCATTCCACCGCAAACAAGGTCTTTCTCCTCGCCGACTTCCGCAAATTCTTCGCATCAAATAGCTGTCTCGCCAGAGCATCCTCCTCCATTCGAAATAGCCTGTACTTTAAATAATGAACTCCTTTAAATGTCTGTTAACAACTCGAAACAATTTGGAAATTTTGGATAAAGTCAATATTTTTCTTTTTCACAATCTTTCTCCCTCACTCTCTCTCTCTCCCTCTCGCTCATTGTCAATTTTCTATTGGCATTATTTGTTCAACAGGTAAATAAACACTCGCATTATTTAATTGCCTTGGAATTATTGTTTCAACTTGATTTCCGTTCGATATCCGGTTTCCTTAAAAATAAAACAACAACAACAATAAAATAATTTAAAATTTTTTTTTAAGATTACAGCCCCGAAAAAGAAAGAATTCGAAATGGTTCCCCATTTAATTGCTGGAAATATCGATTAAAATTTACAAGAATGGCGCGCACTTAAAAGGAACAATTATTTCCTTTTCCATTTGTTGTTGTTGTTTTTGTTTGTTTGTTTTTTTTACGATAGTCCTGGTCAAATAGAGATTATTAGTCGCTTGAGTGCATTGCAATCGCTGAACAATTTGTTAGTTTTTGTTTTTCATTTTGTAGCGCCCGGCAAATGGAATTTGAAATCTGGAACCTTTGGCACGGGGTACCCTTATTATTCACTACACTGCACAATCATTACATTGGAAAGGTAAGTGATACGTGGTGGTGTGTATCACTTTTTCTATGTGGGCACTTCCGCTGTTGGCAGACGTTGTTAGTTTTCATTTTATTTGTCGAAATTAAATGGCAGCTACTGTTCGTTTTATCAGCTAAAATTCTTTTGCGGCCATTAGAATATTTTTTTTTCTTGGGCCATATGTTATCGTTGAATGAGTGGATCCTTAATGATTTCTTCGTTTTAAGTTTCGTCAATTTTTTTAGTTTGTTTTACTATCCAACTGCGCTTCTCTTTTTTTGAATGAATCATAAGTATGTGATTCAGAAATAAGGATTTTTTTAGAAGGTGACGCACTGTAGTGATTTCGATAAGTGGCACCGATAATTTAAAAGACTTGACCTTTGGCAGTTTTAGGATTTTTTCTGTATTAACAAAGAAATAAATTATGCAGGAAATTATAAGAAAAACAAATTATCCTGTCCTGAGTCAATTTCAATTAGCCTGTTTGAAAAGACTTGGACTTCTCATGCAAGTTTATCGATAACAGAAAATTAACGTCACATAGTGAACAAGAATCTATGAAGTGCAGTAACAATAAATTCATTGTATATATCGGTGCATTGTACGTGTAGTTGGGTTTAGGTTACACTAGCAAAGGCCACTAGCAAAGAGAAAACGAGTCACATTTTAAAATATTTTTTCGATAAAAGTAATCGATAAAAAATTAGCCACTCTTTAATATACATTCACTGTAATGAAAACGGGCTTTACATGTATGTAAAATGAAAAACAGCCTATCGCACGCGGATTTGGTGTTATCGATGTCATTACAGTGATTTGGATTTAAAAGATACACAAGAAACCCAATTATCGGTAATATTGAAAATTGTAGTGCCTTACTTAATTCCTACAGCTAAAAATAATACAAAATATCGCTTGGAATCACTCAACTAAGTCATGACATGAATAAAATCAAAGAAAAACCCGTGATTCACTCACTATTTCTTCTTTCCTACAACCCTTTAGTCGGGGTTACAACCTAGCTTCTCACATAATTCATAAGTGGCGGGACCTACAGCTTAATGTCGACTCCGAACAACAGATTTTTGCGAAACCTTTCATTTCCATTTGATTTTACTTTCAGTGTTTTTGCCAGAAGACTGCTGAGAGGAAGTCGCGGAGACGGCTGCACATCTTAATGGGTTTATCTGTATTTGGTTTAAGTGTATTGGAGTGTACTACGAAGTTGCCGTAGTCTAGTAGTAGATAGACTATGTTGTCTTACTAGACGTGAGGCTACGGTTCAAACTCCAAGTCAGACATCTCGAACAAAACGAAAATATGAACAAATAATTCTTCGGCGACTTCCCCAAAACAGATTTTTGACAAAAACTCTGAGAGTAAAATGAAATTGGCATGAAAGGTTTCTCAATAAATCTGTCTTTTGGAGTCGACGTTAAACATATGTATAAAATTAACACCCACAACATATGTGTTGTGAGAAACTAGGTCGTAATCCTGACTAAAGGGTTGCAATGTCCAATTATGTACGTCTAGGCTGTTTTGCTAAAGCTTTGAGTTCCACAATGCTTATTGGGTGGTGGAATTTTCTATGAAAATCTCTTAACTTACTTGGACAGCCAAAATGCTATCATGTTTCTAAGGCAGGGTCAAACTTCCTTTCTCACCCATGTATGTGTGAGCTTTCTCTGAGAAATATCGGTGTATATCAGGTTTCAGGATTACTAATGAATTGGCCAGTAGCGGTACGGAGCTCACAATTATCGGCACGTTGCAGATTGTAGGTGTAGGTGTTCAGTTTGTCTCTATTAAACTGGGTATTCTCCAGTCGTTTTACACGTAGGCACAACTTGGTTGGCAGTGGAACGGTACGTGCAATCTAGCAAGCAGGACTGATATGGATAAGACTGGTTGTATTCTGTTACTTAAATTGCACGGCCATCCATTGCAATACAGCTCTTCTCACAGGCCATTTAGAGGTCCTATTAAAGGTCATTTGAAGTCGCTGTAGTCTAGTAGGTAGTGTGTTGGCTTATTGGACTGAAGGCCCGAGTTCGAATCCCAGGTCAGACATCAAAACGAAATTATGAAAATATTTCTTCGGCGACTTCTTCTCAGCAGATTTCTGGCAAAAACTCTGAGTATTAAAATTGCCATGAAAAGCTTCTCAAAAAACTGTCGTTCGGAGTCGGCTTTAAACTGTAGGTCCCGCCACTCATGTATAAAAATTAACGCACACAACATAAGTGGTGTAAGAAGCTAGGTCGTAATCCTGACTGAAGGGTTGTAATGACCAATTATGTATGTATGTATTAAAGGTCATGACATCAAATTACTTTTGCAGGAGTCGAGGCTCTCCTCAGTTTCAAAACTCTCAGTTTGGAGTCAAGTTGGTTTCGAGTGGGGAATGTTTTATCTTCGGGTTACATATTAATTATGGTACCATAATGGGCCTAGATCCTGATCTAGGTGGAACACTACACTACTACTAGAAACCTAACGTGTTCAAGTATATGAAGACATATTCATGAGTTTGAGTTAGTTGACGATTAGTTCGCCTTGTGATGATGGTGGATGACTACACTGGGTAAGGATATTTAGTATCCTTTAGCTATTATGACGTATAAGTTTGATACATTTAACATGGTCGTGTATGACACAGCTTCTAAACAATTATTTTTTTAAGTTCTTTTTGTTATAAAATGTGATCCTAATTAATAAACTTGACTTTACCAAACGAATTTTTATTTTTTTATTTTGATATGCTTGGCCTATAAAGATATTTTTTAAGTTTTTTTTTTTTAGTAAAGTATTACCACTTAATCGCGTGACCTGTTCGTTAAAAAACCATTTTTTTTTTTTTTGGACTGTAAATGTGTTTCTAAATCATTGCATCGTTTTATAATGAATGAATTTCAAAAGTAGAGCAACTTCTTCATTATTTATGTAAATTTTTCATTTGAAAATAAAAACAAAAAGAAAAATAAGAAATAAAGAAATGTTTGTTAATGTTTACACCTTAAAAGATAGATAGATGTGTGTTGTTGTTGTTATTAATCACTGATTTTTCTTTAACGGCAAACAGAATGAAACTAAAGGGTGGGCCATTTAAAAGTTTAAATTTAAAAATGCATCAAAACAAAAACGGTTTGTAATGTTACCAAATTTATTGTTTTTGTTGTAAAGTACAATTGTTCTAGTTAGAAATGGAAACGATTACTTGCTTCATATCGACGCCTCCATTCTATAACGTTCTAAGTGTACTTAGAACGTTTTTAATGTTCTTGCATTTTTAAATACTACGTTCTCTAACTTAAATAGTGTCAGAATTTGGTTAAGATCCGCCGATCCGTTCCGAAGTTATAGGGAAAAATCTACTTAGAATACACATATAGTCTTATGTAGCGTGAAAACTTTGAGCGCTCATAACTCAAAACACACTTTTTCGACTTGGAATGTTATAGAACGGAGGCGTCGATATGGCTGGCGCGGCTTGCCTCACAGTACCTCATCGATCCGACCAATTTTCGTGCACTTTATCGAGTGTATGGTGACGTATCTCGTCAATGGCATCACGAATGTTGGCCTTTAAATGCTCAATTGTCTCTGGTTTGTTGGCATAACACTTTTCTTTAACCGTGCCACACAGAAAATAGTCCAATTGTGTCAAATCACAGCTTCTTGAAGGCCAACTGGCATCACCACTTCGGCTAATTAACCGACCATCAGACGTTTGTCGCAATAAATCCATTGTGACTTGAGATGTGTGCCAAGTTTCACCATCCTGTTGAAACCAAACATCGTTCACATTAATACCATGAAGAGCGGTTACAAAAACATCGGTTATCATGGTGCGAAAAGTGTCTCCATTAACCGTAATGGTTGTGCCGTCCTCATTTTCAAAGAAATACATACATATGTGCCATTGATGCCTCTGCTCCACAAGCCGCACCAAACAGTCACTCGTAATGGATGCATTGGCTTCTGTAAGAGAACGTGTGGGTTTTCTGAGCCCCAAATATGGTAATTTTGCTTATTAATGTAGCCACCAAGATAAAAATGAGCTTCATCCAAAAAAATGATTTTTTTTTGGCAAAATCGACAATAGGTTAGGTTAGGTTAGAGGACGTGTACTTGTCAACTGTGACAAGTACAGTACCCGGAGGTCGAATTGACCCATTGTACAACGTCCTAGCTTCTCACACCACTCGTGTTGTGTGCGTTAATTTTATACATGAGTGGCGGGACCTACAGTTTAAAGTCGACTCCGAACGACAGATTTTTTGAGAAGCTTTTCATGGCAATTTTTACTCTCAGAGTTTTTGCCAGAAATCCGCTGAGAGGAAGTCGCCGAAGAAATATTTTTCATATTTTCGTTTTGATGTCTGACCTGGGATTTGAACTCGGGCCTTTCGTTTAATAAGCCAACACACTACCTACTAGACCACGGCGACTTCCAAAATCGACAATTGTTGGTCCAAATTTACAAAAAATCCCAACCTTGCTCAAGCATAAATCGTTTTATTACGTTCAGTGGAGATAACTTACTGAATTTTGTGACAGAATAGAATGACATTAGTATTGCCAGATTCGAAATAAAACTGATGGTTTAAATTCAAACCAGAGATCAGCAACGAGTATTCAAAACGATGAGTAGATTCGAGTCATACTTATAATTTCAGCTACTTATACGCATTCATACTTATTTTAATATCATACTCATACTACTCATATTCAAAGTTAGAAATACTCATCGTACTCATACTTAACAATACGCACGATGTTGTTGATTTCGACTCTCCATGATTCAACATATACACGAAGCACAAAATAAGTATGATTCGAGTACGAACACCACAATACTCGCTAGAAGGTTGTGTGTGTGCTTTGCTTGCTGTCTTTGGCTTTTCTTTTCTCTTCTTTTGTAAATGCAACAATAACTACTACTATAAATTTTGATGAATGATTCGAGTGACTCGAATCATTCGTAAGTATTATAAGTATTTTTCTAAATTTATGAATCTGAATTAGTAGGCGTATGAATCAAACAATGAATTGAATATTTTGAGTTTGATGTCAACGTTGTACTCATACTCATTGCAACCTATACTTATAAATCAATATTGTAGCGAGTACGAATGAATCAGAGTAGTTGAATTTTAATACTCTTGACTCACTCATACTCAAAATTTCATAAGTACCTATGAGTAGCGAAAATACGATTCATTGCTGATCTCTGATTCAAACCGACAGATGACCCACCCTATCTAATTATTCGAACATTTCAACAGTTTTTTTTTTAAATCTATTACAGAAACATTTACAACCAAACAACCCACATTTCGTAAATGGATAGCCAAAACTGAAAACTAAAGACGAATACTAAACGAAAAATAAATCAAATCAAATCAAAATGAAATAAAATTAACGCAGAGGAAAAAGTGCATTTCATTAAAAAAAATTCTACACACTGTGCGGTCGATGCATCTCGGTAACAAAACGTGTCCCTAACCCTATAGCCGACCCCACTTCATTCATTATGAGCTGCTGCTGCCTATTTGAATATATTTAAACGAGTGTTGCATGTTGTAAAAAGAGAAGAACAGCAACAGCAACAACAACAACTAAAAGTTAAAATAAGTATTTTGTTGCATTTACGAAATTCATTATTTGTTGTTGTTGTTGTTGTTTTAATTTTCATGGGTTTGTTGTGTTCTGTGTTTTTAGTTTTTTTTTTTTGGGGCGTTTTCGGTCAGTGGCAAATGCAATGAGAATTTTATTCATCATTGGGTCATATTTCGATAATTTTTGGCGCCATCAGCTCATGAACAGGGCAATGCTGCGTCATAAAATTAAATACCATCACTCGATCATTTTCAATTCGTATGGATTTTGACAGGTACACTGGTTTAGTACGTACATATGTACATACGTACCAAACGTGGCAGACAGACTCACATAAATTCCATCATAAATACACCCGTACTGTCTGTCTGTCTGTTGGACTGGAATGAATGACTGAATGACCATCATCAAGTGAAAAAAAAAAACGAAAGGAAACATAAACTGATACTCACAAAATTTAATTGTATTCGTACGGCAGTAAATGTTGATGTCATGTTTATTTGGCCAATTGGCCAGTTGTTGGTTTGACTCTGTTAAAAAAAACTGTGCCCCATAAAATACTTGTCGTTTATTCAGTTTTAATAGCACTTTTCATTCCTTTATTTATTTATTTTTTTTTGTATTTTTAAAGACATTTAACAACTACACGTCGTTTGTCTTTAACTTTTTGACTCTGATTTATTAATTTCAAGTTTACGACGACGGATTTCAGTTTCCAACATTGTTTCTGTGCTATTAAGTTTGCTTGTGTTATTGTGTTATCGTATTATCGTGCAACATAATAATAATTTGTGGCGTTTAATTTAATTTCTTTGTTTAAAACTAGATTTCATCGAAAGTGTTTATAACACTGGCTCTTAGCCAGCAACTTTTTTTTTTCGCAATGAGTTCTAACAGTCCAATACATACATTCATAAATGGTCATTACAACCCTATAGTCAGGATTACGACCTAATTTACTCTGTGAGTTTTTGCCAGAAGATCGTTTTGTTGGTGATCTCTGACCTGGGGCCATACCTCTAATAAGCCAACAAACTACCTACTAGACTACGCCGACTTCAATTTCTGTCGTTCGGAAACGATCTTAACCTCTTCACGCCCTTGGCCACATATGTGGACGTTTAATTTTTTATAATTATAATTGTAATAATAATAAAAACAACAAAAACTTGATAATAACTTATTGACTAAATCCTCCTCCAACAAGAGAAGTAAACATTTTACCGTTTGTCTGCACTGATGATATTATTTCCGGTGCATAGTTGGATGCTTAAAAAAAATGTGAAATAAATCTTTGACAATCTGTTTTATTGGATTATATCAATAAATCGTTAATACTTGAAAAAAATAATATCAGATATATTTAATATAATAAGTTTTACCATCACTACCTAAAAAATCTAACAGCTGCACTAAAGTTAACCCTGGAATCAGACTGGACGGTATAAGTCATTATCCTAAATACAAGGAACTGAAAAATCCCCCCAGATGTCACGATAAAAATTGTGTAAGACGAACTCTCTACATTTGTGAGAAATGTTAAGAATATACAGCTATGGACATTAAATTAGCACAAAACTTCATTATAAAAACAATCAAATTTTTTATAGTATTTTAGGTCTATTCATAAAAAAATTTAAACATAGAAATTTAAGATGCATATTCTTCTTTAAAAAAAAACAAAAATTTTGGCGAAATTGCCAATCGTCTGCTCATTAAGACCTGCAACATATCAAACGCTAGATTTTAGCTGGACAGTAAAATAGCACAAATTAAAATTTCTGGAATAAAAATAATATATTTTAATAAATAATAAAAATATTAATGTTTCCAGTTTATTTGATCAATATTTAGTAGAGTAGCCTCTGTTTTCAAGCACAACGTGGCATCTAATGGACAAAGTTCTTTGGAAAAGATTTTTGGGAATCGAGTACCAAGCGTCCCGTATTCCAATCCACAAATCGTCCAAATTTTTGTACTTTTTTTGAACAATAGTACATTTCACATCGTTTCAGAGGTTTTCTATCGAGTTTAAGTCAGAACTTTGCGCCGCCCAGTCTAAAACGGGAATGTGCACTTTATAAAATCAATCCTTAGCCAGCTTAGATGCGTGTTTGGGGCCACTATCTTGCAAAAATATGAATAAAACTGGCATGTTTTCAAAAGCATATGGTTCTATTTTGTTCTTCATAATGTCCAAATACTTGTAACGGTCCATTTTTCATTAATTTTCACAATGGGACCTAACCCGTGCCATGAAAATGCTCCCCACGTCATTGTGCTTTCTCGACCATTCGTTATGATCCTTTGAGTATAGCGTTGGCCGTTAAACAACCACTCTACCATCTGGTCCCATACGATTTAGCATTGTTTCATCACTCCAAAATGTTTTTTCCAGAATGGGAGATTTGTACCCTTGTGGGTGCGAGCAAACGTTAAACGCTTGACTATATTTTTCTTTTGGTAGAAGTGGCTTCTTTCGGCAAGAGCGTCCAAAGAGCTTTCCGTCATTGTATGAGCCCGTCTGATAAATTTAACCTAAATTGAGAATTAATTTCGTTCAAAATATCGCGTGACGACATGAAAGGCTCCTTCTTTGACTTCCGGATAATAGCACGGTCCACGACTTCGGTTGTTTCCTTGACACGTGGCTTTCGTTTTTTGTTTTCTGCGACATTATTATGTTTGCTTTGAAGGAAATGATCACGTTATAAATCATTTTTCGCGAGCAATTCGAAATTTCGGCAATTTCAGCCAGGTTTTTCCCATCATTCCACAAGTCAACGATAACGAGCTTCTCCTCTGGCGAGAAATCTTTTCAACGTCCCATTTTTTAAAAAAATTACTATAAATGCCATAAAATTAAAAGAATATACCGTAAGAATAAAAATACTTGAACAAAGCTTGTACCTATGCATGTTGTGCTAATTTACTGTCCAGCTCGAATTTAGCTACTGATACAAATTAGCAGTCAAAACAAAAAATTTTTACGATAACGGTAATATTTTTTATAAATTCAAATTATATATATTATTTTGACCTGTTCCCTTTATGATCCAATCAATAAAATATTCTAGCTCGAGGTCAATTGAATTGAGGAATTCCTCAATTTTTTGTTAAACAACAGCTAGATGTCATCGTGCAACATTCCAGACCAAAACAATTGGCCTAATTAGGATACAAATGAGAAAAAATTCACAATCAAACTATATATGAATTTTGTGCTAATTTAATGTCCATGGCTGTATGTGGCCAAGGGCGTGAAGAGGTTAAACTGTATGTACCTGCACTCATGTATAAAATTAACACACACACACAACATACAGTGGACAGCAAAAGTCTTAGTACTCCAATACATATATTTTGACAATTTCATGAATTTTAACAAATTAAGGTTTTTATATTTATTTTATTAATTTATTTCTGTTTTATTTATTATAAAACAAACAATTTTTTAATGTTTCTCATAAAATAAGAGAAAAATAAGGAAAAGTTTTAGATGACTCCCTAGGTACCCCCGTTCTCCTTGGGGGTATTGGGGGTAAATTTACCTGAGTAAATTTCAAATTCAAAGGCCTAATACATGAAAATGTTATCCCTTCTATTTAGTAGAATATCCCTTAAAGTTAAGCGCTCCATTTAACCCATTTGGAATTGAATGTAAAAGTTTTGTTTAGTGTTTGCTGGTGGCACCATGAGGATTACGATTACGTAACGGTTTTTTTTTTCAAATGGTCTGCTAAATACTCTCTTGAAGTCATATCGGGACTTTGTGCAAGAGTATTAAGGGTATTAAGTATGGGGACTTTTTTTTCGTCAAAATATATTGGAGTACATACTAAGACTTTTGCAGTCTACTGTAAGCTAGGTCGTAAGATATCTTAGTTAAAGATATGACTTTATCATTCAAATATGCTTTTTTAGAATGTATTTTGAACAAGTTGCACAACTTGATACGTTAATGCATTTTATTGTCATTGTTTTAAAACAGTTCAACCGAAAAGGCCAACGACTGCTGAGGTTTCATCCACCCAATAAAACATGTGTGTTGATGAATTTGATTTTGTTTAATGTGATAAACGTTTAAGACGTTCGATAATTTATTTGTATTTTATATCGAAAAACTCATCTTTCATTGTGATTTGATTGTGACTTGATTTGCAATGATTTTTGCAATGAATGCATTGTTTATTGTTATTTAAATATTCAGGTTTAGTTAAAGCTTAAGTTAGAATTTATTATAATGTATGGTACATATGTACATATTAACACTTTTATTTATAAATTAAAAAAAAATTAAAAACAAAATGTTTTGAATGTCCAACACTGTTTTGAATACAGTGATTAATTATTTTCGATACAATTAAATTCATTTAAAAGCCATAAACATTTAATGAGGATTTAAACAATTAATAAATTAAGCCAGCATTTGTTTAATGAATCAGTACAGCACCAACAAAAAATACCATCACTAGCAGCTTGGTGCAACAGAAACTTAAGAAAGAAAAAAAAACAAACTTTTTAAATGTTTTTTTTTTAAATTTTTTATTTAAAAAAATTTTAAATGACTAAAGAATCATTAAATATTCAGTTAAAAAGAAAATAAAAAAAAACAAAAAATCATGCATTTATTTACACTTTATTTCAGTGTAAAGAATTGAAAAGAAGAGAAAAAGTAGAGAAAATATTGTAAAAAAAAGATTCATAATAAAGTGTGAAAATGCATTTACATTTTTAATCAGTATGGAATGAAGAAGAAGCATAAGAAGAAGAAGAAATAAAAAGTTTAAGTGTAAATATTATACATATTATATGACTACCAAATTCGAGTTGATTATAGTCGATCAACAAGCAACCTTTCAGACTGTGGACTGACTGGTCGTTGTCGCCATTAACAGCCTTTTAAACTCAAACTAATTTGCATACAAAGATTTCGAATTACATGCTGACTTTTAAATCAAATAAAATTTTATGAATTTCATTTAAATTTTTTGTTTTTTTTTTTGCTTTTTTTGTTATTCAAATTAATATTTCAACCAGCCATCCATCCATCCATCAGTCTGGTTGTCTTCTCTTGCTCATCATCATCGTTTTTTTTTTCTTTTTTTTTTTTGTAATAAAAACTTACAAATTGAAAGTGTCAATATTTTGTCAATTCTACTCGAGGCACATAATACTTATTGTAGCTGTATCGATATCTGTATCCATAACTGTTTATATTCTGCTGTTTCAGTTTTATTGTGTTTGCAAATGTTAATGAACCATAACGCGTAGTTCAAGTCCACCAATCCACCAAAAATAAACTTTAAATTTATGCCAGTTTTTCATCAGTCATATGAGACAGTGATGATGATGATGATGATCGTATTGATATTGTATTTTTAACACGATTAAATGTGTGAAATTGACACTTAAAAATTCAGGAAAAATTTCATTTTAATTTTCGATTTTTGAAAAGAATATTTTAATGAGGCCTCATTACAGCCTACTCTACTCTACTCCTTAACACTCTGAAAATAAAAAAAAAAAAAACATTTTCATTAGTTTACCTAACCCTGGAATTGTGTGAAAAATAAATTTTTTTCGTTTACTTTCAAAACAAAACAGAAATTGAAATTCAAATGCAGAAATTGATTCATTTTTTTTTTAAAGGCCACTCTAATAAATAATTAATAGTTTATTTAATATAATGAATTTATTAGAAAAGAAAATCATGACACGTTTCAAAATAATCCATATTTAAGTGGCGTTTTCATCCTCCTCTTCCTTTATTTGTGTGATATTTTTGGTTTGAATCGATGTAGGTATTTTGAATAAAACTTTACCTGACTGTGAATTATTCAAAAACGTGTGCTCGTTTTATAACAATTAAATTTCATATAAAGGGTGAATTTTTGTTTGGATTTTGAAATTTCCTGCCTTTATTTCTATAATGCGTGATTTTTTGATTTTGTCACAAGTTTCCTAGCATTTCAGCTGTTGTAGCACCAATGACGTCTGTAATGTTGTCTTCAAGGGCTGGAATTGTGGTTTGCTTTTCACTGTTTATTCTAGAATTTGCTTAAGCCTTTGATAATTAGTTGAATCGCATGATATTGACATCCACCGGATGGTTTCAAATGCATTGTGTTTAATTGCTCACACAATTTGCGTCTCAACATTTTCAGAACATTGCGTACCGCGTGTCACATGTCAAATCATATCACACGCCAAATTTTTCCATATTTTTGGCAAAGGAGTCAAAAATCTTCGAGTGGTACATTCATTCATTGACTGTAAAGTTATTTTACTCACCTTTGCTGGACAGTGTGCAAATAACAGTACCATTAAAGACTGTTATACAAAATGCACTCTGTTTCACTCCAACTAAGCTAATATTTGGCTCCTGTCTGGTCTTATATTGAAGCATTAGGCAGAGCATTGCTCAAAGAAGTTAAACTGATAAAACTTGAACTGTGAACATGCAGCAATTCTGGGAAGCTATAAACACATTGGGTATGACTTTTGGTTTCAGAAATCGAAAGTTTACGCATTCATTAATCAAGTTTGTAGCGAAATGACACGATTTGAAATTGATATACAGAGACAATGTGGCTTAATACTGGTATTATATCAGTCTACGGCCTGAACCTACATATCAACGCCTCCATTCTATAACGTTCTAAGTGTACTTAGAATGTTTTTAATGTTCTTGCATTTTTAAATTCTACGTTCTCTAACTTAAATACTGTCAAAATTTGGTTAAAATGCGCCGATCCGTTCCGAAGTTATAGGGAAAAATCTACTTAGAATACACATATAGTCGTAAAAATTTTCCATTCTAAAATGTAGTAAGTACACTTAGAATGTTATGGAAGGGACATTTCTTAACGTTGTGTTTTCTATGTGTACTTGGTATGTTTAGTGTGCTTTTTTCAGTGTCTGTAAGTGTAGTTAAAAGGTTCTTCCCCGAATTAAAAAAAGAATTTTGTGCGTGTAAGTGTACATAGTATGTTTTAGTTTGGAAAAAAAAGACAATTAGACCTATCAAAAACATGCTAAGTACACTTAGACGACCAATCGTAAATATTTTCTCCGTGCTAAAACATTCTATGTCATTTTTAGCTAGGATCCAATTAAAATTTGTAAATTCAGAAACTGCTATAAAAATTCTACTCAAATTTTACAAAAAACAGTGAAAGAATCAATGGCGTATCTTATATAGTTTACGAGATATCGCGTGAAAACTTTGAGAGCTTATAACTCAAAACACATATTTTCGACTTAGAATGTTATAGAACGGAGGCGTCGATATATTTCTCTACTCAGTACATACGCTGTGCAGACGACGTAGCTTATCCTTTGGTGGAACGAAATTTGATGATGAGGAATGGTGTACATAGGAGAACGTGGCAAACTAATCCTGAGTTATATAGAGACATACATATATTTACTCTGGTTGTGGCAAATAGATTTACTTGACGAGGCACTTGAGAAGAGTTCCCTATCCAGAGAGTCTCCGTAACTGTTAATAAATTGAATATGAATTCTGGAGTTGAATGCATATCAAGATGTTTTAGCATTAAAACGCATAAATCGGCTGCTGTACTCTATATTGGGGATACTCCAGTTCATAACGCTTGCAAAGAGAAATCAATCGTAAGACAAAGTAGAAACGCTCAATAAGACCTCAATTAGTATAAAGAGTTGAAATAAAACTTTAACGCCAACTGATGCTAGAATTCAGCATTCAATTTTACTTCAGAATGATACCAAGCAGACTTAGACATGTAAACACTAAGGAACTGAAAGGATTGTTTCTAAACGCTCAGAAACGTTGGAGTAAAATTAATTCGAAATGGGATTAACAAGACATAACAAGAAAACATTTGGCATTACGATCGGAACTATTGTTGCCCTAATGGAATACACTTTCTCTCATATTGACCAATATTGATCGCTTGCAGGCGATTGCTTACCTCAGAAGTGCCAGTTGGTAACATACGTATGTAGATATCGGAAACGATTAACAATATCCTGACACATACACATTAATGGCCACAAACATGGGATAATTTAACACCCGGCAATTATTTACTGTGGGACTCTGAAATATAATTTTTGCAAGGCAACATACGACTTGAATTTGTCAATCTGGAGTCGAAATTTTGCAGGAATGATGACCAGAATTCCATCAAAAGGAGCAACATGTGTAAGCCTTACATACGTAGATACATAAATAGTTTCCCATACCACCCATGTTGTGTGTGTTAATTTTATACATGAGTGGCGTGAGACCTTCAGTTTAAAGTCCATTCCGAATGACGAATTATTAAAAAACCTTGCACGGCAATTTTTCTTTTACTCTCAGAGTTTTTGCCAGAAATCTGTTGAGAGGAAATCACTGAAGAAAAATTTTTTCGTATTTCGTTTTGTCGGAGATGTCTGACCTGGGGTTTGAATCGTAGTCCCACGTCTAACAAGACAACACACTACCTACTAGACTACTGTGACTACAGTTTTAACGCTGTTTAAATCTTCCAGATATCACATGTATTAATATACTTGATAACCTTTCATACAAAATTTGTTCTTAATTTGCAATTTAAAGTGGCAAGAGCCTTACGTTTTTCAAGGCTATACGGACATCAGTAGATCAAATTTCTTAATTTATCGCCATCATAATGAAAATTTATTTTATAAGCACGAACTTAACGAATTTCATCCCCTATTCAGGCGTTAAATAGTCACCGCACATTTAAAATATCAAGAAAATTCAAATTATTCTATCAGAATATGAAAATATTCACGCCGTCTATTTATTTACAGCAGTTTGTCATACTGTCAGCAGGGCATGCAAGCAGGACTCTAATGTCAACAAAGGCAGAATGAAAAAGCCATTCATAGCAGTCGAACAGATCATTTTCTAATATGGCCGTTGAATGGGAAGCCATTACTTACATTTGCACACCTTTAGCCAGCGATGACAGCTGGCAACAAAATTAAACCACCACTTCCATTGCAATTCCACGTCTAATACTGACAATAATTTTATGGCGTCAAACAATTTGTTCGCCATGAAAGAATTCGTCTTCCATTTAGTTTTTAACAGCAAAATAGTGGAGTTTTAAACACTCTTCAATGGATTAATTGCCACATTTTGGATTTTGGCCATAAAAACAAAAAAAAAAAAACAAAAATTCCACCTGCCAAACATGATGAGGCCAATACAGAAAAATATGGCCAAGAGGAAACAACCGCCCCTAAGAGTCTCACAAAAAAGAGAAGAGAAAAAAAAACACTGAAACGGAAACATTAAAGCCGTATTCAGACATTCAGAGCATATGTTTTCGTCCTACTTTCTGATCATCGGCAGCATAACGATCAGCCGTAAAGCGATATTGAAAAAGTACCCGATCCTCAATTACAATACATGACAAGAACAAAAAAATGGTAGGAAAGGTGTCGTGAAAAAGAAAAATATATGCCAGACCACCATCATCGCAGACCATCATTTAAAAACAAAAAGAATTCTTTGCTTTAAAAATGAAGATTAACACTCTCGTCCATAAAAGCAGGAAGAAAGAGAGAGAGACAGAGAAAGAGAGAAAACATGCGAAAAAAAAGGGTTCCCAATACTCGAATTGGAAGTCCAGATTCAAAACTTCACATGAGCACTAGTCGAACGTTGTAAAGCCGTTGAGCGTAAAACAGAAACTGGTAGGGAAACAGAAGGAGGAGCTAAAAGCAAAACAAAAAACAGAAGCGGTGTTGGAAGTCAACAGCCACAAGCGTCAAGATCGCCACTTCATAATGAGTGTGATTTTCAAAATGGAGATTAAAGTGAGAAAAAATCATAAGAAAAATATATGCACTCACGCACACACACGTGCACACACTCGCTAAAACCGGTGAGAAGAGCAGCAAGATCAGACATCAGAGAGAGTTTTTGTTTTGCTTACGCAAAAAAAAGAGAGAGGAGATAAAATGAGGCAAAAGAGATGAACGAAATGAGTGTAAAATGATCGTTTGTGTGGAAAAAGTACTTTATTTAGAAGCAAAAGGTACTTTAATGATTAAATTTGTGAAAGGGAAAAGTGTGACGTACATTTCATACATACGACACATTCCTGTGAAATCTGGAAATATTTTAAAAACGCTATGACATCAGGTTATTAAATTTGCGAAACTTCAACACGCTAAAACTCCACTCACTTCTATGGTACCTGTGCAAGGTTATACCTCACAGCGTGCAATCTGAGTAAAATTTATTCTTCTGCGAAACCATTACAATTCACGAAATTTATTATATTCGTGTTCGCAGTTCCAACGCAGTTCTACCTCCCCGTCTTGAAATTGTGACCTGACACGGAAAACTGTTGGTGGATATCGAACAAAGTGTAATGGCATCATGACCGAATTGGTACGGATATAATCCAAAGCATCTATAAGCGATCAACAATACAAAGAGTCCAGTCAAAATGTTCCCAGATGTAGGATATAAGTGAATCTGTCCACTTTACATTCATAATTGACGACCAACGGGCTTGCCACTTAGTCATACACCAGTCTTAAACACTTTCTGTTGTGGCTAGCAGTTATCATACCCCCACAAATGACGACACCAGTCTCGACCAAAACAGTTTGGAACGCACTGTATATTGGGGCTCACATATAAAAAAAAAAATTTCAACGATTCACACCATGTAGGATAAACCACTTCAATCTTCTTTGGGAAATATTGTGCACCGCTTGTTGTCGTTACACTGCCGGATAGCATCGTTAAGATGTTTGATGTCTTGGCTGCTATAACCTCCACCTGCATCTTAATTATGTGAACCATGACACCGAGATATTACAGATATGTCTTCGTTTCCATTCAAACTTATTATTTTCTTCGCTTGAAGGTTGCCTATTAGAAACGTCTCCGCGTTATGGTCAGTCAGGAATTATATTTTATATACTACCACGTATAAAGAAAATGTTCTCCATCAAAAACTGTTTGCAGATACCGAAACGAATGAAAGGCAGGTAGTGCTAGTGTGTTCGCGAACTCAACACAGCCTTGCTTATGAGTAATTCATGTTGTGGTATCGTTTGTGGAAGGATCAACAACCTTTATATTCTAATGTTAATATAGTTTCAAGGGCCTACACCAAAAATCATTCGAATTCAATGCGTTTTCGCAGAAATTCCCAGATAACAGATACTAGATAGAGGTAGCTGCCCACCCAAAGACAGCAGAATGGACATTATTAAGCTACTCAAGATCCAATGGGATATTATGGTTTTTCATTTTTTCTAGTTTCGTAATCAAAATCAAACAACAATTTCTAAATTTTTGACATGTAGTTTGACTTTTCTTTACAAGAATCAAATCAGATATCAATTTTACAAAAAACTACCACCTGATATAACTTTTGCAACAAGTGTTCGTATAATACAAACTGAATTTGTAGGATCAGATCATTAAGAAGAATACTTTTTATATTCAATTCACTTCGATATTCAAACATTGAAGCATTTCAGTACTTACTGTTCCCGATAAAATAAAAAGTACCACATACAAGCCATTTGGAGTTAGTACCTCATCTCCGTTTTAGGTTTTAACTCAAGAGAATACACAACACTAAACGAACTTACGCTTCCATTCTCTCTTTTCTCCGCTCTAAGTTTATGCTTTGTTGGCAAACCAACCAATCGCATAGTGGCAAGTGAGATCCAAAATAAAAACTCACCATAATTGATAACAACTCATGGATCTGGTTATTTTCATAACCATCTGCTTAGGAATCGAAACAAAAAAAAAAACAAAAAAGCCGTTGAAAACGATCTCTTAAGAGTTGTGGGACAGCAGGTAAAACAAAAAAGCAGAACAGAAACAACAATATTTGAAACAATGTATCACACATAAACAATGATATTTTCGATCGTAACCACCACCACGAAAGTAAAACAAAACCAAACAAAAACCAAACGAAAATCGAACATTTCTTGAAAGCAGAAGTTTTGAGCTGTTGCTGCTGGTGTTAATTTTTTACTGGTTCCCCTACCTAAACGAAACGAATATGAGAAGTGATCGTCGATCGCCAAATGAAATGGTAGTGAATGAAGTAAGTGGTGATGATCATTATCATTTTCATTTTCATACAATATTTAACGAATAAAAAATTGTTGTTTGTCACAACCATAAAAAAAAACAAAAAAAAAGAAACCAAAACCAACGAATTGATATTCAACTCAGTTGCTAAACCAGCACAGCCCAGCACCATCATCATCACAATAAAACGTTCGTCGTTCCACTTCAATTTCAATATCAACAAAATACGTTAAACGCCACTGCATGTGAAAAGCCGTCGGCATATGAATTTTCATATCGAACTGGTTCTACTTCTTATACTTACGTTATCACCGTTATTGTTACTGTCATAATGCGTCGTACAACATACGCTATTAGCGCTAACAATTATCGTCGATCTAATCAAATTAACACCCACTCATTACGATAATCGCAGACGAAAAAAAAGTAACGAAATCAAAATTAAAAAAAAAAAAAACTGAAAAAATAAATAAAAATGATCGACAAAACTGAAAATAAATAACAAATAAAAAAAAATCGTAAAAAACAAATTAAAAAAATATGCAAATTATTGTTTAACTTCATTGGAATTGAATTTGCATAAGAAATTTACATACGAACTGAAAGAAAAAACACACAAAAAATCATTAGAAAAATTTAAAATAGAAATAGAAGAGAAAAACAAGAAAAATCGTTTGAAAAAAAAAACGGCCAAATGGCGAAATAAACATAAAAAGAAGTGAGTGCGCGTTGGTGTATAAATTAATGAATATAAGTGAGTGATAAATTTAACACTTCCGACGCCAACGTGTTAAAAACATTAAAAAAAAAACAACAAGAATAATAATTTGCCAACCAAAAAAAAAAATATAAGTTTACATAGAAATTGTCAATTAAAAAAACGATGCGAACAACGTTGGCGTTGCCAATTACCATTTACCGTTTAATGATCGTCCACAATTAATTAAATTTTTAATCGAAAGTAAACTAAATTGTCATCCTGATACACAAACACACACACACACACACGATCTTATTTAAAAGATGATCACCATGAACGAGTTGGTCGACTTGCGTATGCAACAGCATATTGCCCATGAAATCTATCGTCAACAGATCATGCAAAGAATACCAGGTTAGTTAAGCCGCCAGGCTTTAGTATATCTTTCCATTCTGAAAAAGAAATTCTATTGAAATAGCTTACACATATACAGATCTATATACAGAACCAGTTCTTTGATTTGCGTTCGTCACTAGCAATACATTTTATTTCACTACGGAATACATCATCATATTCTATTCTTAAAAGTCCCCTAGTCTATGTCAGGTTTTTGATAGATGGCCCTTATTTCTCACCTTCCTTGAATTGCAATAACATCCACATATAAACATTATTAGTCTTTACCATGTTAACTATATTATGTTTGACAATTTGAACTCATGGGTGCTGAGACTTAGATTTTAACGTCGACTCCGAATGACAGATTTAAAAAGCTCTTTCATGGCAATTTGTTTTACTCTCAGAGATTTTGTCAGTTTTCAGCTTTTTTTTAAGTCTCAGCTGAATAGCTTTTGTCAAGTAAGCCAATATACTACCTAATAGACAGCGTCGAACACAGTAGCATCTGGCTACTGCAATTTTGTTGCGTGGATTCCATTTACGATTTGGTCTGTGTAATTCCTCCGCTTCCCATTCTCCCTTTCCTTTTTCCTATCCCCTCTATTATCCTTCCATTTAAAGGACGTTGTACAATGGGTCAATTCTGACATTGACAAGTACACGTCATCTAATCTAACCTAATCCATTTACGATCATTTACAAAACTTTATTTCTGTATGAATCGGTGTCAAGAGCTTATCAAAAAAAAACCAAGTTTATTTCGGAGCGTTTTAGATTAAAATATTTGAAAAAACTAATTACTATCGTCTTACGTATGTTAGCAGTAGATCGCTCCTTGAGTGTTGTGTATAGCTGATGACTCATATGAATGACTCATGTGAATATTGCATGCTAGAGGAGATGGAAACCTTTTGGAATTCCCATGATAATAAAACCATCATCAACACCGCACTGAGAAGGATCACCGCCTCAAAGCATTATATTGGCAATTGCTCTGACTTCTGGTTGCTTTAGCGTTGGTTATCTCTGTAGATATCTTCTACTAATTGCACTCCTTTATAGTTCTCCTCTGGTTTCACTTCCGCTGAATCTTCGACTGACAGAATTTCGGCAAAATATTGACTTCTTTTCAATTGTATTTTTTTTTTTTTTTTGGTGAAACCAGCACTCATGCAGTGCATTGTGCAGGTTTTAGGAAAATGGGTTATAGGAAGGTGGAAGAGAGGGAGTAGTGTTTGTGGACATCTCAAGATGCGAACGGCAAGGAAACAAGTTGCTGCTAGGTGACTATAAACTGGCCAGTGCTATACCTTCACCATTAGACAGTCTACAGCAATCGTCCCCAAGAAGCCCGCACATACTTCAAATTATAAGCATTTGAACAGGTTAGATTAAGTATCCAAAGTCTATTAGAAGTGTAATGCCACATTTTTCAATGCGCAAAATGCGCTTAATGACGTTCAGATTCTCTTTTGACTTTTGTCTGCTATATTCATGGGTCTAATTTCTCCAAAACTAGCCGCTTTAGAAACGTAATCCAATTCATTCCTTTTAGTAGCTTCTCCTTTTGGATATCATATCTTTAATGACTACATTTTTCTCAGTTCAATTCCATTCTGTTGATGAATCCAGTTCTGGAGACGTCGTCCTATTCTGGAGCTTAGATATCAGTAATTCGAAATCAGGAAATGATGAATTTTTCTTTACAATGTCGTTACAACCCTTCTGGCAGAATTACAATCTAGCTTCTCGCACCACTTATGTTGAGTGTGTTATAATTTTATACATAAGTGGTGGAACCTACAGTTTAAAGTCGAATCCGAGCTACAAATTTTTTGAGAAACTTTACTTTACTTAACAGAAATCTGCTGAGGCAGTCGCCGAAGAAATATTTTTCGTATTTCGTTTCATTGGAGATATTTGACCTGGGGTTTGAACCGTGGCTTCACGTTTACATCACGCCAACACATTACCTTCTAGACTGCGGCGACTTCTTTGCAGGTAGAGCAACTTATGTACACGAAACGCTTTGAATTGACTAATCTTTTAAAAACGACTTTGTATGGACGAAGGAAATTCAGATTTTAAATCTTCTAAAGGTCAGACATCAAAACGAAATTATGAAAATATTTCTTCGGCGACTTCCTCTCAGCAGATTTCTGGCAAAAACTCTGAGAATAAATAAAATTGCCATGAAAAGCTTCTCAAAAAACTGTCGTTCGGAGTCGACTTTATACTGTAGGTCCCGCCACTCATATGTTAAATTCACACACACAACATAAGTGGTGTGAGAAGCTAGGTCGTAATCCTGACTGAAGGGTTGTAATGACCAATTATGTATGTAAAGGCGATTTTCAGATTCCAATAGCAAAGTTGTTGAATGGCTTTTTTGACTGCATGAATAAGTAGTAATTGATAAGAATGAGGAAAGAGTTGAATCGCCTAAGGCAATATGTAGAGCTTTGTACGAAAAGATAAAATTATCCTTACCCTTGAAGCTAACTTTTGTTTCTGATATTAAGGAAAGAAAGTTCGTGATTTTAACCACCCACTAACTTGTACATATATATATACAGTCGAAGGATAAAAGTCTACGTACACCCGGTGATTATAACGTTGTTTAAGGCATTTACAATTAAGAATGTTTGAAGACAAAATCGAATATAAAAAAATATAACACAGAAATGATTGGAAAAAAAACAAAAAAAAAAAAAAATAAGCAGGAAAAAAGTCTGCATACAACGGTGTATGTATGCATACAACGGTGTATGTAGACTTTTTACTGTGACTGTATATGTCATACGTATAGTTCATATGTCTCTTTATTTATAATTTTCGTTAGCTGCTGGCTGCTTATGATATGTACACCACCAGCGATAAATAAGTTGCCATGACTAGAAAATTAACCAAATTTTCGATCCAAATCTCTTACAATATAAAGTTTTTAAAGAAATATTTGAGGGAAAAGAAAGTCTAATGAGAGTACATACTTTGAATATATTTTGTTTTCGACATCGAATTTTAACGCTTTAGTAACATCAACAACTAATCAAAATTTGAAATCTGCATTATGAACCATATTTTCTTAAATGCTTACCTTTTGGGTTGTGACAATTGAATTAGTGACTCAACAAAATTTTGTTTTTAAGAAAATTTCCATTAATACGAGTACAATAGTACAATAAAATTGATTGCAATGCATAGGAACGTAATTATTTCCTATATTCTATAGTGTCAATTATCTATCTATATATATGTATATATATTTATATATACATATATGTCTGTATGTATATGATAATAAAATATAATTAATTATCAAGAAATTATATAATTTTGATAAGATTTAGCATTAGAAATTAAGGAGTGAATTTGAATTGTAAATTCAATCAATTATTGACTGGCGCCAAATTTTTATAATTTTTATAGCTTTTATTGATAATACATACAGATATACATACATATATGTACATACATGCACTATACTATACTATTGATCCACACTTCAGGTTTTAAATACAATATTTATCCCATAATGATCTTCCTTAATTTGAAGGGCCCTTAGAATAGCGTTCTGACCTACACTGAGCGCCATAAGTGAGTCAACACCCACTATAATTTAAAATTTTCTATTATAAAAAATATACTTGTAGCACAACAATAATTTTTAAGATTTTTTTGTTTTAACATTTTATAAGTAATAAATAAACGTTTTTAATTTATGGAAATTTATTCGACTATTCTCATTTACTTTTCTCGCTATCCTAAGTAAATGAATTATTTCAGTGATGTTTACTCACTTTTGGCGCTCAGTGTAACTGACCCACATATTTCCCAATGAATTGAATTATCAATTCATTACATACGAAATTTCAATTGTAACACACCCCTTAATACTTGAAATCGTTGTTTATTCGCTTGTTTTTCTTTTTTTTAGGGTGTTTCAATTTATTCTAGAATTCTAGTCATAATGAACAAATTTGTTCAAATCGTGACTTTTTTGACAGAAAAGGCGTGCAGTGAGTTGCACCAAATGTTCACGCCATTTTCATTCAGAATAGAATGAATCACTAAGATTTAAACCACAAAAAAGAAGAAAAAAGCGAAATCCTTTTCAGATAAAAAAATAACTTTAAAATTAGGCAATGAGATCGGGTTTCGGGATCTTTAGCCACTTCTCTCTTCATATGAATACATTCCAGGGATATTTTACGTAAAATCTAACGGAAAGATTTTACTCTTCCTATATATGTAAATAGCTCCTCTCCATCATAGCAAAAAACAGTATTGGCCAAAACTAAAGCACCCCCTCAGTACATTTAGGATTGAACCGTTGTCCGTTTGGCCTGCCTCTGGATGCCTTATGCCATCTGAATCCTTTAATTTAAACTTAGATTTGTCAGAAAACAGCACATTCATCCATTTTTGGACACTCCAGTTGAGATGGGTCTTGGCGAATTCAAGTTTGGCGATATCAAAGGTTTTTTGCTGGTCGTCGACTGAATAATCCGGCCTCTACCGCCCTTCTGGGAATCGTTCTTTCGGTTATTTTTAAATCTAAGCGGTTTCGTACGTGACTAGAAGATGCTGTAGGATAATTTTGGATTGTCCTTTTAATTAAGGAGTCTTCATGTCGCAAGGTTTCACGTGACCTTCCTCCAGAATGAGTAGGAGATGTGCGACCAGTCTGTAAAAACTTTTAAATTAGCCTAGAAATAATTGATCTGTTGATTGAATATTTTGCACTCAATTGATGCCTTGATATGCCAGCTCTCCAATCCAATCATTAACTTAAAAATCAACCCACAAAATTGCAAAACCAAAGAAGATTTATTTGAAGCCGCAAAAATAGCAATATCTCCTGAAATAATGTCCCCTATGCCTAAAAGATGTGCGTGTGTCATTCAGAATAAAGGATTCGCAACGAAATATTGATTTCAATAGTTTTTTGTGCACCTTAATGGGGGGTGCTTTAGTTTTGTCCGCTTATATTTGCGACTTAAAATGTTTTTTGAATTTTAACTTTTTTTTTTTAAATTCTGAATTCCTTAAGTTTGTGTTTTTCAATAATAAGGATATAAATAAATAAAAAAAAATAAAAATAAAATTTTAATAGCTTTGTTTTCTTAAAAAAATTATCATTTAAAAAAAATGTACTGAGGGGGTGCTTTAGTTTTGGCCAATACTGTATCAGTCACGATGCACGTACAAAAATCTATTGTTCTCTAGACTCCACATTTCCATTTCAGACCCTTTAGATGGAATTTCTAAAAAGCTTTTAATTGACCCAAGGATTACATAACTATATATGTACATACCTACATAATTGATCATTACAAACCTTCAGTCAGAAGTACAGCCTAACTTCTTACACCACCACTTACGTTGCGTATGTTAATTTTATACATGAGTGACGGGATCTACAGTTTAAACACAGAGATTTTTGAGAATATTTTCATGGCAATTTTTATTTACTCTCAGAGTTTTTGCCAGAAATCTGCTGAAAGAAAGTCGCCGAAGAAATATGTTCTCATATTTCCTTTTGTTGGTCTCGCGTCTAATAAGCGAATACACTACCTATTAGACTACGGCGAACTTCAGGCATTTGTGGCAGATTGTGCGCAAATGCAGCATCCATCCTATCTAAGTGATTATTCAAACTTTAAACCACTATAAATACAAGAATTGGTAAAGTGCCTACGGCTACCACAATCTTTCGCACACTAGAAGCTCACCTCAACGGTGCATCCAGAATTTTCTGCAACTTCCTTGCTGATACGGCAACAACGAAATCCATTTGTTTTCCTTTCAAAATTGGTAGAGCAGAGTTCACATAGCATTTATTGCAGAGTCCAGGGCGTGGGTAAACTTAAAATTTGTCGGACATTAGCTTTGTAGGGTGGGACATCTATCGGTTATTTCGAATCTAGCAATAGTTGTGTCATTCTGTTCTATCACAAAATTCATTATATTATCTCCACCGAACGCTTGGTGCAACTTTGGGATTTATTGGACCAACGAGAAACTGCACGATGATGTCGAATTTTCCAAAAAAAAAAATCATCTTTTCGGTGAAACTTATTTTCATCTTGGTGGGTACGTTAATAAGCAAAATTGCCGTATTTGGAGCTAAGAAAACCCACACGTGGTCTTACTGAACCCAATGTTCCCATTACGAGTGACTGTTTAATGCGGCTTGTGTAGCGGAGGCATCATTGGCCCACATTTCTTTGCAAATTGTCACACATCTCATGCCACAATCGATTTGTTGCATCAAACGTTTGATGGTCGTTTAATTAGTCGAAATGGTGATGTCAATTGGTCGACAAGAAGTTGCGATTTAACACCGTTGGACTATTTTCTGTGGGGCGCTTTTAAACAAAAGTGTTATGCTGACAAACCAGAATCAATTGTGCATTTGAAGGCCAACATTCGTGATGCCAATACCGAGATACGGTCCGATATAGTCGAAAAAGTGCCCACAAATTGGTCCAATCGAATGAGGTACTGTGAGGTCAGCCGCGGCAGCCATATGAATCAAGTAATCACTTCCATTTCTAACCGGAAGAATTGTACTTCACAACAAAAAAAATAAATATGGCAAGATTTCGAACCGTTTTGTTTTTAATTGCATTTTTAAATTCAGACTTTTAAATGGCCCACCCTATATGATGCAGCTTGTTTAAATTTCTACTGTAATCAACCGACAGATACCGATTAACAGAAGCAATTTTGACTTATTAATCTACCGTCGTATCATGTGGATTCTAGATTTGCATTTACGCTCGCAGAAGAGAGAGAGAATGATTTTTGTAAACAATTATCCTTCGATTAGGCTACCATTAGGCTACGTTCCGTAAAATTCGCTGCTTTGTCCTGAGAAGCTGTATGTGTCCAAAGGATATATCTCGTACGAGTAATCATAATAATTTAGGAGATCATTGAGGACATAAATTGAATTTAAAAAAATTTTAAATTAAAATATTTGATTCTTGTTATAACATTTGTAGAAAACATTATAACATTAATAAAAAAATGGTTTAAATATCTTTCCAGATTTTTCCTATAACATTTTTAAAAAACATTATAACATTAATAAAAAAAAAATCGGTTTAAATATCTTTCCAGATCCTTTTCCACCTTTACTGCCCATGTCAATGCCTCGACATGTTATAATGCCACCGCGTGTAACACTGCCTGGCGTGGAAGTTACTCTGCAGAATGATGATCTTTGGAAACAATTCCATCAGATTGGCACTGAAATGATTATAACGAAAAGCGGAAGGTAAGTTACTCTTTCTTATCGTCTTCTATTGTTATCTCTCTTCTTTTGCTTTGTGTGTATTGCTATTGAAATTGGAATTTCTAGCAAAATAAGATGTGTTAACGATTGGCGCCAGTGTCCTTTTGTTTTTGCACATTTACAATAGCAGGTTCTATTATTTGAAACTCGAAAAATATCGCGCCTCGTCCAAATGTACTCATGGTTGTTGAGCATTTTATAGATGTTTGAATTGTGTTTCCTTTCGGCGCAATCGAATAAGGAAAATGGACAAAATGTGAAAGAAAGAATGAAAGAAAGAAAATAAGATTTTATGATTGCATTAACACGTCCATACAAAAAATCAACAATTATTGTCGACAACAATTGTTAAAGTGACGATTTTAACGGCATGGCCAAGCACTTTTTTTGTTGGTACAAATTTGAAAAATGTATACGGTTTTCATTTGAATGCAATTACGTTTGAAAAGCGTAAACAGAGAAAATGTTTAAGTGGTTTGGCTGTATGCGATCGCAGTCAGTCGTTTGGTCATTAGGCAACGGCGCCTTGCCAAAATGAGCAACACAAATATTATTAACAGCGTCGCGACAAGATTTTTCACACACAAATATCAGATGGTGGCAATATGCTCTCAGGAATTGTGAAAATCTCTTTTTAAGAAAAATAGTGCCGTTCAAGTCTGCAGCCTAAATGACTTAGAAAGGAAGACAATTTAGACAGTAGACTGCAGGTAGTGTGGTACGTGGTATTGGTAGGAAGATCTGGTTTTAATTTTATTTTAATTTTTCTAATTTGCATTTCCTCTGTTACTCAAACTCAAATTTTAGTTTGGATTATTCTACACGAGGCCTATTTACTTACAAGCACAATTTAAAACCTCTCTCTCTCTCTCTCTCTCTCTCTCTCTGTCCGTCTGATCCCTATCAAAATGATAATAATAATGATGATGCTGATCAACATCATCAGTATTGTGTCAGCGCAAATCTTTAAAAGACATTTTCATGTCGCAGCATTGCTGTATGTTTGTGTCGTGTAATGTGGCGTCTGTGTTATTTATGACTTCAGAACTCAGTAGGATGCAAACTCCTATACTCAATGTGGTAACGTGACGTTATACTTCGTTGCCAGTTGCACAATCCCCTTTATTGTTCCTTTTGTTTTCTTCGTGTTTTTTTTTTTTTTTTCTTTCAAAAATTTTTTTAGTCGAAGCGGTAAATTTGTTTTGAAATCTTTCGCTTTCGATTTGTCCAGTTGCTAAACTATTTGGCCATAAATCTTGTTGGTCACATCCTTGACTGCATGGTATTCGGCATGGACTGACTGTTGAGTGAAACGATAGTTTGTAAGACACGTTACGTAAAGTATGTAACACCTATAAATTACGTGTTAAATGTTATCTGTTGCTCTTAAACATGCTCCATGGAATTTCCATTCAAAACGATTTCACCTTTTCTTCCCATGAACAATGTTTTATGAACTTTTTTTCCATTCTATTCAACGTTGACGAATAATTTGACGTTGAGTAATGGCGCCAACTCAATGTTATTTGAGTAATACGAGGGGCAGGTGGAAAATATGTCATTAATTTTAATTATACGAGGCTAAAAGAATTATTTAAACTACTGGAGAAAAAAACATGAAAAAAAACTAGAAATTGTCCATTCCGATTACATGTTTTGATAAGGACAATTAGAGTTCGATTGCTTTGCGATATCGTAGAGAAGGTATGAGTCTAGGCTTTTAATAATTTACTTGAATGAACATATTTCAGGACAGCTCTTGGCTAATGTCACAATAAGCAACTCCCCATACGATTGCCGTTCATATTGTTAAACGGTAGAACTTGTCGTCACTTATCCTTAACTTATCGGACGTTATAGAAACAATAGCAATACCCAAGAACAACAAATACCTTGCTTTAGTGAAATATCTCCAGAATGATTGAAAGCAGATCTATGATCAGAGAATTTTTGGTTGGAGATATGACTTCACTAAGAAGGAAATCTTAATTAAGATCACATGAATTACCTCCAGAACAGGCAGGTTTTCGAACCAATAAATTTTGCGTAGCAGTCTGTTGAGTGTCGCTCACCTATTTATCGAAATGAGAAAGCCTTCAGATGCAAGCATGTCTCGATAAAACTAATACCACTCAAGCAAATTAGTATACATGGACGATAACTGTTATGTTTGGCCTAAACATTGATTTCCGACTGAGTTGCGTTTTGTCATTATTACATACATACATATACAATTGGCCATTACAACCAGTGGTGTTGTGCTAATTTTTTTTACCGGAACGCGTATATATAATTATATAGACAGGGCCGATCCTGGGTAGGCGGCCGCTCTGTGCGGTCTCATGTCCCAAATTTAACGACTGGGGTGATTTTCCATGATAATCCTGGCAGCGGCGTTTTTTTTAGGTCTCATGTCCCAAATTTGACGACGGGGGGAGGGTGATTTCCCCCAATTTTCGCCCGTCGCCAGGATCGGCCCTGTATATAGCATAAAAAGGAAAGGAAACGAAAATCACATCAAAAAAACGTTCCGGACTCCGGTTCACGGTTCGGAAAAACAAGCCGGTTCGTTCCGGTTCGGTTCAAACCCTTGTTTATAAAAAGACATACATATATGAATTCGTCAAAAATTAGAAAAAAAAAATCAGCAATTCTTTTAAATTTTTTTTTTTCAAAACGTCAGCCAATTCTCGATATCAGAAATCATCTTTAGTTCCGGAACGCGTTCCTGTCCAAAAAGGAAGTACCGGAACGACGTTCCCGAGCGTTCCGGCTCGACAACACCACTGATTACAACCCTTAAGTCAGGATTACGATCTAGCTTCTCACACAACTTATGTTGTGTCACGGCTGCTACCGCCTAACTCCAGACAACCTTCAACAAAAATTGTTGCTTAGAATATCAGGCCGATCATGGATTGTATGCGAACATGACTTCTTTTTTACTTGTCTTTATGTATTCAAGGATATTGAGCGCTTTATGTTTTCATGCAACATCATGAGAGAAGAATATAGCGTTAAAACGATATTTTGTAAGCGGCAGAATAAGAATCCTAATTTATCGAGTGACAGTTCCGTACGTTTTAGCGTTGCAGAAAGAAGTGGTCTTTGGGACCTATTGAAGGTTTCCAAACCCTTTACAAGAACAAAAAAATATCAAGCCGATCTTGCAAGCATTAACAAATCAGGCTCATTATCGATTAGAACTTGAGTACATCTTTCGACTTGGTCGCTCGAATACAAGTTATTCCTATAAATGCAAGCCTATCCCGCCAACCAACCTGTACTGACTCCAATTCCGTCTAATTAGTCTAGAACCATTCTGCCATTAATTACAGATCCTTTAAGATTCATTTTAAAATAAATTGGTACACGAGTATCTATCCCTTGTCGCATTTGTGCTGCATCTTGTAAATCTTGAAAGCAGTGATGGATGAAAGATATCGAAACAATTCGATGTTTTCTCTGTTAATCAACATCGATTTAAAATCGATTTTTTTTTTCGTTAAAGATAAAATGGTGATACAAATACATACTTATCCAAACACAATAAGCCATTCACAATCGGCTCTTAAATTCTATAAAACTGGTAGATTTGGATTGTATACAGAAAGGGACTAGCATTGATATGACTGTGAATGAGATTTATCAGGAGTCATCCTCGCCTGTCAAAGCGAATGACTAACAGTTCCCTCCTTAACTAAGGGATAGATAGAACCAGTAAACTCTACGAGAATAATTTAGTTGCTCCATTTTCTTTTAAGAAACAAACTATTCTATGGTTTACTGATGGATCAGGGACTTTTAGACCCATTGAACTGAGAGTGTTTGATCGTATGTAATAGGAAATATTCAGAGCCAATGAATAAAATCGTGAGCTTCTTTAAAGCGAAAATTTATGCCATCAAAAAATGCAATACTTTTTGATAGTCAGGATGTCATTCGAGCATTCAGCTCCTATGAGGTTGGTTTGAAATTAAAGTGGAAAGTTTAATACACATGCATACATACATAATAGGTCATTACAACCCTGCAGTCAGGATAATGACCTAGTTTCTCACACCACTTATGTTCTGTGTGTTAATTTTGTACATCAGTGGCGGGATCAACAGTTTAAAGCGACAGATTTTTGAGAAACTTTTTTATGGTAATTTTACCAGAAATCTGCTAAGAGGCAGTAGCCGAAGAAATATTCTTTCATATTTCGTTTTGTTGGAGATATCTGACATGGGGTTTTAACCGTGGCCTGACGTCTAATAAGCCAACACACTACCTAATGGACTATGGCGAATACAGATAGGCAGAGGAAATAGGGTAATCGTCTGCTGGATCTTATGGAAATTTACCACTTGAGAGGTCAGAAGCGGTGCTTGGAAGGGCACAATCGAAATCGAAGACGAAAAGATGAAGGTATTGTTTACGATGCAATGAGAAGAAATTTTGGTCATTCATCCGACTATCAGAAGAAGCCTTATTAATAGACTCAAAGGACACATGTTTTTAGAACAGAGGTCGATTCAAGCCCATTATGTAGACCTCGTGATGAGGAGAACAAATTACCAGAACACATACATACACCTGTAATATATCTCAGAAGGAAATAGCCGCAAACATATTAATAAAGTTTGTTAGAGCGACAGTAATAAGAACATTCTGGGGTTTTTTACCTCAATTTTGTTACAAAAAAAGAAATGTTTTAAATTATTTGATTATGTTTTTACAAAAACCATAAGCAAAATTAATTCTATAATCGATCTGCGGTTAATAACCTCTGTAAGCGTTGAGGTTGAGGAGAATATGTGGGCGTTTATTGATATGATTTTAAGATTTCGGCACTAATTAGTGTTTCTGCCTTTCGATTACAAATAAATTATAAAAAAAAAAACAAAACAAATAAATCTTATAAAAAAAAGAAACTGAAACTAATAGACAATGTGGTGTTTCCATCGATTCTAATTTTCTTAATTATTTTAAATTATGCTTTAATCTGTGTATCTCTACAGAATAGTATTGTATACGAGTGTAGACTAATCAAAATTGAAACCATAAAACCCATAAAATATTTGTTTACACTGACTGATCTTTAAATTTATTAGGTCTACGTATGTGTCTGTGTCTCTCTCTCTCTCTCTATGCCTTTGTTTTATTCAATGAAAAAAGAAATTTAAAATTATCTTTTTTTTCAGAAACTTTACTTTCGCGTATCCATAGATACTCAGCATATTCTGTGATATTTTGTATTGAAATTAAATTATCATAGATTATGATAATTTCTTAATAATCTTAAACTTAAAACTTAAGCTTAACAAAACACGCTTCAAAAACTATAAAAACGAAATTAATTTCAATCTAAAATTATAACGAAATTGGAGCGTAATTTCTTATCAGGCGTCGTAGGCTGATGGCTAGAAATTTAATTGAATAAATTTGCAACCGACTCGTAGTGTCAGAAAATTTATTTCGTTGATGGATGTGTTAGTGTAGTAAGATAAAATCCATTATTTTTACCACAGCAGGCTATTACACATGTTTTTGTTACATTGACATTCCGATCAGATTTTTTTTATTTATTTTTCTATTATATAGGGTCCGCCAAATAACTTTTTTTTTTGAAAATGCTTTAAAAAAAAACTACTGAATATTTTCTCGAATTGCTTTTTTTATTCGAAAGAACATCCTTCCGGTTAATAATGGAAAATAATTTAATTTAAATAGCTGCCTCGGCTGGCCATGCAGTAGCCTACATGATCGGTCCAATTTTTAAGCACATTATCGATTGTGTGCAGCTGTATTTCACCAATGGCTTCACGAATATTGTCCTTTAAAGCGTCAATTGTCTCTGGCTTGTCAGCGTAACACTGATGAGGATGCCAGTTTCTTTCACTTTTTTCACAAGATAACGAACATACGGAGCTGACGGTGCTTCTCTTCTTTCAAAATCCGTACGCAATTTTCGCACACATTCTGCAACATTATCATGATTTTCAAAGTAATGTCGCAATATTTCCCAGCGTTGTTCAAGCGTATACACAACCATATTCGTTCAGCGGAAGGATAAAACTAATTATCTGTCAAATCAGACATGAGCTAAGTGTTACTATTCACGAAATAAGCACTAGTTGAAAAAAAAACGTTAGATTGTGGACCCGATAGTTCGACACAAAACATCTCTCCTGTTACCCTGACTATTTATTTGCTTTTGTTTTAGTACCATTTATCAAATCTTTTCATTGAAGCAAACATTTGTTTCTAGAATCATAGGGTTGCCATCGACCGTTGCTTAGAAACAAGGGCTATTTGTTGTTTTTCGTTGTTGATGTTATTCCTTTTTGAAGGGTAAGGTCTAGAGAGCTGTTTGAATTCTTAATGCGAAGCTATACATACATAATTGGTCATTACAACGCTTCAGTTAGGATTACGACTTAGCTTCTCACACCACTTATGTTGTGTGTGTGTGTGTTAATTTTATACATGTGTGGTGTGCGATCTACAGTTTAATGTTGACTCCGAACGATAAATGTTTTTGAAAAACTTTATTTGTGGCAATTTTATTTTACTCTCAGAGTATATTTCGTTTTAGTTGGAGATAGTGGACCTGAGTTTTGAACCGAGGCCTCATGTCTAAGCCAACGCTTAGACCTACTAGACTACGTCCACTAGTACTTTAATTTAATTCAGATGTATACAGTCAACAATTACACCCTCTTATAAGGAACGGATAGCTATGTCCAATATAGAATCATACATTTTGCGAGTGATTGAGTTAAAGCTTAGGGTAGTGATAGTCCAGCTTCATACTTACTTAATACATCATTATAAACCTTTAGTCAAGATTACAACCTAGCTGCCTACACTACCCATGTTGTGTGTGTTCATTTTACCCAGGAGTGGCGGAACCTACAGTTTAACGTTGAATAACAGATTTTTGAGAAATTTTTCATAGCAATTTTGTTTATTCTCAGAGTTTTTGCCAGAAGACTACTGAGAGCATGGCACTGAAAGAAATATTCTTTTTTTTTCATATTTCATTTTATACCAAACTAGCTGTCCCGGCCCGCGTTGCTGCGCCACCAACTAAAATAAATTTGAAGGAAAGACATTACACGAATGTCCAATTAATTTTGAATCATTTTATTGATTTTGTTTCCCGTTGTCCTTATGATTCAGATGAACGGGCTTGAGTAGTACGCATTCGATCAGTTTCTGATTTCACTTTTCGTTGTTCAAGTGGTTCAAGCGAACGGGTCTCAGCGGCATATATTAGAAGATTTTCCAGTCTCAATGCTCGTTTGATTTTGAGGCTCGTAATGCTCTTTTCTTCCGTGCTTGAGGTGTAGAGCGACCAATTGCTTGTCATTCATTTTGAATAATTTTCAGTGACGCCATCCATTGGAAATTAATCGCACCAACCTCCGTCGACTCATACGCAACAACTTTGTTAAAGAATGCACAGTTTACGATTTAATTCATTTTGAGTAATTTTCAGAGGAGCCACCTATCGGACAACTTTCAACTTTGCTAAAGATCATAACATGATCAAATACACAGTTTACGATTTAATTCATTTTGAGTAATTTTCAATGGTGCCACCAGTCGGAAATTGGTTATATTCACTTAGAAACCTTCTTCGGCTCATGCGCAACAACTTTGCTAAAGATCATAACATGATCAAATGCACAGTTTACGGTATAATTCATTTTAAGTAATTTTCAGTGGCGCCACCTATCGGATATTGGTCATACCAACTTAGAAGCCTTCTTCGGCTCATGCGCAATAACTTTGCTAAAGATCATAACACGATCAAATGCACAGTTTACGATTTAATTCATTTTGAGTAATTTTCAGTGGCGCCCCCTGCCGGAAATTAGTCATACCAACTTAGAAACCTTCCCCGGCTCATGCGCAACAACTTTGCTAAAGATCATTACATGATCAAATGCATAGTTTACGATTCTATAAGGTACATACAAACAAACAAATTGGATTTTGCCACGCCACTCCGCCCACAGACCGGAAATAAAAAATCAGACTTCACAGTGTTACCCGCCTGAATATTCTGAAGATTCCCTGAAAATTTTATAAAAATCGGCCCAGCCGTTTTGGAGTCCATACGTTACATACATACACACATCCACTTTTATATATATAGATGTCTGGACTGAAGTTTAAATTGCAGCAAAACACTAGCCTACTAGACAACGGCGACTTTATGCTGTCAAAAATTTGATCGTCAGCGAAAACCAACTGCTCACAAACTGAGAATTTTGGCCAATAGAGTAGGCCTTGCTACGACTGTATGGATCTACAGTAATACAGATGGTAATCCGTAGGATATAATTTCTTATACTAGACAAAGTGGAACACTAATGACGGTCTGCCTGATTAGCATATGCATTACCGGAAAAGCCTTTTGTTCTTCTTTTTTTTTTTGTATTTTACACTCTTGTGTCTTCGTTTGTATTTTGAATTTCAAAAGTAGTTTTATGATGTTGGTTAATAACGATATTATTTGTAACATACATATGTACGAGTATGTATGTATGAGACACCTGAGATATCGTTTCTTAATTTTCTTTACTTACATATTGATTCCGTTTTGTTTTGTATTTGTATGGTGATACTCTCTTGTCAATGTTTTAACAAATTTGTTTAATTAAAAATTCAAATTAAAGAAGAGGCCCATTTAAATCGCTAAAATAAAACACTTGTGGCTGCTCGATAAAACAATAACAACAACAATAATATTCTTCCAAAGCGAAATGATGCTCTGAAAGCTGAAAACGTAAAAGAAAAGACCAAAAAACAAAACAAAAAAGATTTATTTTGAAGATCACAATCACAAAAAGATGCGAATGAAAGCGGACTCCTTCAACACCATCATGATCATGATCATCAGCATCATCATCATTGACTTGTGCTCGATCATCAGATTTGTTAAAAGCCATATAACCAGAGCTAAAAACAAAATTTTAACTCATGAATTATGCATGATCCCCCCCAAAAAAAAAAAAATAAGCAGCCAAAAATGAAAAGAATCACATCAGAATGGAAAGAAGTCATCTCATGAAGCGTATGAATCGTATGAATCCGTTCATTGAATGGCTTTATTTCCTACAAAGTGTGTGAGAAAGTATTACGAAAATGAAAAATTACAATAAAAACCTTAACGATAATGATTATTTCAGTTTTTAAATCTAAAACAGCCAAGGAATTAAAGCCACTTTTGTAAAGTAATCATGTGAAGTGGCTGGGCTGAAAACAGCAGAGCAGAGGCGACTTAAAAAATTTTCAGATTTTTTTTTTTTTTTTTTTGATTCTTTATCTCTTGAGAACGATCAAGAAATTTGTTAAACTCGTTAATTTTTTTTTTTAAGTTTTTTGTTTATGATTCTCGTTTCTTCGTTTAAGAAGAATATTTTTTTTTGTTTTAAAGTGTGAAATTGTTCGTATTTAACGTAACGAGTTGACATGCTGGGGTGTTATTGTCAAACAATCGGCAATCATCATCAGCTTTCGTATAAATAATCTCTTTAAATAAATAAATAATGTCCTCGAATATTAAAGCATAGTGTTGCCAATGTATAAAATTAAGATTTTTCTTAAGATTTTAAAATCTCTTACAATTCTTTGCTACTTTTCCGTTTATGGCTCAATAAAAACGAGCCTAATGAAAAGAATTGATGTCATAATTATGCAGGTCTAGATAAGTTAAGAAACCTTCTGAGATTTTAATACAATAAGGAATGGTGATATATCCATCCCTGGCACGTGAAGAGCTGCCATAGTACTGCGACCATGCGATCTACTGTATTCGCCTTCAACTTTATAGAGTATTCCCTTAGTATATGCTCCAAGTGCTATGGTGCTGACAAATTTGAGGATACTACTCGATGTTAATAATGACAGTTCCCTGCCTAGCACTTGATATGAAATCCTGGTGTTTCGTCCTGGAATACATTAATATCTCATAGTTTCCAAGAATGTGTTACGATGATTCCTTTCCATTGTCATAGATTATACATGTTGAGCTCGAGATAATTCTTATTCTGAATAAATATACTTTGAGTGTACGGTGTCCTGCCAAAAGACCGCTTACCAATCTCAGGTTACTCCTGAATAGCCTGGTGCATGACTTAGATCTTCAGATCTTTCATCTGAAAGTCAATTTATTACTGGTCAGCGGTTTCTCATTTACGAATATGGATCGTTTAATAATCGAAGTAGGCTGACACCCAAAGAGGTAATTTAAACGTGGCCATTTTTCGAACCTTACTACCCACTGTGCAAGAAATTGACAAGATATAAATACATTTTAAGGGACTGGATAAATTAGAGATGTAGTCGCAATGTACCAAAAATGTGGCGGACAATGCAAATTTGTCAGGTTGTCTTACGGCTCATTATAGCGTGTCTTGCCGTTGGATTCACATCACCGCCAGTAGACAATCCAGATAATTCAGCAGTTAAAGTCGACTTACTATTCAAAATGGCAATTCTCATTCGATGAAGATTATTTTGCACTCGGTGGTTACTTCAAGAAGCAAAATTGTTGGGCATACGGCGCAGAGGATGCAAAAGTGATTGTGAAAAAGTCTTAGCATACTGAAAGAAAAAGTGACTACTTGGTGCGTATTATGGTCTGGTGGTGGTGTGACTTTATTTGGACTGCAACTGAAGATTATGAACTGACGATGCCACTAGACATACAACACGAGTGGTTTTTGCTCTATTTTACGAGTAGCCTCACAATGATTTTTGCGTCGTCATTTGCCATGTCTACACATACAGTCTCCTAGCTTGTAGTACATTATACAACTAAAATTAATAGTTTCCGGAAGAAGCAAGCTATGAGTAGAGTATCAGTATGATAAGCCAAGCTTTAATGCTGCTTTTTTGACAAGCATTTGTAATATATCGAAGTGCAGTGAATCTGTTTTAAAGGACAAAGCAGTTGAACTAAATTTTGTCTATTAGTCGACCATGCTATTGATAAGGATAAGATAAGATAACAAAGCGACAGGATAAGAAAATATCTAATCAAAAAAAGGACTGAAATTGAAAAGTCCTTTACGTTGGTGCTACATCGGAATGTTTCTAATACAATAGTACATAACAACAGGTGACCCTTCTAATCGTGCAGTGTTCAATGTAAAAAACTTTTTAAATAGTATTCAAGCACCAATTTTATCACTCTTAATGTCAAGAGCTTTATTACACACCTAGTTGGCCATTACAACCCGTCAGTCAGGATTACGACCTCGCTTCTCACACAACTTATGTTGTGTGTGTTAACTTTATACATGAATGGTGGGACCTATAGTTTAAAGTCGACTTCCAACGACAGATTTATATTTCATAAACGTTTTCATGGCAATGTTATTTACTCTCAGAGTTTTTCTCAAAAGAAAGTCACCGAAGAGATATTTTTTCATATTTCGTTTTGTTGGAAATGTCTGACCTGGAATTTGAACCGTTGCCTTACGTCTAATAAGCCAACACACCTTCTACTAGACTACGGCGGCTACTCTATGCTGTATTATATAGGCATGTGGACAAATTAAGGCCCTCTTTGTGAGCCTATTATAAAATAATTTTTAAAACCTAAAGCCACTGTAATATTTATACTCTTGCGCCTAATATTCATTTAACTGCTGTTGCACCCGATACCCAATTAAAACCTACTGTAGACACTATCGTAGTCTAGTAAGTAGTGTATTGGCTTATTAGAGATAAAGCATCGGTTCGAAAACTAGGTCAGACATTTCCAACAAAACGAAGTAAGATTAAATATTTATTCGGCGAATTTCTATCAACAGATTTCGTGCCATGAAAAAGGTTCTCAAAAATCTGTCATTCGGAGTCGACTTTAAACTGTAGGTCCCACCACTTATGTATAAAATTAACACAGCATAAGGGGTGTGAGAAGCTAGGTCGTAATCCTAACTGAAGGGTTGTAATATACTGTATATGTAGCTGTATAAATTTAGTAAATATATATAGCTTTAAACAATGCAATGTAAGCTCAATCTCTGCCTTTTTCGAAATTAGTGTAGTAATCGGAAAGTCCAATCTATACGTACATAGGCCTAAAGACCACTTACTGTCTTCTCTTCGATACAACACTTTACTATAAGTCTTCTAAGAATATTTTCTTTTCTTGTTTTAAAAAGAAATAAAATCGAACCACTTAACAATTCAATTAATTAATCATTTATGAGTCCCTCAAGCATAAAAGTAAATGAAAAAAAAAATATGAGAAATGAAAACAAAAATCTAAGACCACAATCACATACGAGTAAGTATTCACAAACATATGTACATGCCACATACATATTTATAAAAATATAATTTAAATTGGCGCCAATATCCGTGACCACCTGCTGTTCCAACAATGAATCCTTGTTAGCATTGCAAACCTCAAACATTTTCAACAAAAAAAAAAAACCCAACAAAAATTATACAAAATTTAAAACGAAATATTCAAACACAACTCGAACAGAATTCAATTTCGTATACGAAAATCAAAATTGAAACTGAAACTGAAAGAAAAATTTTGTTTGTTTTCTTAAATACTTGTGTGTTATCCGTAACGCATCCCAATATGTCCATTCCCATACAATTTAATTCCTATGCTTTGGCTGGCATCTTTTTTTTCTTTTTTTGTTTCCTTTTTTTGTTGTATTTGTTTAGGTCCTTACGTCTTATGCTGCGTAAGCATAAGCATGCGTATGTTGCCATATAGTGTGCAGGGCTGGTACTATGGAATGTTACAAATGTTTTGCTTTTGCTGTGGCTGTTGCTGTTTTCATTCTTTATTTTTCATATTTTCTTGTTAGATTTTACACAGTGCGCCTAAAAAATGTTTAAATGAATGAACGAAACTCAAACATTAATTACACACTCGCCTACGCTACGCTATGCTATGCTGGCCAGCATAATAATCTATCATGCATAGGATTCCACAAACCAAAAAGGCACAATTAAATATCTGTAACGCCCCCCACTATAACTCAGCAGAACCGGCACAAACTTGAGATAATGTGGAGTGTTTGCCTTGATAAAACAATAAAAATAAAAATCTCTCTTTATTTAGCATATCCTTTTTGATTTTCAAACAGTTTTTCTGTGTTTATTTCTGTTAAATTGTTTATAAAAAGAAAGGAAGAAAACAAAAAGACAAGACGAGGAAAACATAAATAAATATGTATCATGGTTATCAACAAGGAAAAGCTAAACAATGATTGCTGTTTTCTTTATTATTATTTTTAATTGTTTTAATTGCTGTTAAATTGTTTTGTTATTGTTATTGTTGTTGTTTAATTTGTAGACGCATGTTCCCATCCATGAGATTATCATTGTCGGGCCTTGAAGAGGAAACCAATTATTGTATTCTACTGGAAATGGTACCAATTGGTGATTGTCGTTACAAGTTCTCTGGCTCACAATGGGTGCCAGCCGGTGGCGCTGAACCTCAATCGCCACAACGCATGTGCCTACATCCTGATAGTCCTGCCACAGGTGCCCATTGGCAGGCTCAGCCGATTCTCTTTAATAAAGTGAAGCTAACGAATAATACTTTGGATAACAATGGACACGTAAGTTGCATTTAAACGTACTGCTACGTACATATGTACATAGTTTTGATTATAATCAGACATTTACGTACTTATAAAGGGTGGGTCATCTATCGGTTTCAATTTGAACCATCAGTTTTATTTCGAATCTGGCAATACTTTTGTCATTCTATTCTGTCACAAAATTCAATATATTATCACCACTGGACGTAATGAATCGATTTACGCTTGAACAACGTTAAGATTTATTGGGCCAACGAGAAAGTGCACAATGATGTCGATTTTGCAAAAAAAAAAAATAATTTTTTCGGCTCTGAAGCTTATTTTCATCTTGGTGGGCAAAATTACCCAAAATCCACACTTGGACTTACAGAAGCCTCTGCGTCCATTACTACTGACTGTTTGGTGCGGCTTGTGGAGTTGAGGCGTCATTAGACCATATTTCTGTGAAAATGAGTCAATGGGGACACCTATCCCACCATGATAAACGTTTTTTTTGCACCCGCATTTTCATGGTATTGATGTGAACGATGTTTGGTGAACTTCATGGTGAACGATGTTTGGTTTCAATAGGATGAGGCAACTTAGTACACATCTCATGCCACAATCGTTTTATTGCATCAAACGTTTGATGGCCGTTTAATTAGTCGAAATGGGATCCAAATTGGGCACCAAAAAGCTGCGATTTAACAACGTTGGACTATTTTCTGTGAGGCGCCGTTTAAGAAAAGTGTTATGCCGACAAAGAAGAGACAATTGAGCATTTGAAGCCCAACATTAGTGATGCCATTGCCAAGATGCTATCCCATACACTCGAAAAAGTGCACGAATATTGGTCCGATCGAATGAAGTACTATGAGGCCAGCCGCGGCAGCCATATGAATCAAGTAATCGCTTCCATTTCTAACCGGAACAATTGTACTTCCGAACAAAAAAAAATAAATTTGACAAAATTTCAAACCGTTTTTGTTTCATTGCACTTTTAAATTGAAACTTTTAAATGGCCCACCCTTTACATGAAAGCTTAAGAATGGCGATAGGAAAACTGGTGCTACTTAGTTACCACTCTTATGATCGTGTACACTTGACTACAAATACGTTTTTAATCCATGTTTTATTCGAAAATTATCTCGAAGCTTAATAGATTCGGAGTTTCAACGATCATTTTATAGTAGCTTACCTTTCTTCTGAAAAGAAATTTCTCTCATACATATATACATTAGTCAGGATTACAACTTAGCTTCTCACACACAACATAGTGGCGGGACCTACAGTTTAAAGTCGTCTCCGAACAACCGATTTTTTGAGAAACGTTTCATTGACAATTTTATTTACTCTCTGAGTTTTTGCCAGATCTCCTGCTGAGAGGAAGTCGCCGAAAAAATATTTTTTCATATTTCGTTTTGTTGGAAACATCTGACCTGGAGCTTGAACCGAGACCTCATGTCTAATAAGCCAACACACTATCTACTAGACTACGAAGACTTTATTTTCTCTCATACCATGACTTAAACGATTGTTGCAACCCTCAATTTTCCAAATTTTAAAGCTTAAAGTTAAGGTGGAGACTATCTCGTCATTTACTCTGAACCGCAACCGTTGTGGTAAACCAGACTTTGCCTCGCTTTGTCATTATGGGTTATAGAAACAGGCGACATATAGGGGATTTGGATTTAAACTTTTTTCTTTTTCTATTGAAAGTTTGTTAAACTGTAATACGTTTTTTAATTTCCTTACATTTTAGATCGTATTGGCGAGCATGCATAAATATCAACCCCGAATTCATGTCATACGTACCTCCGATTTGGCCCAAATACCCTGGGCACCTCAACAGGCATTTGTTTTTCCCGAAACAGAATTTGTTGCAGTAACAGCATATCAGGTAAGTTTATAATAAAAAAAAATAGGATAAACTCTACTGAAACGTTTACATTTAGACTTGTTAGAGAAGCCCACTTTCATTTTATTTAAGTGGTTAATTGGCTGATTATAAATGACCTCCCAATTACATGCATCATGAGATAGAAAATAGAAAAAATTAAACATAGGCCCTACAGCTCATTGATGAGTTTTTCAAGTCAATCGGTTGGTCGGTCATTAATAATGATCAGTTATTTGAATCTTGAAAAGGCAAAAAATTTTGAAACGTAGCAAAACCATAACCATGGGGGGGTGTTCAATGAATTTGATTTGATTTGCAAAAAAAAAGAAAGAAAACAACCACTTGAGTTTGTTTAATTATTTAATTTGTTCAAGTCTACATAGAAAAAATAAATAAATTTTTGTTGCAAACAAAGGCACAGCAGTTGTTCCTAACAATCAAATTAGCCTGTAACGCCTTGTACATCCTTTCAAAAATTCTTCATAGGCTAGATAAACCCAAGCAGATAACAAAAGGAAGTCAAGTTACAGATTCCTACATTGATTGCCAAAAAAAAAACAAGAAAACAAAAACAAAAATAGGAATTGAAAGATACGTAAATAAATAGCCACAGCCAGACTGAATAAATTCATTGGCATGGCAAAAAATCTCTTAGTCATCCCGTTTCTGGAACAGTTAGTGAAAGGAGAAACGGAAGACCGTTGTTGTTGGTTGACTTGGCTTGGTTTGGTTTGGTTACAACAAAAACATGTCAAAAATGAATCACTAAATTCGACAATGAAGTGGCATAATTTGATCTCTTGCTGTGTTTTTGTTTCTTCTTCATCTTCGTCTAACTGACTGACTAACTGAGTAACGGATGGTGTCTTTCCATAATTTTTGGTTGGATGGCTGGACAGTGATTGTTTTTCGTCGTCGTCATTGCAGTCGTCTGCCGCTTAATTTGAATTGAATGAATGGGCTTTAAGACGCCAGACAACTGATGCTGATGCTGATGATACCTTCACTGTGATTTTTTTTTTTTGCCCTTTTCTCCTATCCTCTCTTTGTCTAATTAGCCAGATCAGTGTTGAAAACCAGCAAAAGGGATAATTTTACAACATTTTTGATTGCATCTCAAAAAGATTACCCAGAAATTCCATTCATTAACTAAACTTAACTGTGGTACAGTAGGTGCTATACAAACAGCAGAACTGTAACGCATGTAAATAGTGGGCCATTTAAAAGTTTAAATTATACAAATGCAATAAAACAAAAACGAATTGAAGTGTAGCCAAATTAATTAGAAATGGAAGCAATTATTTCATTCATATGGCTGCCACAACTGGCCCCATACTATCTCATTCGATCGGACCAATTTTCTTGCACTTTTTCGAGTGTATGGGGTCGTATCTCGGCAATGGCATCACTAATGATGCTAATTAAACTGCCATCAAGCGACTGATGCAATAAATCGATTGTAGCATGAGATGTGTGTCAAGTTGCACCATCTTGTGGTGCACACACACGTTCACCATGAAGAGCGGGCACAAAAAAATCTGTTATCATGATGCGATAGGTGTCTCCATTGACCATAATGGTTGCACCGTTCTCATTTTGAAAGAAATATGGGCCAATGATGCCTCCGCTCCACAAGCCGCACCGAACAGTCAGAAATATTCAACACAGTTAAGCTCAGGCGCAAAGCCTACTGATGTTCAAATCTCCCAACTTCTACTCCAAATTTGTTCCTCAACAAATAAGTTCTTCAGTATTCTGCTCCTCCACAGTTGGATTCAATTAGCCATCCAGATCCCACCTGTTTTTTAAAGAAAGTCACAAGAGGTTGCGTAGTTAGTTCAACTCTGACTGAGATACAGGCAGCACATTCATAATTATAGGGAATTGATCAACCAGAGCCACTGGAGTATAATTGAGACTATGGACGGATGGTCGCTTAACACGGAATTATTCAACACGTTTTGCCATGAAAAGTTTCTCGAAAAATTCTGTCGTTAGACTTACTCATGTATAAAATTAACACACACAACATAAGTGGTGTGAAAAGCTAGATCGTAACCCTGACCGGAGGGTTGTAATGATCAATTATGTATGTATGTATGTATATAGGTATGAAGAAGATTTTATCAAGATTGAAGTACACCTTAGGAACTTACTGAACTTCCAAATATCGAAATGCAAACAAACGGCAATGCAAGTTATCGAAGAATATGTTGAGGGTGAGGTTTGGTGACAATGCGACATAATTGCTACCGAATGAAAAAGATTTCAGAAATGTTATAGAATACTGTGTGTAAAGTAAGTAGAGAGCAAGCAAATAAAAGTAAAGAACATTAGCAAACACTAAATGCTTGGAAGACACTCATGAGAGTTATCACCCACTAAATTTACACTTTTCTTTAATTCTTAACAATTCGTTCCTTTAAATCACTGTGTGAAAGAAAAATACATGAATTCATATCAAGTCTCTTAATAATTTCATTTTTCATCACCTTTTCTGCTGTTTAAAATTTTTTTTTTCATTACATCACCACCCCGTCCGTCCTATCTTTGAGTTCACAGACGTTTAATTCTTTGTTTCTGTTTTCTCATCTTAATTTTATCAATGCAGAATGATCGGATTACCAAACTAAAGATTGATAATAATCCGTTTGCTAAAGGGTTTCGTGAAACTGGTCAATCACGTTGTAAACGCAAAATGTCTTCATCACCTACTGCTGAGGATCAACAGCAACAGCAACAACAATTGCAACAGCAACATCATCATCATCAGCTAAATCATTATCGGCAACAACAACAACAGCAGCAACAGTCACCAACAAAATCACTAACGACTACTGCTGGCTTAATCAGTGAGTCGGCATCATCATCAATTTGTATGGATAAGTCAGCCAAGTTATGCTTTCCCGAACATCATCTTGCACATCAACAGCAACATCATCAGCATTTGCTGAATGCAGATGCTGCAGCAGCAGCAACAGCACATTTAAAACGTTTACGTACAACTACTTCGGCATGTTCTTTAGATGGCAGTGGCAGTGCAAGTGGTGGTGGTGGTGGTGTTAGTGTGATTACAAATGAAACCAGTCCAGCAGTGGGTATAACACCAATGGATTATATTAACAATACTGCTGGCAATATATTTCCATCGCCAACAATTACTGCTGTTGGCACTGTGAACAACAACAACAACAATAATAGCAATAATAATGGCAATAGCTTTGCTAGTAATAGTGATGTCAGTGGTAGTTGCAATGCAACATCCGTTGCATTCATGCATCATTTACAGCAAAACATGCAATCATTGCTACGACCTTCACTGGTCGATTTAGCCTGTACGTATTTTGCACGACCACAGCCACTGTATCCACCGCATGTTTATGCAGTGGCAGCACAACATGAAGCATTAGTTGCTGCAACACAACAACAACAGCCATCATTACCAACACTTACGCAAGCTATGCCATCACTACTGCTACCATCACATCCGTCTCTTGTTCATAATGCAACAACAAATTTATCTGCCGATGATGACGGTGCTGGTGGTGGTGGTGGTGGTAGTGGTGATGGCGATGGTGAATTGCCAAATCGTGTTATGGCCATTAACTCAAATACCACCTTAGAATGCATAACAAACGATGCCGATCTTTCTTCATCCGATTCATCATTAATACAAGACGAAAGCAATACGGTTGCAACAGCAACACCAACACCGCTTACAACACCAACAGCCATGTTTTCTTCAGCTACTTGTAATACAAACGATGATACATTATTCCCATCACCGTCGGCCAGCAACAACAGCAGCATCATTTGCAGAAAAAATAATAACGACAACGACAATAACGGTCACAAGGCAAAAAGAAAAGGTTTCAGTATCTCGGCCATTTTAGGTGGTGGCAGTTAGTAAAATAATTAATGTCCCATATTAGCCGTGTTGCTCTATCGTTTGTTTATCATTGTAATTACGGCCTTTTAGTTAAAACTCTTTTACATTTTTTCAAATTTCAATTCATTAAGTAATCATTTTATACTCATTTATTTAATTAAAAACTTTAATTTTCATTTTAATTTTCTTTCTTTGTTCTTTCCGTTTACTTCTAGCTTTCACTGTAATTTATTAAAGCAAATAATTTATTAATAAAACGCTTAAAATATGAAATAATTAACTACAACAGCATTTTAATTCGGGTGAAAATTGAGCAAGTTCCAGAGGTAATAAATCAGAAAATAAATATCTACAGTGGCAGGTAAAAGTGAGTACATGTTCATTATATTGTTACGTTTTTACCCTTTTAAAAACGTTAAAAATATGAGTTCGTAGATTGCAAATAAAATAAAAATAAATTTGTGTTTAGTTTTAAATCAATTCTTTATTGTTCGCACAATTCCGTGTGCCACCTTTCACGATTTGACTTAAACAACAACAATTTGCTTTAATTGTTATTATTCTTTACACACTTCCGCGTACACAATAACAATTGTTTAATAGATCTTTACAACAGAGATCTTCAAACCAGAATTATTCTCTTCACACGCAACGTGTCTTCACACAAGACTGACTGAATTCTTTCTGAATTGCCGTTGCCTGCTCTGTTTTGCCTTTTATATTGCAGGGTAAGCAGTCTGATGAATGCACTTGAAGGAGAATGTCTTTGCCTTTGCGAAATCTCTATAAATGTAAACAAGTTGTTTATTGTGATTTGTGTATTTTGTTTACGTTGTCCTTGTTGTTGCCTGTTTACTTGTTTATCCCTTTTTTTTACACTGCTCTGTTATTGTTGCCTGTTTACTTCTTTATCCCTCTTTTTATACTGATGTTGTTGCTATATTTTTGTTTATTCGTTGATCATGTAAACAAGTCCATTGATTTTGTGTTTGGAGCTTTTGTTTATCATTTTAATAACACCATTTCGATTTTCGTAACTATATTTTAACTTTAATAATATGGGAGGCTTTAAGTATACAATAAATTCTGTCTAAATCGTCAACGAGATACACTTCATCACTTTTCCAAAACTCTATTTACGGAGTGAATGTCCAGTACTTGCTTTAAATGTACATCAGGACCGTTGCTTGACCAATATTTGACCTGAACCACTATCTAGTTGTCTAGAGAAGAGTTCTAGATATAATAATGATGCGTGCTGATCTTTCTATCTACCGCAGTAGGTTTAATTTAGTTGTGCTACAGTTATCGGATTCCCGCCACCCTATTCACCTGTAGGCTAAAATAGGTTTGACCATTGCCATACAAAACCAGTAAGTTATCATAGGTTTCAAACCACAATTTTCTCCCAACACTTTCTTACAAGCGTAGGGAATGCAGAGGAGACCTTTTTATCTTTACCTAGGTTTCCAAGACTGCTTTCTATCCAGGATAAGCCTTAAGAAATGCGTCTTTACCCAGCAATTTCCTTCATGACTACCCAGCTTGTGAATTACGAATGCCTTTCACTTTGATTTTCTCATTTAATGTCTACCGTTTGTAGTTATCCATCTTAAGTAGTCCTAGTTAGGGATAAGGAGCTCGATTTCCTTTTTTATAAACAGATATCGTGGCAAAGAAGAAGTCGCCATAGTCTAGTCGGTAATGTGTTGACTTATTAGACGTGAGACCACGGTTCATACCCCAGGTCAGACATCTCCAACAGAATGAAATACGAAAATACAATTCTTCTGTGACTTCCGCTAAGCAGATTTCTGGCTAAAGCTCTGAGAATAAATAAAAATTACATGAAAAAGTTCCTCAAAAAATCTGTCGTTTGAAATCGATTTTAAACTGTAGGACATGGTACTCGTGTATTAAAACTAGCACACAGCATAAGTAGTGTGATAAGCTAGGTCGTAGTCCTGACTGAAGGGTTGTAATGACCCATAATGTATGTATGCATACATCAAGTTCCTTGTACAGCGCATTAAATGTTCCTTTTCTGTGGAATGGAAAGGAATGCAACATTTATGCTGTCTATATACAATCCATATAGTCCATTAACCCGATTTGATTAAATCCTGTTGTTTATAACAGATGTACCAGGGTAAATTCAGTTACTCCAGGGATCATTGAATAAATTAAGTGAAACAGAGGATTTCCACGGCTATTTTAATATTTATTTATTAATCAAAAATTCATTCGACTTAACATCTTTAATTAAATATTAATAAGCGTGTACTCGCTGTGATAGATAAAAACCCACTAACTCAGTTGTGATAATCCCAATCACATCATTCTAAATTACATTTCATTTAAATTTAATATATAATAATAATGATAATTAACTGCACTTTTGCTCCACCTTAAGATCATTTCTACACAAAGTTTGTTGCTTAAGTCTTATTAATTCTTGTGTACAGAGAAAAATATAAAATAAGAGAGTACGGTCGTCTATTTAAACTTAGTGGTGAATAAAACTGAGATTGAATTTAGGATTATGGTGATAGCAAAGAGAGAGCTAGAGAAATGCATTGGTTTAACTTATTTATAAATATAGGGGCAATGGATATATTAAAAATTAACTCTCCAAATATAAATGCTGAGTACACTAAAAATATAATGATAATTATAAATACCGTAAATGATAATTGAAATATATATAACAGCTTAAGATAATTTAAGTAATTTCTGTTATATGTAACATAATAATATTAAATAATGAAATGCAATGGTAACAAAAATAATGATTATATTAGGTAACGAGAAACTTCGTTACATCTCCCTCCTGGTTAAGTTTTTCTTTGTGGGACTGAAGACTTCTTGTTAAGCTGGCAATTAGATATTTGGAAATATATTAGTACGAGTTCAACTAACTTACATATTGAATGACTTCAAATCTTTCAAATGCGCTGTTCCTTTAGTCTTCTTAGTTTCAGGATCCACTAATCGTACTATTACGGGTGAGATGAATTCGGATACCACATAGGGACCTTCATAGCGTGGAGCCAACTTAGCTGCAAAATGGTCGATAGCTTTTGACAGTACGTGTGTTTTCAGGAGCACTAGATCACCTTTCTTGGGAGCCCATTCCCGTCGCCTCAGATTGTAGTGTGTAGCTTGAGTATTCGTTGCCATTTGTAAGTGCATTTTGACGAGTTCAAAAACCTCCTTCAATTGATTAGACTTTTCTTCCGGGCTTTGATTTGGGTTGATACTCTCACCCCTCGTTCTCTCGTGAAATAAAGAATTGGGAAGACGTAACTCCCTTCCTTGGGTTAAGTAGGCCGGACTATAATTTGTTGAACTCTGTTTGGAGGAATTTATCGCTAACGTCAATTCGGGTAAGTGTTCATCCCACCTCCTGTGAGTGGTTTCGGCATATTGAGCTATCATTGTTTTAATGGTCCTATTAATCCTCTCGGTAGGATTCTCATGGGGTGAGTAGGGAGCCGTAAAAATCTGTTTAACGCCTATGGACTTAAAATATTTTTGACAATTTCGACTAGTGAATTGTGTTCCATTATCAGTCAATAAAACATGGGGAACACCAAAGCGTGCCAGGATTCTCTCTCTGAATGCCTTAATGAATGTTTTGGAAGTAGCTTGTCTCACAGGAACGAACTCGGACCATTTGCTAAATTTATCGTGAAAGACGATTAAGGTATTATTACCATGAATAGATCGTGGCAGTGGCCCTACAAAATCTGAACTTATGGTGTGCCACGGTTGATAAACCTGAGAGGTATACATTTTCCCTGCAGGAGGCTGTTGTAGTGGTTTAAAACGTTGACAGTTTTGACATTGCCTTACATATTTACTTATGTCTCTAAATATTCCGGGCCAGTAGTACAATTTGGTAACCCTCGCTATCGTTTTATTTATGCCCAAATGCCCTGCAGTTGCATCATCGTGACATTCTCGTAGTACCCTTTCTCTGTCTGATTTTGGTACCACAAGTTTCCACGGAACTGGATCTTCTTCGTTGTGGACCGACGTGTCAAATATGTGTCTTCGTAGATTTTGATTGTCATCGATTCGGTAATCAGGTAACTTTTCAGGATCGTTTCTAACGATTTTAATTTTGTTTTCGTACCAGGGATCTTTATGGTTTATACATGTTTTAAGGGACTGGAGAACTGCTGTTTGATTGGTTTGGGGTGATCGGGATAAACAATCTGCCACTACGTTTAATTTTCCTTTTCGGTATCGTATTTCATAGTCGAACTGCATCATCTCTAAAGCCCAACGTGCGATCCTACCAGATGGAGACTGGATGGAGTTGAGCCACTTCAACGACTGATGATCAGTAACAATCGCAAAATGGTAGCCCTCAAGGTAATGCCTCATCTTGCGTATTCCCCAGATAATAGCTAAGCATTCCTTCTCCGTGACTGTATAGTTGCGTTCCGGGGCAGTAAGTGTACGGCTAGCATATGATATTACTCTTTCGCCGTCATCAAATTCCTGAGTTAGAACAACACCTAGGCCAACATCACTAGCATCTGTCTGTAAAATAAAAGTTTTAGTAAAATCGGGGCAAGTCAATGCTGGAGCCTCTATAAGTTTTTGTTTAATTTGATCAAATGCCTCCTGTTCTTGTCGGCCCCATTCCCACAGTCCCAGCAAAAAAGAACTTGAGGTCTCGAACATGAGGCTCGATTATGACCAGTTTGCCCACAGCGGTAACATACACTATTTTTACGATCCTTAGCAACTACCGTTTGTACGTGGCGGACTATCTTATCTTGGGAATTTTCTTCCGCCCGAATACTTTCATAATCTTTTGCTAGAATAATCAAATCCTGCAACCTTGAAAATTCGCGTCGTTTTATATATACTTTGTATTCGGCTCGACAATTCCTATATATGCGTTCTAACTGCTCTTGATTAGATAAATCTGACCACCGCATTAGAGATTGCAGTGCAGTTACATAATCTGTAAAATTTTCATTGACACGTTGCACGCGATTCCTGATCTCATCATTAAGAGTTTCAAAAAAACGTACTGGTAGGAAAAATAATTTAAAATCTTCAACAAAGTCGGAATAGGATTTCCAGTTATTTTTATTATTGCGGTACCAGGACAGGGCGTCTCCCTTAAAAAGTTCCGGCATATAATTTAGTAACGAGTTTTGAGGTATGGCATAGCATGCGGCGAGCTCTTCGATTCTTTCTAGGAAGCACAGTGGATCCTTACCACCATCATATCTTACACCCCATTTCCTTACCTTATCACAAACCTCCGGATCACTTTGACTACAATTATCACAACCACCAGTGCCCTTCAAAGGTGACGAGGCTCTAGAAACACGCACTGTTGGAATTTTCAGTTCTTTCTCTGATGTCGGGTCATATTTCAACCTTAGATTTTGTATTAACTCTTCTTGATCGGGCGTAAGATTACCTTTATCTAAAAAACTTCTCAAACGGCTCCTCATATCATCTACAGTTCCCTCGGTGTTCAGACCAAGCTCTTCTAGGCATTCGGATAAACCTTCTTTCTTTATTAAATTAATAAAAGCGCGACTCATGTTTGTTGTGACCACTTAATATTTTTTCAAAACGAAGTATTAGTTTTGGTTTTATTTTAAAATTCAAAGTTTGTTTTTTTTTTTAAGAATAAGTTTCCTTTTTATTTTAATTTTAAAGTCCCTGCTCGGGCGCCATTTATAACAGATGTACCAGGGTAAATTCAGTTACTCCAGGGATCATTGAATAAATTAAGTGAAACAGAGGATTTCCACGGCTATTTTAATATTTATTTATTAATCAAAAATTCATTCGACTTAACATCTTTAATTAAATATTAATAAGCGTGTACTCGCTGTGATAGATAAAAACCCACTAACTCAGTTGTGATAATCCCAATCACATCATTCTAAATTACATTTCATTTAAATTTAATATATAATAATAATGATAATTAACTGCACTTTTGCTCCACCTTAAGATCATTTCTACACAAAGTTTGTTGCTTAAGTCTTATTAATTCTTGTGTACAGAGAAAAATATAAAATAAGAGAGTACGGTCGTCTATTTAAACTTAGTGGTGAATAAAACTGAGATTGAATTTAGGATTATGGTGATAGCAAAGAGAGAGCTAGAGAAATGCATTGGTTTAACTTATTTATAAATATAGGGGCAATGGATATATTAAAAATTAACTCTCCAAATATAAATGCTGAGTACACTAAAAATATAATGATAATTATAAATACCGTAAATGATAATTGAAATATATATAACAGCTTAAGATAATTTAAGTAATTTCTGTTATATGTAACATAATAATATTAAATAATGAAATGCAATGGTAACAAAAATAATGATTATATTAGGTAACGAGAAACTTCGTTACATGTTTTTTTTTATAATTTTTAAAGCCATAAATCGTTAAATAAAGTTTTTAAATTATTTTTTTACTCAGCCATATTCACATGAAGGTTTATTTATAATGTTCAGCCCTTGCGCTGACCAACTTCTTCCTTTCCCTGATTTTGGTGGAACTTGGTTAGTACAGGGACTTCGTTCACCCGTGGCATTATAACGGGCCGCTATGCGTGCTCAAGTGAGCTTTGTGATATCAGAGCTACCACTCCGACCTAACCTAACCTTATTTATAATAGCGACCTCCATAAAGATTTGTTTTTTTTTCAACTGCAGTTACAGTGCTATCAAACCGTCCACAATGTGCTGCATTTGACAGTTCAACATGATGAAAAACTATTTAAAGTTTGTTTAAAATGTACGTTTCATGTAAAAATATTTCCATTTCTGCTCGATTCAAATTACAAACAAAATACAAGTACTTCTCGTAAAATATATTGACAAATAAGTTAAAATGACAACAATACCAAAACAACTATCAAAACATTGAATGAAACGTAAAACAACCGAAATGTTGCAATTCAAAAACAAATAAACCAAAGAAGGAAATTTTTACATGTCATTGGTCCTGTACGACATTCAAGTGCGCCTTACTGCTCTTATTTATTCAATCAGTCACTTGATTTTTTACAATGAACGTTAAGGGAAGAAGTGACAGTAAAGTGTATGAACTCTTTAACATTAGGGTTTAACCGGGATTTACATTCCAAAGCGAAAATCTTATGTTTCGAACACGATACACTTTACTCGAACAATTCATCAATTTTATTCGTCTATAGATTCGTTTCTGGGATCATTTCATTATTGTTGTGGAATCTTTTGCTGCTGATATATTTCTTCACATTTTGGAAACAAGATATAGTGTCTCGTTGCTAAATCCTAAGCATAGAGACGATGAGAAAGTCATGGAAATTGCATACGTGATGCAAAAAACCTTTTTCTTGTTCACAGTGCGGTCAGCGCTTTTTCAAATCTTATTTAAATCGGCCCAATAAGTTGGGCATAATATACACCGTTGATTGGTTTTATCCTTTTGACTGTAGTATATGCAGTGGTGTTGTTCTAATTTTTTTTTTACCGGATCGCGTATATATAATTATATAGACAGGGCCGATCCTGGGTAGGCGGCCGCTCTGTGCGGTCTCATGTCCCAAATTTGACGACGTGGGGAGGGAGATAAGATAAGATAAGGGATAAAAAGGCGGAAATACCCGCTCTTCATTTTTGTATGAAAAAAATAAGTGATTCTCTTGGTAGCAACAGTTAAATTTAAATGCGGCCGAAAGGGTTAAAAAAATGGTTTTAAATACTCAAATTCTTAAGTAGTAATTAGTTCGGGTTCGGGTTCACGTATTTGTTTCGGTTCGGGTCGAGTTCCGGTTCAGCAGAAATAAACGTTCCGGACTCCGGTTCATACATACATAATTGGTCATTAAAACCCTTCAGTCAGGATTATTGACCTAGTTTCTCACACCACTTATGTTGTGTGTGTTAATTTTATACATAAATGGCGGGACCTACAGTTTAAAGTCGACTCCGAACGACAGATTTTTTGAGAAACTTTTCATGGCAATTTTATTTACTCTCAGAGTTTTTGCCAGAAATCTGCTGAGAGCAAATCGTCGAATAAATACTTTTTGTATTTTGTTTTGATGTCTGGCCTGGGGCTCGAACCCTGGCTTTACGTCTAATAAGCCAACACACTACCTACTAGACTACGGCGACTTCATTTATTTTATTTTCATCCGGACTCCGGTTCACGGTTCGGAAAAACAAGCCGGTTCGTTCCAGTTTTTGTTCCGGTTCGGGTTCGGTTCAAACCCTTGTTTATAATAATTCGTCAAAAATTAGAAGAAAAAAATCAGCAATTCTTTTTAATTTTTTTTTTCAAAACGTCAGCCAATTTTCGTTGCCAAAAATTATCTTTAGTTCCGGAACGCGTTCCTGTCCAAAAAGGAAGTACCGGAACGACGTTCCGGAGCGTTCAGGCTCGACAACACCACTGAGTATATGGGTTATCATGACTTTATTAGATGGCAAATCCACAATAGCCTTCATTTTAATGCTGTTTGGTAAATCTAATTTCGTCCATGGTTAAGAAACTGCACCAAAAACAAGTCCATATAGCGACTTAAGAACGCCAAACATTCCTGCGAAGTTGACACACGATTGCATTTGTATTCAATTTGTTCGGAAATCCTTCTTCATGCTAACTTCTGACAACATATGGTAAATTTTGTTCTTTCGTTGCTACATCCGTATTACAACCCCGCTTCTCACACCACCTATGTTGTGTGTGTTAATTTTATCCATTAATTGCGGCACGTACAGTTTAAAGTCGACTCCGAACAGCAAAACTCAATAAACCACTAAAATCCAGATTCTCTTGGTATTTTCAAGGTTGGCCTTGGTTTGAGTGATTTAAGGATCACGCCAACCTCTCGTTTTTCTAGTTTCTACTCAAATAACACAGTAGTCTGCTAGCAATAGCTATCAAACACGAATCAAATAACACTGGTTGTCGATTTTTTTTACAAAATTCCACTGCAAAGTGCCAGTTAATACTCGGAAAATTCAAAAAGTCACGAACTTTTAGCTAATTTTATCAAACCCTTAACACATGTGAGGTTGCTTACTATACATGTGCTCAAGAGTTCAATCGCCAGCTTTAAAGAAAATTTCAGAAAATATTTCTTAAGCGTCTTCTCCATCAGCAGACTTCTGACAAATGCTTTTAGAGGAGTTAGTTGCCATGAAAAAGCTTCTCAAAACTGTCTTTCAAAACCGATGTTAAATTGCAGGTTATAGTGTTAGACGATCGAGGTTCTAAATTTCGAAACGATAATGTGGGAAACATTCTAAAAGTTTCAGCGGCAGAAAAATACAAATTACGATGGCATGGTTACTTAATGTCTACTTAATGGAGTCGCCGTAGTCTAGTGGGTAGTGTGTTGGTTTATTAGACACGAGGCCTCTGTACAAACCCCAGGTCGAGACGTCTCCAACCAAACGAAATACGAACAAATATTTCTTTGGCAACTTCCTCTCTGCAGATTTCTGGCTAAAACTCTGAGAGCAAATAAAAATTGCCATGAAAAGTTTCTCAAAAATCTGTCGTTCGGAGTCGGCAGTAGGTACCGCCATTCATGTATAAAATTAACACACAACAAAAGTAGTGGTGTGAGAAGCTAGATCGTAATCCTGACTAAAGGATTGTGCTGACCAATCAAGTGTGTATGTGCATGGTTACCTAATGTGCATAAAAGATTGAGGAATTCGTGAGGAACATCGGGAATCTCATATATTACATGGACGAGCATGCTTTTACTGAAGTAGATGATAGTGCATCGATAAGAGTAATTTAAAGTGGAAATTGGGTTTCCAATTTTGGATATTGTATTGCAAACACCAACTCAAAGTGAATACGCACTCAACATGTATGTTAGTGTAGCGTAGGGTATTAAAACGAAACTGAAACAACATGTGGCATGTGCGGTTAAAACTTTAACTCATTAACACTTCCTCTCCCCCTAATTCGAAAACAATTAATTTTAAACATTATTGCTGTTGTTATTATTGTTGTTGTTGCTTTAATGTCTATGGTAATTATTTTGTTTTTCTTTTTTTCCACTTTATTTCTCTTCGAATGAACACTTTGTTTCATTGTTTATTGGAGGGGGGGCAAAAGGAAAGGAAAGGAAAGAGAATGTTTTTTTGTTTGTGTTTTTTTAAATTTATAAACAAAATAAAAATTTATTTCGACAATATTTTCGAATATCGAATTACACGTAGACATGAAAACAGAAAAACAAATTGTATGAAAGCAAGACGAATACACGTCATATGGATGAATGACTGCCAGACAGACATGCTGCAGCATGTAGTGGTTAAAGGTGGTTGCGTTCATTAAACGGGGGTGGGCACTTTGCTACAAGACTTCAAGTATATATTCGCTTGAAATTTATTACATTTTTTCTTATTATTGTTGCCTGCTACAACAACAACAACATTAAGAAGAAAAAAAAATTGTCTCAACATATTTGTTGAAAGCGCACACATTAAACTGAATACAACTGACAATTGGCTGTAGCAAATAACGCATTAACCGCTGCAACGCACCGTCCAAATAAAAACCAAAAATTTTATTTTTAAGGAGGCCCACCGCCATCAACAACCTTCAACAACCATCATCAACAACATCAACAACATCGTTTCGTTTACAACATCTGTTGTAAAGGTCCGCAAAGTGTGTGTGCTTGTGCTTGTTGTTCGTTATCAGGTCTGGGAGTAGCTAAGATATTGGTGTGTATCATCATAAATTGTTTGAATGAAAATCACTTTTAAATGAAATGTTTTATGAATGTTTCGTATTCAATTCAATGTTCTTTAATTTAATGATTGTTGTTGTTGTTGAAGTTAATTTTTTATTGGAATCATTTCAAATGGGGAAGATTACCACAACAATATTAGCGCCTTTCGCGCTATATTTAGCGCATTTCAACCACCAAAAAGTCGCATTTTTCTCTTTAGCGCTTTTTTAAGAAAACGCGCTAGGTTAGCGCTTTTCTATTTGAATTTTTTAGTTCCACATTGATATCATTCTTCATACTTTTTTTACAACACTGGACAAATTTGTGTAATTTGTGTGTATAAAAAAAATACAGGAAGGCTTGAGAGTCTGATGCCTTATTCAAGAAATGGATTAGGCCATTAGAAAAAGATATGATCAAAGCCTTGTGCATTTATTGTAAATGCCAAATTTGTACAAAAGGATCGGATCTTATTTGACACATAAAAGCAGTGAAACACCAGAAGGCTCTAAAACCTTTCAACGCTTTGGAATTGCGACAACCTCATATGACGTTTTCTACAAATTTAACCGAGAAGCAAGAAAGCCTAGCAGCCTTAGCACTTTATGTAGCTGTTCACAGCTCAATTTAGTCAGTCGACCACTTAGGTAATCTATGGAATACAGTTTTTTTTACATACCACCATACTAACTGCACAAAAATAATCACTAATATCTTAGCTCCTCATTCCATTTACAATTTGTTAAAGGATCTTGATGATTCTTACTTTTGCATAATTCTAGATGATGGTATGTATCAGAGATCAGCAATGAATCGTTTTTCCGCTACTCATAAGCACTCATGCAATTTTGAGTATGAGTGAATCAACAGAATTGAAATTCAACTACTCTGATTCATTCGTACTCGCTACAGCATTGATTTATAAGTATAGGTTACAATGAGTATGCGTACAACGTTGACATCAAACTCACAACATTCGAAATGTGTTTGATTCATACGCCTACTCATTCTGATTCATAAATTTAGAAAAATACTTATAATACTTATAAGTGATTCGAGTGGCTCGAATCATTCATCAAAATTTACAGCCTTTGTTATTGTTGCATATACAAACAAAGAAGAAAGGAAAGACAAAGACAACAAGCAAAGCATACACACAATTTTCTTGTGAGTATAGTAGTGTTCGTACGCGAATCATACTTATTTTGTGCTTCGTGTAAGTGTTAAGTAGAGACGAGTCGAAGTCAATAACATCATGCGTATTGTTAAGTATGAATACGACGAGTACTTCCAACTTTGAGTATGAGTAGTATGAGTATCATATTAAAATAAGTATGAATGTGTATAAGTATCAGAAATAATAAGTATGATTCGAATCTACTCATCGTTTTGAATACTCGTTGCTGATCTCTGGTATGTATGCTTTTAAATGTGTGTAATGAAATATTGTTTTAAAATCATTTTAAATATTTAGAAACCGATATTTTGGTTGCAAAATCATTAAGAGCCGTTATTTGCTATTACAGCATGGAAAAAAAGCAATTTGTTTGTAGGAGGACTGCGCGTTTTGACTATAAAAAATTGGCAACACTGTGAAGAATCAAACGAAATTAAGAAATTCTTCATTACAAGCCTTCAGTCCGGGCTACGATCTAGGTGCTCACACACTTTATGTTGTGTGAGTTAGTTTTATACGTGAGGACCGCTGTTGGTTCAAGTACTGGACCAGACATCTCAAGTATCTGTCATTCGAAGTCGACTTTAGCCTGTAGATCCCTCCACTTATGAATAAAATTAACACACACAATATAGATGGTTAGAGAATCTAGGTTGTAGTCCTGACTAAAAGGTTGCAATGACCCATTAAGTAAGTAAGTAAGTAAATAATACTCGATAATATCAATGGGTCTGGCAGTAAATGAGGCAAAACGAGGGCAAAACGAAGTACAGTAGTCGCTCACAAATTAGAACTGCTTTGTGTTTGAGGCAATTCTAATTTCTGAATTATTCTAATTTCTGGAGGTTTTTTTTTTTTTGTACACGCGTATTATATTTCACAAATAAACTAAGCACAAAATACATAAATCCGACCTCAAATCCCAAAAAACGTATATAATTTGGTGATTCTCCTTTTTAGTTTTACAGAATAAAAAGAATTTGGGGATTTTTTGTGTTAAAATAGCAAAAAAAAAAAAGAAAACGCTCAGAAATTAGAATTTTAAATTCGAATTTTAGAGCGTATAATGTATTGCAATCACTGATTCTAATTTCTGAAATTTCTAATTACTGGAGGTTCTAATTTGTGAGCTTCATGTTCTAACATGCGGCATATTGGATCCAGGCCGACAACTATACGTTCGATATAGTCAGTGAATTTGTTTATCTCGGCTCCACCGTTACCACCAAAAACAATGTCAATCTGGATTTCAAGCCTAGAGTCACTCCTGCCAACAGGTGCTACTATGGCCTCAATAGGTAATTGAGTAGCAGAAAACTCTCTCGTACGACAAAACGAATACTCAGCAAGAAGCTCATTCTCGCCGTGCTTCTTTATGGCGCTGAGGCATGGACACTATTAAGCACTGATGCAGCAGCCTTGAGAGTATTTAAACCCAATTAAATTGAACCAATTGATAGAACCTTCCAATAACTTAACCAAGGTATACTTCCCAAGTGTTTAATTTTAGTTTTTTTTTGTTGTTTTCTTTTCTGTTAAAACAACATCACAAATTGTTAAATTTGCTGTTGCACTACCACTCAGCATTAAACTAGAGGAGTTTCTTCTACTTGAAACGCTTTGCCTTTATGTTGCAACACATACTCTCTTGTTTTTTCAACATTATTTAAGACCAAGATTATTGACTTGGGTTGTTTGTTTGTTTTTTTATATATTATTTCTCTGCTTCATTTTTTATACCTTAAATGTCTGTCTGTCTATGGGTTATTTTTTCAACGCCTCCAGCTCATTTCATTTTCATTTGTTTGGCGTCTTCAACATAGGCTCTCTTAGAGAGCGCAGAGCAAATATGCTACGCGATGCTTATATCGTCTTGGAAGGTGGTAACGCATGTCATCGTAAGTTTCTTGCCTGTCTGACTCTATCCGTTTGACTTCTATCATCATCTATTTATTTATACCAAACATCTCTCCGTCTGTCTGTCTGTCCATCTCCTGACTAGCAGTTTAGCTGTCTCTATATGACGATTTCAATAGCCAATACAATGCCATAATTTACATGTCTTTGCTGTGAGACTGCATGCATGCATGCATGCATGATCTGACTGTTCATTCACATTTTTATCTCTGTGAGTGTTATTTTCCTTTGGGATTTCTTACGTTTCTATTTCTGCTTCTTCTATTTCTTCTTCTGCTTCTCCTTTGCTCTTTCCGAATTTGAAAATATACTATGTACCCGTACGAGCAGTATTTATGTAAGTATTCGCATAAGACGACATTACAAATATTGTGGTGAAAACAATTATTTGTAGAAACAATAATCCCAGGGGAAATTGATTTTTTTGTTATTTTTCCTTTCAGTCTTATTATGGTTTGCATTACCATTTTCATTAACTACTGTTTTATCTTCTGTGTCTCTTAAGGATACGATTTTATTTTGAACCGAGCGTATGTGAAAAATTATTATTTTTTTATGGATTTTAGCTACACAGCAATATTTATAATTTTAATAACCATACTTGGATAATCAATATGGATATGGATAATAGAGATGTGAAGAAAGCACATAATACTGGGGTGTGTTTGTGCCTTGGTTAAGAGACTTTAAGCCATTTTTGGAAGTGAAAATATTTTTATTTTTTATTTTTCCTCCAAACATGGATTGATAGAGAGCAAAAAGAATCGATTTTTTATAAAACTCTTCGCAAAAAGTAAGAATGCATGAAGGCTTATACAAATAAATCGGTGGTAGTTTTTACACCGCAGGAGTGGAAGCAAAAATATTCACTTCCCAAATACAAATGTGTGAACATTACCAAGCGCAGTATCTACATACATACATACTGCGACGAACCGGATTCGATATTATCGAGTATTACTTACCTACCAGAGATCAGCAATGAATCGTATTTTCGCTATTCATAGGTACTTATGAAATTTTGAGTATGAGTGAATCAAGAGTATTAATATCCAACTACTCTGATTCATTCGTACTCGCTACAACATTGTTTTATAAGTATAGGTTGCAATGAGTATGAGTACAACGTTGACATCAAACTCACAACATTCGATTCATAGTTTGATTCATACGCCTACTCATTCAGATTCATAAATTTAGAAAAATACTTATAATACTTACGAATGATTCGAGTCACTCGAATCATTCATCAAAATTTACAGTAGTAGTTATTGTTGCATTTACAAAAGAAGAGAAAAGAAAAGACAAAGACAGCAAGCAAAGCACACACACAACCTTCTAGCGAGTATTGTGGTGTTCGTACTCGAATCATACTTATTTTGTGCTTCGTGTGAGTGGAGAGTCGAAATCAACAACATCGTGCGTATTGTTAAGTATGAGTTCGATGAGTATATCTAACTTTGAATATGAGTAGTATGAGTATGATATTAAAATAAGTATGAATGTGTATAAGTATCAGAAATTATAAGTATGACTCGAATCTACTCATTGTTTTGAATACTCGTTGCTGATTTCTGTTACCTACTAACTTAATTGGTCATTACAACCCTTTAGTCAGAATTACGACCTAGTTTCTCACACCACTGATGTTGTGTGCGTTAATTTTTATACATGAGTGGCGGGACCTACAGTTTAAAGTCCATTTCGAACGACAGACTTTTTGAGAAACTTTTCATTGGCAATTTTATTTACCCTCAGAGTTTATGCCAGAAATCTGCTGAGAAGAAGTCGTCGAAGATATATTTTTTCATATTTGGTTTAGTTTTAGATGCCTGACCTGGGGTTTGAATCGAGGCCTCACGTCTAATAAGCCAACACACAACCTACTAGACCACGGCGACTTCAATACATACTGCAACAAACTGGACTTGACATTACTTACTTACTTAATTAGCCATTAACATCCTTCCAGTTTGCTCTGCTTTTTGTGCACCTTCGCCAGATTGTCACACTAATCGATGACAGAGCTTCCTCGACTTGGTCCTTTCAAACTAATCAAGGTCGTCCTCTTTGCTGACTTCCGTAAATACGGCATGAAATTAGGCCTCTCGCCGGAGCAACCTCATCTATCCAAAAGACATGGCCGAGCCAGCGCAACCGCTGGATATTAACACGCCGCGCAAAGTCCACATCGTTCAGAAGCTCATTCAGCTTATTACACAGAGCGCCATAAGTGAGGCAACACCCACTATAATTTTAAATTTTCTATTATAAAAAATATACTTGTAGCACAACAATAATTTTTGCGATTTTTTTGTTTTAACATTTTATAAGTAATAAATAAACGTTTTTAATTTATGGAAATTTATTCGACTATTCTCATTTACTTTTCTCGCTATCCTAAGAAAATGAATTATTTCAGCGGTGTTTACTCACTTTTGACGCTCACTGTATAGGATCGAATGCGGAAATCATCGCCAACTCGCTCTGGACCGAAGTGCGAAGTGGTCATAATACATAGGACCATTCTCTTGAACACTCTCAAGACTTCGGCATTAGTGCTTAATAGTGTCCATGCCTCAGCGCCGTAAAGAAGCACAGGGAGGATGAGCGTCTTGCAGAGTATTAGTTTTGTCGTACGAGAGAGTTGTCTGCTACTCAATTGCCTATTGAGACCATAATAGCACCTGTTGGCAAGAGTGATCCTACGCTTTATCTCCAGATTGACATCGTTTGTGGTGCTAACTGTGGAGCCAAGATAAACAAATTCACTGACTATATCGAACGTGTAGTTATCGACCAGAATCCATGACGCATGTCCCTACTTGTCGACAACATACATGTACTTCGTTTTGCCCTCGTTTTGCCTCATTTACGGCCAGACCAATTGATATTACCGAGTATTATTTACTTACCGTTTAATCAGGACTGCAACCTACATATATTCTTAATAGTGCCCATGCCTTAGCGCCTTAAAAAAGCATGGGGAGGATGAGAATCTTGCAGAGTATTAGTTCTGTCGTACGAGAGAGTTGTCTGCTACTCAATTGCCTGTTGAGACCATACGCAAGAGTAATCCTACGCTTGATCTCCAGACTAACATCGTTTTTGGTGGTAACGGCGGAGTTAGGATAAATAAATTCACTGACTATATCGAACGTACAGTTATCGGCCGGGATCCAATACGCCGTATGTCCCTACTTGTCGACAAAATATATTACGTTTTGCCCTCGTTTTGTCTCATTTAGTGCCAGACACATTGATATCATCGAGTATTATTTACTTACTTACTTACTTAATGGGTCATTACAACCGTTTAGTCACGACTACAACCTATATTCACAAACCACCCATGTTGTGTGTGTTTATTTAATACATAAGTGGAGAGATCTACTGCCTAAAGTCGAATTCGAATGACAGATATTTGAGATACCTGAGACAGAACTTCAACCAAGGTCTCTTGTCTAATAAGCCAACACGCTACCTACTAATGACCAGTGTTGCAAAATTGAAATTTTAAAATGGTACTGAACTATAACTGAAAGAGTACTTTTTCGCATCAAATGGTACTTTTGTAGGCAATGGTCATTACAACCCTTTAATCAAGATTAGGATCTACCTTCTCACGCCACTTATTTTATGTGTGTCGACTCCGAACGATAGACTTTTTGAGAAACTTTTAATGGCAATTTTATTAACTCTCAGCGTTTTTTACAGAATGAGGTTGCAGAAGGAATATTTTCTAAATTTTTCGTTTTCTTGAAAATGAATTGAACTGTGGGCGCACATCTAGTAAGCCAGTACACTGCCTACTAGACTATTTATTTATTTATATTTAATACACGTACGGTACGGAACACAAAAACTATCGACTTATACGTATTCTTCACTACAAAACAAAAAGTGCTGATTCTGAATGTAACAAAACGTAAACGTCCCATTTAGTCAAACGTCAACGTTCGTTTGTAGCACATGAAAAGCTACGTAAATGCTTATTAAATTACATTACGCTTCGGCAATTGTTCTCATTCCTTTTCGTATTCTAAAAACGGACATACATATGTTTCGTATACGTTTGGCTAATCGGGGCTAAAAACAAATTCTACCTTTAGCAATACGTTGCTAACGCATTAATAGTTGAAAAGCGCAAAACATAAAATGAGTAATAATAAAAAAGTACTAAAAGTGTTGCGGGGCTACTGCGGTATTTTTGAGATGAAAAAGTACTGAAAAAAGTACTAAAGTACTGAATTTTTCATCACTGCTAATGACAGTTATTGTAGGTCCCGCCACTCATGTATAGAACTAACACACAACAAAAGTGGTGTAAGATGCTAGGTTGTTATCCTGACTAAAGGATTGTAATGACCAATTATGTATATACAAATCAAATTTTGGTAAAATTTGCAACCAGAGCTTCCTCTGATTGCCATTATTAACCAAACAATTTCCTGCAATGCTTTTAATTATTAAATATGTTTTTATTATTGCAATTAGGATTGTGTTGTTGTAAAATCGATTAAATTTAATGGTTAAATTGTATCATTTGTTCACATATTCACATCAAATGAAATCCTAAGAAAATATTGTGAAACGTTAAACCACAAAAATAATGCTACACAGATAAGCTAAGAGCAGCAGATACAGTCACCGACAAAAATCTGCAAACAACGTAAATATTTTTTCTAATAATTTTTTGATTGTATTTTTTTATATTCGGGTTTGTGTTCAAACATTGCAGCAGTGTCAGAACCATAAATATTTTTTTATTTTTTTGGTGAAACTAGCACTCAGGGGATGGCCCCTACTCATGCAGTGCATTGTGCAGGTTTTAGGAAAATGGGTTATAGGAAGGTGGAAGGGAGGGAGTAGTGTTTGAGGACATCTCAAGATGCGAACGGCAAGGAAACGAGTTGCTGCTAGGTGACTATAAAATGGCCAGTGCTATACCTTCACCACTAGACAGTCTACAGCAATCGTCCCCAAGAAGCCCGCACCCTTCAGTCCTAGCTTCTCACATGTTGTGTGTGTTAATTTTATACATGAGTGGCGGGACCTACAGTTTAAAGTCGACTCCGAACGACAAATTTTATTGAGAAGCTTTACATGGCAATTTTATTTACTCTCAGAGTTTTTGCCAGAAATCTGCTGAGAGGAAGTCGCCGAAGAAATATTTTCCTTTTGATGTCTGACCTGGGATTCGAACTCGGGCCTTCAGTCTAATAAGCCAACACACTACCTACTAGACCATAAATATTATTAACAAAAGGGAATATGAAGTAGTCGCCGTAGTCTAGTAGGTAGTGTGTTGGCTTATTAGACGTAAAGCCCGGGTTCGTATCTCCCAGGTTAGGCATCAAAACGAAATATGAAAAAAATATTTTTTCGGCGATTTCCTCTCAGCAGATTTCTGGCAAAAACTCTGAGAGTAAATAAAATTGCCATGAAGAACTTCTCAAAAATCTGTCGTTCGGAGTCGACTTTAAACTGTAGGTCCCGACACTCAAGTATAAAATTAACGCACACAACATGAGTGGTGTGAGAAGCTAGGACGTTGTACAATGGGTCAATTCGACCTCCGGGTACTGTACTTGTCACAGTTGACAAGTACGCGTCCTCTAACCCAACCTAAAAATCACTGGAGTACGTAAAATTTTTTCTTTGACTGTCTATGTAGATTAAGAACCTAAAAGATTAATGACAACAATAGATTGAACAAATATTGTATTGTAATGAATGGATGAGATTTGAATTAAACAGCCTATGTGTGTCTGTGTCTGTGTGTGGTACCAATTTACAAGGAGGCAAATCTCATTTTAAGTAAATTGTTTTAAAACAGGTACTCCTTTATGCTACTGCCAGGGCATACATATGTGCAATTCCTTTTCAGTTACATGTATGTGTGGCATTAAAGCATGTGCATTAGGCCCTGGGAAATAGTCTTAAACGACATTACAAACAAAGGCATGTTCTGTCTTTCTTTATGCTTTTCTTTATCTTTTCTTTATCTTTTCTTTCTATTAATATTATAAAGAACGAAAAGAAAAGAAAAGAAAGAAAGTAAATAAAAGTGTTTGTTTATGAAATTATAAACATTTTGCATTTCGCCCAAGCAGTTTTTAAATTTTCGCTTATTGTCATGCAAAGAATGTTAAGAAAACCTTGCCAATTTCCTTTTTGGGCGCGACTCTTTAAAGAGAATTCAAGTGGTGGTGGTTTGTTAGCATCGTATTGAATATGTATGGCAGGAGGATTTCCATTATCCTCTAATTGTTTGTCATTGTTCACACGCTACGCTCTCAAAACTAACACACTTCTTAGCTCAACCAGACAAACAAACATTTAATCTGATGGCCCTGTTAAAGCCTGTAGAGAGCCATGTTAGAGCCTTATTATTATTATTATTATTGTAGTAAATTGTAAGAGATTTATTTTAAGGATTTATCTTGTATGACATACTCTTTACTATGAGCTGTCATTATATTTAAATTGATACTCACTACGCTCCTTTAGCTTAGCTGCAGTCTTAGGTTTTTGTCTTACTTATGTTGTTGGTTTTTCTTCCTTTGTCTTGGTTTTTATTTTTAGCATGATGTGGCCTTAAAAACCCTGATGATAATAGCTTAGTCCAGTTTGAGTTTACGTTTCAAAACAATAAAACCACTTGATATTCTCTATTGTCTGTTAGACAAAAGCCTCTCTTCAAATCACAATGTATGATTAAAATATTTGAAGTCTTTTAAATCAGAGCAAACAATTTTGAAAGGCTCAACTTAAAACAAAACTAGGATTTCATTTAATTTATTCATACACCGGAAGGAATTATAGGAGAAGAAGTCACCGTAGTCTAGTAGTGAGGCCTCCGTTCAAACCCCAGGTCAGAAGTCTACAACAAAACAAAACATAAAAAGAATATTTCTCCGGCAACTTCCTTTCAGCAGATTTCTGGCAAAAACTCCGAGAGTAAATAAAATTGCCATGAAAAGTTTCTCAAAAATCTGTTGTTCGAAGTGAACTTTAAACTGTAGGTCCCGCCACTCATGTATAAAAGTTAATGCACACAACATAAGTGGTGTGAGAAGCTAGGTCGTAACCCTAACTAAAGGGTTTTAATGACCAGTTATGTTATGTATGTTTGGGCAGTCGCCGTAGTCTAGTAGGTAGTGTGTTGGATTATTAAACGTAAAGCCCGTTTTCGTATCCCAGGTTAGGCATCAAAACGAAAATATGAAAAAAAATATTTCTTCGGCGAATGCCTCTCAGCAGATTTCTGGCAAAAACTCCGAGAGTTTACTCATGAAAAGTTTCTCAAAAATCTGTAGTTCGAAGTGGACTTTAAATTGTAGGTCCCGCCACTCATGTATAAAAATTAATGCACACAACATAAGTGGTGTGAGAAGCTAGATCGAAATCCTGACTGAAGGGTTGTAATGACCAGTTATGTTATGTATGTATGTAGATTCTAAGGCTTCTAAGGCAGTACCATTGGCAAGGCATTTATTTTGCAGCTGAGTCTGCCTGTTGTCAGCAACTTTAGCGTTATTGTGATAAATTTTATGTACCAATAGGGTTGTACACGCTATGTGTGATTTTATTTCAAATAATTCGTCTTCCTTCTTAAAATTTTATTAAAAAATTATGTCTTCAAATAATGCAAATAGAAGGTACTCAACTATTTTGTCTTTCTAATTCGTCTTTCAAAATTTTCGTACTCCCACTCTATTGTGTATTTTCAAGATCATTTCAGCATTTTATTGTATCGTAGACAGACATTAAAAATCTACACTTTTCTTGTGTAGCAAATACTTGAGGATTTTCTGAAGATTTTTCATTGTTTCGAATACATTTTGTTTTCCATACAAGATCATCCATCGGTTGTATAGACTCGTTACGATTTATTTGCATTGGCAAACAATAAAAACTTCAAGTATCCACTTAACAACACAATTGGTATTATTGCAATGCAATGCAACACAACAACAATAATAAAAACAAGGCAATAAACTATTTTATAATACCACGTAAATACTACATACGTTCAGTTAACGCCGGCGGTCCTATACGCTAAAATAGAGTAAAGTATGTACCATAATGTATGGCTTCCTTTTATGAACAAACATTCCTTTAAACTATGAATCCACTTGCAATGCACTTCACTTACTGGCTGAAAGAGAGAGAGAAAGAGAGAGTAAAGCAAACAGGTAGTAATTGTATCATATGGTATGATTGAGTGATACACCCTGTTCATGTGAATATTTCTTAATGAGAATTTGTAAAATCCTTTTATTTTTTACCTTTCCCGCCAACTCTTGGCAAAACTTTGTCTCCAGCAACCTGCGTTTGCACTTTGACATGCTGACTGCATGCAAAGGTTTGAGTGTTATCGATAGCAGCTTAAATAATCTGAGGATTTCCTTTTGTCTTTACCCACACACTCGCACTCATTAATCCATTCATCCATTCTTTTATCCTTTTCCCTACGCATATTAATGTTGACGCTTCAAAACACCTGCTAGGTACTTATGCTGTGATTCATTTAAATGCAAGCGCCTGCGTTTGGCTTGCAGTATTTCCAAGAGAATGTATGTGCTAGCACGAGCATAACGGTATTACTTGAGAGTCATTAAAACACCCACTCTCACTCCTAAGTGTTTATTTTAATTCCAGCTTAACACCTCGTTTGGTTGCCCTGTCTTAGCTTGAGGCATTAAATTTAATGTTGCCAACTGCCAGCGCTTCAACACCGTGCGCTTTAACACTTGCAAGTGTAAGTCACACTGCCAAAAATGGGTGGGGATTTATATTCCCTGTTTAGCTGGCGATTTGCTAATGTCATGTTCGTCATTAATATTGCATGTGTGAAGGGGAGAAAACGTTTCTTTATTCGCTTGGCTTTAATAGGTGCATGGAAACAATTGAGTGGAGTAATTTGATGTGAAGAAATTTTGCACGGATAACGTTTAGTAGATGATGCATCATTCTCTAGCAGGCCAAAATGTCAAAAATGGTGGCAGGATAACGTTTAGTAGATGATGGATCATTCTCTGGCAGACCAAAATTTCAAAAATATCGGCAAATGAATGGTAAACGTTGTTTTGTTTGTTCAGAAACTAAAAGTTGACCAAAAAAAAAACTATTGGGAACCACTTCGACCCGTTTATATTCCCAAAGTAGGTTCGGGTCTTAAAATTGCAATCAAAAATCGGTGCCGCATCACAACTAAATACACACATTTCTGAAACGGATTGTGCAAAACGTAAAGCCCCGGTTAGCCAAACGTGAACAGAACGTAATGCAACTTACATTGCTCTCAACAAACCTAAATTTCATTACTTTCCGTGAACGTTTGGCTAAACAGGGCCTAAAACATTATCAAATCACAATGAGCCTTTACAAACGGAAACTTGTCATCCGTCAGAATAATTCCTGGGAAGTAGAGGAACGTTCAGACAATATGATGTACTGCCATTAATCTCTGTTGAGCATCTCTATAATGTTTCCCCCCAGCCTATTGCACTGACAAACTCCAGGATACCTTTCGCTATTAATAAGGATTACTCGCGACCTACATATTTGCTTGAATGTCTTCATTTTTCCATTGCCCTTCGAAATATCTCCGCATTCTTTATAGAAAGGTTATGGTCTCATCAGCAGCGAACTAACACATGAACTAGGACCCAGCAAAGGCTGGCCTTATTTCACCTGACAACTTTATAAAAGCAGAGTGCTTAGCTGGAGTCCAAACTCTTTGATAGTTCGGTTATACCTTGTACTCTGTCTGTCTCTGTCCTGTTCACGTTATATTGTGCACATTTTTGAGGTGGCGTCAACTTTCGCTTAAAAAAACTCGTCAGTTTCTTCGCTTAAAAATAAACTCCTCATCAGTTTCTTCTGAGCTCTTAAATGCTTCATTCTGAAGCCGTACACCCTCGCTTCTGTCTGATCAGATTTTCTTAACCCATCAGCACTATATAGAATGGTTGGTTCCTCTCTTAAAAGAATATGTAGCAACCAAATTGTTCCTTTCTATTATTCTCATGTGTAAAGTATTTACAGGTTCTGTCTAGGCGGCAGTTAAGGAGAGAACTGACAGCAAATCTCGCGTGAGACTTGTCTGCCATTATTTTTCCTGGGTTGTAGCACAGTTCCAGAATCTTCCTGGAAACAATGATGGAAACGATTTCGTCTTCTTCGTGGTTTGAACCTGAATTACTCGTATTTGTAGTTTAACCCACACACTTCACCATCTCCCACATGAAATAACTTTTAAGTTTGTAACAATGTTGGCAATAATAACAACCGTTTGAATCAAATTATTGGCCAGCAAGGATGCAGCTTTATCATGATAACATCAGGCATATTAATTGCGACTCATTGTATTCTCCGGTAGATTAATGGGGAGAATATGAAACTTACTCCTGAAACTAAGTTATTGCCACAGATTCATTTCTATGACGAATAGTTTTTTATTTTTCTGTTGTGAAGTACAATTGTTGCGGTTAGAAATGGAAGTTTATTTCATTCATATGGCTGCCGCAGCCGGCCTCACAGTACCTTATTCGATCGGACCAATTTTCATGCACTCTTTCGATTGTATGAGGTCGTACCTAAGCAATGGCGTTACGTCACGAATGTTGACCTGCAAATGCTCAATTGCCTCTGGTTTGTCGGCATTGCCCTTTTCTTTAGCGACGCCGCACAGAAAATAGTCCAACGGTGTTGGATCGCAGCTTCTTGGCGACCATCAAACGTTTCACGCAATAAATCGATTGTGGCATGAGATGTGTGACAAGTTGCACTATTCTGTTGGAACCAAACATCGTTTACATCAATACCATGAGAATGCGGGTACAAAAAAATCGATTATCATGATGCTTTAGATGTCTCCATTGACCGTAATGGTTGCTCCAATCTCATTTTCAAAGACATATGGGCCAATGATGCCTCCGCTCCAGAAGCCGCACCAAGCAGTCACTCGTAATAGGTACATCAAAGTGCATGAAACCAGTTTTACAAACTTTAGCAATAAATTTTCGTATACCGGGTACTGTTGATACCTCTCTGCAATCAAATTTTGTACGACATTTTCGTGCAATTTCTGACCAATTACCTTTGTTTTGGAAATAAATTTCCAATAAATCCCAACGTTGCTCAAACGTAAAGCGATTCATTATGTTATGGGTACAGATAATATACTGAATTTTGAAATATATTTCAAATTTAAACCGATAGATGGCCTACCCGATATTTGCAGGATTACATACATAATTGGTCATTACAACCCTTTAGTCAGGATGAGATAACTAAAGAGTTGTAATGATCAATTAAGTAAATAAGTACGTATTGAATCGATTTGAAGAGAGTTTGACAAAGAAATATAAACGGATTTGTAACAGATAACAATTTCTTGGCACGAGGATTATGCTAGGATGCACGCAAATCTGTGAATTATGCTACCAATTGATGTACATACATACATATGTACATAATTTTTCATTACAACCATTCAGTCAGGATTACGACCTAGCTTCTCACACCACTTATGTTTGTGCGTTAATTTTTTTTATACATAAGTGGCGGGTCCTACAGTTTAAAGTCCACTTCGAACGACAGATTTTTTAAGAAGCTCTTCATGGCAATTTTATTTACTCTCAGAGTTTTTGCCAAAAATCTGCTGGAGAGGCAGTCGCTGAAGAAATATTTTTTTTTTTCATATTTTCGTTTTAATGCCTGACCTGGGATACGAACCTGGGCTTTACGTCTAATAAGCCAACACACTACCTACTAGACTACGCCGATTACGACTTTTAAATGTCTATACCAAATTCTGAGACATTTTTCAATCGAAATGGAGCGGAAACCTTGAGAATTATTTTCTATTTTTTTTTCTCTCTTTAAAATGCATTTCGATATCGAAACAATAATTTTTTCATTTCGAATATTAAAAGCTAACCTTTCGAAATATGCATCGCCCCAGATAAGGCCATGAAATCTTCTCTAAAAAATCAGTCACAATTCACAAGATTTTCAATTCTCACATAAACTTGGCCGTGCTGTCAATGTGGAAAGCAATTAACATAATCAAGCCAACAGCTACAACAACAACAACAACAACAAACTATGAAAATAATATCGAAATGTCAACATGAAAGACAATAATATCGCCAACGACGAAGACCCCCAAAAATTTCCCCATACGACTGTAATACATACTACTTGTATTGGGGTTGGCTGGCTGGCTGGCTACTATTGTACCCGTATCTATTGTCTTTCCAAGCATTTCACACACGTACACACACAGAGACACAGTGACAAGACACAGCTTTGTATGCGAGAAGCGGGAGAATAATAAAGAAAGTCACAGAATTGAAATAATTTTAATGTGAGACTGACGATAAAATTGTCGCCAAACCGAAAATTAGTGATGGCTCTTACACAGTTGCTGTGGCTGTTAGCTGCTGTTCAAAAAAAACCGATACAAGAAGCCTCCAAAAGCTTTGATTTAAGCCGCTATTTAAACATTCATTTTTTTCGGTTTTCCTTCTTTACTTTTCTTTTTTCTTTTTCGATTTTAATTTTCTTAAAACGAACAAAAAAAAAACCAAAAAGTTGCCGGGCTTTAGTGACCACATTTAGGTTGGGGAACCAAACAAACGAGACCATCAGCAAACTCACATAAGCTTTGGCTAACACAGAGAGATAAAGCGACAAAGCTGCTGGTTGGTGGTGATGCCGATGCCGATGCTGTTGTTGTAGTTGACCAATTTACATGTTGCAAACATTTGTTATCACAGCATGTTGATCTGTGTGTAGGAACAAAAAAAAAAAAAGAACCAGGAGATGCCTTGTAGCCAACGTTGTGTTTTGTACAAGCAAACCACAGGTCTCTTAAGCCCACAACTGTCCTCTCCCTACCGCCAGCCAGCCAGCCTTACAAAGTGGACTACATTAACTGTGTGACATTCAAACAACGTTTGAATACTTTTTTGGTTTGTTGTCCCAAACACAATTTCCCCAATGAGAAATCAATAAATTTTGAAATCAATATTGTTGTTGCCACAAATGCAGCAACAACTTTTCTTTCGTATCGTTTATAACGACAAAAAAAAACCCTAACAAAGTCAAGGGAAAGGAATCCCACTGAAACAATGAAAACGGAAATCGGTTGATCACAGAAAAGAGCGGAAAATGTTATTGCCATTGCTGTTGCTGTTGCAGTTGTTGCTATTGCTGTCGATGTTGATCTTTCTTTATGTATTGATTGTTGCAGTCAACAAAATATTGTTGCCATTATTGTTATTGCTGCTGCTGTTGTTTTTATTGTTGTCCTTGTTGTTGTTTGTGACTGTTAACATGAATATGCAGTGTTATTAATGTGGAGCTTTTAAACACTTCATCCAACCTCGACTTGTCTTTAGAAAACTTTCGCAAACGATGAGAACCATTGCTTTTGTTGTTAAACGTTATTGCGATTTACTTTTGCAATCGCTAAAGCTGCGACAGCTAAGGACGGCAGTTGAATCGAAGAGACTGGAGAGGGCCTTTTAAGAAGAAAATGTTCACTATGCGGATACGCACAGATTTTGTTTCAGTAATCCTCTTGGGATGGTTGAGAGATGCTAAACCAGGAGCTATAATTGTATGAGGGCATAGGCAAGATTGATGTTACTACGAACATTGTAGGACCCACGTAAATTGTACCCATTGAGATGACTGTCAGTTTAATCTAAACTGTTGGATCGATGTAGTCGCCGACGTGGATAGATGTAGAACAGCAATTGCATTACACATATCAAGATTCTCTCTTAGGAACCTCATAGCAATTATAATGGAACACTGGCCTCGAGGTATTCACGTTAGGATACTGCGAATATCTCATAACCAATTTTTCAGAAGCAAAATCGAAGAAAAGGAACAAGAGACCACAGAACATCGTTTGGGAATCTAAAAAGAAAAATTATTGGACACCCAGAATTAAGTGACAATGTCTAGCCAAAGGCGATTTGAGAAAAAATTCACACTTTCATAAGACTCTCGAGATGTTTAAGAGATACAAACCAAGCGTTATAATTATATGACGGCAGAGGAAATATCGGTGTTACACAGTGGTGTTGTCGAGCCGGAACGCTCCGGAACGTCGTTCCGGTACTTCCTTTTTGGACAGGAACGCGTTCCGGAACTAAAGATGATTTCTAATAACGAGAATTGGCTGACGTTGTGAAAAAAAAAAAAATTAAAAGGATTGCTGATTTTTTTTTCTAATTTTTGACGAATTTTTATATGTATTTTTAAAAAACATGGGTTGGAACCGAACCCGAACCGGAACAAAAACCGGAACGAACCGGCTTGTTTTTCCGAACCGTGAACCGGAGTCCGGAACGTTTTTTTCTGCTAAACCGGAACTCGACCCGAACCGAAACAAATACGTGAACCCGAACCCAAACTAATTACTAGGATCGGCCCTGTCTATATAATTATATATACGCGTTCCGGTAAAAAAAAAATTAGCACAACACCACTGGTGTTTCAGCGAAACTTTATGGGTACCCAAGTAAGTTGTGCCCATTGAGATGGCTGCAAATTTAATCGAATCTGTTGGATCGATATAGTCGCCGTAGTCTAATAGGTAGTGTGTTGGCTTATTAAACCTAAGGCCACTGTTCAAACCCCAGGTCAGGCATCTCCACCAAAACGAAAAACAAAAGAAATATCTCTCTCTCCTCCTCTCAGCAGATTTCTGGCAAATAGACTCTGAAAGTAAATAAAATTGCCAATGAAAAGCTTCTCAAAAAACTGTCATTCGAAGTCGACTTTAAACTGTAGGTCCCACCACTTACGAATAAAATTAACACACATAACATATGTATGTACGTGGTGTGAGAAGCTAGGTTGTAATCCTGACTGAAGAGTTGTAATGATCAATTAAGTAAATAAGTACGTATTGAATCGATTTGATGTTTGAGTTTGACAAAGAAATATAAACGGATTTGTAACAGAAAACAATTTCTTGGCACGAGGATTATGCTAGGATGCACGCAAATCTATGAATTATGCTACCAATTGATGTACATACATACATATGTACATAATTGGTCATTACAACCATTCAGTCAGGATTACGACCTAGCTTCTCACACCACTTATGTATGTTGTGTGCGTTAATTTTTTTATACATGAGTGGCGAGACCTACAGTTTATTTACTCTCAGAGTCTATTTGCCAGAAATCTGCTGAGAGAAAGTCGCCGGAGAAATCTTCTTTTTATATTTCGTTTTGATGTCTGACTTGGGGTTTGAACTCGGGCCTTCAGTATAATAAGCCAGCACACTACCTACTAGGCTACGGCGACTACGAATTGATGTCCTTAAGAGTATTAATGGCCAATAATATCTGTTTTTATACATACATTGCTGCCTCATCTGCCCTATTCTTCAGTTTTAGACCTGAGTATCTGTTTCTTGTTCTATTTTGCCTTAAGGCCTCTATAACTCACGAGCCTGTGTAAGATATCCCTCAAGTACGCTCTGCTGTACCCCCTCCCCCCACACAATAATTCAGTATTAGTCTTGGCGCTTAAGTTATAGCGGCTTTGTTTCTTAATGGTTCACAATGACTAAAGGAAACAAGTTGTTAAATAAAAATCGATGCACTTTTTTTCCGCAATCGATGACAATCTACCAATAACAACAACAACAACAACAAAGAGAGGAAAAAAAATTCATTCAAATCATCATCAATTGTTTCGCTACATGGACGTCGTTTTTTGTCTGGTGCTTTGTGCTTTTTTTTATTTCGCGGGTGCGATTTAAATGCCACCCGTATTGAATATTCATTTTAAAAACGTTTTACACAGATTCACCACTAATCACTGAAAAGGAAACACAGGGGAAAGGACCAACACACGTACAAATCAACAAACAACGTTGACAAAAAAAAAAAACCAAAATGTTAATTTAGTTTCTGGATTGCTTTTGAAATTTTGCCGCCTGGCGCTTTATAAAATTGTACTCAAATGGCCAGATTGCAGAAGGAAAAAAAAAAAAGAAAAAGAAAGAGATCCTGTAGTTGACAGTTACGAGTTGTTAAACAATTTTTATGTGGCTTTGTAAGACCGATTTTCGAATTTATTGCATTTGTCCCTTTGGCGATCGTATTTGATAAGAAGCTGGCGTTACGTTTGACAATTTAAACAAGCCAATAATCTGTTGGCAGCGCTATGCAGCATTATGGTGGTCCAAACACACATTTATTCTCTCTCTCTCTCATATCTATGCTATGCGTTCAATGGCATGTGAAAACATCAATTTCCTTTCGTTTTAATAGAATTTTTAGTGATAAGCTGCTGCTGCTGCTGCTGCTGTCTGTCATCTTTTCGAGGACCTGCTTTCTTGCTTTCTTTCAATTTCATTGCATTTCTTTGTATTGCCTTGCCTTGCATTCAATCTTTCCTTGGCACTTTAACAAGATCTTCATCATATAGACTGACTGACTAGCTCGCTAGTTGTCCATCAGCTTAAACTACAACTACTATTAATGCCTTTTGCTTTCTAAACTAAACTACTATAAACGTGCAGCAGCAGCAGCAGCAGCCGTAGTAGTAGTAGTTGTGATTCTGGCCAATAACACGTAATACACGTAATGGTAATTTTCTGACTTGGCGCCATCATTTAAGATGCGGCTTTCTATGATCTGCTGATAAGAACGTTCTCTCGCTCTGTTTGAAGACAAGCCAGCCAGAGAAAAAGAAAATCTACTTCACTGGGTACGTACATACGTTTTTAAAGTTGGTTAGTGTCAGAACGCTTGTTGCTGTGTGTGTCGCTTCATACATTCTACAGGTTGTTTGCGGTTTCATGGTTAACTTGGTTTTCCATGATGTTTCCTATTTTTCTTTTTATTCCTCCTTTTTGGTTATCAATTTCACTAGATTTCAGAGAACAGTTTCACTTGCTGAATCCAACTGTAAAGGGGCAAATAGAAAAAAATTTTAAACGTTGTTTTGATTACTTTCATAATCATTTTAATTAAATTTTTAATCGTCTCCTGATTTTTGTTTGAATAGTTTTGAAATGCAGTCTGGCTTGCGGATCAGACAAAACTCCAATGCCAATGTCAATGGGCTGAATGGTACTGGAAAAGCTACAAGGTTATCTTATTCTAAGCATTTTCCCGGGTTGTTTCCTTTAACCAATGTTTCTTCAATTATTTTATTACTTCCAGAATACAAGCTTTGACAACGCCTTCAAAATGACTTTGTTTTTGAGACGACTTCTAGGAAATCTATTTCTGTTTAGAAACAAGAAAGAGACACTCAAGTCTAAAACTGAAGAATAGGACAGATGAGGGAGCAATGTATGTATAAAACAGATATTATTGACCATTAAAGGCCGTTAAGGAGACCAATTCGCAGCGTAATTCATAGATTTTTGGCATGGAAACTGCAAATGTGTGCATCCTAGCATTATCCTCGTGTAAATAAATGCTTTTCTAGTACAAATCCGTTCATATTTCTTTGTCAAACTCTTATCAAACACTAGGTCATTACAACGCTTCAGTCAGCATTACGACCTAGCTTCTCCCAGCATTTATGTTGTGTGTGTTAGTTTTATACATGAGTGGCGAGACATACAGTTTATAGTCGACTTCAAACGACAGATTTTCTTTGAGAAACTTCCTGATGGCAATATAATTTACTCTCCAAGCTTTTGTCAGAATTTTGCTGAGATGAAGGTGCCAAAGATATATTTTTCTTATGTTTCATTGGATATTGAATCGTAGCCTCACGTCTAATAAGCCAACACACTACCTATTACGGCAACTACATCGATCCAACAGGTTCGATTAAATTGGCAGCCATCTCAATGGGTACAACTTACTTAGGACCCATAAAATTTCGTTATAACAACAATATATCCTCTGCCGTCCTATAATTATAACTCCCGGTTGGGATATCTCGAACATCTCGGGAGTCTTATGAAAGTGTGAAATTTTTTTCAAATCGCCTTTGGCTACACATTGTCATTAAATTCTGGGTGTCCAATAATTCTTCTGTTCAGATTCCCAAACGCTTGACAATCAGAGAGAAGATTTTCTTCTCGATTTTGCTTCTGAAAAATTCGTTATGAGGTATTCGCAGTATCCTAACGTGAATACCTCGAGGCCAGTGCTCCATTTTAATTGCTATGAGGTTCCTTAGAGGGAATCTTGATAGGTTTACTGCAAATTTTGTTCTATAACTATTCATGTCGAGCCTGATCTGTTTGGTGACTCTACAAATGCGTTCATTTTCCCAATTTTTATAGCCAAGAAACGATCTAATGTTCAGATGTTTGTTGCGTGATTTGGATTCATCAGTGAAAACTTAAATGTCGTTTCCTGGACGATATAAATCAATATGACAAAAGGATCTGTCCGATATCTTCATTGTAAAACTAGAATCGAAATCAGGTTCAGATATCAGACCAACCATACTCAAAATTTTGGTATGACCATCATAGCTTCTGTACTTCCGTGCTCTTGTCGATCCAATAAGTTGTGATAACATTCACTAGAAGTTAATAAGGATTATACAGCGGGCTTGCCACAGTTAACTGCTTGAAACCACCTCTCATGTATGCTTACGAAACAACATTAGAACTCGTACATGTTGCAGTTGAACAGGAACAAACAATGCAGCGAAGTTGTCAAACTATTATGTATGTAGTCGCTTACGAACAAATACGATCGATACACATCTTGGGAAAATTTTACTCATACCAAAACGATCTTTAAAGACTGAAACCACTGAGCTATGTGAGATGCTTATCGTACTTTCAATCTCTGCACGAATATTTAAAATTTGTCACGAGCTAACTGAGTGATGCTTGGTGAGAGGTGTAGTACAGCTTTCTTTCAACTAAAAAGCGCGATATTCAAAATATTAAGAACTTATTGACACACCCTCGTCTAAGAATGTCTCTATCGAAACACTCGAATCAATAAAATCTTAGCTTATTGGGGTTTATTTCTTAATGAAATGACGACCAAAAAAAAACAAAATTATTAAAAACTTAATTCACACATTAGTTGTGCCCTTTCTTAAACCAGGGGCCTTAATTAAAATAAAGCGAACAATTAAACAATTTTCTTAAATGCAAATTAATTAAGCAGCCAAAGCGTTTGTTTGTTTTCCAGCGTCACATTATCATTTCATTTGTATGACCACGTATGCCTAACAGATGTCGGTAGTCATACACGTACATGGGTATCACAGTAATTAGCAAAAGGTACCAAAAAAGGACGTTTAACAAAACTAATGACTTCTGAGTATCTATTGATTACTCAACCGACTGACTATTCGTTGTATTTGCTGCGAATAGAAAACGAAAACCATATGAATGCAACGATCAACATTCAGTATGTACGAGTAATTTGAAACTTGTTTGCTCAAAACAAACAAATCCAAGCGCATTAAATTACAATTACATTATCGCTGGGTCAGAGAGTTAAAAGAATGAATTCATAAAAAAGAAATGGAAATTTAAAAACAATAATAAATGGAACTAAAAATATCGTCTAGACTACTTGAATTATCCACGAATTTTTCTAATAAAAAATTATTTAATTTTTCAACACAGGTCTGTCTTGAATTGTATTTAGTTTATTTTATGTAGTTTGTTTGCTTTTCTTATTAAAAAAAAATTCAATTTTTTGTGGCCGTCAATGCAGTTGTCATCGCTGAAAATAAATCTCTTTCCGTCAATTCTAATTTAATCTCAGTAAGTAAACGTTTCGCTTGGGAATCTAAAAAGAAGGATTTTTGAACACCCAGAATTTAGTAACAATGTCTAGCCAAAGGCGATTTAAGAAAATTTCACAGGACTCTCGGCATGGTTGAGCGATGAGCCAACCAGGAGCTATAATTATATGACGGCAGAACCCAAGTAAGTTGTGCCCATTGAGATGGCTGCCAATTTAATCTAAACTGTTGGACCGTTTTAGTCGCCATAGTCCAGTAGTTAATGTGTTGTCTTGTTTGACGAGAGGCCACGGTTCTATCCAACAAAACGAAATATGAAAATATGTTCCTTCGCCGCCTTCCCCTCAGCAGATATCTGGCAAAAACTCTGAGAGTCAAATAAAAATTCTCAAAAATCTGTCGGTCGGAATCGACTTTAAACTGTAGGTCCACACAGTGGACCACAACATAAGTGGTAAGAAAATATGTCGTAATCCTGACTGAAGGATTGTAATGACCAATTATGTATGTATGCATGTAATAGGGGATCAATATATAGATTTTGTGATAAGCAAGGCGATTATCAAGTACTACGCAGGGAGTTAATCTTACCGACACTAAACAGCAGTTTAAAGTTCACCAGATCAACATCATACGGGAAACATTACAGCGAAATCCGCTATAGGTTAAGAGCAATACAATAAATCATGTGGTCGCAATATTTTAGTAGCGCCACCCTTCAATAGACAGTACATATGAGTGCGCTTAAGACAATAGGCACGTAGCCTTAGGGCACTCTAGCAGTTTAAACTTTAAAATGCTTATGGACAACACCAAAGAAAGAGCTTATGATCTGGCAAATTCGACATCAAAAGTAAAAGGACAACCTCAGAAAATTAAATGTCGACATCGTGCCGCAGTCCTCGACTGGAATCTTGAGGTAATTGCAGAAGAGGAAGACAGGCAATATGGAGACGCCTGGTGAGTGTAGAAATCGCAAGTAAAGACTACACGTAGATTGAAATAAAAAACTTAGCCTTGCATAAGAATTAAGTGAATCATTCCAAATTCCATGGCTAGTTTCTCGACGGCATTATGGAAATAGATATACAGTCACAGAAAAAAGTATACGTACACCGTTATATGTAGACTTTTTCCTCGTTAATTCTCTTTTTCTAATAATTTCTATGTTATATTTTTTATATTCGAGTTTGTCTTCGAACATTCTTAATTGTTATTGCCTTAAGCAACCTTATAACACCTCTTTCAATTTGATAAAAATCACCGGGAATAAAGTTCGCATGCAGCTGTGTATGTAAACTTTTTTCTTTGACTGTCGAGAATCCTTCGGATTTTATGCAATAACAATACAAAGTAATCAATACGATCAATACGATAAAAATCTAGTGCATCATTATTTACGTAAGATGTCAAAGGCTTTAGGAAACCCTCTTCTCTTTCTCATTTGAATATAAAATATTTCCCAAGTAAGTTTGCCCACTGTACTCCAAGCCAAGTTAAATAAAACGTTCATTATTTTGCAGTTTAATGAGCTTCAAACAGTAACATCTCCAAAGAGAAAAAGAACGCATTCTTTTCGAACTCTGTTTCTAAACACCGCCATCTTCAATTGAACAGAACAGAACAGAACTAAACACAACATGATGATGATTTTTGTTTTTAAATGGCATTGATCACTGATTTATTTTTATTTGTTTATTGTTTTCACTTAAACTACGTATCCATACGATAGAAACTTAATTGAATAAAATTAAAAGTAAACTTAAAACATAAAGGCCTAGAATTCCGAACCGGAATGAAGTATTCTTAGGAAAACTTATCGAACACGCCAAGCGAAAATATTTACAGCATCACAGAGCAACCGAATAAAGCGAGCTCGGTTTTATACCGACACAGTATTTCGACTATTGTTGGCTAAAATCGAAGTGATACTGAAACTAGGACGCTGCACGGAGCCTTCAGTGGAAAGCAATAAAGGCGAAGCTGTGGTAGGAACAGCTGGTGAAGCAGTAGGCGTGGTTGTTACACGTTGCTCTGATCCACGAGATTCTTCTGATGCAGTACTGACCACATCAACAAACAATTCAGCATTTTGTTCGTCATGCGCTACAGAAGACATTTGACTGGACGTCTCTTCATTACACGAAATGTACTCGTAATCCATGTTGGCCGCATAGGGAAAGTTAATTCGGGCTGTTGGCAGAGATTCCATATAGCCAGGCAGTGTTGGCACGAACATGGTCGGTATATGAGGCAAGAAAACACCAGGTGACATGATTTCGTTCATTGGCGCCGGTAAAGCATAACGCATGACATTATTCAAGTCCAAATAAGGCAGCAGAGGAGGTTCTTCATGTAGACACAAGCGTTTATTTTGTGGTGACTCGTGACTACTGGCAACGCTCACTTGATCATCGTCCGTACCGAGTAGGGAATTGTTATTGTGTTGCTCTTCGTCAAGTGGTGGCGATAAAGACATTTTCCTTTTGCATTTGGATTGGCCCGATTCACGAAAACCTTTCGCAAAAGGATTGTTATCGATTTTTAATTTTGTAATGCGATCATTCTAGAATGAGAGAAAGAGAGAGAGAGAGAGAGGAGAGGCATGAAAAGTTATTACAAATGTTAAAGAAACGCAAAGACGACTTATAGACAAAAAAAAAGTATACGAGAGACTATTTTGGGAGGTAAAATATTCTAAGTTTCCTTGCAAAGAATTTCAATTTGAACAATCAAACTAAATTCCATTGGTTAGACGTCGGCATAGGTGTCAAAGAAGAAATACTGGATGCTTGAGAATATCTGACTCGCAAAACAGAGATATCAACTGAAAGCTTGACTCCAGCCTGGAGTATTTCGTGTATGCCTATGGATATGGTCATACTTCCACATACCAATTTACGAATACAATCAAAGCTTATCCCACCGAATAATTGAATTCTCAAGTGTTGATCTTATAGCGGGTCTGCCAACAGAGACCTCCGAACTTTGTTAGTTGATAACGGCCATCTTGTTGAAGCTGCAGCTGTCAAATAGGTTGTCATTTATTCAGTCTGTTCTGTCAAATCACCTTGGATGACCATACCCAACGTCACGTGTTCACTGAATGAGTTCTGGAGCAGTTAACAATTGATCGAAAAATCATCTTCAGCGCTGTGGCATACTTTTGGATGCAAGAGTAGGGGAACAAACCATTCTGTTAAATTTGAGACGATACCAATCCACATACGATCTAAGAGAGTACAATTCATTCCGAAAAAGTCACTGTTTTGTATAGGTTTTGGAATGGCGGCGTCATCGGTCCATATTTCCTTGAGAATGACGTTGACAAGACCATCATTGCCAACGGCGAGCACTTTGTACAGGTCCTGATTTGGATGATCTAGACATCAACGGCATTTGGTTCAACAAGACGGAGTTACGTGCCACACAGCTCATGGCCACATTGGACATTCTGCTCGAACGATTCAGGGCCATTGTCACCCCATGTGGAGATGATGTAAATTAGTCACCAAGGACGACGAGTTTGATCCCGTTAGACTTTTTATTGTGGGATTTCTTAGTTGCAAGTGGACAGAGAAAAAACCTCAGCGGTCGTCAAAGCGAACATAGCGCACACTATCGGTCAATTTCAGCCTGATTAATGCGCCAGAGTCAAGGAAAATTTCACATTTTTGGTGAGCTCCACCCAAAGAAGGCGTGGCGGACATTAAAACGACGTTATATTCGAGTCATAAAGGTATCAATAGGTCTTCTTTGAATTGAATTGTACATTCGTATTCCAACAACACAGCAATGATTTATTATTTGGCATGAGCCTGTAAAGTACGTTGAGAACTTTACTTAGAAAGTTTCTTTTCATAGTAGGAGGCACAAACCAGGACCTAAACAGCATCATCTTCATAGAGGACATTATATCTGGATAGATGGCAACCCTATTGTTCTAGAACCTGTTACAATAGATCAATCCCTCGCTTAACTTGCATAAAATTTGATGAACGTGAAGCAAATCAAAGAAATACCAAGAAGATGAACGATATGCCTGGTGACAGACCTATGTAGCTATGGTCCTTAAGAGGAACGAAAGCTAATATTTTTCATTAGTTTGTTGTTGTTGTTCTCGCTAGTGTATTTGTATTTGTACTTGTACTTGTATTTTGAAAGAGAAACGAAACAAGATAATGACAATAGTGGCAGAGATCTTTACCTGATATGCTGTTACCGCTACAAATTCCGTTTCGGGGAATACAAAAGCCTTCTGGGGAGCCCAGGGTATTTGTGATAAATCACTTGTAAGTATCACATGTATACGGGGCTGATATTTATGCATGCTGGCCAAAACAGTCTGAAATTTAAAAAAAGAAAAATGAATATCTTGCTTTCGTCCTTTTTTTTTTCTTTTTTTTTTTGTGGTGAAGATCACACACTTACATGTCCATTATTGTCCAAAGTATTGTTGGTCAATTTGACTTTACTAAATAGTATAGGCTGGGCCTGCCAATGTGAGCCAGTGGCCGGACTATCCGGATGTAGATACATTCTCTGTGGCGATTGAGGCTCTGCACCGCCGGCTGGTATCCACTGGGAGCCCGAAAATTTAAAACGACAATCACCAATGGGCAGCATTTCAATTAAAACGCAATACTGGGCATCATCTTCCAAACCCTTGAGAGAGACACGCATAGAAGGAAACATGCGTCTGTTAAATGAGAGGTAAAAAAATGAGATAGGAAATCAGGAATTAAATTCAATATTTATTTAAAATTCTTTCAACTTTAAACTTCATTTTCTTGCTTCCCTTTTGATACCACCCCATTGTGTTTGTATAGACGGTTTGTTCTTATCTGTTAGCTTTTCTTTCAAGCTTATCTGTCAAGTATACATAATTCTCTGGTAAACTATTTTATTTAATTTTCTTTTATTTTTATTATTATATTTATTTAATTTTTAATTACAATCAGGTTTCAATGACGGATAGACAGACAGACAGACGGACAGACGAACAGACAGACACCTCTTTTTATTTGTTTGTTTTCTAAAAACATCACACCTATATTTTTCCAAGAAAATTTCAATTTCTTGTCTTCATTTTTTTTTTCTTTTGTTTTTTCTGTTTTACCTGCCACATTTGGTGATAATCATTTCGGTGCCAATTTTATGGAATTGTTGCCATAAATCGTTATTTTCCAATTTGGCCTCAACGGCTGCGGGCAGGGATGGATGTTGGGGCAACAGCATGTGATGGTGGTGGGGCAAATGTAAACTGGACGGCATGATGCCAGCAAATGGATCGGGTATGCGTTGCATTATTTGTTGGCGATAAAAGATTTCATGAGCAATTTGTTGTTGCATTCTTAAATCCACTAATTCGTTCATGGTGATCATTTTCAATACTTTAATGAAAATTTAAAAAAAGAAACAGAAAAAACAACAACAATAATTACACTCCGCTAAAACACTTGTTATTCCTTAAACGTTGAACAACACACTGTTTAAACGGCATGCTTAACTTTGTTTATTTCGCTTTAAAAACAAAAATTTTCTTCACAAAACAAAAACAAAAACCAAAACAAACGATCATTTTTACTCAAAAAAAAATACACCACAAGAGAACACTAACTAACGATCATTTACTCTCACTTATCTTCAACAACCGGTTTATAATCACACACACAAACACACATACCCAAACACATTAACTCCATTTACTCCTACTCTTTCTTATTATAAACATGCTTTCCTACCACTTTATATATTTTTCTCTCTCTCTAATTCACGCAACATAAGCGAATAGTATCCCATAAGTTTAATAAATGATTGGTTTATTACAATCATTACACTAACCATCTCTTTTACTCTCGCACTCATAGCTGTCTTCAGTGTAAAGAGACTCCATTTCTATTTTGCTCCATACTGTTCTGAATACCTGTATATTGCATATGGTTAGGGACTCTCAATCACTTTGTGTTGTTGTTGTTTCTTTTCTTTTTTTTATTGTTTACATTTACACTTCTTGCTTTTTTATTTCTATTTTACAATGGCTTCTTATAATTTGTTTTTGTTTTTCATTTAATTATCACATTACATGGGATTATAATTGTAAAAGTATTGGAGGCAGTGTTGCCATTGCGTTAATGCTTAAAAAAATTGATTTTTATGCATTTTATGGAGAAAATAATAAAAATAGAGGTGTATGTGGCCTATGTCTGAGTAAATTAAGTCGTAAATCAATAAAATGAAATGATCCTCAAGAACTTTCTTGGTTTGAATTTCTAATGTTCACGATTCAAATATACGAGGGTGGTGCAATAAGTCTTTAACCTTTGAATAAAATTTCATTTTATTTTACAACACACGTCTTCTTTGAGTTCTTTACATCATTCCGTGAAGGCTAAGGGGAATTTTAAGAGACTTTTTGCGACATCATTCAAAGAGAACTTCAGTTTATACTGGAGAACCGGACATATCCGTAATAGTAGCATTTATAAGAAAGAGAAAACCTCTACAATGATAAAGTATTCGATTCGATTCGGGTGAGATAGTATCGCAGGCACTGAAGGTAAAATTTCTGGGATATTATTGAATAGTAAATTGCCATGGAGAGCTCATATAGAGAGCTTCTCAGGAAAGGCCTGATATGCCATAATGATATGCATGCTATAAGGTTGCAAATGTATACCATGATGGCCAGACCAATAGTAACTTATGGAACCATTGCCTAGGCAGACACAACATGTTGTGAAAACAGCTCAAAAGGAATTAGGCAAGATCGAGAGACAAGAGAGTGTTGGTATAACAGTTTCGCAATGAAAATCTGTTCTATAGGAGAGACAAGAGCGTGTTGGTATAACAGTTGCGCAATGAAAATCTGTTCTACACGAGCGGCTAGAGTGTGTTGGTATAACAGTTTCGCAATGAAAATCTGTTCTACACGAGCGGCTAGAGTGCGTTGGTATAACAGTTTCGCAATGAAAATCAGTTCTACACGAGAGACTAGAGTGTGTTGGTATAACAGTTTGGCAATGAAAATCTGTTCTACACGAGCGGCTAGAGAGTGTTGGTATAACAGTTTCGCAATGAAAATCTGTTCTACACGAGAGACTAGAGTGTGTTGGTATAACAGTTTCGCAATGAAAATCTGTTCTACACGAGAGACTAGAGTGTGTTGGTATAACAGTTTCGCAATGAAAATCTGTTCTACACGAGCGGCTAGAGTGTGTTGGTATAACAGTTTCGCAATGCAAATCGGTTCTACAGTGAAGCTGGGTTTATTGGATTTAAGTCTGTTGAACATGGTAGTAAAGACCAGAGGTTCGTAGACTATTTTTAGGAAAATGGGAACAAAACAAACAAAAAATTTATGAGGGGATTTCGTGAACTAATGAATCGAGTGGTCGACAGCTTCCTCCTTAACTACCTGCCTGGACTGAACCAATAGATTTTGGGAAGAGTGTGAATGGTGGACCATTTCGCAGTATGTATATGGAGTTGTTGCTCTCAAATTAAAAATTCCGAGCCTATGGAGAAACTCGCGGTTATATTCTAAGCGGAAGTCAAAAGATGTCCTCAATTTAACTTGGTTAGAAGGTACAAAAGAAGGAACATAGTAATGCTATCTGATAGTCGGCGGCGGCTCATTGACAGTGACTTAGCAGTTAAACTCCAATTTTTTTTTTATTCCTAATCCTTCCAGTATTAAATCATTTCCAGCAAATGGACCAACACAACTGTCCTAAAAAAGAATTTCATTTCATGAGAAAATTAAGTGACGACTGCGTATTAAAATTTTTATTTCTATTAGGAGAAAACAAATCTCAGTCCGTCTTACATTTGCAATTTAATATTATGCCATAACGGCATCATTTTTCCCCCAAAAATATTACTCAAAATAAATCTTTAAAGACAAGGATGTCTAATTAAATCCTTGCTTATGTAATATCTGGTCAAATAACCTGTCAAAATTCTACGTACATACTTAACGTTTCCCTTAAAAACTGTAACAGGAAAGTGTTATACAGCTGTGTTCAAAATAATAGGAGTGCTACCATGTAATATTTTCAGTCAAAAATTTTTATTGTACCAATTTGCAAAACATGATATATTCTAATGGTAGTTACAACAATATGTAAGAAATAAAATACAAAAAAGAATCTCGTAATAACTTTAATATTTGCGATATTGAAATTGATTCCTTTCTGTGTTTGCCCTTGATTTCAGTTGATCAAAAAAATAGGAGTGTGAGTGTTCTTTTAAAAATAAAAATATAACAGCATATAATTTAAAAAAAAAGTGGACAGTAAGTACGGAAAAATGTAATTAAAACTTTTTCTACAGTGATTCACATGAATTTTTGTAATAGTGGGACGACGAAAGCACTCTACTGAAGAAAAGAGAGAACTAATTAACCTTCCTATACCACCCGCGCGTTGGTCTGCGAGACCGATTTTTTATTATTGCGATTTTTTTTTTTTTGTAAAAAAAATAGTGCCAGTAAGTTGATATCACTGGTAGCTCCATTATTCGTAATAAGCTTCGTTTTTGCATCAAAAAATTTTTTTTGAAATAGTACCAAGGATATAGGATTTTCCATTGTCGGTCTCACAGACCAACGCGCGGGTATTGGTGTTTCACTTTTTGGCGCGGGTATAGGAAGGTTAAAAATCTTCGAAAAAAAGGCAAAACTTACAAAGAAATTAAGGAAATCCTAAGTAACTCCGATCAAATGATCCCAAATGCATTAAAATATAAAAAAAGCACGAAACGCGCGGGCGCAAGGGCAAAACATCAACTGTCGATGACCGCCGAATTGTGCGATATAGCAAAATAAACCTTCGGCGTCTTCAAAAAAATTCAAAAGGATCTGAATCTTGCCGTAAGTGGCCCTACTATCCGTAGGCGTCTGATGCTCAACACGAAATATAAAGCTCAGTATACACAAAAGACAGTTAAACATGGTAGTGCAAAACTAATAATATGGGGAAGCTTTTCATGTAATGGTGTAGGCCCAATACATCCAATTAGAGACATAATCGATAGGAACGTCTATGTCGGCACTTTGTCTCTAATATGGATATTCCAACAAGATAAGGACACGAAACACAGCAGTAAATTGGCAAATGAGTGGTTTCGGGTTAATGGGGTAAAGGTTATTGCGTGGCCAGCTCAGTCTCCTGGCCTTAATCCCATAGAACATCTATGGGGAGATGTTAAAAAGTATGCTGCAGAGAAACAACCTTCAAATGCAGAAGAACTATGGATCACAGTGCGCGGATGCGTGGCATCAAATTCCTTTAAACAGATGCCAAGATCTTATTGACTCAATGCCTCACATATATGCTGGAGTCATTAAAAACAAAAGTTATTCAACCAAATACTAAAATAGATTTACTATTTTAAGATAATATCAAACTTTTGTGCCTTTTGTTTAAAAATTATTAGGTTGTGTGCTAACACTCCTATTATTTTGAACAATTAATTTTGAGAGTAAGCTTTATTTACATGAAATATTTTTGTTTTCGTAGTTTTAACTAAATAATTAAGTGTTAAAAAATTAGAAAATGATTTAGAAATAAATTTTAAGTCAAAAAAATTTGATTATTACTTTTTTATTTTTCATAATTTTAAACTTTGCTTTTAAATGAAGGTCACTCCTATTATTTTGAACACAACTGTATGTCCTACGCAAGAAAGGATTTTTCCCAATCGTGGCCAATAATTTTCTTTTTTAATTAGTTTTTTAAGGATTATGTTTTACCAGAAACAGATAACCGGCCAAACAGTTTAAGGATAATGGAGAGAAATTCGAAATTAATTGTTTGCCAAGCAAACCAACAAAAATTACTCGAATTACGAGACAATGTTATGTGATGCTTTCAAACCACAGCTGAATGTAGTCTATCATCCTGCTGGATACAGTTAGCCAAAGTGCTGAGATTAAGGACAATAATGGTGAGGGCATTTATTAACATAATAAAGAGGTTAAGGGCGTAACAAATCCTTTCTCTCTAGAAATTTAAACAAATGTTTGTATACCAGCACACACACTCTGGTTAACCTACTGTCTGGAGTCCTGTATAAGTGGCCATTAAAATGAAAAAAAAGAACACACGCACTTAAGGAAAACAAAATTAAAGTCATTAAATGACTCAACATTTGGTTGCAATGTACACACACTTATGTATGTACATACCATGTATATGAAACGGAAATAATTTGTGTTATCGAATTTCGAACAATCGAAACATGATTAGAAGAAGATTATCAAACGGAAGCAATTAGTGAAATCCATTTAGGATTTCTTAAACGTAAAATGAATTAACATTTCAATATTGATTGCGTGTTACGTATTCGTTGTATTCATATCGTTTCAGTTTATCAATTATGCCGGAGGTTTACTATTTTAAATCCTGACTAACGGTTCTTTTTTCGCTTCTGCGAGAATACTCCAAAAGCTGACGTTTAATTGTGGTTTTGTGTCACAGTATGAGTTAGTCCGTCGGATGATAGCCGGTATTTTTGATGGCTTTTGTAATTCTTTCCCTTAAAACTGATCGTATTAAGCAACAAAAGAATTTTTTTTATTGTTTTAAATTTACTCCACATTCTCTTCATTTACACTTGAACAGTACACTGAGAGAAAAAAAACTGAGAAAAGCTAATAAAAAATAATTGTAATGCACTGCGATCTTGTAAAGGGTGATTTTTTAGCTATTATCTCTTTGGCAACACAGGTTTAAACAGCTCACGCACGTTTCGTGTTTTGTTTCACTGTCAAACATCTTCAGTTTGGTCTATAATTTAACCATGAATCGTCTTACAAACGAACAACGCTTGCAAATCATTGAATTTGGCATCATTGGACCGTACTTCTTCAAAGATGCTTCGAATCGTAACTTAACTGTGAATGGTGAGCGCTACCATGAGATGATATCCAACTTTTTTTTTGCCCAAAATGCAAGAGCTTGACTTGCATGACATGTGGTTTCAACAAGACGCTGCCACAAGCCACACAGCACGCGTAACAATGGACTTATTGAGAGGCGATTTCGGTGAACATTTTATTTCACGTTCGGGACCGGTCAATTGGCCGCCTAGATCGTGCGATTTAACGCCTTTAGACTATTTTTTGTGGGGCTATGTTAAAGCTCATGTCTATACAGACAAGCCGGCTTCAATTGACGCATTGGAAGACAACATTGAAGCATTTATTCGTGAGATACCGGCCGAAATGTTGGAAAGAGTATGCCAAAATTGGACTAAGCGGATGGACCATTTGAGGCGCAGTCGCGGTCAACATTTGCATGAAATAATCTTCAAACATTAAATTATATGGACCGTACTATCGATTCAAATAAAGATTTCATGCATTTTTCTGAATTTTGTGTTTTTTTTTTTTTTTGAAAAATTTTCCTATAGCTCTTAAATGACCTTCGAATATTTCATAAAAATTGTTATCGATAAATTTTTTTTATTCTCAAAGTAATCATTCTCTATAAATATTTATTGTTATCGATAAAAATTTATTTTTTTTAATTTTCTTTATAGGTAATTGCATCATTAACTTTCTATCCACAACTAATATCGAAAAAATTTTAAAAACAAATTAAGGTAAGGTAATCGTATCTTGATCTTTAGATAAAACTTACATTATTAGATTTTATCAACAATTTTTTTATAAATGTCGATAACATTAATTAACGTTAAATGTTATATTTATTATATAAATTATCGATAAATTTTCAACTGAAGTAAAGTTATCATAATCTTTCCTATTCGAATTTGATGTTATCGATAAAATGTCTAGAGTAAATTAAAGTTTTCGCTTTTTTATATTCTTGTATAAACATACAATTCGAATACTTCTCTAAAAATTTTAACAATAATTTTTTTTCTTAAACAAAATTAATGTTATCGATGAAATTTGTACAGACAATTATTATTATACTTTAATTTGCTAGATTGTCCATAAATTGTTTGTAGAAGATTATTATCGATAGATTTTTTTTTTACCTAAATGTAATGCTATCGATAAATTTTAATATAGACAATTAGTAGTATTTAAGAATTTTCTACAGAAAATTCATGAATTCGTTAAATTTTCTCTGGAACATTAATGTTTTTAATAAATTTTTATATAAATTTATTGTTATCGATAAATATTTTATTAAATTTAATGTAATCGTGAAATTTACTATTGGGATTAAAAATATTCTATGAAAAACTATATTAAAAAATTAATGTTATCGATAAAATTTATGTAATAAATAAATGTTATCGATAACACTGCTTTTTATACTTGATCTTTGCTTAATATAGGGCTAGTTTTACTCAATGTCAATACTCATTTTGTCATAAAAAAATTAATGTTATCGGTAAATGTTATAGGTAGTCTAGTCTATGAAACCATATTAGAGCCACAGTATATTCTAATTTTCAATTTACTTACTGTGTGTACCCGCAATGTCTTTAAATGGATTACTCTAACACTAATAACAATAAAGAGCACATGTTTGTGAACTTTCCCATAACCTATCGTGCCGTTTTTTTTTTTTTTTTGGCGTGTGAGGTAAGGTTCAAAATGCCTTCGCACTTACAGTGACCGTCGTCAACTGCGTCGAGTGGTGCTTCCACTAAAACAATCCCTCCTCCTCTTCTGGGGATACTCCCTTCCCGGGACGGCTATCTGCATAACTTCGGGAAGGGCCCAGAACGACGTCCCGTTAGGGACCTTTGTCTACTCTCCCACGTCTGGGTACGCCATATTTGAAGCCAGCTTCATGTTATTGGCTCGTCTTCTCATGTCTCATTTCGTTGTATTGTTTCAAGGTCGACCTTCTTCCTGCGGAGTACACATTCAACGTATCTTCTTACAGCGCTCCATTTCGTCTCGCTTTCGAGCATTGCGTCCACAATGTTGTCGGGTGTAAATTCACCAATTTGCTCTATCAGCATGTTCTTCTCGTCTTGCCATTTGATGCAATGGAAGAATGTGTATTCAGCGTCGTCACTCATTTTCTCGCAATAAATGCAGCCAGGATCAATCACCTTGCCCATGCGGTATAGATATTTTCGGAAATAACCATGACCTGAAAGAAACTGGGTCAGAAAATAGTTAATTTCCCCAAAATTTCTCCGTATCCATGTCTCTATAGACGGAATAAGTCTATAAGTCCATCTTCCGCTTGTTTCCTCGCTCCATCTACTTTGCCATCGCCGTAGTGTTTGAGATCTGAGATCTGCGCTACTACCTATCGTGCCGTGGTCTAGATATTACACTGCATAAGCAGGATACTTATCTTACAGGTTGGAAATTTGAAAAACAAAAATGTTTCCAAATACGTTAGCAACATGTAAGAGAGCGCCGCTGTTTGGAGATATGGTTTCGGGGTTGTGAAAATGTTTTCTCCTAGTATATATTGTATCCCTTCTAACGGTTATCCTAAACCCTTTATGTCGTTATATTTTAGTTCGAAAAGGTTAACAATTCTTTCAGTGTATTAATATCAAGAGCAAATAATAAAATAAAGGACTCACATCCAGGGAAAATGTTTCAAAATGTAACAAGTGTCGCCAGCCTTGTAATAGCCATAATATCTCATGTAATAAAATTTGTTGCATGTTGCAAGCATGCATGTCTCTTTATCTGTGTATATGGCTTCTTTGCTTTCTTGTTTATCACACAATCCTGTTCTTTTCATCTTTTCGAAAATGCGTGAGTTTAAGTGTCGTTCGTTTTGTTTTAATGTTTTCGGTTTCTCTCTCTTACTCAGCTCAGTCACAGTGTCCTGCTGTGTTACGATGTAACCAGCCTCTCCAAGCAGCCAGCCAGCCAGCTAGCCTGTGTCTTGTGTCCATAGAGATCATAAAGACGATTCACGTTTAATTTCATTTCATCATTATCATTCATTATTACAACAACACCGTGTATGCTTGTTGTTGTTGCCATTGGAATAAGTGTGATGAAATTGTTGTACTTCCTGGCTATTGTCTGGTAATTGCGTGCGTGTGTGCTTGTATGTTAGACCGACAAAGGATTTTCATAATTGTCAACAGCATTTATTTTTTTTTACCGATTTTTTTTGTTTTTTTTTCGAATACAAAATCTGAACAAGTGTCGTTGACAAGTGTTTTTCTCGTCTATAACAGGGATCTATGTAGTATATGGATTGTGATGGCATAAATGACGCCAAATTTCTAAATGCGGTTCTTTGTAAGCAAACGGAAACTCATTTCGATTGCCATTGTGGCGGATGTGTGCTGTATAAATTCTTAAATTCATATTTTCAGTAAGTCGTGTAGTAATCAGCCTTATTACTTCGAAATTTTTAATTTTCTGTTGTAAAGATATGCAAAAATTTTAAGAAAATAAACGAAAATATTATTCACCATACAATGCTGGATAATCTCAGGTTAATTCTGATAGTCTGACGCATGAAACAAAACTCCTCCTATTGTAATGAGAAAATCTAAGCAAAATCTAGTCATATCGGGGTTTGATCTCTGTCTCTCTTTCTCTCTATTTTCCCTCTCGCTGAGCATACCTTTCCCAATTCCTCAATCTCTTTCCACTCCTCACGAATAGCTTTTGGTCCCATCAGGACTGTGGAAATATCTTGCTTGCAAGCAAATCTGCCTTCCGATTGGCGTAAATTCCCACTTGAACTAGGAACCAGTGGAGTGACCTTATTTCTCTCATCCATGTGATCAACTGCGTCTAAGGGGTGATTTTTTAAGAGCTATAGGAAAATTTTTCAAAAAAAAAACACATAAAATTCAGAAAAATGAATGAAATCTTTATTTGAATCGATAGTACGGTCCATATAATTTAATGTTTGAAGATTATTTCATGCAAATGTTGACCGCGACTACGCCTCAAATGGTCCATCCGCTTAGTCCAATTTTGGCATACTCTTTCGAACATTTCGGCCGGTATCTCACGAATAAATGCTTCAATGTTATCTTCCAATGCGTCAATTGAAACGGGCTTGTCTGTATAGACATGAGCTTTAACATAGCCCCACAAAAAATAGTCTAAAGGCGTTAAATCGCACGATCTAGGTGGCCAATTGACCGGTCCCGAACGTGAAATAAAATGTTCACCGAACTCGCCTCTCAATAAATCTATTGTTACGCGTGCTGTGTGGCATGTGGCACCGTCTTGTTGAAACCACATGTCATGCAAGTCAAGCTCTTGCATTTTGGGCAAAAAAAAGTTGGATATCATCTCACGGTAGCGCTCACCATTCACAGTTACGTTACGATTCGCAGCATCTTTGAAGAAGTACGGTCCAATAATGCCAAACTCAATGATTTGCAAGCGTTGTTCGTTCATGGTTAAATTATAGACCAAACTGAAGATGTTTGACAGTGAAACAAAACACGAAACGTGCGTGAGCTGTTTAAACCAGTGTTGCCAAAAAGATAATAGCTAAAAAATCACCCTTTATAAAACTGACATAGTTGGCCTTAAGCCAGGATTACGACCTATACATGAGTGGCGGGACCTATAGTTATTGTCGCCTCCGAGCGACTGATTTTTGAGAAACTTTTGGCAATGGCAATTTTCTATTTACTCTCAGAGTTTTAGCCAAAAATTTGCTGATAGGAAATCGCCGATAAAATATTATTTCATATTTCGTTTTGCTGGAGATGTCAGGTCTGTCTGATCTGCACATTCGCTTAGATTACTTTTATTTAAATTGAACGGGTTCATCACGGTCTTTCCCATATTTGAATCACGCAAGCGTGCCCTAGCTAGAGTACAGTATTATATGTGATGTATTAGCCTACACTTCTAACTCGATTTTTAGAGCCCTAAAAGGCTTTGTTTATTAAAAGTTCACCTTCTGTGCTCCTATAGCTATGTTAGTTAACCTTAGCGACCAAAAGAGTTAAACGCTTCCTTACAGTTTAAGCGTTTCGGGTCCTGAAACTGTAAACTGAAGCATAGTTTGGTTACTTTTTCTTTTGTATGCCTATGTACACATTCAATTCAATTCTATTCTCACGTTAAAAGCTGTCCGTGTAACAAATAGCACCACACGTCGTCTCGATTGAATTCTGGTTGACTAGAATTTTAAATACATTTGGTATCCTGTTCAATATTTTGACATTCATGGATATATCCATCCAGGATGATATGCCTGATGTATCCTCCTATAATCTGAAATAATAGGAAAATAAGAAGAATTTGTTATGGAATCTATGGTTACAATTATTTTCAGTAGAAATATATGAATTCGTAACTTTGAAACACTTCTTGATCACACGTATGTACCCTCCGAATGGAAAAACCGTATTACGTTAGGTAAACTGAAGCATAGCTTAGTTGCTTTTCCGGTTGTTTGCATATGTAGATATCCCATCCAAACCTTTTCTCACGTTAAGATCTGTCCATGTAACAAATAGTATCCATTCATTGTCTCACTAGAGTTCCGTTTGACTAGAATTTTCGATACATTTGATAACCTGTTCATTGTTTTGACTTTCATGTGTATTTCCATCCGAATGATATGCCTGATGTATAGTCTGAAATAATAGTAAAATAAAGAAGTATTTACAGTGGGACCTCGATTATCCGTGATGGTCGCGACCGGAAGCATTCTGTATAATCGATTTTCCCGGTTAATTGAGTACCAATTTTGGCTAGTTTTTTAATAGATATTTTTATTAATTAATAAATGAATATGTACATATACATGAAAATGAAATAAATAATTCAAGGATTTTATATACATAAATGTTTCAAAAATATAAAAAAAAATAATTTTGTCAGAAAACAGTGAACAGTATATAAGGATTTCGTATACTAAAGAGGGAATTCCCCTTTTTCGCTTGTTTGTCCAAAATAATAGAAAAAAATGTTTGCTTATAATCGCGGACAACAGAGGTTGTTAAACGATGCAGAAAAATTTAAGTCGATCCAAAATAAAATTAAGTCGGTGCAAAAAATTTTCTTTTTCCATCCCGGATAATTGATGTTGCCGGATAATCGAATCACGGATAATCAAAGTCCTACTGTATTATAGAATCTCTGGCTAGAATTATTGTCTTTAAGATTTTTACCTTTTAGTTTTATTTTTGATTGATATAAAGAAGCTGCAAAATGTAAAAAATTCCTAATGAAGTTGGCAGCACTTCGAACCATTACATATATCGATAATGCAAATAGTTTTTGCGTTAAATTTTTTATTTAAACATTTATGAGACACATCAATTTTAATAGTTGAATGCCTTACTTATTACAATACAAATACAAATACATCGTACATATTTATGTATACATATGTTATACTAAATATATTATATTAAATATAATTTTCATTTTCATTATTTTATTGTTTTATAATACATAGATTGATTATTATTAAATATTTTGTTTTTTTTTTATAAAAATATAGACAAAAATAACAAGAGGGGAAAAAAAACAAAATAATTTATGAAAACAATTAGCAATGCATTGCAATTCTTCTTTTGTATTCATATGCTTACATTTTTTTTTGTTAATTAAATATAGAATTCGTAAATAATTTAGTAAATTTATTACAAACATACATACATATGTATACAAATTGAAACATTTTACACTTGCTTTATATAAATTGTTTCTATAAAATATTATAATTTTTTCATTTTTGTTTTTTTGTTTTTTTTTTATATTTATTGTATTAGTTTTGTTAAAGTTAGAGATATTATTTATACATTTTGTTATTATATCACAGTTACTAAATATATGTTTAGAAAGAAAAGTAAAGAAAAAATCAACAAAGAAATCAATTTAAATTAAACTTAAATAAAAAGTAAATGAAACAACAACAAAAAAAAGAGAGAAAAAATAAATTGTTTAGCATCCTTTAAACAAATATAAGCTACTAGACTGATATGTGTTTTATAAAAAAAAAAAAAAACAAAATTTTCTGTTAAACAGAAAAAAAAATGTATAAACATATTGAAAATTAAAAAATAAAATTAAAAATAACTCTTTCGTGTCTTATAATATTTAAATACAATACGTTGTAAAATGATTGTTTTTAACAATTGTTTATGCCAAAAAATATAATCTACCATTTACATTAACATTAACATTCTGTCCTCTATGGTAGTAGTTTGTTTTGACTTTGAAATTTTATGACAACTCAAAGCCGGTATTGCTGGTAACAGCATATCGTAGTTTATCTCTTAATGTTGATTTCTTTTGATAGTTTGGCAACTTGAGTAAATTGAAACACGTCGATGAGGTGGGCAAACGGTTAAGAGGATCCTTTTTTCGTATGGTAAAGAAACCGCGTATAACACTGCCTATTGTGTCGCCCGTATCTTCATCATCGCCAACTTCTACGCAACGTATTGAAAACGGTGGTTCTAAATGGGCAAAACCCAAAAGTGGAGGTTTTGAACAACTGGTAACGAACTAAAAAAAGAACAAAAATTCAATTAAAATTGGTTGTCAACGTTTAGGAAATTTGTATTTGAAATTTTTCTAGGTTTAGTTTTAAAAAATCATGTGCTGAGTTATCTAGATATGTAGGTTTTCGTGTACATGCTACTACTACTGGTGGCAAATACAAAAACACGCAAAATACAAAAAAAAGGATAAAAGGCTTAACAAAAAAGAAAGAAATGTTTTATAAAAACTTTTCTGTTCTTGAAAACAAAACATGCGATTGAAAGTAGTAACGCGGAGTATTGCATCCATATTCACATATCGAGTGTAAACAATGGTGTCACCAGCTAAGCTGACTCTGCTTATTGACCTGTATTTATCAAACATTGTGTGACCTTGAACTAAACTGCCCTTCAACAGTGGCAGTTTGTGTTCGTCCTAGTAAATGCAAAAGAAAAAGGAGTAAAAAGGAAAAGAACTAGAAAGTTAAAAAAAGAATCACAAATAACTAGAGGAATCCGCTACGCAAGGATAAACACTCAACCATCGGTCAGCGTAATCCCATTATAAATCTCAGGATAGCCTAAGTATCGGCTCCCGACATACATACATACATAATTGGTCATTACAACCCTGCAGTCAGGATTACAACCTAGCTTCTCACACCACTTGTGTTCTGTGAGTTAATTTTATACATGAGTGGCGGGACCTACAGTTTAAAGTCGATCCCGAACGACAGTTTTTTGAGAAACTTTTTGGCAATCGGCTCCCGACAGACAGTTTAAATAAACCCCTTAAAAGAAAGGGAGAGGCTTTCTCTTTTCTCCTCTACAAAGTACCGGACAGTCACAGAAAGGATGCTCTATCATCTACAATTCCTTTTTATCTGCGCATAACTTTTAAATTTTCGGATTCCCGCCAGAGATATCGGACATTACAGGGATGGAACTCAATTAAATCGTAGTTACATTGCACCTTAATACAAGGTGCAGATTATATTTATTAGAGTGTCATAAATTCATCATTCCATACTTTATCAAAGAATGACCTTATAAGGGTCCGACTTGAGACATTCGATTGTTTTTGACTCACATCCAGTGGCTATAATAAAAGAAAAAGAACTATAGAAAAAGGAGGTCGGAGGAATAGAGACAACTGGGAGAGTATACCAATTATTCCATGTTTAACAAAAATATTCATTCAAGTGATTTTGTGCAGTCTAAATTAAACGGTCAGTACAAACATAATCACACATTCAAGCTGGATTTCGACTGGACTCTAACAATTTGAGAGCTTTATGGCAAATAGCCAAGAAAGAAAAAATATAAAATTTGGATGTCTAGGGCCAACGTTAACAAAAAATGGAGAATGATTTGTACCTGTCATACCAACAATAATAATAAACGGTGTCGTGGAAAAAAAATTGATTCAGTTATATGATACATACCTTTAAAAACAATTTACGTTCCTCTTCCGTAAAATCTTTAGCCAATATATCCCATAGCCAGCCGACAACACGATGAGAATCATGAAAACCGCCATAATACTGTGTATGCTTTCGCAAATCCTTCAAGTCCAATGGTACTGTATCACCCGATATTAAACGTTGCAGTTCGGGTGGTGAAAACAATGACAACCACTCAGGATTAACAATACTGCGAAAACCGCGATTAAAAGCTTGAGTTTGTTCGCGTATTTGTGTATTCATATGAAAATATGCCATATAATGTATATAAACCAGTTTATTGTGATCGGTAACAGCACGTATTCTACCGCCAGGATGTAATTCATGCGTAACAATTTTACCCATAACGTCTTGGTCCACCGAAAATGTCAAATTTAAATCAGCCACATCCTGCTCATAGTGTTTAATAAATGTGAGACTTTTGTAAAGCTCAGCATCCAATGAGGGTAACTCATCCATGCAGGAATATAAAACCTGATGTGTTTGCCCTAAAAGCTGGGAAAGAAAAAATGAGGCGAATGGTACATCAACGACTATGCCCTCGTATACAGCTTTGCCCAGCATGCGACCGACAAATTCAAACAATTGCAAATGATTGTCTTGGACATATGAAATTGGCGACGGATATAAACGTTGATCGGAGGTGGTTTTGAAAAGATTCAAGGAGGGATCGAAAACTTTTTTAATGGTTTCCTCAAGGAATTCTTTAAATACACCATCCTGATCTATGCCGGCCTCATGTAGACCCTGTTGATTAATGAAACGCACGCGTATAACACCCTGAAATCATAAAAATTTATGAAAATAATTCTCATTTTGCTTCTATTGCTCATAATACCTTAAGAGCATGGGGTTTTAAGGCCGCCAATTGTCTGTAGCCATCTTCTACTATACGCTCACGGTGTATAACAATCAAAGCTGAACGTGGAGAGGCACAAGCTGACTCTGTTAAACCCAATACGGCCTTTTCGTTTTGTACGAATTTCCTAAAAAGTTTTACACGATCTTCATGAGGTATAATGTGCGGCATTTTTTGCAGTAAGATGATCGCATGACGCTTTCCCTTCTCCAGATCATTTATAAATGTTGAAGGTTTGACTTCATGTATAAGCCAGTGATTAGCGGGTGTAAAACGACGTCTACAATCGCGTTTGTACAGGCACAACATAAGCGTATGTAGGGAAATGAAAACAGGCGATTGTGTAATACTTTTCGTCGTACCTTAAACAAAATACCAAAAAAAAAGGAAATTTATGAAAAATATTGCAATTTTTATGTTTTTAGATTTCATTTCACTTACCAAAAATGTCCTCGTTGATGATTTTATATAAAATATTATTTAAAAAATAGGTCAACATTACAAAATCATTCAGCTGAAACAACTTCTGTTCGGTGTACATCTCATGTTCGTCCAGAACTCTGCAAAATGTTACAAAACAATAGTCAAACTTATCTTGCAATATATTCTATGGGAAAAAAACTTACGTTACGTAATGTGTCATACTATCACAAAACAACATAAGCATTGCGGTTTGAGGCTTACGTTGGAAATCTTCGCATTTAAATAATTCTAGAAACTCCTTTAAAGCACAATTGGGCCCCAAAGAGGTGATAAACAGCCAGAGATCGTAGAAAACCTTATCGACAAAACAAATGCCAGTTAAGATTTCCAGTTTTAGTTGGGACAACGTATTCAAGGCTGCATAATACATGGCACATATACGCGACACATGCATAACTTCAGATGAATCTAATCTGCGCCATGTGATTTTGGAATTTTTGCTTAAACTTGTGCGTGTAGAACTGCGATCTAAAGCACGACGCAGCAAATTACTTGTAGAAGCTTGACTAGGCGGATGAAATTCTATGCGTTCGTAGTTAATATTAACCTCTTTGAGAAAATCGCCCAGGGTGATTTGCAAACAACGAATGCCCCACAGCATATGAAATTGTTTCTTAATCAAGGCAACACATTGATTTTGTGCCGGATCTTTGGAAGGTGTATGCCAACCTAATAACTCATGCCATTGTGTAAATACACCCTTCGAGGTAGAATTACTGGGTATATTTTCAAACAACAAAGTAACAGTGTTCTACGAAAACAACAACTTTTTTGAATATTTTATGCTTCAAAGTATTAAATAACACCATAACTCACCGTCAGTAGGGGATAAGCCAATAGTTTGGCTTCATTTAAATTTTCTATGTTAAATAAGTTAATAATATTGCCCAGCAATGCTAAACTTTTGGTACCCGGCATATTCTTGCCATAGTCCGTAAACCATTCAGCGTCTTCGGAAATGCCTAAAGCCCGCTTTAATATCCACATGGATGACATTTGTTCAATACACTGGGGAGCTGTGCTACTCAAATGATATACCAAAGCGGGAACCGATAAAATTTCTATTAAAAATTGTGCCATAATATTACGTGAAAAATCACCATCCAATAGGGGCCGGGTACACAAGGTCATAACAGCTATAAGTGAAACGGGCTTCATGGTGAGCTCTTCACGTGATGTGCCTTTAATGAGTATGGACTGAAAAAGTAATATTTTGCATTAAGGCACGTTTTAATAAATTTATTTACAGTTTTAGGATTTACTTACTCGCATTATTTTAAAAAAGTTATTTTGTATTAAATCGCCTTGTATGTTACAACAGATTTTCTGCATTGCCGGTTGTAATTTCTCAAATTGTTTGATGCGCATGATACCCCATGATTTAGGTGAAGTGAATACCACTAAAGTATGCAGATACAAGGCCAAAGATATACTATCAGTATGACTTTCTGTAAAGGAAAAAATAAAGAATTTTAGTTTTATTCTTTTTATCAAATTGCAATTAAAAGTTAGTATTTATGTGGCAGTACCTGGCTTAATGTCTTCCAGCAGTTGGAGATTGAAATTAAGCAACTTTTTAATATGTGCTATCCAGGGTAGGCTAAATATGAAAATTAAACACAAAACCAAATAAATATTAATCTTAATGGATTGTTTATATAGTACAAGTTCATTCAAGTTTAAATATTTTTAATAGGTTTCACGATTTCATGTACTCCCAAGAGAAAATGTTTTCTACTTTAAATCTAAAAAAACTGTGACAAAATGACCTCTGCTGACATGCAGATTACGTTGATAAAAGCGAAATAAAATCATTACAAATAAAAAAACAATACACATGTGTTCTAGAATATCCCATGTGTGACCTTAATGTCCTGCTACGTCCTACACACAACCTAAACTATTATTGTTATGATTTCATAAATATTTTCGAGACCATATAATACTGAACTGTGTGGGAGAAAAAGTCTTTAGCTGGTAGGACTTCTAAAAACCACACAAACAAACTCTCTAACTCTAACTAACAAACGCTTTAAATTTATTATGTTTTTAAATGTCATTGTTTCTTTAGCAGTCGCACATACCTCTTATCCTTTTGCAAACACAACGTAGCATATGATAATTTGGGAGCTTCTGTTTCCATTGATTTATTTAAATAGCGACAGAGGCGTTCGAAACGATCGCGTGTTTCTTCACAATTCTTGTCTAATTTGTAGGTGGTTAAGAAACGCCTTATAACCGGATAAACATTAGATGACGCATGTAAATTTAATGGGTCCTTTTTGTCATCACCAACTTCACACACACCACTTCCACCACCTCCACCACCCACAATCATTCTATCAAAGTCCTCTCTGTGGCATAAACGAAAGATATTTATAAATCTCATTAGTCTGATTAGAATATCTGATCGCAATCACTTACATTATTTGCTTTTGATAACGCCTACGTGCCAGGAAACCTTTTATGGTCGATTGTAGTTTTATGGCTGCCCATTCTCTGCGCTTTTCCAAGGCTCTCTCTTCACGTGCAGCTTTGGTCTGTTCCAGAAATGAAGTTTTCTGGAATTCTGTTGTACTAAACATTATAAATAGTTTTATTTTCTTTTCCCTTATCACTTATTCTTTTTAAAAGAACACATTAACTAATTGGAGGGCCACTATTCTTGTCATGCACTGCAATTTCGTCTTTGTTTCCTGCGCTTAGGTGCGTGTAAATGTGTGTAAAAATGCTTTAAAACACTTTATTTCCAATAGAATTCAGTTTATTTTCTAATTCTTCATTTTCATTAAATGCTTTCGCATATGTTTTTCACATGTTATTTGCTTTTATTTCAGTTTAAAGTATAAAAATTAATAAAATTTGTTAAAATCTTTAGATTTTCTGGAGTGCAATAAAATTTTGTGCAACAATAAATGTCTAGTTGTCTAATTGTGTATTGAATGAAAAAAAATTCTACTACTATTCTGCTCCTTCTGTCAGCAGTCAAGTGTTTGTTTACGTTTATGGAATTAAAACAAATTGTAAGAGGAAAATCAACACTAAACAAAAAGAAGAGTACAGAGGCGCTGAAACCTAAAGCACATGGAAAAAGTTATACACTGCAAAATAAAATATTTAAAGAAAAACTAATGAAATCTTTAAAAATGAGTTAATAAAATATTAATATTATTAATATTATGAACTTGAAGATAAATTATAAATATTTAAGGCAAATATCTTATTTTGCAAAATCTTAAAACGTAAATAACAATGAAAAAAGTTAAAGCCACAAGCGTTAAGTACCATTTTTCTCAGAATGTCAGTTTTTAACAATACGAAAAACCATTAGAAATTTAATAAGAAATTATTATAAACCCATAGAGCAGTCTGGTTATCTATTCAGACTGTGGCCCAATACACCTTATATGGTAATCCTATTAATACCTACTTTTTTTGCAAAATGATGTTGAACTCCTGCGATAAAGGAATAAAATGGTATTACTTAGTCCTTAAATAATTGAATATAGAATCTCAACTACACTGGTGATATACAGTGGTGCACAAAACTAAAGCACGGAGTTTTTGTTTTAAAACTCTGATGGATTAAGGTTTTTGGTAATGATTTATTAAGACTATGCGCTTTGCTCACTAAAATTAACAAAACACAGAACTCTGAATACTAATTAGTGTGGATTTAGTCGCCCTTATTCACAGGGGATTACAGTATTCTATAGTTATCCACAAGGAATTAAGAATTTATTTACTTTATGTTAATTTTTAATACTTTTCATTGAATTTGTATCCACTCAACATCACAGTGCTTGCCTACATACAGCTCTGTACTCTCATTGTGTATGTACTAAATTTTGCTAACCTTTGATGCAACACTGCTAGTTAACTACACTAAGGTGCAACCATAATTACGTTTTCATTCATTATCCCAATTATTATCCGAGCAAATGAAAACGAAAATAGGAAAATTTTTCCAACGTACTACACTACAATAAAACACCAGCAATTTATGTAAAAATTTTGTGCAAAATACCTAAAAGTCTGTTGAAAGTTTCATTATTTAAACAACACTAAAGATGAGGAATAGAAAACCAACAACAAAGTATCTAAAACCATTGAAACGTGGTTAAATGAAAATTGAAAGAAAAAATTCTACAAAGAAGAAAAAATTTTATAACAAAAAAGTGACAAGTGAATTTAGAGTGTGTGAGTGAAGTTAAAAAAAAGCAAATAAAAAAGGTGAGAAAAATCAAACCAAATTATGAAAACACACACACACACAGAAAAACAGCAAGAGGAAAAAGTAAAGTTAATTGTTTGAAATAGTGCAGAAAAAAGAAAAAGTAGGATTGATTTTAATATGTGGTTGTTAGAAGGCTAAATGCAGGAAATATAAGATTGCTAATATTGGCTAAAAATTGCAACAGTAGCGAAAAATAAAAGATGAAATGTAAAATAATTTCAAGGTTTTGCTGCGCCGTTTACTGCGTTAAGAAAAATCGGGCAACACAAACACCAGACAACAGCGCAGCATATTATCATAATCATTATTATCGTCGTCATCTACAACATCATGATTATCATACAATAATAAGTAGCTGTAGTAGCTGCTGTCAGCAGTAGGAAAAGTAAAAAAAAGTACATTTTAAACATATTTTAGCAGATCGCGAAAAAACAAAAACAACAACAGTTACACATCTATACACTCATGCATATACAAATACAGAGTATATGAATACACATATACGGTTATCAAGCAGCCAACAAACCAAACGAACAACAATGGCACAATTTGTTTTTATATTTTTCTACGGCGAGAGTAATTTTTTTTTCATTTGTTTCCACTTTTTTTGTATTTATTTAAGTAATTGCGATATATAAACTAATACTCACAAACATAGAATGCTGTGTTGCGTTTGTATTGTTAGAAAATAAATTCTGACCATAAAACAATAATAAACACAATTAAATATACAAATAAAAAACATTAAAAAAAGAAAAAAAAACTGCTCTATAAGTGAAAACTCAAAGAAACTTCAAGAAAACACTCATAAAAGAAAAAAAATTGTACGAATAAGTGAAAAGAGAAGAAAGGAAAACACAACAAAGAAATAAGTAACCAACCCATAAGCAACTTTCAATTTGTTATTGTAATGAAAGCAAACAAAACCAAGAAAAAACAAGAGCAATAAAAATGGAAGAGAAAAACATTGCAAAAACAAAATTATAAATAAATCAACTACTATTTATAATCAGTCGTCGGCACAAAGAGAACATATGAACATATAAAGCCGAAGAAAATCTTCCCCTGTGGGACATTGGTGCCGATGTCTGTTTATAATCATTATTAATATAACGGAGATCTATAAGAGAACAACAACAAAGCATTAAAACTCATTACAACCATTATACTGGGAAATATTTCTTACTCTCCCCTCGTTTTAATGTGTTGTTGTTTTTTTATCCGCCTATTATTTTTTGTTGTATGATATCTACAACAAAGAGAAATCGTTAAAATATTGTTGTTTGTCACCCCTCAATTGAAAATAAGAAAAAAAAAAAAAAAGAAACAACAAAAGCAGTAACATTGTTAAGTTACATGCATGCAGCATCCCAATCAGTGTTGCCATTTTGTTACATTTCTCCTACATACAATAAGTACATTCTTCCAAATTGTCAGTAAATTTTAAATGTGCATTTGCCAAAAACAATAATATAAGTGGGTGACTAATGTAGAATATTACCGAGTGGGCTCGAATTCAGATTCACATGCATTATGTATGTATGTACGTTGGTTTTCGGTGAAAGTAAATATTACAATGACTAAGAGCAATAATTATAAGCCTAATACTACAATAAGATATTTATTATTATTTGCATTAAGAATAACAAGCGTTATATAGTGTTTTTGTAATACACGTTTAATACCGCTAACCGATTGCCTATTGAGAATTTTTTGAAAGTACCATATCAGACTTCAAACGCAGATATAAGCAAATTTTTTCTTTGGTGAAGACATTTTATAAACGAGGTTTGAACGTCTGCATAGGCAAAACATTCACATGAATCTCTGTATGTATACTAATGCAGTGGATCAGGCGCTATGTAATTGTAAACAAACCTTCGAATGGTGATCATTGTTCGATTGACACTGATAACAGAAAAGAAATTCTTCTTTCTTCGTTGTGATGACCTTAAATGCCGAGTCACATAGAATCCGTCATACTTTGTACTTTGGCAGCAAAGTAACACCGTATCAGGTTGACACCATCAGTGCTGTGACGTGTATTGAATATGACTGCACACAACAAAAAAAAAATCTACAGAAAAAAACAAAGCAAAACAGCTAATAACTGTCAAAATACTCAATGCAAGTCAAAAGTTAAATGTTGGCCAACTTTATACGTTGCGTTGGACGAACAAAGCACAAAAGAAAACGTGTTTTCACGTGTTTTTTTTTTTTTTTCAGTTAAAAATACAAAGTTTAGCGTGTTCAACACAGTATTTTTCCGGGCGGTTTTTTTTACTCATAACTTTCTACAACACGATTAACTCTTCGAAAAATCAAAGCTTCCAAATGAAACGCACTATAAAATTTCAGAAAACGTGTATGCACAGACAGAATATAAAATTGAACCAATTCAAGTTAAGGGTTGCTCGGAAAAAATATCTCTTCTCTCTTAATAACAGATATGTATGTTAAAAACATTAAAAAAAAAAACTTATTGTCCAAAGACATCTTATCGGACGACACTACTGAAATCATCTGTATGTAACAAAAACGATAAAAAGCACTAAGAGAAGTAGCTATGTATGTAACGTCGTGTCGACAAGAAAAGTGTTTAAATAGAATTATCCAATATAAAGGCCGATATAATGCTTGTTGATGCCTGAATACTATGCTTTTGATTAAGACAACTTTGCGGCCATTTTCAAAACAGTACAAGAACTGCTTTTCCTCCTTCTTCCATCTCTAAATAGCTATCAAATCTAGCAATACATAAAGGAATCGTTAATTTGTCAATTCTATAATGGAACTTACTCCAATGCTATTATATTTAGCCCATCGCATTTAATATTGTCCATATGTAGGACAAATAATCAAAGTTGTGTAGGTTGTCACATAGTTCGTCTTAACTAATTACATCGTTTTATAATTGTTTTCGTTGTTGTAATTGTATGTTTTCTCTTTCTTGAAAAACTAACGGTTTACTAGAAATAATATTTGCAATCTCCTTCTATAACTTCTGAGTTTTTTTTCTCTAAATATCCCCCTATTATAATGGTTTCGTTAACAAATGAAACGAATTTTAATTTAAATTTGCCTAAAACAGGTCGTTGACTTATTTTTAATAACTTTGTTGAATTTTTACTTTGCAACTCTTGCTGTTTAGTACAAATCTGTGTTGTGTGTGTGTTTTATTCAGTCTTCTTAAAAAAGAAGAAAACGTATTTAATATGTTTTAAAATTTTAATGTAAAATAAATATAATTAAAACAAAATATTTCTAAAAAAAAATTTCTCAAGAAAATCGATTTCGAAAATCGTACAGTTTTCTTTTACGATAAGCAAGAAAAGAAGTAATAGAAAAGGAGAATCGAATCAACCAACCAACTAACCAAGTGCTGGCATAGTTTTAAGCAAGAACTAAAACAGAAAATCTACAATACAAACCTTGACATTGATTTCCTGGAGAAATTAAGGATTTACACTTTTTGTTTGTTTCTAATTTAAGATCAACGTTCTTTTTCCCCCAAATACACCAAATGTAAGTAGAAATTAATTTAACTTTATATATTTCATATATCAATTAGAAATTAGCGTTGTCAAAAAAAGTGTTTAAATATTGGAAAACGGTACCGTTACCACCGAGTACTTGGAATTTTAATATTAATTTGAGGTTATGTTTAGAAAAAAAAAAATATAAAACGCAGATTTAATTATAAAACTTGTATGAAAATTTATATTAATTTAGAATGCAAAATTTCTTTTATTCAAATCATTACACTTTTATCTATAAATCTATTTTAAAATATTTACTAATTAAATGAACAAAAAAATTCTATAATATTTGCCTTAAACTAACGTTTTAGTTGCAGCATCTCCTTCTAGACTTATTTAATGGAATTGTTTGACTCTCTATTTCTTTTTCTGTATTGATTTCCATTTTTGGGAAAAAAAAGTATATTTGAATTGTTTTGTTGTATTATTAAATATAAAAATTAGATTTCATCATGCGAATTTGATCGATTTGTGTTATCAAAACAGTTTAATATTAAAATACAACAAAATAAATTAGTAGTCACAATAAATTTAGCCTTAACAACATATACTCTCTCATTAACACCTTAATTGGGATTCGATATATAATTAACATGCAGAGCTTTTAAAGATTTTATTCATTTAATCTATCAATATTCAATAAAATAAATTATTATTGAGACATTTGTACACATACATACGTACATGCATATATGGTTATTTCATTTAATCCGCATTCATGTTAAATATGCAGCATTTGCTTCGTCGTTCGTGTTGTCGTTATAAACACCCTCGTCTCTATGGGCAAACAAAATACTTGATCGTTTTTTACAAGCTCGATACTTGGCTCTGAGGACGAATGCGTCTTAGGTTTGTTCAGATGGCACACAATTTCTGTTTTTTTACACGGTTAGGTTGTCGCGCTGACCAACTTTTTCCTCTTTCCTTGTTTTGGTAGAACTTGGTCAGTACAAGGACTGCGTTCACCTGTGGCGTCACAACGGGTCTCTATGCATGCTCAAGTGAGCTTTGTGATATCAGAGCTACCACTCCGACCTAACCTAACTTAACCTAGGTTCTCGAAAGTGTACCCATTGGTGAAACAGCTGATAGTAGATGATTCACTGTTAATTCCACCAGCAATAACTTTCGAACCGTCAATTCTGGTTTGGAAAATGCTTTTGTTATCACCAGAAACGATTTTGTTATATACGGCAATGGCACGACGAATGTTCTCGCTAGATTAGCTTCACTTTCTGAGGGCGACTTGATAGTTGGTGATCGCCCAATCTGCCACTTCACTGGATGGGTCAGGGATTAAGTTCAGAAGCATTGGAGGAATAGATAGAGAGGTTATGTGTCTAGGAGTCTATGACTCGCTATAGACAGTGATAGAACAGCTTTGCTGCTGGGCTTAGATAAGGCCAGCCTGAGGTTAGTTATTTGTTTCATAACGAGGCACTGCGGGATTAGATTGCTGACAAGGATCTCGAACAGATCACAGCTGGACTATTGCAGGGTATGTTGCGATGAGGAAGAGTTGGAAATTATCGAACACCTCCTCTGCAACTGTACAGCCCTTAGTAGGTTGAGGTTGAGGACCCTGGGCAGAAGCTTCTTCGAAAGTTTGGACTATCTGTCGAGAGCCGACATTAAGGCTCTCCATAGATTCATAAATGGGTTGAGCTGGTTGAGCAGTGATTGGGCACCAAAGTTGTAGTCGCACTCTCTTGTTTGTTTGTGATTCATATTTTTTTCCTCCATCTCTTTTATGTATTCTCCCTTTCCAACCTTGTTTGCTTTTCCAATTTCCCTCTCTTTCCTCTTTCCCTCTCTCTCTCTCTCTCTCTGTTCTAGGACGAATGCACAATGGGTCATTTTGAATTCTGTGTCCTCAAACCTAAGCTAACATAACTCGTGAGGAACTTATACATTTTTTCGCTGCAACAGTGTCAGAACCACAAATATTATTAACAAAAGGAAATATTGAATCGGCATCTTCCTCTCAGCAGTTTTGCATTGCCACATATTGTCAGTATTATCCTCTACGTTGTACTCCGTGTTATAAAAACTTTTATATTTTCACAATTGAATAATTACTCGTATGTCAACATAAATACAAATTTTATTTTTCTGTTTACATGTAGTATTCCTAAAATTACTTTTTAACTTGTTATCCTAATAAACTGCTACATACTTGACTGCCATGTTTGACAAGTAGTGCATGTTTAGTAAAGTTCGGAAGCAAAATAAAGTTTCTATACGACGGACAACTTGTGAATTATTAAATCTAACACAGATTTTTTTTTCACTTTGTTATAGTTATTGTTATTGCTATTCCTTTTGTTTAATTTGTATAATTTACATAATCTGGGGTTTTTATTTCATATCTTAAGATATTTTTTTCAATATTTATCACGACGTCTGTCTCGCTGCAGGGACGAAAGGAAAGGAGGAGAGAGAGAGAGATAATAATGAAAATGACGACCATAACAATGGTGTTTATTTGTTTGTTTGTTGATGATGATGATGCCTTTGATAATCTTAAACTAATTTCATTGTAGATCAAGTTTCCTATAAGTAAATCAGTTAAACCCCCCCTTAAGTCTTAGGAATGCTTATATCTATGTATGTACATATATTAGGATATATTATACACGTGTAGTTTATTTTTATACAATATGTACATACATATCTACATACAAACAATGTATGTATTTAAATTATTACTATTTCATTAGTAATTTGTTAAATAAATTATTTACTTATTTAGTACATCATGATGGAATGGAATGGGATGGATGGATTTATTTATTATTTGTATTTAGTTCGTATTTATTTGATTTTGTTTCGTTTTGTTATTTGATTTTTTCTATTATTTAGATTTTTGTTATTGTTTAAGTTTACACATATTGCCATTGTCATTGTTATTGTTTTTGTTTAATTTTATTTAATATTTGTACTCTGTGTATTCGTACACGTTCGTTTATATACTGTGGTCTCTGTCTGTGGTCTTCTCTATTGTTGGACCTGTTGTGTATTTATTTAATTTTATTTCATTTAATTTTTTTTTCAATATTATTCTTCGTTGATTTTATGTTGCGTTTTTATTTTCTTGCTTTTATTTGAGGTGTTCATTCTTGTTTTTATTTATAAAATTAATAGCAAAATAAAACAAAATTTAAAAATAACTGAATGTAAATCAAACATTTATACAACTGATAGACAGACCGATAGACAGACAGGTCGACAGTTAGTCTATATGGGGCGCTAAGTGTGAGGGATTCGTTCGTTTTTAAACGCAATTTTATACTGTGTGTATTATTTTTCTTTAGCCTCAAAAATTAATACAATACGTACGACGTACTCACATACTATTAAGAAATTAAGAAATAATAATAAATATTCATTATACGGTAGAATAAAATGTATTTAAGAATTTCTATTAATATATGTAATATACAAATGGCATTTTCTTAATATACAACCATTTAAATAGTCTGATTATTTTTCAATTTGTTATTTTGTAATGATTTTTTATTTTTATTAATTTCATCAAAATGTATGATGATAAATATTTTTAAAAATATCCGCATTTGCCATTGTGTCGAAAATCAGCTCACAAACCACAAAATTCTGGCGTAGATGATCGAATAAATCTCAGTTATGAATGTATGTTCGCTCGCTTTTATGGTTTTGATATAGCTATTAAAGATTATAGTCCATAATTCTGTATATACAGTGGCTCACAGCTTATTTCAACCAGCACCCTTAAAAAAAATTAAGCTCGTATAATTTCGAAACGAAACAAGATATTAAAAAAATTTGAATAAGAGTTTATAGAATATGTATAAAAATTTAAAAAAAAAGTTTTATTCAGTTTCAAATATACACTCTAAAAACTTACAGACTAAAAACCAAAAATATAGGAACAGAATCAGTCACAGCTTATTTCAACCAGCTACTTTTAAGATCAGTTAAATTGGCATCACCTCCCGAATAGCGGTAAATTTCCAATCAATTTTGTAGTCACGTGTGCATTTATATTTTTAAATTAAGATTTAGAGTGATTTCGATATTTGCGAGGCCAAGAAGCGTATTTTTTGACAATGGGACGACGTACTACAATAGAAAAGAGGGAAATAGTTATTAGCCTTTTTAAAAACGGTCATTCTCGTCGAAAAATTGCGGAAATGGTTCGCCTTAGTGACTCCACAGTGCAAAGCATAATATATCGGTTCGTGCATGAAAATAGGATACATGATAAGGGCAGAAGCGCGCCCAATAAAATTTTTAATGCAAGTGATGAGCGGTACATTGTCAGAAAAATAAAGCAAAACCCGAAGCTCTCCGCTCCTAAACTAGCTACAGAAGTAAAAAATGAACTCAACAAAACGTGTAGTGCAGAAACTATTCGCCGAGTTCTTCGAAAACACGACTTCAATGGTAGAGTAGCCCGAAAAAAATCATTTACCAGTAAGAAAAATCAAGCAGCACGCCTCAAATTCGCTAAGGAACATATTTATAAGGACTCAAGCTTTTGGGAATCAGTTATTTTTGCGGATGAGTCCAAATTTAATATCTTTGGTTCGGATGGTCAAACTTACGTCTGGCGTAAGCCCAATACAGAACTGCAAAATCAAAATCTTAAACCGACAGTCAAACACGGTGGTGGCAGTGTCATGGTCTGGGCTTGTATGTCATCAAGTGGGGTAGGAAACTTGCATTTTATTGAGAGTACAATGAACAAAGATATGTACCTCGACATTCTAAAAGCCAATTTACTGCAAAGTGCGGAAAATCTGGGTATAAGTGATCAGTTTCGGTTCTACCAAGATAACGACCCGAAACATAAAGCAGGTATCGTTCAGGCATGGCTTATTCGGAACTGTCCCCACTTGATACAACCGCCAGCACAATCACCTGATCTAAATGTAATTGAAAATTTATGGGCGATTTTAGATCAAAACGTCCGCCAACACCAGATCTTGAACAAGAATGACCTCAAAGCAGCTCTGAAAGAGGAATGGGCAAAAATAACCCCCAAAACCACTAGAAAGTTAGTGGAATCGATGCAAAAAAGGCTGAAAGCTGTAATTGAACAAAAAGGAGGTCATACTAAATTTTGAAATTAAAACTATTGTTTAATTAATCATTTAATTGTTTGTTTATAGTAAGTGGTTGAAATAAGCTGTGACTGATTCTGTTCCTATATTTTTGGTTTTTAGTTTGTAAGTTTTTTAGAGTGTATATTTGAAACTGAATAAAACTTTTGTTTTAAATTTTTATACATATTCTATAAACTCTTATTCAAATTTTTTTAATATCTTGTTTCGTTTCGAAATTATACGAGCTTAATTTTTTTAAGGGTGCTGGTTGAAATAAGCTGTGAGCCACTGTATGTATGAACATGTGTCAGAATAACAAATCTGCACCCAGAGATCGAAAAAACAAAAATCCACTTGGAAGCCTTCATTCATTGTCGTAGGTTGCAAAAAAAAAAAATACCAAGAACAATTTAAAAAAAGAACGAGCCAGAATAAAGTTAACAGAACATTGTTAAGTGGTTAAAAGGAAATATCAAAAATTGTCACGGAAGAAATCATCCAAATATACGATATCGTAGAATGGAATCTCTATTCCATTCCTTAAAAATTATACCTCACACGTACCTGACTCGAACAGCTTCTCTGCTAATTCGTAAATTCTTTTGAAAATTGAACAACTAATTTGTTTTTACAATGTCTGTACAATGTTTTCGTTACAGTTCGGGCGTTACTTGGGACCGGAGATATCTGTGGCGGAGCTAATTGTTTTCTTAAAATGAGCAAAAAAAAAGACATGTATAAATGGAGCTAATTTGGATATGAAAATGGACTTGTGGAGATTCGACGCCTATATCTCCGGTCCCAACTATAGCTCGACCGTAAGGAAACCTGTTTTGGAATCCTTGATACCATGGCTATCGCGCCTACTAGGTCAATTTCCCCCATAAGTCCATTTTTAATCCGATTTAGCCCCATTTGTTGCTCATTTGAATAAACAATTAGCTTCGTTGCTTATATCTCCGGTCCTAAATAACACTCGTCGACCGTAATGAAATCTGTTCTGGAATCCTTGAAATCATGGCTATCCAGACTACTAGGTCAATTTCCCTCATAAGTCCATTTTTAATCCGATTTAGCCCCATTTCTTGCTCATTTGAATAAACTATTAGCTTCGTCGCTTATATCTCCGGTCCCAAGTAACGTCCGACCGTAAAGAAATCTGTTCTGGGATCCTTGACATCATGACTATCCAAACACTGGATCCATCCCCCCACAATTTCATTTCCTTATCCGATTTAGCTCTATTTATACAGAAGTCTTTTTTTTTTTGCTCATTTTAAGAAAACAATTAGCTTTGGGGTCTATATCTGCTGTTCCAAATAATGAAAACTATTTTGGGAATCCTTGGTACCATGGATATATAGTGGGATACCTGCAACATGTTCCATTTTTCCAAATTATCGATCATCCTTCCCAGACATTGTAAAAACAAATGAGTTTTTCAATTTTCAAAAGCATGTCCGAATTACCGGAGAAGCTGTTCCATTCAGAAACGTGTGGGGCATAATTTTTAAGAATGGAATAGAGATTCCATTCTCCGATATCGTATATTTGGGTGATTTCTTCTTTGACAATTTTTTGTATTTTCTGTTCACCACTTAACAATGCTCTGTTAATTTTAACATTAGATCTGTTAAATTTTTTTGATTTTTGTCTTTGCTAGTTAAATTCGAATTTATCTTCACACCGATAGATAAATTAGTGCCAGACAGTGCGAATGGTCAACTCTCTATCAAGATCGTATGAGATCCCGTAGTCAGATTCAATACCCATTTAGTTCTAGAAATCTGGGACATTATTATTTGGAAACAAAAGAAAGCCATTTTTTTTTTTTGTTTAACAAAGTGAAATGATCGATGATTCAGGTGAATTAAACACTGTTTTTTTTTTTTGTTTACTTTTATTCCTTTACGTTCTTTCAAAGAGAGGAAGAGGTCCATTTTCTAATTATTGCTTCTCTTTGTGTTGCTTAGAAATTATACCCCCAGAACATGTGTAGGGTCTAGTGGTACTAGACTGGATCGATTCACTCCTATTCTCTCTCACCTCTACTTGATTTTCCTGTAATATTTAATGCTACTTTGACTGAGACTAGTTTCTGTAGGCCTTTCAAAGTCATTTTTTCATATTTTTTAATGTTGTCTTCATCGTGTTTCTATTTCTTAAAATGAGATTTCTTTTTACTGCAGTTTATACAAGCAATTTTACATACACACATACATAATAGGTCATTACAACCCATCAGTCAGAATTACCACCTAGCTTCTCACACCGCTTATGTTGTGTGTGTTAATTTTATACATAAGTGGCGGAACCTATAGTTTAAAATCGACACCCGAACGACAGATTTTTGAGAAACTTTTCTTCATGTCAATTTTGTTTTACTCTCAGTGTTTTTGCCAGAAATCTGCTGAGGGTTAGTCGCTGTAGAAATATTTTTTCATATTTCGTGTGGCTGTAGATGTGGTGTGACCTGGGGTTTGAACTGAGGGCTCATGTCTAATAAGCCAACACAATACCTACTAGACTACGGCGACTTAAGCAATTTTAACTGAATATTATTTACAAATGGAAAACATTTTCGATACCACTGCTACCCTCTTAAACTATGAAACATTTCCAATTAGTCTTAGCCATTCTATGAAATGAGGAATAAGGAATTAAATTGTACTGCCAATATGATGTAGTACTGTACTGCACTGTATAAGTAATACCATAAAATAATAATTTAGTTATAGGAGTTCATATATCTACTTAGTCTTATTGCAGGGTCTGTTGAAGTGAAATAAATACACAATTTAATATACAAATTAATTTTTTCACTTCGATAATTGACTTGCAATTACATAAATAGCGAAAGTCAATGTACAAAAAAAAAATTTTTTTTCATGCAATATTTGCTTTTATCAAATTAATGGAATTATTTTTTTTTCCTTCTTTTTTTTTTAAAAAACTTATCGATTAGATAATAAGAATAATAATTTTGTTTTTTTATATTATGTTGTTGACAATTTAGCGTATTTTGCAGAAAAGGTTAATGATCAAAAAATGAATTCGTTTTTAAATGCCAATAACATACGATTTCAATTCTAAAATATTTTTAAGATTTTATCTTCTTCGAGTTAAAACAAATGCTACATATTAAAAGATGACTCAATTTTTAATGGAAAAAGATGGAATTTTTGAAATAAACACAATTAAATCAAAGCAAAAATATAAAACCTAAAAAAAAAAACTGGAAATAAAAACTCAAGTCCACTTATACAACATGCTCGTATTTATATTGTCGTCTTCCTTCCCAGTCAATGGCTGCAATAAAACTTGACGCTGACTACGCGCCGATATAGTCACTAAAATGCAGTTTTTTTCACACAGAACTTTGAACTCAAAATCAAAAACGCTACTTTTGGTTAAGACAGTAGAGATACTGCCATGGCCCTCTTTATGCTTATAGGAGTGTGTGGGTTTTTCGTAAATTATTGTTTTGTTTTGTTTTTTTGTTTTTTTTATTTGTTATTTTATAATTCAGTTGATAATGAAATACATACTTAAGTTTCTGTTTGTTTGTTTTTTTTTAGCTTATTTTTATTTATATTTGTTGTTGTTGTTCTTTTTTTATATTTTTTTGCCTTAAAATTAAATTTTTTGAGATGTTTTTAGCCGGTCATAAAACATAAAAGAAGAAGAAAATACAAAACGAAATGAATTGTTTCTCGTCTTTTATTTTGCATATTTCATTATTTAATCCTAAACGTACCAGATTTTATTTTTTTAATTCCAATAAACACACGATTTCTTTGGTATTATATATCCGTATAGTATGTATGTATACATATATGGTGTATAATTTAAAGTATAATAAGTGGTGGTTATTCATTTTTTGATCTCAAAAGCTATGATTTCGAAGAAACTTTTATTCTTTTTATTCCCTTTATAATGCTTGCAGCTTGTTATTATATACGAAATTCAATGTCCTCTAAATTGGTTGCATCAATCTATTCTATTGAGAGTTTTTTTTTTACCATTTTTTCGCATATTTTAAATGTTCCCATGTAAGGGCAGTATCCGCATAGGCGCGGTCTTTGACGTACCCCACAAAAAAGTCTCACAAGTATGAAATCCCATGCTCATACATAACATACATAATTGGTCCTTGCAATCCTCCAGTCGGGATTACGACCTATCTACACCACTTATGTTGTGTGTGTTAATTTTTTACATGCGAGGAGGAGGGACCTATAATATAAAATCGACTCGGAACGACAGATTTTTTTTGAGAAACTTTTGGCAATGGCAATTTTCTATTTACTCTCAGAGTTTTAGTCAGAAATATGCTTAGAGGATGGCGCCGAAGAAATATTTTTTTATATTTCGTTTTGCTGGAGATTATTTGAACCGTGGCCTCACGTCTAATAAGCCAACACACTACCTACTAGACTACGGCGACTTATAATCTGGGTGCCAATTTTTATCACCAAACTGTTAGGTTATTCTTTTTGGAAATTTATGATCCAATAAAGTCAAAAGCGGTTATAACCACATATCACCCATTTCATAATAAGATCAAACTGCATGATACAGTCAGTCATTTTCGAAATTTTATGGCCTATTGACACCTCCAGACTATAATGCCTACTAAAGAGACATTTTTTTCGGAATACAATGGTTTTTCCTTCATCACTTCTGGATGCCGCAAGCCCCATATGCAACAATTTTGCTTGTTGGCATAACTATCAAGTAAGAAAAAAGAGTTTCTTCGCTGAAGAAAATTTTCTTCGAAAAATCAACATTGTTGCTTTAGCACCCAATTAGTATATATGTATGTATATGATCTTGTGAATAGCTTGCCGGCATTTATTATGCTCTGAGTTACACTTTATATCGATGGTGGTACATATCCAAATGATAAAATGCATTGCGTACTATGTGGTGATACACAGGCTGGCCTATGCCTGTAATGTTTCCTGTGCCTCCGATTTCTTTAAAATCTTGGCAATTCTTTGTACAGTAGCTTGATTATGACTATCCATAAATACACCCCATAATGTTTAAAACATAGCCACTCTTGAATCACCGCTTTTGACTATTTTTACGGTTTTTTCGGTATACGATCCATTCACTAAGCAGATTTCTGGCAAAAAGTCTGAGAGCAAATAAAATTGCGATAAAAAGTTTCTCAAAAAAACTGTCATTCAGAGTCGACTTTAAACTGTTGGTCCCGCCACTCATGTATAAAATTAACACACACAACATAAGTTGTGTGAGAAACTAGATCCACAATCCTGTCTAAAGGGTTGTAATGAGCAATTATGTAATTATGTATGTATGATCCATTCACTAAACCTTTGAAACCACTCGACAGGCCCATAGCTTATAATCCATTAGGTATGATCAAAATTCTTCATGTGCTTTTTTAGTTGCTATAAATTATTATTTCATTTGCATTCTAATTATTCTATCCTATTGTTTGCCTCCTATTTATGTTTCCGTTAAAAAATACAAAGTTTACAAGCTGCCCTAGCTAACGCAGACTTTAGGACATTAGGGTTCTTAGATGGTTTCTTATTAGAGATGACGGAAACAAATTAAAAAAAGAAATAAAAATACTTACCATAATCAGTGCAATCTATAAACAAAATATATGTTCCATTGTATACATATGTACATTAGAGCGACTCAAGTTGTATGGAAGCGAAATTCGTGCTTGATGTACCCCCCTAAAAATGAACCTTGGACTTTTTTAAGATGACGTTTAAAATATTTCGACTCCAGCTTTGACCTCTCGTGAGCTGGACAATTTTGAAAAAGGGTCTATTTTTGGATGTTTTGTTCATTTGAGGATCTGTTTCCTTACCAACATATACAATATGTATATCATGAGAAAGGTTTTTTAAGGCGCGTCCAACTGTATATACAATTTTTGCAAGGACGATCATCCATGTCCTTTTTTTAAGGATATTCTGTGAAAAAAAACGGTTTTTGAATTTTTTGTTCGGGGTTCTTTGTAATAATAGTGCCAAATTAACATATTTTAATCTTTAGTCGATTTAAGTAAATACGGGTCTCAGCTTTTTTTGAAATTCACGCTAATTCGCGTTTTGAAAAAAATATAATAGGGTGGTAACCCTTCCTTGTAAATAGGCCATATGGGTATAAAATTTTTTCTTTTACCAAGTACATCATCTTTGTATGTAAATAATTCAGATTTTTGCAAATTAGATGCATTTTACACGATGCTCTGGAATATATATAAATTCAATTTTGTGGTAACTCTAATATGATAACGGATTTAGTTTCTAGATCATGTATGGATGAAAATATGACTTAAGAAAAAAAAAAAAGAAATGATCCACGACTTTTTGGCGGCATTTTTGTTTCCCAAACTAAAAAAAAGTTATAAAATATTATTGTTTATATTTACAAAACTACAAACTACAACTACTACAAAACGCGAATTAGCGCGAATTTCAAAAAAAGGTGAGACCCGTATTTACTTAAATCGACTAAAGATTAAAATATGTTAATTTGGCATTATTATTACAAAGAACCCCGAACAAAAAATTCAAAAACCGTTTTTTTTTTCAAAGAATATCCTTAAAAAAAGGACATGGATGATCGTCCTTGGAAAAATTGTATATACAGTTGGACGCGCCTTCAAAAAAACTTTCTCATGATATACATATTGTATATGTTGGTAAGGAAACAGATCCTCAAATTAACAAAACATCCAAAAATAGACCCTTTTTCAAAATAGTCTAGCTCACGAGAGGTCAAAGCTGGAGTCGAAATATTTTAAATGTCATCTTAAAAAAGTCCACGGTTCATTTTTAGGGGGGGTACATCGAGGACTTTTTTTGATGAGTCGCTCTAATGTACATACATATATACATATGTATATACATACCTACATAAATATTTAAGTAACTGCGTTTATTTGATTTCTACAAAACCAACTTAACTTTAATATGACTCAAGAGGAGTCTCCAAAATTGGTGTAGCATGATTAGGGTTAAAAAAAACTAAATAACCGTATTCCACGGTAACTGTAATTGTTGACCATCATATAAAGCCAAACAACAAACAAAAACAAAATGTAATAGTTTTTGCCTTTTTTTTTCGTCAATATCTTCAATGCCGTTGCAAAATAGAAATGGAAAATAGAAATAAAAATCATAGAAAATAAAATAAGACACAAGAGACAAACTCACTCATGTCTAATGAAATTGTTTAGTTATTGTATTTATTGTACATTTACTTGCAAAGTTAAAAAAAAAATGAAACGAAATGAAATAAAATAAAATAAAACCCCAACCATCTCTATACAACAATACCTAGTTACAATAACAATTACAAAAACAAAATTTAGTTTAACAAATACAAAAAATCTAGATCAAGTGAAAATACAAAAAAAAATGAAAACAAAAACTAAAAAAAAATGAGTAACAATAACCCACCAACCACCAACAAACATGATGATATCAAGATATGACTGCGCGTTTTTATTTTCTCATGAATTATTTGAGACAAAATCAATTCAAGATTTGCTTTCCTTAAATAGTCAATTAAAATAACTTGAGTTTGTAAAACGTTTACAATTTGTCTTGATGTTAATTTTTCTTTTTTAAGTATTAAAAAAATTAAGTTTTCGATGATGTTTCCTCATGATTTTACTCTTATGTTGAGCCCTGAGTTCCTAGTTTGTTTACATAAACTGAGATAATCCCTTATAATATAGACTGCCGGCACAGGCCTTCAATCTGTCGATCTTATCGTCCAAATTGTATAAGATTTTCGTGATAAAATTCTTTAAGGGATTTTAGAATACAATAAATTATTTGTCTTATAAAGAATCGCATGGTTTTAGCATGCACTCTCTTAATCCACAAGATAAATGAAAAATACATAGTATTGACTTTATGTCAAGTTGGTGCACTTCCGCAGGTGGTGGTACCAACTATTGCAGTTGTTGCATCTCACCGAAGTCACGCTCCTTCTGATTGTCTCACCACAGACAAAGCAAGTCCAAATATAATGTAGTCCTCTGTCGTTGTTGGTCTGAGAGCCACTGGTGTTAGTGTTGGTGATATTATCAGTCAAAGTCAAATTTGTGTTAGATTGTCCACTACAGCAGTTGGCCCTGTAGTTAACTGACCATTCACGATAAGTGGTTAGGCCAGAGCATCTCTTTAGGTGGCACCAGTTACCACATCCATTACATCTCACTGATGTAGTGTTGTTAATGATTATCCTATGGCATACTGAACAGATCCATACAGGATCTGGATTCTCTTCATTGTCGGCTCTTATCAATAAGGTACAGAGCAAAAGTGGCGGCATATTTTGCTCACCTTGAGAACAAACTTCCGGTTGAAACAGGTTTCGTTCCGGAGCGTACATTCATGGGGTACATGGGGTAATGTTGTCTACCTTTGGTGTCATGCCGATGTTCAATGTGGATGTATCATTAAGATTTTACCTTCATCCCAGCAACTATATTTATTCCAATTCCAGTTTCATGCCCTTCCGTATATGATTTTGCACGCCTTCATTGAAACTTGTTTAACAAACCTTTGTGGATTTCTAACGCTGTGTTTATTGGTATCGCTGTATTTAAGTCGTTGTAGTCTAGTAGGTAGAGTGTTGGCTTATTAGACGCGAAGCCACGGTTCAAATCCCAGCCCTGACATCTTAAATATAACAAAATATGAAAAAATATTTCTTCGGCGAAAGGTTAGGTTTGAGGACGTGTACTTGTCATTGGGACAAGTAGAATACCCAGATGTCAGAATGACCCATTGTAATATGTCCTAGAGGAGAGAGAGAGAGAGAGGGAAGATATTAAAGGAGATAAGCAAATTGGAAAAGGAAAAGAGATGGAAAAGGGAGGAGAAATAAACGGTTTTCTGGCAAAAACCAAAAAATAAAAAAATACCATGAAAAAGTTTCACAAAAATCTGTCGTTCGGAATCGACTTTAAACTGTAGGTCCCGCCACCCATAGATAAAATGTAAGAATGTGGTGTAAGAAGCTAGGTTGTAATCCTGACAGAAGAGTTGTAATGACCAATTATGTACATATGTATGTATGTGTTTATCGGCTACATCCTAGTTTTTGGAAGTCATTACTACTAATCCAAACGCGTTGAGTTTTTTAAGATTTTCAGACTATCTAAATTTGTGTAAAGGGCCTGCAGATTCAACTTGAAATCTTCTTTCGATAAGTTGCCAAGTTTTGTTTGAAATCTGACGTTACTGTTCGGCATTCAAACTGTTGTTGTCTTTAAAAAAAAATTCATTCCACTGGCCTTTAATGAATTGGTGTGCCTTTCATGTACTCATGTAACTCCGTTGATGTTTACATAAACACATAGTTTTAGTTTAGTTTGTAATCTCTAGTGTTTGTTATAATTTATTTAAACTTCAAATAATTTTTACTATTTTTTTTCCTTTTTTTTGCAGATTAACACTACAGGAAGTTATACTACTACTGGTAAAAGACAAGAGCAACATTAGTTCTTGCAAATAAATATAATTTATTACAATTAAAATAAACCAACCATCAGCTTTGAATTAATTACATCTACCAAAAAAAAAAATAAATCAAGAAAGAAAAAAAAATCAAATTAAATAAAATTTTCTACAAAAGCTAAAAGACGAAAAGAAATCAGCATCAATATGAAATATACAATTACGAATACAATTGAAAATTCACAAACAAATACCACAAATGCCAATAATATTAATAACATTAATATTGTAAACACCGATCCATCGTCCTCTTCGTCGTCGACAACATCTTCATTGTCAGCATCATCAGCTTCGTCCACATCATCTTCATGTCTGTCTGCAACATCAACCACGACCAATGGTGGTGGTGGTTGTGGCAATACCACCACAAATACCACCGGCAATGCATTATTTTGTGAACAAGTAAATACTGTGACAAATTTCTTCGAGAAATGGAACGACTGTGAACGTACCGTAGTTATGTATGCTCTAGTGAAACGTTTACGTTATTCCAGTTTAAAATTTCTACAATATTCCATTGATAACACTCTGACACAGAATATGGATTCAACATCCAATCTAAGTACCGTTGTTGTAGATATGAATGCCAATAATCCATCTTATTTACAAAATCTATTGAATGCCTACAAAACATTTCATTTAAGCGATTTAGTCGATACTCTATCGTCATCATCCTCGGACAAAGATTCTATGCCATGTTATGGATCTGATTTTCAAATAACAAATTGTGATGAAAGGAAATTATACAGTAAGAAAGAAGACATATTACACGAGGTATTGAATATGTTACCTCTCCTAAAGCCTGGCAATGAAGAGGCTAAATTAATCTATTTATCCTTGATACCATTGGCCGTTAAGGACACCATGAGGCAAATTGTGCCAATCGAATTGGTGCAACAGATATTCTCTTATATGCTCATACATCCGGCTGTTTCAACAGAAGACAGAAGGTAACATTAAATTACACATTTTTTTTTTTTAATATCGGCTTAAATATATGATGATGATTAATAAACTTGTGTTTAATATTTTTCAGAACCCTTAACGTTTGGTTAAGCCATTTAGAGGAACATTTACAAAACTTTAACAATGGCCCTTCGGCCATTAACTTGGGCATACCCACAATGCATACAAACTATATGCAAAATCAAAATAGTCTTGTTAGCAGTTTCCTCGTAGATAACCCCACCATGACTACATCGGGTTCATCAGGTGCTTCAATTTCATCGTCGGCTCTGTCAATTTCTTCCACAGCATCAAACGGCTCCGTAGCTTCGTCATCATTCGGTAATTTGACACAAAATTGTAATGCTTCTACGAACTCCTCCAATACAATGTTGGGATCTCGCAGTAATGATTGGCAAACCATACAACCGCCGAGTAGGCAGCAGCAGCAGCAGCAGCAAGTTGCAAAAAATACACTGGCATCAGATTGGTCACCGTTGGCAGTGGTTAAACCAAACACAACAGCAAACAATTCGAGTGGCAATGTGATTATTAACGGTAACAGCAGTGGTGGTGCTGGTGGTCTTGTAGTTGGTTCAAATAATGCCGATCAGCTCTGTGATAATTTTAATGGTATTACGTTGAACGATTTAGCTTCTAGTCAAAATAGTTTAGGTCTCAACATTGGTAGAAATAGCATAGTCGATGCTTTAGTTACGGCCGATAGCAGCAGTTCATCGCTGGTCAATGGTGTTGCCGCGGCTGCTGCATCTGCAACAGCATCATCTGCTGTTCCAGCGACAGTAACGACACCAAATATTTTTGGGCCACAAACAAATCCCATTATTAACATAATTAATAACAACAACAATTGTAGTGGTCAATTAAATAATGGTATCGATGATCATGACACTTCATTCTCAAAGAATGGTACTGAAATCTTAGATTTTGAACCCAATTTATCAAATTGTGACAGTTGCTGTAATAACAGCAGTAATAGTGTTGGTCAACTACAAGTGAGTTTTAATTGATTGTTAATAATTTTATTTCCTTGACACTCGTTTTTTCTGTTTTTGTTTTGTTTCTAGTCTCAACAGCAATTGGGTTATGCCTCGATTTTGATGAACAATTGCTCTGATCATTTAGACATTACTCGTTGGAGTTTAGATAGTAAATTTGCTGCTTTAAAAACACGACGTTCCAATAGTCTCACCACCCAGACTATATCCTCCTCAGCCTCGTCGTCAAATTCATCGGTTATAACGGTCAACGACAACTGTTCCAATTCCACAGAGAATTTGGCACAATTTGTCAATAAGCCGCGTAGTTACTCACTTTCCATCGAACACCATCGTGGTTCGCTGACCAATAGTGGCTCGGATACACGCTTAGACGATTTCAAACCCAATTATATTAAATTCCAAACACGTAATGTTGGCATGTCTAACATTGGTCTCTGGCTAAAATCATTGCGTCTTCACAAATACATCGATCTATTTAAGAATATGACTTATGAGGATATGATGCAGATAACCGAGGAGTATTTGCAAAGTTTAGGTGTTACCAAAGGTGCTTCCCATAAATTGGCATTGTGCATTGAAAAACTAAAGGATCGTTGCCAACATTTAACTAAAATGGAGCAGGAATTAATAAATGGTCAGCTTAAGCTGCAGGCAGCTGTTGAGGAATTGGCCAATATTGTTTTAACTCCAATGAAACCGATTGAATTGGTTAATACTGCTTCTGGCGAAGATAACGTAGCGTTGAGTTTTTTGAAAGTCATTGATTTGGGTAAGTGCCTCTGCATATGCATATGTTTGTTTCGTTAGTATTACAATATTAACACGAATATTTGTCTATTTAGTTTGTACAATTGCTCAAAAAGATCCATATGCTGTTGTTGACGACGATAATATTAGTGTTATATTATGGATTCTGGATCGTACCATACATAACGAGGCATTCGTTAATCATGCCAATCAATTGAAGGAGCTAAAATTCAAATTGTCAAAATTGAAAATGTCCCTGACGCCCAAAATACATCATTCAAAAAATGGTAGCAATGGCAATTTGAATAAACCCAGGTAAGTTCATTTGATTTCATTTACATACTTCATAATTTTAATTTTATGTGTTATTTGTACGGGTAACTTGATAAACAAGTAATTCCATTGATTTTTAAATGAATGGGAGATGGTATATCTGAGAAGTGGTATAATTATTGTGCTATGACCGCTAATTATACTGTTTGAAGAAAACAAATGTGTGCGAAGATAAATTCGAATTTAGCTAGCAAAGACAAAAACCTGGTAATTTGGAAATTCTTTTGAAAATTCAAAAATTTAGACAAAAAATGTATTTGTTTTACCCTCGAGAGTTGGCCATTCGCACTGTCTGCCACTATTTTAACTAGCTGTGTGAAGATAAACTCGAATTTAACTAGCAAAGACAAAAACCATAAAAAATTTAACAGAACTAATGTTAAAATTAACAGAGCATTGTTAAGTGGTGTACAGAAAATACAAAAAATTGTCAAAGAAGAAATCACCCAAATCTACGACATCGGAGAATGGGATCTCTATTCCATTCTTAAAAATTATGCCCCACACGTTCTTGAATGAAATAGCTTCTCTGGTAATTCGGAAATTATTTTGAAAATTCAAAAATTTAGACATTTAGTGTCTGTACCAGCAAAGGTAATGGTATTGAAGGGGCTTGGGTTGAAATAGGGAGACCTTTAGTGGTGGATGCAGCTACTTTCATAGCAGGAGTTTGACTGGTAACGGAGTTTGACGCTATCATTGCCCGCAATGTGTAGTTACCCAAAAATGTTCGCATGGTGGTTATCTCTGCTGTTGGCACTAGCCCATATTTTCACCCCGGTGTTACCTTACATAAGCAACTAGGGCTAGAAAGCTGCAAGGCAATCAGATAGAAAACGAGGGTAGAGTAGTCCAGAAAAGAGACGAACGGGGTTGTGCCAAGGGTGAGAGGTCTGGTCAACCATAATCACCGCGGCTGCGGGAGGTGTGTATTGACTACCCACTCTAGATCCGTAGTGTTTGGTAAGAAGCCTGTAGCAAGGCCCATTTTTCCACAATATAGATAATCCTCCGCAGACATTGTTAAAACAAATAAATTTTTCTCTAAGTTTTTCAATTTTCAAAAGAATTTTCGAATTACCAGAGAAGCTGTTCCACTCAGGAACGTGTGGGACATAATTTTTAAGGAATGGAATAGAGATTCCATTCTCCGATATCGTATGTTTGGGTGATTTCTTCCTTGACCATTTTCTAATTAATTTCGAATATAATTTTTGTGGCACATAGAGTAAAAAAAATGGAAAAATGTAATTCCATGTGATAAAAACACTTGTAAATGGTTGGTCCGCACTATCGATTAAGTACTTTCGCCTTCTTGTTCAGCATTTTTTTACTATGAAATGAATGGTTTTTTTTATTTAATTGTTCATAGCTTTCAATTTTCCAGATGGAATGGTAAATCCCGTAAATGTGACCAAAAGAATGGCAGTAATGATCGTATTAATCATCGCAAGAATTCAAATGATATGCTGAATTTTTCGCTAAATTGTTTGCAACAACAACACCATCATAATCAACAACAGCAGCAGCAACAGCAAATTAATGAGTATGATAAATATAATAACAACAATAATAATAACAACAACAACAACAATAACACTAATACCAACAGTAATAACAATAACAACAATAATAATAATAATCAATATAAAAACTCAGCATATCAGAATTATCAACAACAACAGCAACAACAAATTAACCATCAACAACAAATGCAACAGCAGCAACAACAACAATTACAGCCGCAAATCTTGCAACAAAAAGCACATTTTCCAGCTTTACCACAGCAGCAGCAACAGCCTCAACATAATCCACAACACAGACGTTCTCTAAACAGTTTGATTGTTGTAACCGGTGGACCACAACAGCCACAGAAAATGATTTTTAAACCGGGTCAAGGTATACTCTCAACAACAGCTAATGATGATATGACTACGGAAGTAATTAAATCCAATCAACAGCAGCAATCCCGTAAAGCCAGTCTTACATCATTGAACAACACTAACAATAATAATTTGGATCACATGCAACAACAATCTCCAACAACTATAACAACATTACCAATTACAAAGAAAACAATGGCTGCTGTCGTAATGGTTAGTAACGATGATCTCATGCATGCAACAACTCCAACATCTGCAGCAGCAGCAGCTGTAACAAACATTAAAGCTAATGTTGCACCACCTCCGCCGCCACCACAAATTCTAATAACAGCAAATAATACACAAACCCAAAATAATACAAATCTAATCAATACAAACAACATTCATAATAATCTGATGCAACAACACCAGCAACAACAACAACAGCAGCAGCAACATGTCTTGCATCAACAGCAGCAACAACAATTACAACTATTAGCAGCTGCTGCTGCAGCTGTTGGCAATTCATGCACTCTTAATGTTGCCAATATCGTTAATTGTAACAGTAATTGTAATAGTAGTGGTGGTGCTAATGTTGTTCACGTTGTTGGCAATAGTAGTAATGTTGGTAGTAGTAGTAATAATATTTTACATTGCAACAACAACAGCAACAACATAAATAATAATAATAATAATAACTGTAAAAATAACCATAATACTTGCAACAATTGTAGCATTAGCAATTGCAACAGTCATCCATTGCAAATTATTTCTGCTCTGCCACAAACATCAACAAATTTAAATTTAAAATTACCTTCTCTAAGTGAATATCATCAGCATAATCATCATCATCATCATCCACAACAACAACAACAACAACACCATCCACACCATTCTGCATCGCCGACAATTAATGATGTTTTGAAAGCATCATCTCTCAACCATACTAATGCAACAGCAGACACTTTAAATGACATTACCGGTTTTGAGCAATTGGAAACATTGTGTCTTCAAATGACCGAACAAGCCATTAATTAAGAAACACAAAATGTTTTCCTTCAGTCTTTGTCTTTTTGTTTTTGTTTTTTGAATATTTTCAACTTGATGTTGAAAATCAACGAGATACTCACTTCTTTCTTTTTAGCTCATCAACGACTTTAAAATACATAGTTTATGATTTTTTTTCCCTTTTTTTTAATATAAAAAATGTTCATTAATATTTCGAAATGTTCATGAAATCGAAACACATTCCTCTTATTCTAACTCAATCTTTTGCTATTGCTTTGTTGTTACAATAGCAGCCTGTAGTGTCGCTAACACGGTAGCACACTTTTAGCGTCGTACCCACCACGTATTATATTAATATCTCATTTGTTGTTGTTGGTAATTTAGACACAATTTTTTTTATGTCACAATAAGTCTATCCTCGGATGTCGTCTATAGGCTTATTGAATTATCATTTTTGTTGGAGAAACTTTCACCTTCTTTAGCCATACCGGTTGACAAAATTAAATTCTGAAATTCTGTACATGGAGTAGGTAATAACGTAATGCCACATCGAACAAATAGTTGCCTGAAGACTTATTTATAATCAATCAATCAAATTATACCCTGTCTGTAAAAGATGAACGATTTCAGACGAACGTCTATTTGTATGAAAATATCTCAAAAATATTTCAGTTAATGAGTGTTTTTTTTTTTTTCTAAAGTCGCCGTAGTCTTGTAGGTAGTGTATCGGTTTATTAGATGCGAGGCTTCGGTTCAAACACCTGGTCAATATGGAGCCATGAAACAGTAATCGCCATATTTGTATGTCAATGAAAATATTTCTTCCGGTTAGACGAAAATCTAGTAGAAATAGCTAGAATGGCTTACAACTGAAAGGATGGAAACCATTTTTCTTCTGTCTTCCTTCCACATCAGACATCTCCAACAAAACGTAATATGAAAAATATTTCTTCGGCGACTTCCTCTCAGCAGATTTCTGGCAAAAACTCTGAGAGTAAATAAAAAATTGTCATGAAAAGCTTCCTTGTCTTCAAATTTCTCATTAGATTGCAGAGTAGTGTTTTAATTAAATTTAATGCAGAGATTACATTACACAACTCACTTTCTTTTCTTTTGAAATTTTGAAATATCACTGAACATTTTCTTTTATTTGAAAACAAGTGAAAATCTTTGTTACTATTTTCTCTTTTGTTGCAGGTTTTAATTTATACAAAATTTTCTAGTATTTACCACAAACACTCTTGTACAACATATGTACAACACATGTTTGTGCTATGCAAAAGTGGACATGCATACATATGTATATACATTGTTGTTAACCAAGTTAATAGTTGTAACTTGTACGAATGTCTAGCAAGTTTTGTTTTTTTTGTTATATTGTACATGACTTATAATAGATTGTTTGTTTATTTATTATAAAATCTGTTCATATAATTAGCAAATCATTAGTAGTTGACCAATACGTTTGAGTATTTATTTGTCCCTTAAGTTTGTTTGTATTTTCATTATTAAATCTGTTGATAAAAGTAGTTTATTTTCTGTACAAATAGTTTTTGAATATGTCCTAAATTCATGTTATTTATACATTACATACATATATAAAGATTATAGTGTTTTTGTATCAATGATAAAAATTTTTTATGTAGCTATAAATTCCAGCCATAGCTCAGTTAAATATTTAAGAAAGTATGCTACAGAATTTGTGTAGGACGTTCATTAAAAAATTATATTTGATTTTGAAAACTTTCAAAACTTAATTCCACCCAGAACGAACTCCTTGATTCCAAATTGAAATACACTATTTCTAATTACAGAACCGATGGTCCACAACAATCAGGTCCCTTATCATGCATAATGTACTCATATTCAATCTTTTTAGATTTAAATCTGAGTTTTCCAAAACATATTTCATTGCGATCACTGGCAAACAACTCTTCACCACGTTTTTGAACGATTTATGAGACTTAACAAAGTCATATTTACAGGATCATCAAAATTAATTGGTATTGGGCCCATAGTCTTACAGTGTACACATTCATCTTCAACTTTACTGATTCTAAATCATTAATTACACCAGAATCGTCGTAGTAGATAATAATAGACGAGACCCTATGTTTCAAACCCTAGTTCAGACATCTCAAACGAAATATGAAAAAATATTTTTTCGGCGACTTCCTCTCAGCGGATTTATAGCAAAAACTCTGAGAGTAAATTAAAATTGCCATGAAAAGTTACTCAAATCTGTCATTCGGACTCGACGTTAAATTGAGGGTTCCACCAACATAATTGATGTGAGAAGCTAGATTGTAATCCTGACCAAAAGTTTGTCGTATTTTCATGTTCGAAAAGGAACGCATCAAACCCCTTAGACTATATAGGTTTTGAACATAACATTAAAGTTTTTTGCTTTATCACAAATTAAATTCTCACAACCTTATCTAACGTATTGTGGAGATAAATATGGTATATAACGCACAAAATTTTATTTCGAATTTTAAATGCCATACCATCCATCAACCATTCGAAACCGATCTAAAAGAGCTGAATGCTATTTCTTGTGTAAATTGTGTCGTGGTTAGAAGAAAGTAAATTATTACTATGTTGGCTGTCATTAATATATCGGAGGAAGGTCGTAGCATAGCGAACATTTAGTATAAGGGCAGGGCAACATATCTATCATCTGGTGTAGTAGTCTCAGCAGGCTCCAAACGGCGTCTTTTTCTTTTTGTTTGTTTTTGATAACATTCTCTCATCTTTTTTCGTAACTTCTCTGTATGTGACATGAACGCAAATTTAATGCAAATAAATACAAATTGAAGTCGCCGTAGTCTAGTAGGTAGTGTGTTGGCTTATTAGACGTAAAGCCAGGGTTCGAGCCCCAGGCCAGACATCAAAACAAAAATACAAAAAGTATTTCTACGGCGATTTCCTCTCAGCAGATTTCTGGCAAAAAATCTGAGAGTAAATAAAATTGCCATGAAAAGTTTCTCAAAAAATCTGTCGTTCGGAGTCGACTTTAAACTGTAGGTCCCGCCACTTATGTATAAAATTAACACACACAACATAAGTGGTGTGAGAAACTAGGTCAATAATTCTGACTGAAGGGTTGTAATGACCAATTATGTATGTATGTAAATACAAAAATGAATAGATCACCGTTCAGAAGCAAAATTGCGAATAAAATTTTAAAATATTTCCTTTTAAAGACTTTTGAATATTTTTAGATAGAACTTCAAATCTGTCTTGGAAAATATCAAGTCATGTTGTTGTCGAATAGTTTGAATTTTTCTGAGTATTTCAAAAGGGTTATATATTCCGCTTTGCCATTTTTGATGTCAAATCGTTTCAATAACAATTTTTTTTGTACAAATTCTAATTCGAAAGTACGTAAAATGTTGAAATTGTTAAAAATGTTATTATACTTTCGTTTTAAGTTATAAATTCAATAGAACATTTGTTTAACAGCACAATAAAGGTATCAATTTATATTGGATTCTTAGGAAGCCAAAATCAAATCCTTGTTGATTTTAGGAATTCGGTTCACATACTTACATATGTATGTGTAAATCATGCCGTATGGTATTAGACGTGTCAAGAGAAACTACGTTTTCAAAACAATTCTATTTGAAATTATTTATTTATTCATTCATTCAGTTTTAAGCATATTCCCTATGGGAGTTCGAAAGATGCATTGCAATTGTTACATGGTTTTATTTTTTTTTTTTTTTGTAATTTTTATTTAATAATATTGAAATTATTGTCTGTCATGATGTCTGTCTATGTATGTTTTGTTTAATTGTTAATACTTCAAGTTTTGGTTTTTAGCTTTTTTACTTTATCACAAATTCATTTATTTAAACGTTTTTCATTTTTTTTTTTCATTTAGAAAAATTTCACTAAATTTGATCGCCATTTTAAATTGTTTTAAAGCAAGAAATCCTTTGCAATGAACACTATTTAACATACACACACACTGCAATTGTGGTAGAAATTTTATACGATGAAAAACAAAAAATAACAAAAAAGAGTGATTGAGGAGATGGAAATTAAGAAAATTATAAAAAAAAAAAAAAAAATACAGATATCTAATATATAAATAAGCTGGTTTTTTTTGTGGACGAATATAATTTATTCGTATTGTATTTTGAAAAAAAGAGACTGACTTAAATTACTTTCCGCTGAAAAATTATTATAAATCTATTACTAAATGGAAAGAGATTATATAGCAGAGCAAATTTTTTTTTTAATATACTAAAAAAAAGAAAATATAAAAAAGAACACAATTAAAGTAAAAAGAAAACAAAGAATTGATTTCAAATCAAAAAAGTTATTCAAATAATCTTAATTAAAACATAAGAATAAAATTTGCTGAAGTGAAACTTTAAAAGTAGGAAAATAAAAATAACATTTTTCTTTAATAACAAACAACTTTATATATTTCTCCTTAAAGAAACAAAAAAAAAAACAAAAAAGTAAAATAAAACAAACCATAAACTTTTTTCATTAACGGAATGTAATTGCTGAATTAATTAAATTAATATTTAGAACAAGAAGAAGAAAAAAAAAACCAATACATTTTACATTACTTAACACTTTTTTGATTACAAAATTAAGCAAAAAAATTATTTTTAAACTTATTATTATAATATTATTAATTTTTAAATAGTTATTAAAGAAAACAAAAACAAAAAAAAAATTGTTAAGGCCGGGAATCTGATCTTTATTGAAAATTGGGTTAAATTAACCATTTTAGCCTAAATATGTTTATTATTGATAAATGTTCTTTTAATCTTTATTTTTAATTTTAGAGCAATACTTTTTTTAGTTTGAATTTATTTTAATAATCCTGCTTAACTTTTATTATATACAAAACTTATAAATATTATATATATTTATATACATTATACTATATATATATATAGGCATAATATTGTGCTAAATAACTACTACACACTATATAATTGAGTAAAACAAAAAATACATTTAATAACAAAACAAAAGAAATTATAAAAAAATTGGTTAAAATTTAGCAACCTTAATACGTATAAAAAAAATCTACAGAAACACACATACATACACTTTGTTTTTGAGAAAGTGTTTGATATTCAATTCTTTTAAAGATTTTTTATAATTTATTTGGATACACATCTTTCATTTTAACTAACTATGGTAGACAAAAGTTAGCCTGGCTATCAGTAATTATTCTACATAAAATAAAACAATAAAAACCAGGAAAATGGTCAGCCTAAACGGCAATATAGACCATCTTGTATTTGTATTTATATTGTATTATATGTATGTTCCAATGTTTATTTATTTATACTCACATGTGAATTTATTTGTTTGATATATTTAAAAATTACGTTAATTATTTAAATTTGTTTTTAACTAGTATTGAACCTAATATTTCAGACCTTACGCTAGTTGTGTTTTGACATTCATTCAAATCCTTGATTTAACATAATTTCGAACAAATTTTTGTTCCTTCCTTGAGAATTTAAATTGACAGTTGACAGCCAGGCTTTCTACTTAACTCCTCTTTGCTAGAAACCTAATTTTTTTCCTAATTTTTTTTTATATTTTTTTATATTTACGTTAAAAAAAAATTGTGTAAAAATTTTATCAAACTTTAGTGTATTATTATATTTGTAAACAAGAAATTATTGTGTTTTAGTCAAATTTATACCAATTTTTATAATTATTAAGAAAAATTATGTTTATTTAGATTTTTGTACAAATATTGATTTGATTGTTTTTAATTTATATTTAGTATATCAACGTCTTCTTATTCTTTTTTGTATACATATTGTATGTGTATTGAAACAAATAAGAAAAAAAAAAATTAAAGAAAAAATAAATAAAAAATATTAAAAATTTTTAGCTTAATTAAACAAAAAACAATTATTTTATATGTATTTTAATTACTCTCTAATAACAGTCATATAGATTTTGACTTTGCATACATACATTAAAGTTATATACCATACATATACAAAAAAAAAAAAATAATAATAAATAAATACAAGAAAAAAAAAAAAACAATTAAAGAAATATATTTAAATTATTCTAAATACTTTCTATATGTGAATTTAATGTTGTACGTAAATTCCCATTTGGAAAACAAAAAAAAAAAAAAAATCTAAAAAATTTATAATAAAATAAAAGGAGTAAGAAACTAAAGAAAAAAACGAAACCATTTACCATTTAATTTTTATTGTTACATTTATTATGTTTATGTTTTATAATTTAATAGAAATTTCTAAAACAATTTTTAAATTATTTTTGTTTCTTTAAAACCCTGCCCCTTTTTGTATATAAATAAAATATAATATAACCTATAGAGTCAGTAATTGGACTCGTAATTATTAAAATAATTATTATACATACATAGACTTTTTATTATTATTATTATTATTAATCAATCATATGTTTATTAAAATTATTTTTATATTATGCTCGTAATTACTTTTTTTTAATTGACCCACAATATTAGATACATTTTTTTTATTATTATTACAAAGTATTTAGCCAATATTTAAGCAAAACAAAAACAACAACATAAAAAGTATGATTTATTATAATAAAAAAATATTGTTTTTTTAATTTTAAAAACCATTCAAACAAAAACTTAAGAACAACAAAAACCAAAAATAATACTATATTATTAAAACAAACAAAAAAAATGTAGTTTTTTAATTTGCATATTAAACAAAAAATTATATTTAAAAAAAAAAATACTATTAAAAAAAATTACGAATGTTTTATATTTAACAAACAAATAAAAATAATAATCATTAAATAAAAATTTAATAACCAACGATGTAATTGAATGATCAAGAAATTAAGATAAATAATACTGAAAGTACTATTTCATTTAATTTAAAAACAACAGAAAAAACAACAAAAAAAATATATAAAATCCATAATTTTAAAAATTAAACTCTGGTTTCATTACGACGTTGTAAAATAAAAGTGTACGATTAAATAATTTTTGAAGCCTATTCTTGAGATTTTGTTACAAAACGGTTTAAAGAAATAAATACGGAAGATTTTATGTTCGGATTTAATTTTTTAAATGCAAAATTAATTACACTAGAATATTTAAATTTAACATGGAAGGGAATTCAATTTATAATTGTATTAGTTTAGAAATCTATCGATCTTAAGGATTACATTTTTCCAAATTGTCCACAGGTTCATGAGCGGTGTGGCTTGTCTTACTATCTCGTTGAAACCACAATCACCAATAACCATATCCTTAAGAATTAAAAAAAAAAACTTTTTTTTAATTACTAGGCATTGTCCTGATCACCAAGTAACCAGAGACGATAATTATGACGTTTTAAAAATGCTCAAAACAGCAGCTTTGCCGGCGTAATTAGAGGAAAAAAATGTTATAAGTTTTGCAAAGCAAATGTGTTAGAAGCAACAGATATTTGTGTTAAAAAAGCTACAAATTTGGAAGATTTTATAATTTCTTCAATAGGAATTTTAAAAATTCGTAAATATTATTAATCGAAAGGTGTGTGGTTTTTGGTCACAATGAATATAGTTTCTTGTGCAAAAGGTAAGTAAGAAGCTAAATATATCAAGATCAAATAAGACATATTGCTCATTTAAAATTTTTCTTGCAGAACTTTGTGTATATTGCCAGTATTTATTAATTTCTTGAATGAAAAAGTTTTCCCTTCACACTGACAAAAAAGTTCCGTGTGCAAAAGGTAAGTAAAAAGAAAAATATAACAAAATAAAACAAAACTTTTGTTTCAGGAATTTGTGAATATATCTCTAAATTGGTGAAAGGGTGCATTAGTTCCGAATTACGTTTCCCCAATAAAACGGTTCATCTCCTTTCATAATTATTCTATCTACAAAAATATTATCTATTTCTAACAATATAGAATACTAAAAACCCACCCCGAAAACTAAAAAAACATAAATTAACAAAACAGACAGAATCAGACAGGGACAGAAATACTTTTTGGTAATATTTGCTGTCCCTTTCACATTTCACCGGCAACTGTCAAATTCCGTTTCGTCTCTGGTTGCACGGTGGTCCTGATGTCCCCTCCAATCAATCAGAGCTGGTAGTTTGTGAGCCGCTGCTATTATGAATCGGAATAAGAGTTTGATCGAACGGGAGAAGGTGGTAATTGATTGCTAAATAAACTTAGCAAAAATTTTCCTTTTAGCAATTAATTCATAATTCAAATGGTTTGTTTTTGTTGTTGAAAATTCAGTCCACAGGAAGTTTTTGCTTTAAATTGTAAAGGATCGCGAAAGTGCGGTTTGTACACAACCTTATATGATCAATATCTAGCTTCTAGGCAAACAAAATATAATTATATATCAGTCCAAATATGGATTTTTTATTACTTAACTTACATTTTCCAACTTTTGCCTCCCGCCTCAATACTACTGTGTTAAGCAATAACAAAACTAGCAATGAATTTATTTTTTCACATTAAATTCTTAATTTTTTAACGCCACCTAGTGTGGCGTCTCGCATATGTACAAAGTGAGAATTAATTTTCTGAATGTTTTTAAAAATTTTTCTAAATGTTTTAAAAATTATGTTCCCAGACCTATGTTAAAAAAAATTTTTATTAAAAAGCATTGGCTGCCAATGCTAACTTAATTCGAAGGCTTGCATTTCAAAGACAGCCTATTTCCTTTCACCTTAAAATCATTTAAACAGTATTAAGGCAATTTTTTTTCCATACGTGGGAATTCTTTTGTCTACACCTTATGGCTTCATTTCAAAACAAAAGTCCGTCTCTGTTTGTTTGTTTATTAAATATGCGTTTCTAAAGAGCATTAAAAGAAACAATCCACTGAACAAAAATTTTAAATTCCCAATAAATTCGATATTCGTTACCTTGGTGCGTTTCTAGTTATTTACGGTTCCTGTTGAAACAGTTTCGATTGTTGCCAACTAAACTGTATTGTAAATACAGACTGAATTTTGTCTTCAAATATTTGACGTTAGAAAACATTTCCTTGTGAAAATAGAAATTTCAAAATTAAAAATAGAAAATAAATAAGTTTGTAAGATTTTTTATACAACAAAAAAATTAAAAAGAAAAGAATGCAGGATCCACAGAAAATTTCGAATACAAAAAACGAACCAAAACTATGGCCAAGCGAACGTATACCACAGGGAGGACTCTTTCATGCACCCAAATTTGAATATAGCAAGGAAACTGCTGATTTGTTGAAATGTAAGTATGGAATATATTTACATATGTATGTATGTACGCATGGATTTATGTAACATAAGCAGGGATCTATTTAATTTCGTGTTTAATATCGATTGAGGCACCAGTTTATGAATTACAAATCGTAGGCAGGCACCTAAACTCATTAGATATCAAAATATTTGTGAGTTCCTCGAGTCCTAACCAAACGAAAAAAATAAAATTTTAAAGCGAAGAATTCTTATTCTTTTTGAAATGCAATCATGCGGGCTATACGGAAAGCTATAATTCACGCCACCAACTTTATTTAAATCGTCCCAATAAACACCCACAATAAATACTTTTCCAAATAACCAATTCAATCAATTGTAGTGCTAATGAAAGAATCCAAGATGACAATGCTAATGCGCAAACAAATCGATTACCACTTACGAAATGGCGAGCCATTACCAAAACCAGAGCCTCAGCGTCCAAATACATCCAAGGACCCGGATAAAGAAGCCTTGGATATTTTACATAGAGCACGCAATGCTAAACGTAAATCCCTGGCAGATATAAAAGCAAGTGGAGCATACGACTTGTCGTACTATCGACCAAAGCCAGATGATAAAATGCCCTCGGAAAAGGCTAAAAAGCTATTACAGGAAGCCATGTCGGGTATGCGGCTATCGGAGACAACATTAAAGCCCAAGAGAAGAGAAAAAGTTAAAAATGAAATTAAAAACACACCAGAAGATATTATCGATGAATGTAAGTAAATGAATTCGGTATGAAATGTTTCGCTTTTAAACTTTTAAAATACGTTTCAAGTGCTTCAACAAATCAACGAACGTGCCGAATGGTTGGCCGAAATGGAAGAACTTGGCGAGGGTAAACGTTACAGGGACGAGATACGTGAACAGATTGCATTGCGTTTAAGACAAATTAAAGCTATAGAAACTAAAACGAAATTACAAAAACATGGCTTTCGTTATATAGAGTAAGATTATGGCATACGTTTTCATGATGAATTTTTTCTTTAAATTGAAATTGTATGTTGCGTGTATTTTAATGCCGTAGTTTGCTTGCAAAGAATTTGTAAATTTTTTATATATTTTTTTTTCCTGTTTAAATAAATACATACATTTCTTTTGAATAAATTTATTAAAAATCATTTTAATTTGAAGCAAAAAAAAAACGCAAATAAATAGTCGTAATTTTCAATTAAGAGTTCGAGTTCATTATAATTATTAAGTATTATTATTGATAAGTTTTAAATACGGTTTGTTTCAGATACCCAATAAATTAATCGTACGTTAATGAATGTTAATGAATCTACTTTAGTAAACAATTAAAAGAATTGTTTAAATGATAATGATACCTTGAAAAAAATAATGCATTTATAAGTCGCATTAACGGAGGGGAGACATTTTTTTGTTAGCAAGAGGAAACTAGTTTATATTGTCTTAACAAGCCGGCAAATGACAACGAAAATCTCCAGCTGCTTCGGCACAACGGTTTCTAATCAAATAAGTGCTCAAAACTTCAGCCACTTCATGGGGGCGATCTTCGTGTACGGCATGGCCACAACGTGCCAAAACTTGCATTTGAAAGCGTCCTTGCATTTGACCCACAGTTAAAGCCTTATCCAAACCATCAATGCTGGCCAAAAGCAATTGTTTAGGTAAACGTAAATTTAGGAATTTCTCGCTTAAACCCGAAAACCAACCAACCCAATATTTTTCCGATTTCGACAAATCAATACGCCAAGTATATCTGAAAATTATAAAAAATGAAATTAAATTTTCAATATATTTTAGCCTTTACGACATTAAATTTAATTTGAATTACTTCTTGGCATCCTCCTCCGAAGGTTTTTTAAAATCCAAGTCCTTTGCATTTACTTCAGTTGGTGTTGTGTCACCTGATACCTCTTCATCTTCTGAAATACTAAAGGGATGTATAAATTTAGTAGAACCTGCAGCTTCAATTTCATCTTCATCAGCCAATGGTAATTCATTTGTGGCTAATTTTTTCGTTGTGCAACTGCAATAAAAAGAACTCTTATTTTTTCTATAATTTCAATAAAACAATATGTCTCCTTACTTAATAATCTGTCCAGGCATAGATATTTTGGCACTGTCTATATTACGTATTTGACCACTGCGTATGCACCATTCAATGGCATTTGGTATGCTTTTAAAATACTGTGGCCTAGATCTCAAGAAACTTTGCATACTGGCTAATGCTTCCATGGCTGTACCCTCGACAACATCAATCACAGTTATGCCAATAAGATTTGGTATCAATTCCATACTAGCAAAGTGAACAGCTATAGCACCACCCATTGAATGGCCCACAACATAAATTGGTGGCATATTAGTTGGGTATATTGTTAACAGTAAGTCGCCAATGTCTCTGTAAAAAAAAAATAAATAATAATTTTAACAACATGGGAACATTTTTTGAACTTTGACTTCATTTTTCACCTCAGCTAGTTTGCCTTAATATCGCGAAAAAGAAAACTAATTGGTTGTGGATCCTCAAAAACCAAAAGAACTTTCAATAGAGTTTAAAAGCAGTAAGTTACTAAAGAAAGCAACAAAACTCAATCAAGTCGGAAGCAATGAACTCTAGATGGGTCAGTACATTGAAAACCCAGAATAAAGGATAAAAGGTTTTGTACTCTACGTCATACAACACACAGTTAAGCTTTTATAAACACAAGGGGCGACAAACTCGCCATGTAATGCTACAAGTTCATCTGATTATCTTACTTGTGCTATCGCTCGAAATATATATTCGACTTAAATCGAAGCTCATGTGATCAAGTTGAACTCTATTGCATCCAAGAAAAATCATTGAGGGAGGATATGCAACCTTTTTTTCTGCCAAAAATTCAAAATACTAATCAGATAGTCTGATTGACTTTGGAACCTACAAGTTTTCAGAGAAGACACTATCGTCTGTACCAGTCCATATCTTCATTCTTGCCGAAAACTGTTTCAGTAATATCCCTGACGACAGAGTCAGTACTTCATTTGGAGAGCAGATAGAAATCAAACCGTTTGTTAAATATCAATATCGGGAAGATAGGTTTCATGAGCATAATGAGCATTTCATAATGGAATATATTTTTGTGCTAACCAACACGTTACCCGTACGTAATCTATTATTGCTTATCACAAGTACTTCATTTTTAGGAAGAAGATTATAATTTTGGCAAATTATTAAAGAGAAACGATAAAGAAATCGTGATTTAAATTATGATACTTACTTGGCTAATGTATCCGCCGATAAATCGTCTTCATTATCCGTTTGTGTATCACCATGACCGCGAAAATCAATGGACAAACATTGGCAATGAATCATATTGGTAATTTCCATCTATAATCGACAAAAATAGAGCATTAAAAAAGTAACACTCCTTAATTGACCCATTAAAAGTCGTCAAAGTAACCTACACAAAAATGTGCCCAAGTTAGACCTGAGTAGCCACCGCCATGTAATAGTAATAAAACTGGTCCCGGTTTTTCTGGTTGTTTTGTACGATAGACGCGAAAAGTGCGTTTGTCATCTACCACAATGTCATCTTTTTCGGCAAAGAATTCACTCCATAGAGATGGTTTAAAGTCTCGAACTCGAGACTTTTTAAACGAATCACTAGTACAATAATAGAATATTCATTCATTTTAGTTATTCACTTGAGGTTTATTTCAAGAGTCGTATTTATTTATTATTTTATTATGTTTATAAATAATTGTTTTAAATACCTTCTGCCTATACGACCTCCAGGTATGGTGGGTGGCAAGCGACCTTTCAGCATCGTTCTTTGTAAATTTGACATTTTCTTTCAAGTAAATAAACTTTTCTTAAAAAGTTTATTAAGTAATAAAGCCTTGAGTTGTTTATAAATATTTAAATTTTTTATTGTTTTTGGGGGGGAACTAAAAATGGAGAATTTTATATGATTAGTTGTAGGATTGTCTATTTTCTTTTCGCTAGAAAGCCATTTGTTTCAATTTCGTTACGTATCGACGCGCAGCTGATTTTTTGCACAAAAATAATAATAACCCCGTTTCATTTATTCACACAATTCCTTTGTATTTTAAAGAGTAGAGTTGCCATTGCATGAACTTACTTATGGCGGTCTTACCACTACCGTTTACTATTTCAAAGCTTGTTATTGAAAGCTTCATGGTCTTGTATTAAATTAATAGACACGTTCAGTATAAAGGCCGAGGTTAGTTTAATAAACATGAAAATTCTATCTGCACTGTAGACTTCTTCTTCTTCCCAACAACTTTAAAACGTATTTTGATGGTATAATTCTGGTGTGTGCCTGTGCTAAGCAAAATAAAATATTCCCCACACTGACACAAAATGGATCCTTTAAGTTGATGTGTGGCTATACTGGTAATGCTGCATTTTTTTAAGTACAGTTAATATCGTGTGATTTTTTGCTTATTAGATTTCAAAGCTTAAAAGAAAAACATAGAAAATGTGCAAAAGTGAATGAAATATTTAGTTGAAGCGAATATACGTGCTAATCGCGATTATCTATTCAGCATTTCAGTAAATAACTAATCACTGGGAGCTGTATTGCTGTTTTTCTTTGCTAAAATTGTGGTTTTCTCCGGTATACGACAGATTTCAAAGTTACGCAAAAAAAAAAAAAACAAAATGGTCGAATCGCTATTCCAAATGTATTGTGGTATTGCCTTGTTGTAACCTCGTGTCGGTGAAGAAAATGTGCAAAAGTGAATGAAATATTTGGTTGAGGCGAATGAATATACGTGCTAATCGCGATTATCTATTGCAGCATTTCAGTAAATAACTTATCACTGGGAGCTGCATTGCTGTTTTTTTTTTTTTTTTTGCTAAAATTGTGGTGTTCTCCGGTATACGACAGATTTCAAAGTTACGCAAAAAAAACAACAAAATGGTCGAATCGCTATTCCAAATGTAATGTGGTATTGCCTTGTTGTAACCTCGTGTCGGTGAAGTCGATTTTTTCTATTTTGCTATAAAAAAAAATCGGTAAACAGTGCGCGATATCTTACTCCATTAAGTGTGTCGTTTTGATTTTTATAGTTCTTGAAGAAACACAGTTCAGTACCATCGCGCCTATAAACCACATCTGCAAGCCTTTACAGGTCATATATTGGGCGGCGTATGTGTAAAAGCTATTTTAATGCGGTGACTCATTTTCACCTATCCTCTGCACTGTTGAAGAATCAAAGCATTTCCTTATTAAAATGGAAGAACAAGGTAAGAAATATGTTTATTGTTGTTACTTGAAAGCTATTAAGTTATGGAGAATTAACTTTGAAGCTTCCCAAGAATTTTAAAATTGTATTTTCTTCTTAAAGATCTGGTTTTGTGTTTAAAAAGTCTGATTAGTTTTAATACACATTTGAATAACATTACTTTGTTCCTATTTCTGGTGGTTTTGTGCGATAGACGCGAAAAGTGCGTTTGTCATCTATGTACCACAATGTCATCTTTTTCGGCAAAGAATTCACCCCACAGAGATGGGGTAAAGTCTCGAACTCGAGACTTTTTAAACGAATCACTAGTACAATAATATAATATTCATTCATTTTAGTTATTCACTTGAGGTTTATTTCAATAGTCGTATTTATTTATTATTTTATTATGTTTATAAATAATTGTTTTAAATACCTTCTGCCTATACGACCACCAGGTATGGTGGGTGGCAAGCGACCTTTCAGCATTGTTCTTTGTAAATTTGACATTTTCTTTCAAGTAAATAAACTTTTCTTAAAAAGTTTATTAAGTAAAAAAGCCTTTAGTTGTTTATAAATATTTAAATTTTTTATTGTTTTTGGGGGGGAACTAAAAATGGAGAATTTTATATGATTAGTTGTAGGATTGTCTATTTTCTTTTCGCTAGAAAGCCATTTGTTTCAATTTCGTTACGTATCGACGCGCAGCTGATTTTTTGCACAAAAACAATAATAACCCCGATTATTTATTCACACAACTCCTTTGTATTTTAAAGAGTAGAGTTGCCATTGCCTATGAACTTAATTATGAAAACATGAAAATTCTATCTGCTCTGTAGACTTCTTTTTCTTCCCAACAACTTCAAAACATATTTTGATGGCATAATTCTGGTGTGTACCTGTGCTAAACAAAATAAAATATTGACCACATTGTCATAAAATGGATCATATAAGCTGATGTGTGGCTATACTGGTAATGCTGCATTTTTTTAGTACAGTTAATATCGTGTGATGTTTTGCTTATTAGATTTCAAAGCTTAAAAGAAAAACATAGAAAATGTGCAAAAGTGAATGAAATATTTAGTTGAGGCGAATATGTGTGGCTATACTGGTAATGCTGCATTTTTTTTAGTACAGTTAATATCGTGTGATTTTCTGCTTATTAGATTTCAAAGCTTAAAAGAAAAACATAGAAAATGTGCAAAAGTGCATGAAATATTTAGTTGAGGCGAATATATGTGCTAATCGCGATTATGTGCAGTATTGCTGTTTTTCTTTGCTAAAATTGTGGTTTTCGAATCGCTATTCCAAATGTAATGTGGTATTGCTTTGTTGTAACCTAGTGTCGGTGAAGTCGATTTTTTCGATTTTGTCGATTTTGCTAAAAAAAAATCGGTAAACAGTACGCGATATATATATAGGTATGTATGTATATTGTGATTCATTTTCATCCATCCTCTGCATACCTTTTTCAACGGCATTTCCTTATTAAAATGGAAGAACCAGGTGAGACACATGTTTATTGTTGTTACTTGAAAGCTATCAAATTATGGAAAATTAAAATTGAAGCTTCCCAAGAATTTTAAAATTGTATATTCTTCTTAAAAAACAAGCTTTGTGTTAAAAAAGTCTGATTACACTCAGGTCTCGTTTTATGCGATAGATGCGTTCCAAAAAAAATCGCATAAATTGAATTCGCATAAAACGATACTCTAGCTTCATATAAAAATTAACGATTCGTTCCAAAATCCTGGAAAACCGCATTAATTCAAATTTTAATTGAAAAATGGAAGCAAAATCGCATAAAAAAATCAACAAAAAATTTTCTTAAACAACAAAAACAAAAACTTCTAAAAAAAATAAACAAAAATAAAATATTAATTCATTATTTATAGAAAATCCAAAATGATCCAAAAATTCTGTATCGTTTTGGAATTGGTCCGACGTCACTTTTATCATTACATACCTATCAGGTTGTGCATACATATGTAGGGGACTAGATCAACGAATTTTTAGAAAGTTTAATTGTTTCTTCTGAATAAGAGTATTAAAGTGCCAGTTATTAAAAAGAAGCTGCTTCTTTAAATAAAAGATTCTTTAAATCATAAGTAAGGATTGACTTTTGAAGGCTTTTATTGGCATAGTTAGAGCAATCTGATGCTAATCAATTGCCTTTCCAATTGGAAACAAAGAGATCTGATAGTATTAGGTGTCAGGCTCAAACTACAGCGTACATTCACAAGAGATTCCCATATAAAAAAGGTTTTCAAGCCGCTTTCTAAATCAACAGCGTTGGTCATTACAACCCTTCAGGTAGGATTAACAATAATGATTATGTCAGTGGTGCAAACTTATTTTAATTTAAAAATGATGCAAAAGTTTTAAAATCTATAAAAAATCAAAAAAAATTTTTTTAATTTAAAATCGCATAAATTCGAATTCGCATAAAAAAAATCCGCATAAAACGAGACTCGAGTGTAGTTTTATTATACATTTGCATAACATTACATACTTTGTTCTTACTTCCAAAGGACTATGTATGTCAATAGCTTTAATGGTTTAATATTTCTGAAGTGAAAATATTTGATATCCTTATTACTGAAATTGGTATTTAACGTATATTACATATTCAGGGCATTATGATTATAAGGCACATACTATTGAATATTGATGCCAAATAAAAGTTAATTTTGACTACAAATTGCTACGTTAGGGGTTTACGTTGATTAAATACACAAGGCAATCAACATTCTTCATATTAAAACATCTCAAAGTCTAAATTTTTCCTCTGTAGTTTAGAAACGCTCATTAACCAAATCTAATTAGAGTCTTTGTGTTACTAAGTGTGTGGTAGAAAAACGCACGGTGGTTTATTATAGTCGAGCGCTCTCAGATGGGAATTCTCTTTCCCACAGTGACATGCTAAAGTGAAATTTTTAGTTTTGCCCTTAAGAAATTGGTACCAAGTCCTTAGTTACAGATATCCAATTGAGCTATAACACATCAAGCCAGCAAGTTATTTAAAGTCTTCGGAATAAATTTTAGTCGGCTTAGTTTTGTAGTAACTCTGTCTCTATTCTGAAATTAATTAATAAAAATATAAAATATTCAAATCTTAAGAACTATGTACTTAATAAATAGAGTCATCCAATTACATATAAGGGATGATTTTTTAAGAGCTATACGAACATTTTTTAGAAAAAAACACATAAAATTCAGAAAAATGCATGAAATCTTTATTTGAATCGATAGTACGGTCCATATAATTTAATGTTTGAAGATTATTTCATGCAAATGTTGACCGCGACTGCGCCTCAAATGGTCCATCCGCTTAGTCCAATTTTGGCATACTCTTTTCAACATTTCGGCCGGTATCTCACGAATAAATGCTTCAATGTTGTCTTCCAATGCGTCAATTGAAGCGGGCTTGTCTGCATAGACATGAGCTTTAACATAGCCCCACAAAAAATAGACTAAAGGCGTTAAAACGCACGATCTAGGCGGCTAAATGACCGGTCCCGAACGTGAAATAAAATGTTCACCGAACTCGCCTCTCAATAAGTCCATTGTTACGCGTGCTGTGTGGCATGTGGCACCGTCTTGTTGAAACCACATGTCATGCAAGTCAAGCTCTTGCATTTTGGGCAAAAAAAAGTTGGATATCATCTCACGGTAGCGCTCACCATTCACAGTTACGTTACGATTCGCAGCATCTTTAAAGAAGTACGGTCCAATGATGCAAAATTCAATGATTTGCAAGCGTTGTTCGTTTGTAAGACGATTCATGGTTAAATTATAGACCAAACTGAAGATGTTGTACAGTGAAACAAAACACGAAACGTGCGTGAGTTGTTTAAACCAGTGTTGCCAAAAAGATAATAGCTAAAAAATCACCCTTTATTTACCTTAAAGAATAGTCACCTTGGATATAAATTCGAAGGTGTGCAGAAAAGCAAAACATCATATATATTTTGGCTTTAAATGTCTTCAAGCAAATATTCAATATAGAATATTCAATTTCTACATTATTTCGATGTGCAACTAAAATTCCTGCTATATCTTGAGTGGTAAAGGGTCCGCCAAATAACTTTTTTTTTTTTGAAAATGCTTTAAAAAAACTGCTAAATATTTTCTCAAATTTATTTTTTTATTTGAAAGTACAATCCTTCCGATTAATAATGGAAAATAATTTCATTCAAATGGCTGCCTCGGCTGGCCATGCAGTAGTCTACGCGATCGGTCCAATTTTTAAGCACATTATCGATTGTGTGCAGCTGTATTTCACCAATGGCTTTACGAATATTGTCCTTTAAAGCGTCAATTGTCTCTGGCTTGTCGGCGTAACACTTATCTTTGACGGCACCCCACAAATAATAGTCCAACGGTGTCAAATCGCAGCTCCGAGGTGGCCAAACGACATCAGCTCTGTGGCTGATAATGCGATCTTCAAAAACAGGGCACAAAACATCGAGTGTAGCTCCGGCTGTGTGGCACGTAGCGCCGTCCTGTTGAAACCAAATGTTGCCAATATCCTCCTCTTCAATTTTTGTGAACAAAAATTCGTTCAACATGGCCCGATAACGATCGCCATTGATTGTAACGGCCACTCCTTGCTCATTTTCGAAGAAAAATGGCCCAATTATGCCTCTGGACCAAAATCCTCACCAAACAGTGACTCGTTTTGGGTGCGTCGGCTTTTCAATGTATGCGTGCGGGTTTTCTGTGCCCCAAATGCGACAATTTTGCTTGTTTACATACCCGCCAAGATCAAAATGAGCTTCATCTGAAAAGATGATTTTTTTTTTGCCAAATCGGCATCTTCTGTAAGTCGATCGCAGGCCCGATCGCGAAGCGAAAACGCATTGGATGGTCAATTGTTCAAGCGTATACACAACCATATTCGTTCAGCGGAAGGATAAAACTAATTATCTGTTAAATCAGACATGAGCTGAGTGTTACCATTCACGAAATAAGCACTAGTGGAAAAAAAAACGTTAGATGGCGGACCCGATATTTTATGACACATGACTGAGCAAATGGCTGAATACATAGGTTTAGCATACCTGCTTTCTGATCGGAAAAGAAGAAAATGTCAAACACGAGACTTTCTGTACGTCTACGTTGATATTAATAAGAGCATTTTATATGGTCATTACAAGCCTTCAGTTAGAATTACGATCTAGCTTCTCACACCACTCAAGTGTATTAAGTTTATACATGAGTGGCAGCACGTACAGTTTAAAGTTGACTCCGAATGAAAGATTTTTTTTGAGAAACTTTTTCATGAAAATTTTTTATTGACTCTCAGAGTTTTTGCCAGAAATCTGCTGAGAGGAAGTCGTCATATTTTGTTTTGTTGGAGATGTCTGACCTGGAGTTTGAACAGGGGACTCATGTCTAATAAGCTAACACACTACCTACTAGACTACGGTGGCTACAGTATTGCAGTTTATGCTTCATCTAAATGTACTCTATGCAAGACGCCGCATGCAAGTTGACCTCACTAATTTCAACTAGAATACGTTTGCATATGTATTGTCAGCATTAAAAAAGAAGAAGATTGATTTGGTAAAGGAAATGGTTTGCCAAAGCAAATGATAAACCTCGATTGTTTAACTCGTTGTTATTAGAATGTAGTTTCTTCATTATTTTCTTTTTTTTCGAACTCAACTCGTTTGTTACCATGTTTTCAATATCTGATTGGCAAATTTTTTTCGTATAACTTTGATTCTAAACTGTAAGTAAATGTCTTCAACTACAGTTGGAAACTAGAATGTTGGAGGACAATATCACTCTGTCTGGTTGTAATATTACTTTTTTGTTTTTATTTAAAAATGTAAATTAACAATGTATTAAAATAATATCGAATTCATCGATAACAATGATTTGCAAAACATTTAAAACAAAAACTATTTACTTTTGTGGGTACCATTTCAAATGCAAATGCGCACCCATAATTTATGTTTTGAAATAATTTGTTTCAAATAATTTAAAAATCATGTAATGCAGTTCTCATATGTTTGCCAAAGATAAAAATTGTTTTTTTTTTTTAAAAAAACAACGAAAAACTATATCAATTTTTACTATATAAACCTCTTTCGCAATGAGTAAAACTATAACATTCTGTTTTAACACTTTCTAACGAAATCGTACGAAATGAAAACAGGTAAACTAACTTTTTCAGTTCATGAATTCAAAAAATTTTAATTAAAAATTGAAATCAATTGTAGTCTGCCTTTTGATTTTGGCCTTGGTTTTGGTCTATGCCACTAATGCTGTAAGGATATGTGATATCGATTCGAATGGTAAGCCAGAGTGTACGGAATTGAATGTTAATCATACATTCCGTAATTTCTGGGATGCTACCCACTACTGGTATTGTGCCAATATCAATGAGGAGCCTCAATCTATACGCTGTCCTTCGGGTACTTTATATGACGAAAGCACCGAAGAGTGTATACCATGGAAACACTGGGAATGGACAAATCCCTGCCCTGACAATGATGAATAATTTAAAGAATTTCAATTGATTTTGGAGCGTAAAGAAATAAAATGCATGTTAAATGAAAAAAAAAATATTCGATTTTTCCAAGAAATCTATTTTAAAAGTAATATGTAAGTTCCTTGCATTTGAAATGAGGATAATATTTGAATTTTCAGTAAAATTTACATGTATGTATGTATAACTGCATTTCATATGAAATATTGCTCGATTTTATCTCGAAGCTTTTTGTAACGACCATGCTATTGCTACTACTCTTTTCAAGGCAACTCCCATTCTGAATAAGTGTACTCTTTGCCTATAGAGCCCTGTCTAGAGGCCGGACATCAACCTCTTGTTATTTTTGGACAGCATCATGCATGACTCATAGTCGCCGTAGTCTAGTAGGTAATGTGCAGGCTTATTAGACGAGAGGCCTCGGTTCAAATCCCAGGTCAGACATCTCCAAGAAAACGAAATATGAAAAAATATTTCTTCGGCGACAACGTCTCAGCAGATTTCTGGAAAAACCTCTGACAGTAAATAAAATTCCCATGCAAAGTTTCTCAAAAATCCGTTGTCCTCAGTCGACTTTAAACTGTAGGTCCCGCCACTCATGTATAAATGATCAGAGATTCTCTTATTGTAATTTCCCAATAAAATTTTTGATTGTCTCGTTCAAAAATGCCTTTGCATCTGTTTATCCTCCCTTTTGTTTAGTATACCTTTTTCAATATCTGTTCTCATTCCACAGAAAGGTTTTGGCTCTATCATCGGCGTCGAAGCTTATTGAAAGCTCATCTACCTGCTCAATATCGAAAATTCTCTTAAGACGCGCTACGCAATCGGCAATAACCATATTTCCCCTACCTATCTGATTACATTATCTTTGATTTAAACTCTTGAGAGCCGAGTCTTCGAATGGCGGCCTGACTGTCAGATAGCATTGCTATTCCTGTTCTTCGTACTTCGCATCAACTTGAATTGAGCACCTTTTTCGCTAGCATAGACTTCCGCTGGAAAGATACTAGCGAGTTTTCAGGGACCAAAAACTGTTGCTACTCCCCCAAGATCCGTTCTTAACCCATTCGTAAACAACATACTAGGTCTTTTTATAAAAGAGTAAATAGCCTTTAAATCAATCTGTATAGTCAGATCTGATTGTACATTTACATACATTAATGAGGAATCGGAAAAACTGGATGGCTTGCATGCATAGCTGCCAGATTTGACTTTTGATTTATCGTCATTTTGACGATTTTGTGCCCCGAAAATATCATATTGACGATTTTTACCCTTATTTTGACGATTTTTGGAAATAAAAAATTTACATAATTTTCTTTACTTTATGACATTAAAATCCTCCTTAAGCTTTGTATTTGCTTTGCAATTGTTACTATTGCAAATTTAGGTTAATAATAACAAGGAGTAAAGTATTAAGTTATTCGCGTACACCTCTGATGATTTTTCTGTATTTTATGTCTTTTTCATCCCTTAAAAGTCAAAAAATTATAACCTCTGCACAAAAGGGCGTTCCACATACGAATAGTCCGACTAAAAAACGAATTATGTCTGTAATGCAGTATGCGATACACTGGCCAATCGACCACATACGGATGTTGTAGTAGTGATAGAACGATGCTCCTATGAATCAATGGAGTTCGATACCCTACCGTCATTATCGAGCAAAATCGCCCTCTACTGTACGCGGTCGAGAAATCTCAAAATATACGTTGAGTCACCGGCCTATACATGAGACTTGTATTCGATTCTCTTTCGGATATAAGTGGTGTAAATAGTAAGATCAGATTTAGTGAAGTATTTCTTGCAACGTCTTAAGACATCACATTGAATTTTCATGCTCAGAATCTCAAGTGCTTCTGACTCCCTAATACATATTTACATCACCCCTAGATTTAGATTAAGTAATGTTATCACTGCGCTTATGCTCTTAAACAACACTGGGATACATTGTTAAAACCTTAAACAATTTTTTCCTGAAAATGATGTAAAACTCCTCGATTTTTGAAAAAGATCAGAAATGAAAATGAGGGTTGGTTGCTTTTAAAAAATATTAGTATTAACTTTATATGTTTCACTACAATTTTTTTTAAACGTTTTATTTACTTATTTATTTTTTCTGACGATTTCCATGAACGTCTTTGACGATTTTGACGATTTTTTCTCCAATATTTGACGATTTAATCCTTCACTTATCTGGCAGCTATGTTTGCATGCCTATACTTTGAAATATGTTTGCTATTTATGTGTGCTATTTTTCTTAACACCAGTTTAACTAGTTATTAGTTTTAAATTTCTAACTTATAATTTAGCAACCATTTAAAGGATTATTAATCAGAGTATTTCAATACTCCTGAGTTATTAAATTTGGTTTCTGTGTTACAATTTTCTAAGCTTATTAGTCAAGTCGTAATAGAACATTTGAAAGGAAAGGTTGTTAGAAGAATTGTTAAGAAAAATGCAACATTTATGCTTGAAAATTTTAAAACATTTTTATTTCTACTATTTTATGATGAATTTTTATAAATTAATGGGTAATTATTGAAATTTATCAAAAATGGCAAATAACTCAGAAAATGATTACAAATATTTATTGCAGCCCATGCAACCATATCTCCCAAAGCTATTGAAAAACATCAAATAGCTCTTGGAAATTTTTCACAATATAAAATAGAAATGATCGAGGAAGATAAACAGCCTATAGTGAAGAATTTCGATATTAAACCCAACAAAACAATTTTGGAAAACGATGGCAGGAGTCTTGTCATACAAATGACTTACGATATGGATAAACAGTTCTGGCCAATCTTTTCCATATTTGACTTAGATTTTTATTTTGAGTACATGTACTTTCAGTGGTTGGAAAATATACCAAAAAGATTTTTTTCCGAAAATATTGCCTTTCATGGCGAATTACATGCGGTATTCTACAATGTTATATATGAAGATTTTGCCGAAGCTTTAACCTTTGACGGTGTACTTATATTGACATTTGGTGTTAAAGTAAATCCTTTTGCTATAAACAAGTATGTGGAATTGCAGGAGAATCTAAAAATGGTACAACAACCAGATATGCAGACTGTTATTAAAAATATGCCTTTATCGTATTGGCTTAATGCGCCGATGGAACATTATTGTGCAATTACTGGAGCCATATCGCTTCTGAGTTCACCTTCTTCTGTTAATTGGGTGAATGTAGCTGAACCAATAGAAATGACACCAGAAATTGTAAGAAATACTATTAGCGGTGTTTCTTTTTTTAGAGTCATAGTATTAATTGGTACACTTTAAAATCTTCTTTATATCATATCATTTTAAAGGTATCCGAGTTCCAACATTTACAAACCGTTGATGGCAAACCGTTAATGAATCAATTTCTACCGGTTACTATCAGTGAGATTTATAAGGTTTACATGTGCAATTACAAACCATATGAGGAGTTAGAAGTAGAAAATGGTTCAAAACGCTTTGAAGTAATTCTGGCTTTAATAATCATATTCGCTCAAATGGGTGTAATTATGGCATTTGGATTACCGTAAATAGTTTTTGTATTTATTGTGAACAAGTAAAGGAATTAAAATTTGAATGTTCCAAATATCGAACGTTTTATTAATAAAATTAAGATATTTCGTTATATTGGAATATTAATTTTCTTCGGTATTTTTCTTGTAGTCGCCGTAGTCTAGAAGGTAGTGTGTTGGCTTATTAGTCGTGAGATCAGATCAGAAATCTCCAACAAAAATCAGATCAGACATCTCCAACTAAACGAAATACATATGAAAAAATATTTCTTTGCGACTTTCTCTCAGCAGATTTCTGGCAGAAACTCTGAGTGGAAATAAAATTGCCATGAAAAGTTTCTCAGAAATCTGTCGTTCGGAGTCGACTTTAAACTATAGGTCCCGCCTCATTTATAAAATTAACACACACATCATAAGGGGTGTGAGAAACTAGGTCGTAATCCTAACTAAAGGGCTGTAATGACCAATTATGTTATGTCGGTACCTATGTACAGTCTAACGTGTTATTTATTGTTAATTTTTAAAAATCATTCCTTGCATGGTTTCAAGGAATTTATAAACAATATCCGCTTATATCGCTTTAGTGGGACTCGCAAGTTTTTCTCGAAATATTTCACCCTTCACTACATTATCTTTAATTGACGTTTTTAAGAGTCTTCATCACTCAATGGAAAAAGACATTAATTTTCCCATCCATAGCATAGGGAACAACAGAAACATGCTGAAAAGCGAAATTACTTTTCAGTGCAATATTCTTATATTCTTCTAATGAAGTTAAGATAGCCAATGATAACCAGTTTGTTCATAACCCTTCTGCCTTGTCCTTCAAATTGATTCAAATGCATCAGAAGGAAGGCAATGTGGACTGCAAAAATCTAAGCGAAATTCTCTTTAGTTCATCGTATTCATAACACGGTGCGACAGTGAAAATACACCCGAGTAACTACATAGTCCACGTTGTTCAGTTAGTTGAGTAGAACTTAAAAATACCTTTTATATATTTCTCGAACCCTCCAAACTTGTTTTATTTGACAAAAACTGTTTTTTTTTTACTTTACGCACACATTTCTTTATTACTCAAACATTTCTGACCCGATTTCTAAAATTTAAATCTTGTTGAGCGATCACCAGAAGTTGACCAATGTTTGCGCAAAGAGAAATAATAATATTTGCAAAAAACACAAATATTAGCCGAATTCTGGTAGTCGTGCAAACAATCAAGGTCCATCAAAAATTCTAAAAATTTTTGAACTAAAATTTCATTTGATGAGATGATATATACAAAAAATATAACACGACTGTTATACTATTTAAATAATAACTACGGTAATTTTTATCCAATTTTATGGACTGATGACTCAATCTCTTCACAAGAGAACAGACTTTAAGAATATTATCACTTATCCTATATTTTTTATTAAAGTTTGCTACTATGAATGGACTGACTTGAAAAAATATGAAAAAAATTGGAATTTTCCAAGTTTACCTCATCAAATCTCATAGCATATTAAGTCGAATATCTATATACATATATATGTATACCGTTTTAAAAGTCCATCTCTCCCCTTACCAACAAGATTTAATTTTTGGAAATCGGGTCATAAATGTTTGATTAATCCAGAAATTTGTGCGTAAAGTAAAAAAAAACAGTTTTTGTCAAATAAAAAAAATTTGGAGGGTTCGAGAAATAAAAAAAAAATATTTTTGAGGTCTACTCAACAAAACTCACAACCTACACTATGTCATTAGCCGTTTGTATTTAATTTTTTTTTTTTATTTTGTCGCATAGTGTAATTGATGGTTCACATGGGGACATTACGAATCGTTTAGCTGAAAAGAGTATTCTGAAATTACACTGTAATGGACGTACACTCACTGTTAGTTTTTATTAACCGCTGTTTCCATTTCGATTGTTTCTTACAAAACGAAAAGATATATCAGCTTTTTGAGTTGGTTTCGGTGCAGCTATTGCTTTACTATGACTCGTTATAATAATTTCCACAACTTTGAAAAGTACATCTCATATTTCCGTTGCTATACCTCATCCTTTCCATAGTTTGGTTACGTTAGCCAATTTTCAATACAATGATAAAATACTTGCGCGGTATGAGGCAGCTTAAATGCCAGAATACCTGGCATAGACGACTTGCGTGTGTTAAGATCCGCCAAACTCCTTGTCACAGTGACAGATACACCGTTGAATATGCAGAAAGAATTATTTATAAATGACCAACCGGAAGGTGAGCCTTATTAACCCAGTTAGTGAAAGAGCGTTTAGTCTATACAGGATTGTGAATACATCAGAAATCTAGGTCTTATGCTATTTTTATATTTAAAGTTCTCGTCTGTTCGAGATTGTGTGGCTGTAAAGAAAATATATTTGTTTCAGACCAAATATCCTTCGAAGGAACGGAAGTGGTTAAGGAAAAATTTTTTCGATTAAAACAACCAAACAAATCTTTAATCTTTTGATAAAGAAAAATATAGCGGCGATCGTAAAGTTCACATATCTTCGAAAGCCGTTGGTTTTATAGCAACATTAATACAACGGTAAATAACTGGTAAAGGCAAATCCGCACAGCCAAAACAAACTATGAGTGCGCAGATGAAACCTGGTCCAGACGTCTATGGTGCAAAACGTTGGTCTTCATATCTCTTAATTGTGTGCTGTAACCTCAACTTTTGAGACTAAATCTTCAAGTGGGAAACTTCTTTAAGCAAGAAATTGGATTAGTCAGTAGAGCTTTAAACTATTTCCAAATATACTCGTACAACAACTAGCTGCCTTGCTAACGCAGTGAAGAGTAAAATAAATGACTGGATTCTAATGGCAGAAAATGTAATTGAAATGAGTTTGCTGTATTTGAAGTTTTGTAAAATAATTTTCATTTTAATTGTTAGTAACTTGTTATTAAACAGAATTAAAAACAGTTATTATCGAGAGTGTTTGAGTTACTCTCAGGTCGCAATTAAGTTTGTCCAATGTAGAACAATTTCCTGTTCTAATGAGTTAAATAGAAGCCAACAGTTTAATTGGAAGGTTGTTAGAAAAATTTTATAAAAAAACAAGAAACGCAAGAATGGAAATTCAATTTTTTAAAATTTTAAGACATCTTTACTGCTATTATTTAATTTTGCATTTTTATCAATTAAAGGGTAATTAAAGAAAATTCTTTAAAGAGTTTAAAATATTTTAAAAACACACTTTAAATTAATTTTTCTAGCCTATGCAATCAATTCACCCTCAGCTATTGGAAAGCATCAATTAGCTTTTGATCCTGAACTTGACATAAATGTCAACTCCTTCAGATCTTTGTTATTTAAAAATTTCGATATCGAACCCAAGGAAACTATTTTGAAAAATGATGGCCAAAGTGTCAGCATTCAGATGAAGTACGATATTAATAAGCAGCCCTCAATAACACTTGATGGTTTACCCTATGAATATTGTTTTGAGTTCATGTACTTTCAGTGGCTGGAAAAAGTACCAGAGATATTCGAATACAATAATATTACATTTGATGGTGAATTACATGTGGTGTTTTATGATAACTCAGCTAAAAATATAAACGAATCTTTGGCAAAGAAAAAAGCTCTGCACACATTGGCGTTTGGTATAAAAGTGAACCCATTAGCCTTAAATAAGTATGAAGAATTGCAGGAAAATTTGCAAATTATACGGCAACCAGTAAAGGAAGCTGTTATTAAGAATATGGCTTTAGCATATTGGCTAAATGTGACAATGGAACATTTTTGTATATATCAAGGCGCCATAAAGCTTTTGAATACACCCTCTAAGGGTTATTGGTTGGATTTTTCAGAACCAATTGAAATAACACCGGAACTTGTAAGATTTTTTTTTTGTGATTTTATTTAAAACGAACTTGATTGTTAGAGATTTTTTTAGTTTTTTTTTTTCTTTGAAATTTGGCTTCTCACATTTTCAACTTTATTTCATCAAATTTTATTCCATTATGTCATATTGTCATTATGAAATCTTCTGAAACTTTTTTTGTTTCAGTTAACAGAGTTCCAGCTTCTGGAAACTGCCGATGGCGAACCGCTCATGAATCAATATCAGACAAATTTAAGCGATTTGGTTAAGAATGTTATCATTTGTAATGCTGAACCTTACAGAAACTGTTCAAATCATTACAATGCTATAATGGCTCTAATTATTATGACTCAATTAGTTGCGAGCATGGCATTTGGACTGCCATAAACAATTTTTTTTTTGTAATTTCTTGAAATAATTTATTGCACCATTTCAATTTAAATGTTTGCTTAATAAAAGTTTTTTGCTGCTTCAAATCAAAGCACAAATTTAGTCGAAATTAACTAGCGGGTGTACTATTTGGATGTAGAGGATACATTTTTCTATTCGTAAGCTTGTTTACCTATCTGCCATAAGTACGATTGGTAGCTTAAAGCAGGTCTGATTTATTGTTGATGAATGATCCAGACCAGTTACAGTGCTCATGGTACAGCGCAAAGGGCTCCGGTTGTCGCATTTAAACTGGGTTTTCTCTAGTCGCCGTACAGCAGCGTGAAGGCACGTGCAGTACTGCCAGATGTTGATGGAGAAGAAGACTAATTGTCTTCTTCCCTAAGATCAGATGGCTATCAATCGCCTTTTCTTAGTATATTTTCTGCCGAAGCAAGAAGATGTGGTAGGTAGTATGTTGGTCAATTAGACGTGATGCCACGGTTCAAAACCCAGGTCAAATATCTCCAACAAAACGAAATATGAAAGAAATATTTTCTCGGTGACTTCCTCTCTAAGCAGATTTCTGGTAAAAAGTCTAAGAGTAAATAAAATTGCAAAAATCTGTCGTTTAGAGTCTGTAAACTGTAGGTCCCGCCACTTATGGATAAAACTAACATACACAACATAAGTGGCAACGTCTAATCATCATCACTGAAGTCACCGTAGTCTAGTAGGTAGTGTGTTGGCTTATTAGACTGAAGGCCAGAGTTTAAATCCCAGGTTAGACATCAAAACGAAAATATGAAAATATTTCTTCGGCGACTTCCTCTCAGCAGATTTCTGGCAAAAACTCAGAGAGTAAATAAAATTGCCATGAAAAGCTTCTCAAAAATCTGTCATTCGGAGTCGACTTTAAACTATAGGTCCCGCCACTCACGTATAAAATTAACGCACACAACATAAGTGGGGGTGAGAAGCTAGGTCGTAATCCTGACTGAAGGGTTGTAATGACCAATTATGTATGTATGTGTATGATATACAATCTTTATTTCTTTTGTTTTGCACCTCTTCTCTTAATATTCGGTAATATGATCCGTTAGATGGAAGTAATCGAACGCCTGTGGATAACTTTTATTTATAAGTGAGAAGATGCCTAAGACCACCTTTGTATTCCACACCTGGGGCCAAATGTTTACCATCTTTTTCGTTCTATATCTGGTAGAGAAACGGTAGAATACTGTGATTGAGTTCCGGTAAGGAGTATTTATTAATTGTGCTTCTGAAGTCGCCGTAGTCTATTAGGTAGTGTGTTGGCTACCCGGGTTCGTATCCCAGGTCAGGCATCAAAACGAAATATGAAAAAAATATTTCTTCGGCGATTTCCTCTCAGCAGATTTTTGGCAAAAACTCTGAGAGTAAATAAAATTTGCCATGAAAAAGTTTCTCAAAAAATCTGTAGTTCGGAGTCGACGTTAAATTGTAGGTCCCGCCACTCACGTATAAAATTAACGCACACAATATGAGTGGTGTGAGAAGCTAGGACGTTATACAATGGGTCAATTCGACCTCCGGGTACTGTACTTGTCACAGTTAGCAAGTACACGTCCTCTAACCTAACCTAACCTAATTGTGCTTCTGCTGTATTTCTATGTTCTTAAGAAAAATTTTTGAAAATACATTTTGAAAGTGCTATTTTTCTTAGCACCAGTGTAACTAGCTTTTGTTTTGTATTTTCTACCGTATAATTTAGTAGCCATTTAAATGATTATTAATCAGAGTATTTCAATACTCCTGAGTTATAATATTTGGCTTTTATGTTACAATTTCATTAACTGATTGCTTAAATCGAAATAAAATATTTGTAAGGAAAAGTTGCTAGAAGAATTTTTAAAAAAACATACAACATTTATGCTTGCAAATTGTAAAACTTTTTTATTTCTACAATTTCATGTTAAGTTCTTCTAAATTAATGGGTAATTTTTCGAATTCAAAAAACGATAGAAATAATCATTAAAATTATTATTACAGCATAAACTATTGGAAAAAATCAAATAGCCAAAAATCAAATATGACTGAGAGGTTCCATTAGCTACCTACACTGTTCGATCAGATCTATGTTTCTCTCTGTGTCTTATCTCCTTAGCAAATGATTTTGTAGGTGGAAAATTTGCTTCAGTGGAATAACATTGTAAAGTTTGATTTAAGGCGACATTCTGTTCTGAGAGTGATATTATAAAGCAATTAACTTCAATATGACAAGTTATTGAAGAAAAATAGAACAATTGAGCAGAATTTCAGGAATTTTCAAAAGCGTGAAAAAAGGCTGTTACTGTTGATTACAAATAATCACTGAGATGAAGACAGAGAGAAAGGGAAAATTTTCTGCAAAAGTCTTTTTAGTTTTCTTTTCATTTTTCTCAGTGCATAAAGGCATTAAGGTTATCGATTCTATTTGAAACATTTAACCTCTATATACCCAAGAGACGGAAATTATTTTCTCGTTTAATGTAAAACGTTTTAAATTTAAAGGCATTAGAAATAACATTACTTCATTGGACTGTAATGTATTTACAATGTTTTAGTACTTTTTTAACAAGTCCTGGCAAATCATTGCCCCGTTTAAAAAAATGAAAAACTTTTTTCAAATTCTGTTCCAAATATTGTTTTGGAAAGAAGTATTTTTCAATAAAATTTTTATAGAAGGTAAACAATTTCTAAAGAAGAAAAACCATCTTAAACGTATTTTCTAATTTATATGGATAAAAAATTGTTTTTCAAGCCAATTCTTTGGGTCAGTGCATGGGCAAACACCAGATACCTTTACAGAATGAAAAGGTTTATGATGTTATAACTCAGCCATATGAACCAATAATCTACAATAAGTTTGAAATACAACCAAGGGAAACAATTTTGAAAAATGATGGCCGAACTATTATTGTAAAGATGCTTTATGACGATAATTTTACACCAAGCATTGATTTGGGCGTGAGATTGGGCGGTAGAACATTTCGTTTTGAGTTCTTGTATTTCCAATGGTTTGAAAAATCCTGGGCAGCTTATGACTATAAAAATTACTCACTACCAGCTGAATTACATGTCGTTTTTTATGATGACGCATGTAAAACTTTCGATGAGGCTATAAAATTACGAAAAACCATTGTGGTTATTGCCATTGGCTTAGAGGTAATATTGTTATATAAGAAATAATAGTCTAGGTTAAAAGTAGAACTATTATTACAAAATTTTAATATTTTATACATATTGTTGCCTTTATAACATACAGAAATTCTTTTCAGTAAACAATTCGATTTGTTTTCATTTAATTTTGGCAATTAGAATTCCACACTTGTATGCTCACTTTTAGCGCTGTGTGTATTCGTATTCCAAAGTCTTTAGAGTTTGTTAATTTTTTGTGCTTCACTTTAAAATTAAAAAAAAAACAAATTTTACAGATTTTTACTAGATCAGCGAGACTTGCGGTATTGCAAAAAAATTTGGAAAATGTGCGCTTGGCCAACACTCAAGTTTCTATTGAAAATCTTCGCTTAACCGATTGGCTGTCAAAGCGTATGGATGAATATTATTTATACGATGGCTACCTAATGATTTTTAATTGTGAAATACCAGTGATATGGATCGATATCGAAGAAACTATTACCATTAAACACCAACTGGTAAATTTTTAATTCTTTTCTTTCCTCTTTTTTTATCATGTAATAAGTTCGGTCTTTGATTTCTGACAGGTAGCAGAATTTTATAAATTAAAATCCTCCCAGGGTGAACCATTAATACAACAATATACACCAGATCTAAGGCCAGCATTGAAAATATTTAAAATTTTTTATGAATCTTCAAAAGCTAACGCTAGTTTCAGTGGCATACCGTACGTTGATGCTTATGATCACAATAATAAGGCGAATTCTGCTTCTGGCATCATGTTTCAACAATTGCAAGCAATGGATAATGTGGGTTTTTTCTTTTTTATATATTTTTTAATTTTTTAAAATTTCACGAATATTTTTTATTTGAGATATTGTGAGTAAAGAATGTTCTCTACTCACAAATCTTAGAAAAAATGGTCCGTAAAAGTAAATTTCGAAATTCTTCGTTATCTTATAGTCCATATATAGTACATTAATCCATTAAAGGTCCTGATATTAAATAATACTTAATATAATTTATTCTAAAAAAGAAGAATCAACATTTCATAAAAACTTACAGGTAAATTATAATCTGTTTTAGTGCCGAAGCTTACTTATTCAGCTTATTCCACTTCAATGATTTAGGGCCATTATTACAACTTGCCGTTAAACTTGGGTTTAGTTAAAGGTACCTTTAGCTAAAGGGAACTGTAAAGTTACCTTTAACTGATTTTCGTTATTACAACTTACAGATAAAATAAAATTAAAATATGGCAGTGCCGGAGCAAAGTCGATAAAACTGCTCAATTAAACAAGTTTTTTTTAACGCAGTGGCAACAGCGTTCTTCGTTTTTTTTTTGTTGTATATGCTCATTTTGTTTAAATTTGAAGTTGCCATATCGAAAATAGTATATGATATGGCAAGTTCAAACATAAAGTGACCTTTAAATGTTAAAGGTAGGATGATCTTCCCTTTAGCTTAAGGATCACTTCTATTTTATTGGGTACTCATAATAATGAAAAATAATTTATCTGCCCGTTAAAATCCTTCCTTTAGTTAACGGCAAGTTGTAATAATGGCCCTTAAAGTTATTTCGCATTAATTTGTGTGAAAATCTTTTCGATTTCAAATAAAATGTCTGTGTCTGTCCACATCGATCATTTTATTTCTGTCACCTTAACTTGAAACCTCAAATTATACAAGCTTGGCTTCAATTTTGAGTTTGCGATAATATTGTCTGTGTCAGAAGTATGGCGTAATGTATTTTTGTTCAAAAAGTGTAAAGAGTGTTGCTAGTTCATTGAAAGTACATTGAGCCTTTCCGTACAATTCAAATCGATTTTTTTGTACAAAACTTTTTCATATTTAAGAAATACTCTTCAGAAAATTTAGAAGTTTCTTCAGCGACCGGTAAAAATAGGTGGGCATTTTTGGCTGAATAGACTCTCCTCCATCCTTTGATTCTAAAAAGAAGACGAAGATAGCCAGAGCAGACTATAATTTTCATTGAAAACTCTGAATTTTATAAAACCATATCAAACTGTTTGCATCCACTAAACTACATACATATACAATCTAAATATTTTTTATTTTAAAAAAAGACTCTATATTTCAAGAGAAATTAAGAAGTTTTCAGTTAAAATATATTTTGTACGCATTTGCTACAGTGAGCTGCATAAAAATGTACACAAGTTTTCGTTCATTAGTACCAATGTAACTTCAATATATTTTTCCAACACAAAATATTAATTTTTCTTATGGATTTATCTTAATCAAATACAACCCACAACCTAGTTTTTCACACCACTTATGTTGTGTGTGTCAATTTTATACATGAGCGGCGAGACCTACAGTTTAAAGTTGACCCCGAACGGCAGATTTTTGAGAAACTTTACATGGCAATTTTCTATTTACTCTTCGAGTTTTTGTCAGAAATCTGCTGAGAGAAAGTCGGCTAAGAAATATTTTTTCATATTTCGTTTTGTTGGAGATATAAGCCAACACACTACCTATGATTATTATGATTACTTTTGTCAAAGACGATCCTTTTCTAATTAGCAAAAGCAAATTGTATCTTTGTCATTCTGTTATCAACAATAGGTAATCATTTGACCCTTAAGTTAAGAATATTATCACAACCTTTGCCCTGTTTAAAAAACTTGGTCATATAATTGAAGGAAATTGGCATTTTTACATAAAGAGTAACAGTTCCGACTGCATTGGCGCCCTTAAGCTTGAAACAATGTGTATACCTTTTTTAAGTATGCGAATCATCCAACCTTCCTTATATTTTGCCCATTTGGCCCATATTAATGATATATTTTGCCGCCTTCATTTAGCCCCTTTTCGATTTCGTATTTAATTTATAATTCATCAACTTGTAGCGAATATTAAAACATTTTATTTTCATTTTACTAAAGCAGTAATTGAGAAAGAAAAAACTTTGTTTGTTTTATGTATTTTTAATTATTGAATTTAATTTCAATAATACGGTGGTTTATTATAATTAAATTCGATATACATATTTAGAAATGAAAATGTTGAAATCAATTAAATTTTAATCATGCCAGCAATTAATTTATTAACTGAATGAACATCTACACGGATAAACCGATTTATAGTCCCTAATACTAATAAAGCGTTTAAACCGGGTATATATAAACTTGTTGATTTGTTGGACACTCCTATAAAAATGTGAATCAATAAATTAGCTTTAATTTAAATAATTTATTTTAATAACATTTTTTTCGATACTGGCTTCGAGATTTTTATAATTTATTAATTACACCGTACTTCAAAAAGCATTTAAACAAATAAAATTGTATTATTGAAAATAAGTTTACCAATGCAATTTCCAATGATATCCATGTGTTCTGGAACTCATATAAGAGTTATCTTATACTTATATATGGTTAGATTAGGTTAGAGGGCGTGTACTTGTCAAATGAGACAAGTACAATACCCGGAGATCAAGTTGACCCATTGTACAAAACGTCCTGGAGATGAGAGGATAAAAAGAGGGGAGAGAAAAAAGAAGAGGTAGTAGGAACGGGAGAATTGGGAGCGGAGGAAATTACACAGGCCAACAAATACACAAGGGAGAGCGCGACTATACTAATGAAGCCCTAGCACTTCTCAACCAGCTCAAGCTAATAATGAATCTATGGAGAGCCTTTATGTCAGCTCTCGACACAGAATTCAAACCCTCAAAGAAGGCCCTACCAACCTCAACCTACTAAGGGCTGGGCAGTAAAAGAGGAGGTGTTCGATAGTCTCCAACTCCTCCTCATCGCAACATACTCTGCAATAGTCCGGCTGGGATCTTTTCCAGATCCCTGTCAGCGACCCAATCTCGCAGTGCCCTGTGATAAACCCAATAACTAACCTTAAACTGGCCTTATTCAAGCCCAGCAGATCCCTGTCAGCGACCCAATCTCGCAGTGCCCTGTGATAAACCCAATAACTAACCTTAAACTGGCCTTATCCAAGCCCAGCAGCCAACCTTTTCTTACACTGTCTATAGCAGGCCATAGATACTTATACATATATACTTATACCCGAAATTTCTCCGAGAAACCCTCAACAATCTTGGACAAGGACAGATGTTGAAACCACGTTCGTTAGAGACTTAATCGCAGCCTGGCTATCAGAGTAAATCAAGAAATTTTCAGGGAAAATGCCGCCTCTTAACAAGTATTATTGCACCGCTTTCAAAATTGCCATGACCTCTACTTGGAAAACACTGCAGTGATCAGGCAGTCTATAAGAAAATTTAACATCAGGACCCTTAATGAATATATCTCAGCCCACCTTGTCACTTATTTTTCAGCCATCAGTATAATCTTCAAGGGTTCCATTGGGAAGCCCCGGTTCCCCTGGCCAAAATTCCTTTGCCAAAAAGACATTTTTAAACTCGAATTTTTTTTCTTGAAATCCACTAAACAAGTTGCACGAGTATTTGCACGAGAATTTGTATTTTTAATTAACGTTCACAAGAAAAAACAGAAAAATTAACTTCAATCCTCTGATAATTCGTCTGTCTGTATGGCACACTTATTTCTTATTTGAATGCTAATTAAACTGTCATATAACGTCTACATTTTCATTATTCTTTATCGCTTAACATTCAAAATTTCATGGAAGAGAGTTATTTTTAGCAATTCAAATGCTAAAAATAATCGACTTTAAACTTTAAAAATATATTTTGAATTTATAAAAATAAAAAAAATAAATTAAATCAACATTAGACGACGGCACAGAAGCTTAAAAAAACGCAATTTTTTTTTTATTTATTTTTGATTCATTTAATACCTCGCGTTGATTTCCTTTGATTAGTTTGTCATTTTATTTATAGGGCGTTCTGCACACTGGGTTGGAAAGGGGACAAATGGCGTTTTTCGTATTAAAATTCTAAGTGTAAAGGTTGAGAAACCTTCAGTAACCATCAGTTCTAATTTATGGAATGGCCAAAACCTAAAAGCAGAGACAATCCAGGAAGAATTTATTTTTTGTCGAAGGAAGTGGTCTCACATAGACCAGCATTTGTATCTATTGTGATGCCACAATTAATTCTACCTGAAAGTCAACCATTCCCTAGAGAAAATCATCTCGAGTCCAAAATAAATCTTGCTATTGCAGCAATCTTTATATTAGAGAGCTCGGGCAACGACGTCCGATGTCCTGCAGAAGTCATTAGTTGGAGTGTCAAGTTGGAGTGTCTCAATTTATTTGAAAGCCTGTAAAGAAAAAATCTGTACCAAGACCATGAACTAATTATTTAATGCAAATACGTAGGTACACAGATTAGGGACATCATTAAAAAAAAAAAACTGATTATTCCCTGCCATATTGGCAAACAACTAAGCGTACCAACCACGTTAAATTCATAACAAATATGTATTGTATACGTATTTCCTTAATTTCTTCCAATACATTCCATGACATATTGAGATTTTTTGCGTGCAAAAGTTAAACAAGAATTTCCCAGCCTCCCTTACATGTCTTGCAGGCAGCTGTACAGTCGAGTGCCCTAAAACGACACTATGATCCTGCTGGCGTCCCAGATACATGGAACCCAGAGTGTCCTAGTAATTTTGCTTTCTGTAGCGATGTTCACGACAAGTTTGTGCCATTATTTATTTACTTCTTCATTTCCGTTTATTCTCTGCTATCCAAGTACTCAAATTAGGCGCACTGCACAATATTACCTTCTTACCATTTAAAACAGTTCTAAATAGATTTTGTATTTTGAGACGCCACTGTTTTAATTGTCATTTGGTTGTCAATCAAAATATTCATATCCTTACTTACTTAACTTACTTACAAACCTTTAGCCAGTATTACAACCTAGTTTCTCACACCACTCATGTTGTGTGTGTTAATTTTACTTACTCACAGAGTTTTTGCTAGAAGACTGTTGATATGAAGTCGCGGAAAGAAATATTTCTTTTCTTACTTCTCTCGTTTAATAAGCCAACATTTACTTACATACTTAATTGGTCATTGCAACCCTTTAGTCAGAATTAGAACCTAGTTTCTCACACTACTCACGTTGTGTGTATTAATTTTATCCATGAGTGAAGGACAAATTTTTGAGAAACTTTTTCATGGCAATCTTATTTACTCTCAGAATTTTTGCCAGAAGACTGCCAGTTTTTCTTTCGAGATGTCTGAGCCAAGGGTTGAACCACGTGCTCTCTTCTAATATGCAAGATAGGGGTAGAAAATTCTGTTTATAAAAATCCTGATGCAGCTGTCTTTGGGGACTCGTTAGTACACGAACGTTACCAAACAAGGGAGTAGTACTGAACTGAGGATCTATATCATGGAATCAGAAAATAAACTATGTAATCCTATAGTCAGGATTACAACCTATTTATATCCTATGCAAGCGAATATGTGGTGGCCAAGCTGATATCATGTACATCCTGGAAAGCTGTATTACATACAAACACACATAATTGGTCATTGCAACCCTTCAGTCTGTATTACGACCTAGCTCCTCACAAGGCTGTATTAGTGTTAGTCCTGGTTCTGATTCTATAGACACCAAGCTCAGTTCATTCTCCGTGCTTAGAGATTTCACGTTTAGTCCCACGTGTAGCCATGCCTAGATTCTATTTGAATTGGTAGGTGGAAGTTTTCTAATGCAAATTCTAGCAGTTTTGTAAATCGCCGGCTTATTTACTCATCAGATTTATCATCCGAGTTTTTAATTGTTTAAGTGTGTGCTTCATCACACCACTTAGATTTTGTCCAATGCTTTAAGGCAGTTTGAAGAAAAAGTTTATGCGTAACTGGCAATATATAGTATATGTACATATCGCTCCTTTATTGCAACATAGTCATATCTCAAAAAATTAAAAATTTGTAGTTACTTAAGCAAAACTGCTCTCTTAGACCTTCTGTACATGTTGAAAAAAAAATCAGTTTTATATCCCAAGCTGAACCGAAGTTATAGCAATTAGAAGTTAGGCAATTAGATCATAGGACGTATGTCTTGAAAACTTAAATCGCATTTTGCCAAGTTCAAGTTTTTTTGAGATATGACTATGTTTCAATAAAGGAGCGATATGTGTATTTATCATGCAGAGTTATCCGTTTAAATATTAACATGGATGTGCCGGTTTATAAGCCACTGAATGCACATGCCCGTGCTTTGGTTTCCGAGAGCCTGTTCTGTAAAGAAAATAGAAAACAATTTTATTTACGATACATGATACGTATCAAAATTCTTATACTTGCTCTACTCATTTGTCGCATTTCTATCTGAAAGAATTTTTCTAACAAATGGTTCAATAATACATTAATAAAAGAGGGGCATTATATTTTAAAAAATTAGCATGTATTTCCATAAAGCTGAAGATCTCACCTGGCACCAAGTCACTCCAATGCGTTTTAAGGCCATCATGGTCTGCTGGCATTACGTTGGGAAAATTTTTGAAAATATTTCTCGAACAAAACAGCTCGTAATTATCGTCATACGGTGATTAGCGGTATACGAAAGTAAACAATTTAAATATAATCATATGACGTATTTATTATAAAAAATTATAATAAAATTGAAAGAAAAAATGTAGAAATTGTTAATATTTTAAATCTACAATAAGAAAATTTTAATAAAATAACCGGGAATCAACTAATTATTCCATTTCACTTCATGTCACTTGTTTCAAAACAAAATTGTTTTGGACTGACTGGCTAGCTGGGCAATATTATTTATTTTTTGTTTTGTTTTCTTCATATTAAAAGATTATAAAATAAATTGACATGTAAATAATAATACAAAACAGTTATAAAAAAAAAACTGTTTTTATAATTTAAGTCATTTGATAATGGAGAATTAATGAAATTAGCACTACACTGTCTGCCAATTTTAACGGCTATAACTGAATTGAACAATTAACATAAATTTATTTATTTATTATGGTATGGTATTGTTATAATATTTTTATTTGATTTAATTCTTTATTTTGTGTGTGTGTGTGTCAAATTAATATTTAAACTGTATTATTTACTTTCGTATATTTTTGTATATTTTTTGGACAACATATGCATATGTTCATATTTGCTATCAATTTCTCAAATTATTAAGCGTTAACTGCTGGAAATAAAGGCTGGATGCACGGTCATTTGATATATATGGCAAGTTCATACAGTATTGGACAAAAGTATACACAAAATACGATTATTAGAAAATAATATAAAATTTATTTACGAAATAATTATACAATGAAATGCGCTGCGACAAAAGTAATCAGCATTTCTCACTGTAAGATCTTGTGGTGATCACACCACATACATAATTGGTAATTAGAACCCTTCAGTCAGGATTATGACCTGACTTTTCATACCACTTATGTTGTGTGTGTGTTAATCTCATTCATGAGTGGCTGGACACCTACAACTTAAAGTCAACTCTGAACGACAGTATTTTGAGAAACGTTTTCATGGCAAGTTTACTTTACTCTCAGAGTTTTTGCTAGAAATCTGCTGAGTTTAAATCACCAAAGAAATATTTTTTCATATTTCGTTTTGTTGGAGATGTCTGACCTGGGGTTCGACCCATGACCTCACGTATAGTAAGCCAACACACTACCTACCAGACTCTAGCGACTTTATTCATTCGAATCGTTAGCTTTAATAATCCTGTAGTATAAATTAAAAAACTATGTATGGGTTACTCTAGTTTAATTTTTAAAAAACAATTTTTTTTGCACACGTACATTAATGAATTAAATTCAGTTTTTTTGTTTTCGTTTTCATTTAATTGGTGACAATAATAAATTGAACAATTTTTTTTTTAAATTTTGGCCATTTATTGTAAGACTTTATACAATATTAACTAATTTGAAAAAAAAAAAAAACAACAACAATATGCTTTATTTTTTCCATAATTGAATTTATTAAACAACAAATGTCGAATCATTGTAACAATTATTAATTGCTATCAGCCAGCCAGTCAATGTTCCAATAAATCAGACACAGTGATGATAATGCTGTTTAAAATTAATTTATTTTGAGCGTGATCATGTGATAATTAATTTTTTTTTTTAAATTAAAACTTAATTGATAAATAACTTCTGGATCCCTGTATTGTCATTAGTGTAGAGGTTATAAAGGTTATAAGTTTGTAGTTAAAACAGTAAAAGCCTATTATTCTGCGCAAGCCCATCTACCATAGCTGTCATCCTGGACAATATACTTACAATTTGATGGCACAGTGTAGAGGTCCTTGAAATTTAGATGGTCATTAAGTGTTAAGCCCCACTCTTTGATGGACTTTCATACGAGTACGTTTGTATCGATCATAAGTAATTATTACTTCGCTCAAGATTATTGAAATATTAATGGCGGAGAAACTAATTTCTTGCTGCAGTAAGACTTGTTTTAATCATAACTCGACACTGCTTGGTCAGAGTCAAGATCTTCTGTTGAAGTTATTTGAATTTATCGTAATTTAGTAGATAGTGTATTAGCCCCAGATCAGATATATCGAACAAAACGAAGTATAAAAAGTATTTCGTTCGGTGACTTTCTATCAGTAGATATCTGGCAAGAACTCTGAGAGAAAATAAAATTTCCATGAGTCGACTTTAAACTGTAGGTCTTTCCACTTATGGATAAAATGAACACACATAACATAAGTGGTGTAAGAAATTAGATCGTAATCCCAACTGAAGGGTTGTAATGACCAATCAAGTAAGTTAAGTAAGTGTTGGCTCAAAGAGCCAAATAAGAAAAGAAATATTTCTTTCCGCGACTTCATGTCAGCAGTCTTCTGGCAAAAACTCTGAGAGTAAATAAAATTGCAGCCAAGAGTTTTCAAGTTTGTCATTCGGTCCCTCCATGCGTGGATAAAATTAACACACACAAAATGAGTGCTCTCAGAAGCTGGGTTGTAATCTGGACTAAAGGCTTGTACTCACCAATTAAGTAAGTAAGCAGAGCCGTGTAGGCCGCATTATCAGTAAAAAAATGACACAGAAAATAGGTTTGCAAAATTTTGGAAGTATTGTGACCACTGTTTTAGACTCTGAGATTGTTAAAGAACGTATGAAACGGGTTGCATATCTCTTTAGCTCAATAATAACAGTATGAATACCTATAGAATACACATCTGACCTAACATAGTTTAATATATTGCTTTAGATTCCATACAAATGGAGGTCTGTGGATATACATTATAGTGTATACGTATAACAGTTAAAACTCATTATATCAAAACATAGTGTAGGGTTTCCATCTAAGTTCTCCATTATGAATGTGATACTTTCGTCACTTTTTTTTGTAGTAAAACCGCAATTACGTCATATCGAACGTATTAAATAAGAAACCAAAATTACAATAAATGATAATTAATAAAGAAAACATATTCGATAAACAGAATTTTGTCATAGAAATATAATTGTGTTATAAAATTAATCAAAATTGTATAATTTCAGGATGTATCTTTAATAAAACTTCTATGAATCATCTTGGTTTATCCAAATAGTCAAATAGTTTATAGTAAAATAGTTGAGTAAATTTTATAAATCAAATTAAAATAGTTTTCTACTTGATTGTAAATGATTTTCTTACGATATCTATACAAAAATTTTTTTACTTTTGTACTCTTCATTAAAAAATGATTTTTTTTTTCAATTAAATGTTAAATACCAATAAAATCTTTGTATTTTTTGTTGAATTCGACTTTAAATAAAATTTTTTTTTATATTGTTTTCTATTTTAGAATCAATCATTAGAAAATTCAACTGTAGTATAGTATTGGTAGACTTTCGAAATACGGCTTCTGTTTTGAACCCAGTCTATATCTAATATATAAAGTTCTCGTGTCGCGGTGTTAGTGGTTAAACTCCTCCGAAATGGATCGCCCGATTTTCATGAAATTTTGTGTGCATATCGGGTAGGTCTGAGAATCGGACAACATCTATTTTTCATATTCCTAAATGTTAAGAGGGCGTGGCAAACCGTTAAAATTGAATATTTAGGTACATATTGATCGTAGACGAATAAAATTTGTAAACTCAGAAAAAATGGGCGTGGCAACCCTCCCCCTTCAAGTGATACCCATAACTCTTAAACTACTGGACCGATTTTAACCATTCTTTTTTTGTTCGAAAGCTTATCAGGTTTCGATATGGCAAAAAGGCGTGGCAAACTTTTAAAATTGAATATTTACGGACATAGTGATCGTAGACGAATGCAATTTTGTGAATAAGTTCGTAGAGTCGATATCGACAAACTCACCAAAAATGGGCGTGGCAACCCTCCTCCTTTAAAAGATACCTATAAGTCGGCTAATTCGATGGTTTATAACTACATATGTAGTTACATATATAACATGTATGTCTGTTAATTTTTGTTTTGGAGCGAGTACAACATTTACAACTTTGTCAGCGCTACCAATGATTCGGAGCTCTTATTGTTATTCTTTGTATGCATCATCTAAATAACGTACCGACTTCGATTAAATTTTGAACTAGATAGGTAGATCCACACACTTATAGTAAGTTAGTTATTTTTATATAACTGTTTTATGCAGCGTATTACAATAAATATATAATGTGACCTGTTTTGGGCAATAATAAAAAATCAATTTTTGGGCGGAACGAAGTTGGCCGGGTCAGCTAGTTGTCTTTATATATTTTGTTTGCAATAGGAAATTAAAACCGAAAATACTACATACAGATTGTATAGAAAAAAGTTATAAAGATAATGTCTTCATCTTACACAAGCACAAGCACACATAATTCCATCAGTTTTATATTAAAGTAAGTTTTAATTTGTAATACAAAAATAAATCATAATTTGTATTACTCTTAATGCTTTAATCTTTAATCGTAAGCCCGCCACTTATAGACAATTTTAACGCACACTACATGGGCGGTGTGAAAAGGCAGACCGAAGTCCCGACTGAGGGTTTTTAAAGGTTGACAATGTATGGATCTAACTCCTCTAAGTTACCAAATTAAACTGCGTAAATTATAAATAAAGCGAAAGGCAACATTACATAGTCTGTGGGCTGTAATAGCAAGCGCCATTTATAAACACTGTTGTGTTGCACACTGATAGCTTGATCTTGATCGTAAAAATCGTGTAATAAAATTGATAGATAGCTCAGTGTTAGTGTGTTGTCAATTCACAAAAAGTAAAAACGTAACAATTTCTTCTATAATTAGGGTTACTTTGTAGAACTCTCAACATGGATCTAAAACTATAATGAAAGTCATTGGAAGTAAACTGACAATTGTAGTGATTTTGAGATTCACAATATGCTGAGCTATTCGTCGCGTTAAAGTTAAATCGAAATTTTTCATTTATAACTTCTTCTGGTTCACAGTTCACCTAAATTTAACACGAATTCTTTATACCCAATCTTTGATAATAACATCGAATATATATCCCTATAGATCGAAAAGTTATTTACTTAATCGGTTAGTCAGGATTACAACATAACTTCTCACACCACCCATGTTGTGTGTGTGTGTTAATTTTATCAATGACTGCCGAGGACCTACAGTTTAAAGACGACTCCAAACGACAGATTTTTGAGAACCTTTTCATGACAATTGTTGCCAAAAAACTGAGATATCTGAACCATGTTTGAACCATGGCTTGTGTCTAGACTACGACAACTGCTAATAGATGCAAAGTTAGCGGAATAAAATTAAAATCTCTTCACTTATCATATTTGGTTGCTAAGATAGGCCTCCATATTTGAGATGGGCTCCACGTAATTCTTAGATAACACGTTTTTGTTTTAACATTTGTTGAATTGAAGATTGTTATAAAAGACCTGGAATATCACAGAATTATGTGAGTCTATATAACTTTTCAAAAAACCTGTTGAAACCATTGGAAACAAAAACTATTCTTATTTTGCTAGTTTAAAATTAAATTCAATACAAATTGTTATAAGATCTTAACTAATAACATAGCGAAGAGTTACAAAAGATCTGAATTTTGGCACTAGCAATATGCTCCATTAAACATTGACTGGTTTTATCAAATGGTTGTTAAATAATTTTGTTACGAATTTCTCTTTCTTTAGGATGAAAATTTCACAATTGTTAACTCTTCACCGACTTCGGCTATTGTATTTGTTTATGCTGAGAATAAGGCTAAATTGGTCGCAGCTTCTTTACTTATGGCTTTGTTATCGACCGTACATTTTATGGATCAAATTTGGAAATTAATTCTACAACGTTTTGGGTTCTAAAATTGCAATGAAAGGCAGAATTCGAGAAATTATTTCAATTTTTTAAAGCACATTCAATCGAGGTGAACGAACTTATTCTGTTTTTTTCTTGTAATATTGTGTCTAAATTTTGTTCTTATTTTATTGTTGTAATAAAAACTTGTTTCGATCATTTACAAATAATTACATTACGTTCTTTTTATTTTTAGGACACTTCTTTTTCGCAAAATTTAACTTCAATTTCAAACTTACTACCCGTTGATGAACGGAATTTGTCTAGATTAACTTCAGTTTCTGGAATAATATCATTTACACTGTGGCTAGTATGTATTTTTATGGGAAATTAGAAAGACAACAACAATGGGATTGTTACACTGCTTCGTTGGTGGTTACAAAAAATGCGTCGAATTTTTTTAATTTTTTTTTGGCACATGATCATCACATTAATAATCAAAATTTTATATTCCACTCGCAATTTAATTAATTAATAAATAATTTTATTTGCTCTGTTCCTAGCTCTGACTTTTTAGTTATTAACCCATACAGTACCCCATAAAAAGGTTTATAAATATAAGAGAGGTTCTTGATTCCTTTAACATATGGATTTAATAGTCTGTACTGCGTTTTTTAGATATAAGTTCTTCATATTAAGGTTTTATATCTGATTAGACATTAGAAATGAAAATTTTACGTCAAATTCCAGTAACATTTTTGACAACAGAAGAATAGACGAATAAGTCTATTTGCCGTCGTCTAGTATGTTGTATGTTGGCTTATTAGGCACAAGGCCTAGATTCAAACCCCGAGTCAGACAGCTTCTACAAAACGAAATATGAAAAAATATTTCTTCGGCGACTTTCTCTCAGCAGATTTCTGGTAAAAAACCTGAGAGTAAATAAAATGGCCATGAAAAAGTTTCTCAAAAAAAAAAAAATTGGTCGTTCGGAATCGACCTTAAACTGTAGGTCCTGCTATTCTTGTATAAAATGTAAGTGGTGTGGGAAGCTAGATTGTAAACCTGACTGAAGAGTTGTAATGACCAATAATGTATGTAAATAAGTTCTTCAATTTCAAGTGAAACTATTGGATTTAATTTTAAAAGACTTTCCATTCTTCGAATATATTTACTACATACACCTAAAAAAAATGAAGAAACTATGGGTTTATGACAACGCTTAACACTGAATTATTTACCTCCAGAATCGTTTTCCAAATTTTTAAATGATTTACCCTTTTTTTTTTTTTTTCAAATGCCTCTTTAAATTTCGTATTGTTCTCGATTTGAAGTTTAAAATGACTTTGACTGCTTGTAAATAAAAGAAAAGAAAATTTTGTTTCATTTGCAGCCAAATAAACGAAATTTCTAAGGGACGCATTATTGGAATTTAATATTTTTAAAACACAATAAATTATAGGGTTTGGACAAAGAAAAAAAGAAACAATTGCCAATCAAAACACTTTAATAAATTGCTTCTGTTTTTCTAATTCCTTTACAGTATTTTTGAAATGCGACTCAGCCAGCATTTTGTTTGAAAAATAATAATAAATTTGAATTTAATTTATTAAAAACACTAAACACAACATTTACACAAATTTAGACAATTGTTTAATGGTTTAAAAAATGAAAAAAAAAAAAAAATATTTCAATTCATTTATTATTTGTCAGTCAAAAATACCTGCATTAGAGGGTCGTTGGCAATATGAAATGATTTAAACTAAAATTCTAAAACGTATACGATTCTGGTATCATACACGGCCAATTATTGTTATTATTTTTTCGCTTTTTTTTAAATCAGTTGCCTGAAATAATTTGTGCCATTAAGCGGAAAATTTTTCTTACTTTTGTACGTTTTTCAAATGCAAAAAAATATATATCGCATTCCAGCGGTAAGTCTGTATACTACGTAAATTGTGAATTTTTATTTAAACCACAAATTAGACATGATTATAATAATATTACTATTATTATTATTATTGTTGTTGTTGGTATTTTTTATTGATAGTCTTATAAACTATTACAATATCATCATCACAATTATAACACTTTAAGACATTATAAGGCAACAGTAATAAACTCATAAACATTCATTGCTACAATTAGAAACAGAAATCAACGTTACAAATAGTAAATAATTGTAATAATATTGTACTAATTGAGTGTATAGATGGATATATAGTCCATTAAGGTGGCCATTACTGTAGTTTTTCACATTTTCCTTTTAAAGTGTTAAAAATAATGAAATGTGCCAGTGTTAAATTTTTGTTCACTCCCATGATGAAGCTAAACGGGGTTCGAATTCTATCACTCAAATTAATTGATCCTATGTATCGTTATGCATTTGTCATCCTCAACGCCAGTGTTTCAAGGGATGAATCTACCTATCACATGGTGTACTGAACAATAATAATTGACTACTCAATGAAAGGGTATTTCACTGCTTAAGAAGTCGCCGTAGTCTAATAGGTAGTGGATTGGCTTATTAGACATGAGGGCTCGGTTCAAACCATAGTACAGACATCTCCAACAAAACACAATATGAAAAAATATTTCTTCGACAACTTCTTCAGATTTCTGGCAAAAGCTCAGAATAAATAAAATTGCAATCAAAAAGTTTCTCAAAAATCTCTCGTTCGGAATCGACTTTAAACTGTAAGACCCGCCACTCATGTATAAAATTAACACACACAACATGAGTGGTGTGAGAAACTAGGTCGTAATCCTGACTAAAGGATTGTAATGGCCAATTATGTATGTATGTAAGATTCATTCGCATTATCACAGAATCTACTTGTAAAGTTCGAGGCGATAACTTTTAAACAAGTGCACTTTAAGCCTACAGTGCCATGTCAAAAGGTTGTTTACTCACCTCATAATATTTCTGGATAGTTTAATGACTCAAATCTTATCCTATTGTAATTCTTATTTGATTGGCTCAAATCCATTTTGTTTGAGAAGAGTCTTTGCCTCTTTAGATTTTCCCTTTCTCTTCAGACAAAAGGTTCTGACCTCATTAGCAGTTTGGAGGCTTACCACTTTCCTAGCTCCTCATACCCTGGATCCCTGCAGAGAACAATCCTATTTTTCCTACGTAACTGATTTAGCTTCCTTATACAGTCCTCAACTATTTGCACGGTTGGCGGTCTGACTGTCAAGTATTGCTATGATCCGCTCTTTAACTCTTCGATACAAGTTTAATTGAGCACATCTTTCTATGGTATAAATTTCCTCTTTAGGAATACCCACGAGTTTCTCCATGAATTCATAGTATTTCATACTACTCCTATCACAAAAGACATTCTGGGCCCCTTTTAAAAGAATATATAGCTGTTAGAGTACTCCATTCCTTTTTATTACTAAGTCTCGCGATGTATTTCTCAAATTCATGGAGTCTACTGGTTTTGCCAAGGAAACAATTAAGGAGAGACTAATTGGCTCACGAAATTCCATAATGAATTTTATTTGTCTCCCATTGTCTTAAATTTAGTCCTCAAACCTTTGGTCCTCGCCGCCATGTGCAGCGGGCTTAAATCCAACAGAGTCTCCAGCGCCGCTGTAAGTAGTTTTTCATTGCCTCTGTTGTTCAAACGCATGCTAGTCCCGGTATCTTGTCCAACTCTGTTTGAGCTGTTGGTCCAAAGATTCAAGTAAATGTTTTTTGGACTGTACAGGAAATATGTCACTTTATCTGATGTCTTTACTGTTTCTAATGCTTAATCCAATCAAAAGTAAAATATAACTAGAATGTAAGGGAAGGAGTTTCGAAGTTATGGGACCACTAAACAGGAGAAGGCAAAAATACTCGTTAACAAAGAATGTACGTTGCAACACTATTGATTCACAAGAGACATGGTGTTCTATATGTTGTAGGGTCTACTCCAGTCTGTCTTAAAGAAATGAACAAACATATGGTCACCTAAACTTATGGTAACAATTTCACATTTTATTTCTCTTTCTGTTCACATCTTGACTTTGAATGTGTAAATAAACGAATGAATTGAGTCAAGCAATGAAGATGGGCTATTACGACGAATATTGAAAATGAATGACAGTTGTTGTTATTATTGTTTTTCATATGAGTTATCGATCTATTTGACGACTCTATTTTAAAAGTTAACAAATAAAACAATTCTCTTTTCATATCTACGAGTAAAGGCTCTCTTAATATTTCATGTTTTTAACGAATGTTTAATGAGTGGTACTCCTATGTGAGTGTTTATTAAACAAACTTTATATGGAGTGTAAAAACAATGTGTGGCAACAACAGCAACTACTACAAGTAACACAACCAGAAATACGTTTATTTTGGTGGTTTTCCGTCCGCTTTGAAAATTATTTTCAAAACAATTACAAACGAACTACTGACAAACAAAGGAAAGAAAAAATCAAATCAAATTGAAAAATTTTTTGTAGAGTACAAATACGAATGAAATACGAATATGTATGCCATTCCACCTAAAATAGAGCTTAAATACGAACGTGTAACAATTTTCGAAACGCTTAAACGTTTGCAAGACCCGTTTATGCGATCGTTTAAGGAAATTTTCTTCGTAGACTTAATTTTTTTTTTGGCTTTCATTTGATTTTGAATTATTTTATCAAACGGTTCGCAAAATTGTTTTCGGTTGTTAAAATAAAAGTGAAGAATAATTAATAATAAAATAATAACAATAATAAAAAGAAAAATATTCAAAAAGAAAATAATTTAATTAAAAATAAATAATACTTGTATGTAAAAATGTTATTGTTTTAAAAATGAAAAAAAAAAAAATTAAATCACTCACATTGCAAAGAAATGTTGAAAATGTGACCAACTATTTTATAATTCAAGTGACAATTAAAACAGTCCATAAACTTGAGGAATTAATAAGAAAATAAAATAAAAAATTATTTAAAATTTTTTTAAGTGTTTCTAAATTGAGAGATAAGAAATAAAAACAGTCATTAAAGAAATTTAGTTTAAATATAGTACAAACAATAACTTATGAATTCTATTTTTTAATAATAAATATTCAGATCTATTTACGCTATTTCAAAAAAAAAAAAAAAAAAAAATTAAAGTTTTGGAACGTCCAGTAATTCTATTATTTCCGAAAAATATTTTCTCTCCTTCAAAGTAATTCACTTAAGATATGATATATAACATCTTTGAAACATATTTGATACATTTTTTTCTATCACATTGTATATCCAAAGTATATCTCCTTAATCACACCACCCATGTTGTGTGTGTTAACTTTTACGTTTAAGTGGTGGGATCTACAGTATAAAGTCGGCTTCAAACGACAGATTTTTGAAAAGCTTTTGATGGCAATTTTTATTTTTTCCCAAGGTTTTTGCCGAAAGATTGTTGAGAGGAAGTCGCCGAAAGAAAAATGTTTCCAGATTTCGTCACCATTTAGAAATTAGAACAGTTTGGTGTTGTCGCTGTAGTTTTTTTTTTTTTTTGAATTCTTGTTTGAATACATCAACAAATCAAATTTTTCGAAATTTTTTTAGTAGTCGATGTTGTCGATGATAGTAGAAATTGCAATTGCCATTCATGACGTCTCCTGTTTGATAAGGAATAATGGTAAATATATGATTTTAGAAAAATGTTTGGCCCCCAGTACAAATGCGATTTTTTGTGCAAAAAATATCGTCACGTAAAAGTTCTGTGACTGATGTACAAATTCACATTACAAATTAACACTAGCAAAAAAAAATTCACCACATCTTACTTACAACCTTTCTTTGTGAAAGGTAGTAACTTCAGAAAAGGTCATCTAAATAAGGGTAGAGTTTATGATTCTGCTGCTATACAGCCATTTATGTACAATTTAGGCTTGTTCGATTTCTTTGCGCCTATTCAATCACCCTTATTCTGGTTGTCGTCGTCGACGTCGTCTTGCGTCGACAGTTTAAAATTGGTATTCTGTTTGTCGTTATTGACAGTTATAGATGACTGTCGGACACACATTTGGTATTCTGTGAGTCAATACGCCGTCGATATTGTGTTGTGTCGACTCTGATTTTATCGACATAATTTTTGGTAACGACGACGACGGCGACGACGACGGCGACAACGACGACGACAACCAGAATAAGGGTGAATGTCAAAAGTTCGCTATGTACGTGTCGAGAAAATATTGAAAATCATGGAGTGCGATTACCATGTTATACAAAGAAAGATTTTCGTAGGAGTCCTGTGGAATTCGTAAGTAATCGTATTCTCTGAGCTGTTCTTCTACAATCAAACTTATGTTGCTATCAACACTTGAAACGTCCGCAGAGGACAATCACTTATAAACAGCAAGCTTCGGCCAAGGTTAGAAATTGCATTTCATCAGTACAACGACAGACAACACACTTCAAAACTGAATAGTCTAAAGTTTTAGGAAGTCGATTGAAAGGTGCTTATCTCTACTAGGGGTCTGGCACAGTCGTTAATGGTTGCAATAACAGATTGTGAAAATCGAGTTAAAAATTTTTTAAGAATAAGGACGAGGATTTCTATGATAATAAGCAACACAATGCAATAAAATGGTTCTTATTCGATCTAAAGGGTTTTATTTTAGCTATGCTACTATGTATATTTTATAGAAGATTTAAAAGCAATTTTTAAGAACATAGAGTCAGGTGGCTAATTTCGGGACTCGTGATCGAAATTCGTACCGAAATTAATTTCGATCGTGCGAGTTTTTCTGATGATGGCACTCGTTACCTTGCGAATCGATTTTTTAATAAAGTGTTGTAAAAGATAAAAAAAAGCCTTAACCAACACTACAAATATGTAAACAAAAATGTATCAAATGTATCCATTAGCTTTTCGATTAAATCATCACTTTCTTCACATGAAACTGTGGTGTTGTCATCTATTTCTTTGTGTTGCTGATTTTGGGATCCGAATGTCCGGACCTCCTGTAAACCAGCAACAGCAACATCAAGGCCTGCTGCCTCCAAAATTTGTTCATCAGCAACACTTAGCGGTTTTTCGTCAAAAGGACCTCCTCCAGTTTTCTTGATTGAAGATTTATTGTAAGAAAGCTTTTTCTTAACCATTTGCTTTTGATCGGAATACACCTACCGAAAATTACAAAAGTCTTTATCTGCAGCATGTTAATGTGGAAAACAATTAATAATTTACCTTGCGCCAAGTTTTTACATCTTTTAGCGGTGGATCGGAGGCATTTAATTTATTAGTTAAAGTTTCCCAAAGTCTGTTAGCAGTAGCTTTTCCTTGGCATGTATTTGGTAAAACGCCTTTGGCCAAATTGCTGTGCTCAGACATAAACTCAGCAAGAATTTGTTTTTGTCTGAAATTTATTTTTGTTATATTCGACCTAATAATTAATATTAATTACTTAATTTGCATAAAACTTATTAAAGATTTAACTTACATTTTCTTGTTGTTTGCGTGTACCGAAATAAATAAAATGTGGTTAATTTTAAAAAACTGTTGTGGCACTTGTAAAGCGTTCAAACAAGAATAATTATTTTTTACTTTTTAACAAAAACAATAAACTGTTAAGTTACTCGTTAGAGTTCGTGTAAAAACTCCTTTACAAAGGTGCAAAAAAAGGGAGTAATACAAAAGAGTACGAAAATCTATACGAATAATTAATTAATATAACAATTAAAATCTTAAATAAACACTTGTTATCCAACGAACTATTTAAAAATAAAATTTCGACACCAAATTTGGTATCGAGTAAAACTCACACGGTTACATTCGATCGTACACTCGCTATCGAGTGCCATCATAAGAAATTTCGATACAACTTACTCGATAGCGAGTGCAAGAATCCCAAAATTAAAAAAAAAATCCAACTTCGAGTAAATTTCGCACGGTATCGACTGCGAGAATTAGCCCCCAGGTCATTTATGTTAGAATATCTTTTCTTTTTTTTTGAAATATTTTTATTATTTGTTAATTTTTCTTTAATTTTTAATTGAAAATTTCTTTTCGTGGCGTTTCTTTTTTCGTTTAACCCACGATAAACGTAAAATTCACATTAATTATGAAATAGTTGGTCAAACATTTCTTTAAAGCGTTAATAAATCATCTGTCACATACATAAATGTGCCCAGTATAACCAAATATTATTCAAATGGATTGTTAAACAATAGATTTCTACTGTTTATTGTGTATTTTGCAATTATATACCATGAAAAAATAAAGAAATAAACAAATAATCCAAAGTTTTTTTTCACATTTTAGCAGACATTAAAAATTAAAAAAAAAATTAAATTTTGAATAAAAAAAAGTGAAATAAAAAAAGAAATTGTGTTGAAATTTTAAAATTATTAAAATAATAATAAATATTAAAGACAGACCAGACCGGCAGACACTGGCAAAATGTTAAAACTTCTTTATTTGAAAATCTCGTCATTAATTTTGGCAAATTTAATTGTGTGCGGTAAGTGCAATTAAATCATAAAGACACAGTTTTCATTTTATTTATTAAAAGTAAATCTTTTTTTTTTTTTTGTAAAATTTAAATACCGGTGTATATCTGTATCTACATATATAGACATATACTTGTATGCTTAACAATTTATTAAACTTGTCATATTTGTTTAAACACCATAAACATTGTTTGATTTTTTTGTTACATTTTTTTTTTTGGTTTTGCTTGACAATAATTAAAAAACTCTAGAAACGAAATTGTTTAAACAAAGTTCACATGTCGCACACTGTTTTGATTTGTTAATACGTGTCTTAATAATTAAATGTTGACATTATATAATTAAAAAGGTACCCCAGACTAAATAAAAGTCAATACACAAGATGTTAATTTTACAGTGAGTGAAGTAATTAACAGGTTATCTTTCATAGATCATCTTATACTACATGGACCGGTGCTCTTAATATTCCCAATTAAATATGATGAAATGTTTGTAACTTTTTTATTTTTATTTCAAAAATATTCAACAATATCTTAGGAAAATATTTAAAATTTTAAAGAGCATAAGTTATTCGTTATTTGCAGGGCAGGAAGGCTTTCAAAGCAACATGTGGAGTACTCTGTTCCGTTCTTAGAAGAAAAGTCTGAATTTTTAATTAGGCATTGAATGCCTCATATAGTTTTTAATTTAAATTTTAACTACCAGAATGGTTGTTATGGGAAAGTCAGCAGATTTGATTTTTAGTATTCCAAAGACGGTTTTATGATCTGAAGAACTGTAGGTTAATGCTAAGAACCTTGTGGTATATTCCACGGTTCCATAATGCTACACAAAATAGGGGTAATGAAATTCATATTAAGGGTACTGACATGTTTTCGTGGTCATGACCATATTGAATGATTTTTCCTAAAAATCTCTGTAAGACTGCAATTAACACACATGAATGTCACCTCATCGTTCGATTTCGTCAATGAGTGCTCTGAAATTCATTCAAAGATAAGTCATCATGGGTTCTAGGATATATCATCGAAAATTGTATTGTTGGCGAATGGGCCAGACCAGTTACAGAGCTCATGATACAGGGCAAAGCTGCTCCGGTGGTCACATTTAAACTGGGTTTTCTTCAGTCGCCGTACAGCAGCATAAAGGCACGTAAAGTACTGCCAGATTTTGATGGAGAAGAAGACTAAAGTCCTTTTGTTAGTATATGTTCTGCCGAAGAAAGAAGTCATCGCCGTAATCTAGTAAGTGGTGTGTTGGCTTATTACTCGGCTCAAACCCCAGGTCAGACATCTCCAATAAAACGAAAAATGATAAAATATTTCTTCGGCGACTTCCTCTTAGCAGATTTGTGGCAAAAACTCTGAGTGTAAAGTAAAATTGCCATGAAAAGTTTCTCAAAAGTCTGTCTTTTGCAATTGATTTTAAACTGTAGGTTCCACCACTTAAATTTTAAATTAATTTAAATTTTAAATTAATACACCCAGCACAAATGGTGTGAAAAGCTAGTTCGTAAACCTGACTAAAAGGTAGTATCAATCGCCCTATTGCGGTTCTCTCAGTCTATTTGAAAGACATGCTTGTAGACTTGCCATTGCATTGATTACTTCACCATATGTATCAGTGCCCAACTATGATGATGCTAAAGTTCTTGACATTTTCTGTCCCCTTTGACTGAGCTCTCCCAAATAACGAGATTTATTTTGGGGTTCGAATACATTAGACTTCAGCATAGGTACACCAACTAACTTTACTTTAGACCAAAGCATATGATACCCATTAAAAAAATTTAGAACATTTGCATTTAAAAACTCTTGGTTTATGGAATTGATTTCTTGATATACCATTAACTTATTAGGTGTCAGGTTCGGTGTGGAAGGTATGGAGAACCTCTCATAATCAAGCATCCCGAATCTCATTCGATTTAATATCGATGTGAGTGACTGGAGTTTGTCGTTTGCCTTTGACTGCGGCAGACGTAGCTTGAGTGACTGGTTGATAGATATTCGATCCTTTTTTTTGGAAATAAATTCAAACTATTCCTTCACAACCTTCTAAGCGAACGAACCATTTTTCGTTTCCCATTTGAAGAGTTAGAAGAGCTTATTTGTTTCACATTTTTAAATTAAATTTAAGTCATTCAATAAAATAATGCATTTGTCATCGAAATTACTTGGAAATTAATTGTAAAAATAATTTTTTTCAATAATTTTTACAAATTGAAACAAATTCGCTTATTGGTTGATTGGCCTAATTGTCTGACAGTAAAAAAAAAAAAACTTTCGCCTGCACTTTATCTACAAAACCTAATGACGCTTACACGTAATTTCTAGCAATCTTATGTCCTATGATATCTCATGACGAATTATTTTATAATGAGGGAAAATTACTTAAATAAGCCTATGAAAAATGCATTGATTACGATTAGATAACGACAGCAAATTGTTGTTTTGTTTTAGAATATTATGTGACGACTATTGTATTTACTTTTTTTTTTAAATAATAAGAAAAACTCTCTCTGATTGGTATTCTAAAACAAATTACAAAATACTTACACTGAGTTAAAAAAGTCAACGAAAAAATATCATTATGTATTACTATTCTCAAGAGAACATTCCTATATGCTAAATACTGTAGCATTTCAATTATTTAAAGGATACTATCTACGCCTGTCGAAGTACATATTATAATATGCACAAAATATGTCCTCAGCAATTGATGTATTTTCCTGAACATTGGTGTTCCTTTCATAAGAAGAACGTAAGCCTCATAGCTTTAAAGAAACTGCTGAGGACCACTTCTACGAAAGCACTACTTGTGATTTCGCCGTATTGTCTTGATGGTGGAAAAGGGTCATTAATATTTCTGCTTTAAGGTTGAGTATGGGGATGTATGGACCAGCAAACTAGCAATGAAATCTTCATTTATTTTTCTACGTGGTTTGACGCTTCTTACAATGAAACTGAATTAAATCATAGCTTAAGGTTGGAGGTAGCTTTTCAATTAGAGAAATCGACTAGAGAATATAGTTTAGGCTGGAGGATAGTTTTGGTGCTCGTCAACATAAAGTTTTTTCAATTTACGTGGACATAATCAAACAAAGGTATTATCCAGTGTGGATAAATTGATTGTTCAATAATAGGTATTCCACCTACATATGGCTCTCAGGGTAATTATTGGTGATTTAGACAAATATAAGATAATGAAACTATTGCTTACGGCACACAAAAAGTTATGCTTAGGCAAACCAGTTAATATAAGAGCTAGAAGAGCTAATTAGACGACTTTTTTGGATAAAACATGATAATGACGTCATTCGTCATAAAAAATACTCTCTATCAAGTCTTCCTTCAGAGCTCGGTGGGGAATTTCGTTCTTTCGGTTGAATAACAAACACTGAGAACCCTTTTTTCAATTATTACAAACTAAATTTTCTAATTTTTTTCTAACTTTGAGGGGTGTCAACTAACAGGAGTAGTACTGTCATTTTAGTTAAGAGGACGAAAATTCTAAACTTTCCTATTTTACTTTCCCTGTATGCCTTAATGTAAAATAATACCTTCTCTATACATCTCTATCATCAAAATTTAAAAATCTATCTTCACATATTTCTTCTGTGAACTGATAAATCTATCAATTACCAACACAGCTCTATACATATATATGATACATACATTTTGAAACCACCTTTTAACGAAATACTCTTTTTATTTTTTTTCAGCCTCTTCTATATCGGAATTTACCTATTACGGTAATATGGGCCCAGATCACTGGAGCGAACATTATAATCAGTGTTCAGGTAAACATCAAAGTCCCATCAATATAAACGATGTCGATGTTGTGAATCGTACCTTTACAAAAATGTTATTCAATGAATTTCATAAGCCTTCGATAAACACCTCCGTCTTTAACAATGGTCATACGGTATTGGTGAAAATGACTTTCGATAAGGATGCACCCAGCATAGCGGAAGGACCGCTTGAGGGCAAAGGCGTATATCAATTTCAGCAGCTGCATTTCCATTGGGGTGAAGACAATACGGTAGGCAGTGAGGATCGTATTAATGATATTGCCTATCCTATGGAATTGCATATCGTTTTTCGCAACAGTAAATACGAAAGTATTGATGCAGCAGCACGTGCTGATGATGGTATTGCAGTGTTGGCAGCATTTTATGAGGTAAGAAAGCATATATGAATTATAGTTTATTCGTGTTCGTTATTGTTGCTGCTAAAGAGCTTGAAAGTTAATATTATTGACACGGGCTTGTGGTTTTAGGCCAGAGTTTTTGTTCAGCCCTTGGGAAACTATATTTAATATTTATGGTTACTTCAGACGCCTGCTGATACTGATACTTAATACAATAGTCTTCTAGAAAATGCTCGTGGATTGTGGATTTGCCTCCAAATCATATGTTCGCATAAAGATGCGAACTAATCATGCCACCAAGCAATCCAGGAAGCCGTGCAGAGATAACGTCAACACTGAATATTGTACATTGGGGTCCAAGCATCTGAAGTAGATATGTTGAATAATAATACGAATGCGATTTTTGTTTTCGAAAAAGTATACTCGACATTTTGCTTAAAAAATCGTTTCGCTTTGACGAGTATACTCGACATAAACAGTTAAAGGTTTAATTTCGATGTCCTCCTGTCCAAGAGGACATATCTTTTACTGAGACACCCGGCATTCTTGGTTGATCTTAAATGTGCTTTACACATTTCCCGGGAATATAATAGACGTGTATAGCTCCACCCGATATACCCAGATATTGAATTCATCCGATTTTTCTTAAGGATATGTATCTGATCGTTTAAGCGCTATTAGAGATTTTATTACAAATTTTAGAGGTTATTGTATTTACTTTTAATTAATTTTCCTACATTTAATTTCTTTGTTTACCCTCGGTATTTCTTTATTTAATTAGTCCATGTTTTTGCACAATACAAAATGAATTATTATTGGAGAATCAATATTTTTTTTTATGGCCTTAAGCGTTTTACTAACATGTTTTAATGCTCGTACAATACCAATAATTAATGACTACAATTAACAACAATACAATACAAAATAAAATGGAATTTATTAATAAATTAGAATTAAAAAATATTACCATTTTAGGTGAACAATTCTACCAGCAATGAATATGATCTGTTGACCAGTCATTTGGAGCATATACATGAACCCCATACCAATGTGACTTTACCAGAGTCTATGAATTTATTCAGTTTGTTAGGCATTGATTTGAATCAATACTACACATATGTGGGTTCATTGACTACCCCACCCTGTAGTGAAGATGTCATATGGATTGATTTCATTAATCCCATAGGAATTTCAGAGGAAATGGTAAGATATGATAATTATTTCATAATTATTTACATCATGTCATTATATTGTTTGTTATTGCAGATTGAACGTTTTCGTTATTTAAAAACCTTTGATGGCACCTCTTTAACACACAATTTCCGTCCGGTACAGCCTTTAAACAATCGCAAGGTTTATAGATCTGTACGCGAGGACATCGATGTTGAACCCGATAGTCCATCCGTAATAGATCACATACCTATAGTCAATGGTTTGATGAATGAAAATTCATCAGCTAATGTATGCCGTAATTGTTACTCAAGTTTAATCGTAATCTTTAGCGTTTTAGCAGGGATTCAGTATATATTTTAGTTAATTTGTTTTCGTAAATTTAAAACATAGATCAAATTGTATTTAAATATACTGTAATACAGGTATTTAAAGGACTTTATTCTTATTAATTTTTTTTTAAGAAATTATTTTTTCAAATGATTGATTATTAATTAATTAAAAAATTAAGTAATTATAATTAAGTTTAAAGAAGTAATATCATAACGTTAAGAATTGTTTTAATTTTTTTTAATAATTTTAAATTTTTAATTTATTTTGTTAAAAATACTTAGTTTTTTAAAGAATTTCTGAAAAGAAATTTCTCCATTTCCCTAAAGCATACCATTTACCCCGGCTTAGTAAATTTGTAATCCTGACTAAATGGTTGTAATGACCAATTAAGTAAGTTCATGACAGATTAGCCAGTGGCCACTCTATGCGTATTTGTATATAAATGCAGTTGCCGTAGTCTAGTAGGTAGAGAGGCCACGGTTCAAACACCAGTTCAAACATGTCCAATGTGAAACGAAATGTGAAAAAATATTTCTTCAGCGACTGTCTCTTAGCAGATTTCTGGCAAAAAACTCTGACAGTAAATAAAATTGCCATGAAAAAGTTTCTCAAAAAAATCTGTCATTCGGAGCCGACTTTAAACTGTAGGTCCCGCTACTCATATATAAAATTAACACACAGCACAAGTGGAGTGAGAAGCTAGGTCGCAATCCTGACTGAATGGTTGCATCTTTGCTAGCTAACTAGTCAGACTGTTCATTGTCAGCATGCGACTAATGCTTAGTTGTTTAGCTACCGGATGACCACTTGTGATGTAACAGTAAACTAGTTCAAGAATGTCATATTAAACTTCAGAGCCAAGTTGGCTTAAGGAGCCTCAAATAGAGCTTTTTTAGTGTTGCCAATTTTCCAGCACAGAACCTAACTTAAAATATCGTTTTATTGTTGCTAGTGAGTGCAAGTTTGTTTAATAATTTTTACTGAACTCAAACTCGGAACTAACTGAACGCTCATATGATTTTATTCTTACAAGTGATTGAATTTGTATTTTAATCATGTTTTATCATGTTATTTTTCAACAATTTTTTTTTGAAGTGATTTTATTGAAACAAACTTATGCTGGGGATGTTTGTTATTTAAATTTTTATTAATTTTATTATTAAACATTATAATTTATTTGTACATAATGAATATCTGTATTTAAGTTAAATATTGTCATTTAAATTTAATACTCTTTTATATACTCAAGGAATTGTAAAAAAATCCTGATTTTTTACTGTAAATCCAAGTCAATTAATTGTTAAAATAAAAATCTAGAGAAACACACAGTAAAATGTAAATTAATTTAATAAAACTAAATTTAATAAAAAAAAAATACAAAATAGTTTTACATATTGTAAGTCCATTTGTAAATTGTAAAAAAATTGAATAAAAAAAATTCGACTACAAATATAATTTTTTTTTTTTTCACAAAAATCTAAATTTTAAATTTGAATGTTAAATATAATTAAATTAAATTTAAATTTATGTTTCCGTAGGTACAACAGATAGAAAAATGTCCAACATATGATGCCATTGCGAAACACATCATCAATAATGAAAGTTTCGAGGATGCTGCACAATAAAACTCCAGAGTAAGTTATTTAGTAATTTTAAATTTGAATATTAAATTTAATTTATTTATTATGTTTGCGTAGGTACAACAGACAGAAAAAGGTGCAACATATGATGCCACTGGGAATCACGTCATCAATAATTAAAGTTTCGAGACTGCTACACAATAAAACTCCAGAATAACTTACTTAGAGAAAACTGTCGTGTTATTGCAAATGCAAGTTCCATAGATCATCATCTGGTCTGTGGTGTCATTCAATCTCCATGTTAAACGTGGTAAGTAAAACAACGTAGTCTAGTAGTCACTGTAGTTCAGTAGTGTGTAGGTATATAGACGCGACGCATCGGTTCAAACCCCAAGTCAGACATCTCCAACAAAACGAAATATGAAAAATATTTCTTCGACGTCTGCCTATCAGCAGATTTCTGGCAAAAAACTTGAGAGTAAAGTAAAATTGTATTGAAAAGTTTCTCAAAAATCTATCGTTCGGAGTCGACTTTAAACTGTAGGTCCCGCCACGTCATGTATAAAATTAATACACGCAACATAAGTGATGTGAAGAGGTAGGGTTGTAATGACCAATTGTGTATGTATACATACACATATGGGCGATTTCGTGTCAAGTGACCCAATTTTTAAAATCGATGTCTTTCGATTTGGATGAAATTTGCACCAACGTTAGTACTATTGGATAGTAGGCCAGGCACAAATTTTCAGCTCTATCAGTCAAGAACTGCCGGCGTTAGATGGGGTCAAAGTTGGACATTTTGGTCATACAGGGTTTTTTTAAAATGTGTGTAACTTTTCACCTATTGGTCCTAGCAAAAATTTTCCAAAGGATATTAGATAGCTATTTCTTCAATCTTTCCAAAAATATTTTTTTTAATTTAAAAAAAAATTTTTTTTTTAAATTAATTTTTTTTTAATTTTTTTTCAATTTGGGCCCTTTTCTTTTTTTTTTTTTTGCTTAAAAGAAAGCTTATAAAATTTCCTTTAAGGCTTTCATAATCGCTTAATGGGATGCGAGTGGGATATCTATCAAAAAAATTATTTTTTTAACTCAAGAATAAGATTTTTCAATATTTGGCACATGTACAATTTTCATTTTCCCCCATTTTTTTTTGAAATGGAGTTTTTTTTATTTTTCCACAAAAGAAAACTTAGACCATTTTCTTTAAGATCTTTGTGGGCACTTAGTAGCCAGAGGCATATCTATAAAAAAAATATTTTAACTCAAAATCCAAAGTTTTTAAATTTTACCATATGCACTATATTTTTTTTTTAATGGATGTTTTTTTTTTGCTCAAAGAAAGCTTAGTTCTTTTCCTTTAAGAGCTTTGTGGAAAGACATTGATTTTAAAAATTGGGTCACTTGACACGAAATTGCCCATATGTTTAAATTACGACTTTAATTTGATAAAGTGCAAACAAAAAATGACTTTTCATCGATCGACTTAAAGTGTGCTTTAAATTCGGATTTAAAGGCGCCTGCCTGCCAATAGCAGCTGGCTTAGGTTCTTGACTCTAAATATGGGTAAAGAAATTATTGAAAACCTTTGATAAATAAATAATTCAACAATTAAATGAAGAAACTACACTTTAATTTCTAGCCACCAGTCAACAACGCCATATAAAAAAGCTTGTTTTTTTTAATAATTGCAAGCCTATTAACATACTAAGATATTAAATTTGTGTATATATTTCTCAACTCTATCATTTGAAAACGTTTTGTTATTAATTTATTTAACCTTTAACATGATAATTTTTTATTTTTAATTGTGAAGTATGATTGAAAATAAATGCAATATTCCCATTAGTTATAAAATTAATTAGTTGATTGCTTTCTATTTGTATCTATTTTATAGGCTTTAATTTACACGAAATTTTTATGAAAGTCTAGTGTATCATTCGCTATTTGAATGTATTTGCAAAAGATACATTTCTATTGTTTGTTTTTTTTTTTCTTGGGGTTATTAAGCAATTAAACCATAAAAAACTAAAATTTTTATTTTTATTTTCAATAAAAAAAACCACGAAATTAATAATAAACGAATAACAATATTACGAAATTTAAAACAAACAAAAAGTGTTAAAAAATTAACACAAATTAATTAAAAAAGGAAAAAATACATAGGCACCCCCACAAACAAGCATAATGTTAAATATTTTGTATTTGATAGTTTTGACCAATTTAATGGTTTGCGGTGAGTACAATCATACAGGCACAATACCATTTTCATTCATTCAGTTTATTACCCAAAAAACTTAAAACATTTTTTGAATTTAAACGTATGTATTTGTTTTTATCAAATTTAAATAAAAGGAAATACTTCCAAATTTATTTTGTGCACTTAACATTTACATACATTGACGTGAGTATTTGTTTAAACATCATAAACCTACAATGTTTTGTTGTTGTTAAAAAATATTTAACAGAATTCAGTTTTATTTTATACTGAATAATTTTATTAATTTTAAATTATACTTACATACATACATATATACATAATTGATCATTACAACCCTTTAGTCAGGATACTGCCTAGTTTCTCACACCACTTATGTAGTGTCTGTTAATTTAATACATGAGTGGCAGGAGGACTTACAGTTTAAAGTCGACTCCGACCGATAAATTTTTGAGATAAAATTTCAATCTCAGAGTTTTTGCCAGAAATTTGCTGAGAGAGAGTCGCCGAAGAAATATTTTTTCATATTTCGTTTAGTTACAGATGCCTGATCTGATTTTTGTTGGAGATTTCTGATCTGTGGCCTCACGACTAATAAGCCAACACATTACCTACTAGACTATGCCGACTACAACGGCTTTATTTTATACTATGTTTAGCGCTATTTGGTTTTTCAGTATCAAATACGATTCGTGACATGTGGCAATGCCAGAAATGTCTAGTAAGGCTCACATTTCACTGTAAATACTTAGACTAACGAACGAACTACGCTAGCAAATTATGAAATTTTATTATCAATATTTATGCTGTGCTCTTATCAAAACATTCTCTTCAGCCATGAAACTTTTTTATTATTTATTCTTAATAACAGCATCCACCGCTAACATTGGCAACAACGGCGTCAATCGA